>OX422213.1:668196503-669396503 GCA_949130495.1 Sambucus nigra | reverse complement strand
ATACTCTCCTAATTGCCCAAGCCATTAGTTTACCTAACTTTTCAAGTTTATGAATATATTATCGTATAAGAAGTTATGTATAAATGATAATTGTATGTGCCTAATAGTTTGACTTCATCCTCCAAGAAGCTTCACTAAAATCTAACGCTAACTTCTTAAGTCTAAGGTAACAAATTTTAGATCTATGATATGCATGTTGAATATAGTATATGGGCTTCTCTAAGCTATCCTCTTATCGAACTAACATCAATTTTATTGTTGATTATGATACCGCTAAGTATAAGTTAAGATTCTTTCCCAGGGCTGGCCTTGACAGAAAAGGCGCAGACCTTAAGTACTTATTCAACTCCAGGAAATCTGCATCACACTCGTCGTTTCATTCAAGTGTCTTTCTGAGCACCTTAAACAATAAAAGACATCTATCAGTTGCCCTCGAGATAAACTGGCTCAAAGAAGCTACTCTTCCTATCAGACTATGTATATCCGTATTCTTAGGAGGTTGTCTATTGATTAATACTTGGATCTTGAAGGGTTGGCCTATATGTCTCCCTATTAATGAAGAAAATAAGGAAATTTCCTTCTCTAACTCCATAAACACACTTCACTAGATTCAGCTTCATTTGATACTTCTCCACTTGGTCAAACGCTCGAACGAGATCACTGATGTGATCAGTTTCCTTCGTGCTCTTTATCGGCATATCATCCAGATAAACCTCCATGGTCTTATCGATCTGGTCCTCAAAGATTTTATTCACCAGTCTTTAGTACGTTGCTCCAGCATTTTTTAGCCCAGAGGGCATAACCTTATAGCACTATGTACCTCAGGTAGTGATGAATGAGTTTTTTTCCTGGATCTATTTGTACCTCAAGTAGGCATCTATAAAACTGAGCAGTTCATGCCTAGGAGTGGAATCGACCGGATGGTCAATTCGAGGAAGTGGATAGTGGTCTTTAGGGCAAGTCTTGTTGGGGTTAGTAAATTCGACGCACATGTTCCACTTGTCTTTATTCTTTTGAACCATAACAACATTCGAGAGCCATTATGGGTACTTAACTTCCTTAAATAAGTCTACCTTTTCACCTTGTCAATGTCCTCTTGGATGGCCATGTCCTTATCATGGATGAACACATGATGTTCTAATTTGAACGGGCTTCACGTGCTTTATATTGTTGAGTAGTAGAAATTTTGTAATGGTGATTGTAGGTTGAGAATTCAGTTCACTGGCTAACCATTTTTTTTAAATAAATGGTAAAGGAGGTGTACAGAAAAAATAAATTTGCTTTAATATTGGTTTAACTGCTTTTTTAATGGTTCACAAACCTACTAATTCTCATATAGATATTGACTACTGGTAATTAACATTAAGTAGAATTGTTCACTAATAGATATCAGACAAAGTTCAACATATTAAGATTTTTAACAGAGTAAGATTTTAGATTTTAGACTAGGGTTTTCATTATGTTTGTTTCCGGGCTTATGATATTTTGTATTCTCTATTTTTTATTCACCGGTTTATTTGGGCGCTTATCATTTTACACGTTATAGACTGAACCACACTCTTCTACTATTTTTTGAGTTCAATTATAGTTGGTGTGATATTACAAATTTTTTTAGCTATTTATCTTGGTCATTTGTAGCATTTTAAATTCATCTTTAAAGTCATCTTCCATGTCTATGCCCAAACGTCTTCACTTCTCAATATATGCATAGTTGTTAAGAAAGATAATTGTTCATTTTTTTTTTGGGCAATGCAGTGGAGAATGTGACAACACTAAGTGCAGTATGTAACCTTAATTTCTTATAAATTAAGTTTTGATTATACGTATGATAATTAAGCTTCTCTGATTGTGTTATCTTACAAATCAAATAATTAACATAGTAACTTCCCACCATTTTTATGATTTAAATTAAAAGGTATTGGGAGGTGATGCTTAATCAAGAACCGATCTTAGAAGAACGTAAATTGGTTAGATGGAGATGCGACAACATGGTAAGCACACTTAGTGTTTTCTCTTATCTTCTGTTTTGGTATCTTTAACTTCTTGTATTGTTGATTAAAAATTTAACTTTCATATCATCACTCACAAGTAGTTCTTAGCAGTGCTTAGCCTTGAAATATTATTTTTTAGTTCATTTCTATTTATCGTTCAATATATCTTCTTAATGTTTTTTGGCCAACTATTATTTTTTGCTTTGCTTCTCTTGATTTTAAAGCGTTAACAATAGCTCTAGACATATTTTAGACTAATAATAGATTTTAAACATGTATCGCCTTTTTTCTATATATTCATAATGATTTTTTATTTATTACACGTTGAATATTCTTTTAAAGATCTCATTTCGGGGTGGGCGCGGGATGCTCTAATGTGAGGTAAAACCTTCATTTCTAATTACAACGGCCCAAAGATCAACTCTCATGCTCTGTTGCTTTCGATAGTTTTGATTACTTTTGATTAGTTAAACTAATACAAATCATTTGTTTATAAGATAATTGCCTTTGTATACATAGATTTTAAATTCCAATCATTCTCATTTTAGTGACAATCTAAATATGTTTATTAGGTAATTTTTAGGATCTTAGTAAGATAAATATGTTATTTTCTTATCAAAGGACTCTCAAAATGTTTTTTTAAAAGAACACGGTAGTATTTTTAAATTGTAGTTCAATACAATTATAGTGTTAAATGTATTTCTTGATTGCCTTATCCTATCTTCTGAACATATTTCTTTCGAGATTGCAAACCGTGTGGAGACCTCAATTTATGTTTGGCGTAGAAGGCATCACTCCAAAACTGTAACTGACTCGAACCTTTCCACTACCAAATCATTTTGGGAGATGGTGAGGGATCTAATGGTTGATGCAGATAAGAGGGGTTCGCTTGGAGATCTACTAAACAATCTTAGAGAGCTTGAAATTTAACATCGTGGCACGATTTACTATATGTGGATGACTTAACTAGACATTCCAATAATCCCTCATAGGTTCCTACGGTTAATGTGATTTCTCACAAAATAGTTGCAATCCCATACTCTGTGTCCATCTCGGACACTCCATACAAATCAGTATTTAACACACTAAATTTTTCTCCGGCCCAACATGTAACTGTTTCAAAATTTGAATAGATATTATATTGTTAAGGTTTTCTAAACAAATTTGCCTATTGTTATATCTTCTTCCCTTTTATAAGTGATATGAAGACTTGCAATGTTTGTAGTGGTATAGTTCCATTATTTGAGATATAAAATTAAATGTTACTATATGTTTTGTTGTTCTTTATGTGCTTTGTTTGTAGGTACACACATATATGCCCACATTTGAGAATAAACTACATACTCCAAATATGTTTAAAATACACTTATTTTATATTGATATGTCAATGTTAAAATGTGTGACATCCACATAGTTTTTTAGTTTTAGTTTCATATTTGGAACATAAAAAATTGCACCAATGACATGAGCACTCCGTCATATTAAACCAATAATTTCACGAATGAAGTCATCCACTGTAATTTGACAAGTTATATGCCGTACTTAGAGGTCATAATCTTCCTCAATAAGATATGATGGTCGGGCATAAACGCCTATCACTTTGATCCAAACATCCAAGTATGATGAGTTGTTAAGAAAGGAGAGACATGTAATGGCATTAGAAAACCCCACGAGTGACAATAAGATCACTCGTCGTTGGCTTATGTTATCGATTTTTGTGGCACACGCATAAGAGATCTCCTGAAATACCAAAGCGTAGTTTTTCAGCAGATCCTATATTTGTTAGTATTGCAATGTTACATGCATCCGAGGACATTATAGGTAAACATATATATATATATATATATATATATTGATTTGAAGTAAACGCCTTTCATTTTCTTATCCACATGAATAATACTCTGTAGTTAAATGTTTTTTCAAACATTTCATTTCCATATTGAATTATAATTTGTGTTTTGATTTGAGTCATTAACAAAAATTATTTATTTGTAGTTACTATGGATATCCCAGACACTCATACTTGGATACAGCTAAGTCTGATAGATGCTTTTGTGTTAACCCAAAAATAAGAGGAATGGTTTGAGGCCATGGGGGTAGGATATGATTTGGGGGTCCTCAAATCTTGACACGATTATTCAGGGCATAGGCAAGATAATTTAAACATGTCGTATCCACTTGTCCTATTACTTATGGAAGCAGTATTCTACGAGTTGCACCATCAGCGGTACGTCACCCTAGACATGTTATTGATACACTAAACGCGTATATATATTATGTTTCTGTTTGAAATAAACATTCAAACTAAATTGTTCATTATACAACTTTGAAATGCTAATATTATTTTATAATCAGATTGAGTTTTTGATGCATTTTGTGTGCTTTGCAGACGACAAGAACTACATGGAAGAATGACCGTTTGCTATTAACTAATGTAAATATTTCAAGCATGTCTGTCTTTTATTGTTTTGTTGTTGTAAATATCTTTCTTCTCAGATCCAATCTATAAATTCATTATCTAATTTTGTGAAAAAGAGTGCTCTTCCAATCTATGAAAAAAAGTGTTCTTCCTATGTGAAAATAGGGCAGTGCAAGTTTGGTGTAAGTGGGGTTTTCTTCATTGCTTCAAACATATTGACTCAAAGATGGAATTTCAAAGTGATCGGTATACTTTTATGATGAAAATAGTGTTTTGTTGGTTGAACTATACTTTTCAAATGTTAAAATCTATTTGGTATATGATTATTGTTAACTGTGACAATAGTTTATGTAGTAGTTTCCAATAAAAGATCATATAATAGTGTTGAAATTAATACATGAATTTAACTTCTTTATTTTTATTTTAGAATTTTGTTTGATTGTAGTGAATTCCACAAAAATCAGACCCAGTGTTGGTGGAGATGTGGTGATGTATTCTTGGTGGCTACGTGTTTTGCGATAGCTATTTATGCAAACCATTATTGAGAGAGCTCTAATCAAGTTTAGTTCAGATGTAATGATTTTGCTACATTTTATAGTTGAGGTTGTCAAAACAATTACGTTTATTACTTTAATATGTCAATTTTAAATTATTAGGATTCAATGCTTTTGAAACAAATTTGAGTAAGGGAATGAAATGTTATCTAGTTTTAGAATGTACTTACTACCAAACAAACACAAGACACGTTATTACATTAATTTGAGGAATTATTGTAGTTGTTTACAATGAAACCATTCAGACAGATTGTCCTAAATACAAAAAAGGTAATATCATGATTAATTATTTTTTTCCTAAACTTTCACATCACAAGGTTCTATATTTCGACTCCAAATTTTGTACATATATGAAATGTACAAAATTTAGAAGGTTGTGTACTAATGTGTATGTCTAGAACAGTAACAAAAACGTAGTTGATGCAAAAAAACTGGACTATATCTAATTATTTGATCATGGATAAATAAGTAAATAAGAGACACAAAAGATTTTAAAGTGGTTCGGCTAAAAGGAAAAGCCTACGTCCATTGTTTTATATTGCCTTGTGTTTGTTCAGTTGTCTCTTGTTGCGTGTGTCTTGGATGTAAGGATTACAATGTATTTATAGCCCCTGAGGGTGTACAAGAGTCAAAATATTAATGTATGGAATGTCTTTATAAAATAGGCATTTACATAAGTACAATATTCATAATGTATACAACTATTGGCATTTTATTCCCTATGTTAGTCGGGCTTCTTTTAACTGTTGGGTGTTATTCTACTTGCTGGTCGGTATTCTTAGACTTAGTCAGGGAAATAGGCCTTGATGACTAGGACAGATGCCACGATGGATAACACATGTCCATTTTTTATTGGTCTACGTAATGGAATAATTTTTTGTGCCAACAGAAGCCCCCAATGTTTTATGCTTGAGATTTTTATAAGAGTATGGAACATTTTGCTCTTAAAGTTTCTCGAGCAACAATTTTGATGCTTGGTCGGCTACCAAAAATGAAAGATGGGGTGAAGTGTCGACTCGACCTTGATAAAATGGGCATAAGAAGTGAGTTAGCACCACATGTTAATGAAAAAGGGACATACCTACCACAAACATGTTATACGTTATCGAGAGAGGAAAAAAATATCTGCCAAACTTTGCATGGCCTTAAGGTCCCGACTAGGTACTCTTCTAATTTTAAAAGCCATGTCTCGATGGAAGATTTGAAATTGTATGGCTTGAAGTCTCATGATTGCCATATTCTAATGCAATAACTTCTTCCAATTGCAATTCGATCGGTGTTGCCAAAACATGTGAGATATGCGATCATGAGAGTATGCTTTTTCTTCAATGCCCTTTGTGCCAAAGTAGTGGAGTTGCAAAAACTAAACGATATTCAGAATGAAATTGTGCTCACATTATGTTTGCTGGAAAAATACTTTCCACCATCCTTCTTTGACATTATGGTGCATTTAATGGTGCATCTTATGAGGGAGGTCGAACTTTGCGATCCTGTTTTCTTTCGATGGATGTACCCAATTGAAAGGTTAGGTCAATCTACTTTACTATCGTGTATTAATATAAGTAAATAAGTGTACCGATTTAGTATTTTTTTAATATGTTAGGTACATGAAAGTATTAAAGGGTTATGTGAGAAATCGTAATTGCCCCGGAGGTTGTATTGCTCAATGTTACATAGCCGAAGAAGCTATTGAGTTTTGTTCCGTGCTCTTATCAAAATTAGATTCAATTGGAGTTTCAATGAGTAAGGATGATGACAAAACGATAGGAGGCTCGGATGTTGTTGAATTTGATCGCATGTCCTTGGGGGCCATGGTGTGTTGGGAGGATAATCGACAAAAAAGGTGATCGAGAGTCCACACCGTATTAAGGGAAGTATGATAGGGATTTGATATGGGGGACTTAGGACGTGTAATGATTCGATGAGATTGTATGATGTGATATTTATTCTAGGGATAATAAGTTAGTTCACATATGCATACACTCATAAACATGTTCACTCACAAGTATGTGTAGCTTACAGGTTTAGTTTTATTATTGGGGTCTGATCGGGTTTGGGTTACATGGATGAGTAAATAACTTTGAATGTTATTTTTAAAGTGTTACACTTTTAATTATAAAAATTATTGTAAATGGACTTTTGAGATTTAACGAGAATACAGAGTTTATTTTACTCATTTATTCTTCCTAAAATGTTTATTTATTTAGTGGGCATTGTTAAACGGTTTTAAAAAAATGTTTTTAATTGAACATATATTTAATTTCACTGGCATTTCGTGGATTTATTTTCTCGGGATGTTACATGTTTAATAGAAAGAGTCTTGCTAATTAGACATTGGTGAACATTGAATATCGAAGATCTTGTGCATCTTTTGCCCATCAAAGAGTTCTATTCTTGAAATCCGTGAATATGTATCCTTTTTCATAGATTATGATTGAACATCTAACGACTATGCACAGGCAAATGCTTTTCCTTTTACTTTGTTAAAACTTATTTTTTAACCAAAACGAGCTATTATCTATTGAGATGTGTTGTGTTTAACCCAGGGAACAACTCAGTTTTCAAAATGCAAATTATTTAGGAGAAAACTATTTTTTTACCCTATACATTTCTCACGACTATGTTTTAATGTCGGGAGCACAACTTTTTAGGGTTTAGTCCACTTCCTAAATTCGTACACATGGGTGAACCTTTTTAGCTTGACCATCTCATGGTAAAAAAATTCACATGGACCTATTTGTACCCATGCACACGATGCAATCATAATTTCAAAGCAGTTTGATTAATATAGATTTTTCAGTACATTTAAAAAAGTATTAATTCCTCTCACAATTACATACACTTATCCTCGATTCAATTTAATTGATCCACATCAGAATTGAAGGTAAAAACTCTGATGTAAAAGGTGTTTGAGATATTGGGGTGGTGCTTGAATAGCGTGATTCTAAGGAGTAGAGTGTGACTTTCTTGTTATGCGATTGGGATTCAGAAGGATCACTCATTGTAAATGGGTTAGAATTCAATTTTCACTAAATAACTTTTTTCAAGGGAACAAGAGAAAGGTATCCTCGTGCACTATATAAAATCTTTTCAAGTTGAATGGGAGATTAGGGTGAATTGATGTCTGTACCACTAGGTGGGATTTTGTCTCCATAGATTTGTCTTGTGGCTTGATTTTGTGTTATTTACTTTTATTATCACATCTCTAACACATAATAATTAGATATAGATATATTCATTGAAATTGAAATTGAATATATGATTTGCATCTAGTTAAATTTTCACACTTAACTTATATTTCCTATTTTCACAATATATGTCTCTCATCATCTCACCTATTTGTATGTTTAACTAGGATTGGTATAATTCAAAAGAATTTAAAATGAGCTAAAATTGGGATAACTAGTTGACAACCCTATTCACCTCCCTCAAGAATTATTTGAGGTAAAACAATTACACCAAACCCTGATTTTAGATTATGAAAAGACAAATTATAATATTTTAAGTTAAAAGTGGAATCTTAAAAATGAAAGATATTAGAATATGTGATAATGGAAACAAAACTGTACTAAAAATATTAGAGTTATTGATACGATGGAATATGGGAGTCAATAATGTGAATAAAGATAGCTCATACGAAGAAATATTTGAAATAAATCATAATAATGGAAGAAATATCCTACAAACAAAGGTAAAAAAATTAAATTTGTAAAATTTTGGGATACCAATATACGAGTAATTTCTTTAAATCGTGTTTGGTATAAAAATGAAAAGGTTGAAAAAAAAAATTAGAAATGTGGGATGGACGGACCATGGAGGATAATAATGTGATCGTGGTAAAGATAATTGATTATGTTTAGCAACAATTTATAAAGGATGAGAGATTACGTGAGGATATAAAAGGCAGATTAAGAAATAAATGCATGGAATAAAAGGATATTTTAATAAAGGGATATAAAAAAATACAAAATGAAGAGTGTTATGGAAATTTTCTGCCTTAAATTCTCTTTAGCAACCCGTCCTTTTGGAGAAATTAAATTCCATAATTAAGAATAAATTGACAATTTAGAGAATTTCTCGAAATAGTGGTTTTTGGGAATTTTGAGGATTTAATGATTTTCTATGGGTGTTGTAATTATTTTTGGGATTAAATAGGTCAAAGTATTTTAATTATATGTGACTGTGGAGTAAAGCGACAAAAAATGTAAGATTTTGATTAGAAAAGCCGCATTAAGTTATATGGGTTGGAATAGTGAGTACCTCGAATGGGAATTTTGACTGCGCCGTGAGTCTCAGAATGTACGAGATAGTCGGAAAAGAGTGTCCGATTGTTGAAATTGAGTTTCGGGGAATTTTAGAGTTAAAAGGGCTCATAAGTGAGTAAACGAGTCGTTTTTGGGTTTTAAGGGTTTAAACCCTTTTTCTTTCTTTATAAATAGGGGGAGAGGGAGAAAAGAGATAAAAGAGAAGAGAGAAGAGAGAGAGGAAGGAAGAAAAGGAGGAGAAAAGGAAGATTCGGGCCAAACTCCACCGGACTCGACTCGGGATCGTCAGATTATATCCACGAGGCAAGTGTTTACTTACTTTATTTACTTTAGCTCATAAATCTCATATCATAGTTGGTAATAACAAACCCTAAAGATTTTGGGTTTGGGTATTCTTGTATAATTGGGTTTTTGGGAGAAGTTTTCATAAGGATTTATTGTAATAATGATAGTAGATGAATTCTAATCTTAAATCCTTGTTAATGGTGTAAACTATGGTGATGAATTGGAAGAAATGAAAGTTAGGGTTTAATTGGTTAAATACCCAAATAAGTTGTTGTGTTTGGTAAATTATAGTGGGTAGATGTTTACATTATTTTTGGGTGATGTTAAGATCCATAGAAATGGTGTTGGATTAGAGTGGGGAAAAAAAATAAGGATTGAAGAAGATGATGAATAGTGAGCAGCGGCCTTTACGAATCGATTCGGCCCTGATTCGAATCGATTCGCCTCTTGGTCAAAAAATGAAATTTGTAGATCTTTTCGACGGGTCGCGTGGGCGCTGACCGCATATTTTTCTAATTTTTTTAGGATTTATAGTGATTTTTCTACGGAAAGTTGTCCGAGATCGAAATCATTAGTGAGAAATTAAGGTTAAGATTATTCAGAAATAAATATTAGGGGATCTCAAAGAGAGAGTTAGGCCTCTAAAGAACTTGAGGAGATATGAAAACTTTGGTTTTGTAGAAATAACTCCAAGTTATGATTTAAATGGAGATTGGATTGAGTTTTGGGTATTTTGGAGATTGAAAAAAAATCGCCCAAACAGTGCCCCTCGAACAGGCCGAATCGATTAGGGTCTATGCCGAATCGATTTGCCTAAGGGAATATGTAAAGTTGTCTCGGGCCGAATCGATTTGGATTTAGACCGAATCGATTCGCCATTAATTACCTGCTTGTAGAACACTTTCCGAATCAATTCAGATTGGGGGCCGAATCGATTCGCCCACCCGAATCTATTCACAATTGGGGCGAATCGATTCGCTTTGGTCAGATTTGCCAGTTTTCTCCTCTTAAGAGTATGGGGAGTTAAATTAAAATTTGGGGACTTATATGGGGGGACCCTAGTTATGATATCGGGACTCCTAAATGATGGTTTTAAGGGTAAATAAACCTTTAAATGAAAGAGAATGCCTTGGATTGGTGTAGGGCATAACCCGGGGAATGGACATAGTTTAAGTTCGGGGAAGAATACTCCCTAGAATATTTCAGTGGGAATTTAGGCCTATATAATTATGCGTATAGAAAGCATAGTTATATCGATTATTGTTGGGCAAATCCTATGAGGTGATTAGGATGAAATTGAGAATATAGATATATATTCAATTAGTGTAAAGTGGTATAATTGGAGATATCCAATAAATCCGTAGAGGGGATTGAGGTATTTATTACTTATCAAAGTGAGGAAATACTTTGGGTTTAGTATCATGCGTATATGAATGCATGATTATGATTCTTTGAGAGAATCTTTGGGATTATTGATCATCGCTAGATGTAATTGGCAAATATGGCCATTTAGATATACTCTAGGAGGAATATATATATATATATATATATATATATATATATATATATATATACTATGTGATAAAGTATATATATGATATGATGTAAATGACTTTTGAAAATGTAAAAATAAATGTTTTCAAATGGTAAAGAAATGATTTTCATAAATAATAATTTATGGATACACACCTCTCTAAATCGCTATCATAAGGGAAGTTGCGTGCGTATGGTGAAGCCCCATCGCTAATGAATGCAGGGTGGATATAGTCCTATAGGCCATATGGGCGATTTTATATTTTTTGCGCTGGTTAGGTGACTCTGGGTGTGTTCATGACTGTCCCGCAGGCATATGGCCGCTTCCCGACGATGTGTTAGGTTCCCAAGTTCTCTTGTTTGATAGGCCCTGGAAGATGATAGCCATTTAGGGGCGCGTCCAATGGGGAAACCCGGAGGGACGGCCTTAGATATGTTAAAGCAATTTATGATAATAAATTGGCTTTAAATACATTTCCCGGATGGAAGAAGGGAAATGGGATAAATAATTTGCTTCGGATACATTTCCCGGATGGAAGAAGGGAAATGGAAGCATGTGATATGGTAAAAGCACTTTTATGATAATAGAAATGGCTTTTAAATACATTTCCTGGATATAAGAAACGAAATGGGATATTATGGAATAGAAAAGCATTTTTATAATAATAAAATTGGCTTTTAAATACATTTCCTGGACATAAGAAAGGAAATGGAAAGTTTTGAGATAAAAATGATAAGTATTGGTAAATACTTTGTATATGAATCCTCGGTCCGGGAGATAGATCCGGATGTGTATTATAAAGATGAAATTGAATTGGTAAGCCTCAGTCCGGGAGATATTATCCGGATTTATATTGTAAGATATATATATATAACCATTAGTTTTGTGCTACGAGCCTAATGGATCTCTACCATTAACCCTGCCATGTAATAGTGTATCGGGGGGATTCCTTGTTGGGATTTCGCTTCGCGAGACACCCCACGCACGAACTTAGTGCAGTGTTGAGAATGGAGGGAAGTTTAGCCCTTAGTACTCGGGATGTATAGGTTTCTAGTAAATGGGTAAATTAGACTAGTTAGGTGGGATATATTGACTAGGGTTGTTGTTAGGGTGCGTTAGGTGTGCACTAATAGAAGAGAGGTGAGGGGTATCTCATGGGAGTGTGATACCAAACTTGAATATGAGATAAAACCTTTTTCTAAAAAATAAAGCATTTATGCACTTGCTAAATATTTTCAAAACTCGATCTCTGACCCGTTTATCTACTTTTCCTATCTTGCTATATTATATATATATATAGGTGTCCAGACACAGGGATGCCTGGATGGCACTTCTTTCGAGTCAGACATCTGCTGCAACGGCTTTGGATGTGTGCAGGTCCTCGATAGACACTTTCATTATTGTACTCTAGATAGGAGGTACTATATAAATATTCGGGCCAATGGTCCAATTGCATTTATTTATTCTTTCAGAGCAACATTCGATATGGTTGTATGTTTTGACCGAGTGTTCGGTTATTTTATTTCATTTCAGTTTCATTTACGCAAACTGTGTGGATGTTTTATTTGAAATTGTTTAAAAAGAGTAGTTAAGTAAAAGTTTTTGACGCCAGCCTAATAGGTTATTAGTAATTATATGGATTTTCGACAGTGATGCTAAGAATGATCCATATGAGACTCCTGTTAAATTTGATATAGGAGTGATCGCCCGGTATCTTATTAGGCGAGTTATCACAGATGGTATCAGAGCATCAGGTTCTAGTGTCCTTAGGAATCTGTGCGGATGTATTACGCTTTCAGCGTTGCTTTCGATTTGATATAGAGCCTCAGGATTAGTATTGTTGATTTCTCTTGTGAGATCTTGTTCTCCTGCCATGTTAGAAGATTATAATAATCTTTTGCGCGTTCGTTTGAGATTTGTGTGTGAGGCTTGGAGGGTAGCAAGAGACGGGGCTCAGTTGGAGCTATAAGGTTGAAGCTTGTAGTGGAAATTTCCTTCTAACGGAGAAGTTATGAGGACTAGTAAGATGATTGTAAGGAGCAGGGTAAAGTGGTTATTATGAGTTTTACCTCAGTGAAGGAGGTATATTTAATGTGACTAGATAAAGTCACGGTATTCGTTAGCCCTAGACTCGTGTGTGTAACTTGAGTTTTGTGGCGATTTCGATAACATTATATAATGTAGGCCTATGTGTTTTTTCGCGATAGCGGAGTTTTATTTTCCTTAATTCGCTATAAAGGCGGGTGTTGATATATATATATATATATATATATATATATATATATATATATATATATATATATATTTGGCTTATGATACTCGTCTTATATGTTTATACGAGTATTGTAATATTATGAGTATATTATATCCCTCGTCATTCGGAGAGATAGCAGGCTAATGAGGGAAAGACTATCGTGTCCGTGGTTCCAGGGTATAACAGGTTGTGGTTGAGATATCTCACCTGGATATAGGTTTAGTTTGCCTTTATTATGTGCGTAGATGGAACTTCGATGAGCAGAGGTTTCATTATCGTGATTTGAGTATATGGCGACCTTATAGATATGATTTGAGGTGTGTCGGATTATTGTTGAGCTGTAAGCTTAATCTCATTATTGTTTGCGGAGAGACTGAGTGTAGTGCGATGCACTTAGTAGTGTGACTCTTAGTTAGATATATGAGTTCATACCACCCTTTTGTTGGAATTGGGGATAGGGTTATCCCGATTGCATGTTTGAAATAACGAACCTCTGTGACCGACAAAGTTATGTAGGGGTGTGTGGAGGGGTTCCTTGTTTGGATTTTTCTTTGCGAGACGCTCCACACATGAATCTTAACGGCGTTGGGAGTGGAGAGATGTTATAGGATGCAAGGATATGGGTTTTGTTGATAAGTCTTATAGTATGGATGAACCACTATAGACTATGAGAAATCTAATGATGGTATGCTCATGGAAATGTTGTGCTATGGAAAAGCACTAAAGTGGTCCTCTCGACACAGGTGGGTGGGTGAAGTAGGACTTAGATAAATTTATTTTAGGATTATGGCTAGGCCTTAGTGAAAAGGCAAAATTTTGAGAAAGCTTACTTTGGGTACGATGTACGTAGTGCTCTTTCAGAGAGTTGGGCACTTCGATTACTTAGTTTTCTTTCGTATGGGCGGAAGGATAGAATAGTAGAAATGCGTTCGTAGGTTAGCGTGGTAGGATTTAGGATGTCCCGCTGGTGGTGCCTTAGGTCGCTATATCTCGATGACCGATAACGCGAGGGAGTAGTGTAACGGGATCCTTGTTTGGATTTCGCTTTTGCGAGACGTCCCACGCATAAAACGAAGCAAATGTCGGAAGTTGAGAGAGGCCTTGGGCACTAGGGATATATTTAGGATTATACTTATTTTGCGTAGGTAGGGTGACGCATAGACCGTAACATTATTAGGATATGAGTTCGATAGAGTTAGTGGCGCCGAGGTTAGGAGAATTGAATTTTGGGGGTTGGGAGGACCCATGTGTGAGTATTACACCGAGGAAAGGAGACCCTTATTGGTAGAGAGTGTTACGTGTCGAATGTTCACTATGGTTGTGCAGATGTGCACAGGTTATAAAGGTGTATGCGCACCTTAGTGAGTTGGTTTATATACCGTATGAAGTAGAAGGGGCGTAGTATATAAAGTTGAAGCTTTGCGAGATATAGAGAGGTAGTTATAGACTCGTTTATCTTATTGGCAGCACGAGAAGCCATTCGAGTAACATGTAGATGTTGTGCGTTAGCAGATTGAAATTTAGATGGGCTAATGGTGAAGCTAGTACTTTGGAGTACACCTTGAGGTAGGTGAACTTTGTTAAAAGACCATCATGTTAGTACCTTGAATTTTTGGGGTACTAAGACGTAGTGGGATTTGTGATCTTAGTTTGGTGATGTACGTTATCTCCGAATTTCTAGGATGAAATTCTGTTGTAAGGGGGGGAGTATGTAACAACCCATCCTTTTGGAGACAATTAAATACCATAATTAAGAATAAATTGACAATTTGGAGAATTTCTCAAAATAGTGGTTTTTGGGATTTTCGAGGATTTAATGATTTTCAATGGGTGTTGTAATTATTTTTGGGATTAAATAGGTCGAAGAATTTTAATTATATGTCGCCTTAGAGTAAAGCGACAAAAATGTAAGATTTTGATTAGAAAACCCGCATTAAGTTATATGGGTTTGAATAGTGATTTGAGGTCAAGTACCTCGGATGGGAATTTCGACTGCGTCGTGAGTCTCGAAATGTTCTAGATAGTCGGAAAAGAGTGTCCGATTGTCGAAATTGAGTTTCTGGGAATTTAAGTGTTAAAAGGGCTCGTAAGTGAGTAAACGAGTCATTTTTGGGTTTTAAGGGTTTAAACCCTTTTTCTTTCTTTATAAAGAGGGGGAGAGGGAGAAAAGATAGAAAAAAGAAAGAGAAGAGAGAAGAGATAGAGGAAGGAAGAAAAGGAGGAGAAAAGGAAGATTCGAGCCAAACTCCGTCGGACTCGACTCGAGATCGTTGGATTATATCCACGAGGAAAGTGTTTACTTGCTTTTTTTTATTTTCCGCATAAATTTCATATCATAGTTGGTAATAACAAACCCGAAAGATTTTTAGTTTGGGTATTCTTGTGTAAATGGGTTTTTGGGAGAAGTTTTCATAAGGATTTATTGTAATAATGATAGTAGATGAATTCTAAGCTTAAATCCTTGTTAACGGTGTAAACTATGGTGATGAATTGGAAGAAATGAAAGTAAAGGTTTAATTGGTTAAATACCCAAATAAGTTGTTGTGTTTGGTAAATTATAGTGGGGAGATGTTTATATTGTTGTTGGGTGATGTTAAGATCCATAGAAATGGTGTTGGATGAGAGTGGGGAAAAAAAATAAGGATTGAAGAAGATGATGAATAGTGAGCAGCGGCCTTTTCGAATCGATTCGGCTCTTGGTCAGAAAATGAAATTTGTAGATCTTTTCGAGGCAATCGTGTGGGCCCGACCGGGTATTTTTCTGATTTTTTTTTGGATTTATAGTGATTTTTCTACGAAAAGCTGTCCGAGATCAAAATCGTTAGTGAGAAATTAAGGCAAAAATTATTCGAAAATAAATATTAGGGGTTCTCAAATAGAGAGTTAGGACCTCTAAAGAATTTGAGGAAATATGAAAACTTTGGGTTTGTAGGAATAAATCCAAGTAATGATTTAAATGGAGATTGGATTGAGTTTTGGGTATTTTGGAGATTGAAAAAAAGTTGCCCAAACAGTGCCCCTCGAACAGGCCGAATCGATTCGGGTCTAGGCCGAATCGATTCGCCTAAGGGAATATGTAAAGCTGTCTCGGGACGAATCGATTCGAATTTAGATCGAATCGATTCGCCATTAAGTACCTTCTTGCAGAACACTTTCCGAATCGATTCGGATTGGGGGCCGAATCGATTCGCCCACCCGAATCGATGCACAATTGGGGCGAATCGATTCGCTTTGGTCAGATTTGCCAGTTTTCTCCTCTTAAGAGTATGGAGAGTTAAATTAAAATTTGGGGACTTATATGGGGGACCCTAGTTATGATATCGGAACTCCTAAATGATGGTTTTGAGGGTAAATAAACCTTTATATGAAAGAGAATGCCTTGGATTGGTGTAGGGCATAACCCGGGGAACGGATATAGTTTAAGTTCGGGAAAGAATACTCCCTGGAATATTTCAGTGGGCATTTAGGCCTATATAATTATGCGTATAGAAAGCATAGTTATATCGATTATTGTTGGACAAATCCTATGAGGTGATTAGGATGAAATTGAGAATATAGATATATATTCAATTAGTGTAAAGTGGTATAATTGGAGATATCCAATAAATCCGTAGAGGGGATTGAGGTATTTATTACTTATCAAAGTGAGGAAATACTTTGGGTTTAGTATCATGCGTATATGAATGCATGATTATGATTCTTTGAGAGAATATTTGGGATTATTGATCATCGCTAGATGTAATTGGAAAATATGGCCGTTTAGATATATTCTAGGAGGAATATTGGGTGTGTGTGTGTGTATATATATATATATATATATATATATATATATATATATATATATATGTGATAAAGTATATATATGATATGATGTAAATGACTTTTGAAAATGTAAAAATAAATGTTTTCAAATGGTAAAGAAATGATTTTCATAAATAATAATTTATGGATACACACCTCTCTAAATCGCTATCATAAGGGAAGTTGCGTGCGTATGGTGAAGCCCCCTCGCTAATGAATGCAGGGTGAATATAGTCCTATAGGCCATATGGGTGATTTTATATTTTCTGCGCTGGTTAGGTGATTCTGGGTGTGGTCATGACTATCCCGCAGGCATATGGCCGCTTCCCGACGATGTGTTAGGTTCCCGGGTTGTCTTGTTTGATAGGCCCTGGAAGATAATAGCCATTTAGGGGCGCGTCCAATGGGGAAACCCGGAGGGACGGCCTTAGATATGTTAAAGAAATTTATGATAATAAATTGGCTTTAAATACATTTCCCAGATGGAAGAAGGGAAATGGAAACATGTGATATGGTAAAAGCACTTTTATGATAATAGAAATGACTTTCAAATACATTTCCTGGATATAAGAAAGGAAATGGGATATTATGGAATAGAAAAGCATTTTTATAATAATAAAATTGGCTTTTAAATACATTTCCTGGACATAAGAAAGGAAATGGAAAGTTTTGAGATAAAAATGATAAGTATTGGTAAATACTTTGTATATGAATCCTCAGTCCGGGAGATAGATCCGGATGTGTATTATAAAGATGAAATTGAATTGGTAAGCCTCAGTCCGGGAGATATTATCCGAATTTATATTGTAATATATATATATATATACACATTAGTTTTAAGCTACGGGCCTAATGGATCTCTACCATTAACCCTGCCAAGTAATAGTGTATCGAGGGGGTTCCTTGTTGGGATTTTGCTTCGAGAGACACCCCATGCACGAACTTAGTGCAGTGTTGAGAATGGAGGGAAGTTTAGCCCTTAGTAATTGGGATGTATAGGTTTCTAGTAAACGGGTAACTAAGACTAGTTAGGCGGGATAGCTTGACTAGGGTGTAATAACCCTCGCTTATGAGAACGTATTTTATATTAATTACTAGGTATGGTAATTAGATATAAGCATTGGGTTATGATTTATATGCTAATTTAATGAAGAAAAGTTAATATTCACTATGAGTTTGCATATATACCATAACTGTGGGTGAATATTGCTATGTTATGCTTATGAATGTCATATGAATTTAAAATGATATTTGGCTTAGTAATGAGACCGAAACTTAAATTGAATTATAAAATGTCCAAATAATAATTTGGAGGCTGTAGTTGAATACGGAACGTTCGAGATAGTCAAATAATGTACCATATTGTATTTTGAGGTTTTGGCAATTTTTGACTGATTATGCCTTAAACATGCAGTTGCGTATTATTTTATCGCAGTATTGGTTAATTAAGTGGGATTTTTGTCTTAAGCCACGACTTAGACTCACTAAGTCTTCTAATTGCCCTAATTTCACTTCTAAACCTAAAGAGAAAGAGTAGAGAGAAAGAAAGGAGATTGAAGATTTGAGAGGGATTCTTGCTTCTACACCAAGAAAATCTGCAATTTCTGAATCAAGGCAAGTTTCTTACTTGCAATTTATGGTTTAGGATAAATGATTTGTTATGATAATGATGTGTTGATCTAAGTTTAATTAGTTTAGGGTTTTTAGTGTATATTTGTTGGTTTTGATTCATTGAGGATGTGTTTAATTAGTTTGGATGAATGTTGATGATTATGATGGTAGTTAGCAGCATTTATGTGTTGTTGGAGTCAGTAAATGAGCTTGGAAGGAAGGGATATGAGTTGGGAGTATATTGGGAGTCAAAGACTCCATAGCCAAAACTTGGCAAAATCGCAGGCCCGAATCGATTCGGCCCTCTGGGCGAATCGATTCGCTTAGGTCCAGTGCCCAGGTCTAGTGAACCGAATCGATTCGGATTGGTTCGAATCGATTCGGCAGTTATGCAGAAACCCAAACTTTCCAACCGAATCGATTCGGTTTTCATCCGAATCGATTCGGAAACTATGCAGAATTTCAGGTCTTCTGACCGAATCGATTCGGCCAGTCCGAATCGATTCCGAAACCATGCACTTTAAAAAAAAATCAATTTTAAACCCTTTTTGTAGGAGTAATGTTTAGGGGCCTTCTTAAATGAAGTAAACATAGTATTTTAGAGTTTTAGTTGAGTTGGGTCGACACCCTAGACTCGAAGGGGGTTCATCTAGGGTTCAATTCAAAGGGAAATTTAAAGTAATGTTTAGGCATTACTTCTGTCGTGTAGTTATAAGAATCTAGGAAATTTTTACGGTCGAATTTGGAGACTTTAGGAGTAAATGTGAACTAGACCTTACTTGATGGTTTATTATAAGTCCAAAAAGGGACATTTGGGAGAAATAACTTGGGAGTTAAACATTCCTCGAGGTTATTAGGACGATGTGAATTCCATAACCATAATGCATTTGGTAAAATGTAACATGGATAACATAAATGATAATTTACAAAATCATGTAATGGAAATAAATAAAATGGATGTTACACACCTCTCTAAATACCATCTTAAGGGAAGTCCGTGCGTGAGGTGAAGCCCCTTGGCTAGTGAATGCAGGGTGGATATAGTCCTAGGCCATATGAGCGCTTGTTTTATATTTTTCTGCGATGGGTAGGAGATTATGGGTGTGGTCTTGACTACCCCGCAGGCATATGGCCGCTTCCCGACGTTTGCGATAGGATCCCAGGTTGTCTTATGTTAGGCCCTGGAAGATGATGGTTATTTAGGGACGCGCACAGTGGGGAAACCAGGACGGGCGGTCTTAGAATCGTTATATTTATATTTATAACTATTCTATTATCGAGTTGGACTCGATGGAACATTAATGCCATAAAGAGCAAAGGATATGCCACAAAGAGCATACTATTGAGATAAGTGCCATAAAGAGCACATGGTAATAAATGCATTCCTGATAAGGAATGGAAAGAAGATGGAATTGAAAATGATGAAAGATGAAAAAGGCTTAAGTACTTTTAATTCTTGTATAATTGGATTTCATTTTAATAATCATTTATCTGTCTTCGATCTTTATATGATGTTACCATGCTAGAATATCATCCATGCTTACTTGTACATTATTGTCATACCTGTCATTTATCTAGTAATCATATCAAACCGGCCTCTGACCGGTTCTTCATTTTCTTATTGTGTATGTATATTCTTTATTCTTCCAGGTGTTCCACCGCAAGGTCACCCATAATGACCTTCTTTTCTCTGAGCCTTTTGAGGAGCCGTGACATTTTGCGGGTATCACGGGATATCTTGTGTAGACGCCTCTATTATTGTTTTCTAGTTATGATCAGTATTTATTCGGGCGTGTGGCCCAAACCGTTGTAATTGTATAATGGATGTATTATGTAACACCTGAGACCTATTGTGTATTGTATAAATTCTATTAACCGATATTTCATTCGGTCCCTTCCTTATTATTGTTGGTATATATATATATGCTTGTGGGAGTTTCCACCCTCTTTTCTATTATGGGTTGTTAAAAATGTTTTCTTTAAATTTCAAAACTAAAATTTTTGATAACCCATTTTCTGGAATATTGTGTGGTTATTCTTGATACTCTGTATGTTTACTGTGATGCTGAGAATGATATCTATCCATGTTTCCTGTTTCATCGGGGTATAGGGCTGGCCACCCTTTATTTCGGATAGTGGGTTGTCACAGATGGTATCAGAGCATCAGGTTCTAGAGTCTTTAGTATCTATGCGGACTTGTCACGTTCTACCGTAGCGTTCTTTGATATAGAGCTTAATGTTAGGATTTTCTTGTTGCTTACGTATGCGATCTTCTGCTAGATAGATTGTTTTATATAATATTCCAACTCTATCTCTTCTCTATCTCAGATGCCGCCAAAGAGAGGACGTCCCGCTAGACGCAATAGGGTTATCGAGGATGAGGTTGGTCCTCCACCACCGCCACCGGGGAATATCAGTGCCGCTGATGTGGAAAATATCGTGGCCCAAGCTGTTAATGCAGCGATGACTGCAGTGGCACAACAAATGCCACAAGCTCAAGCGAGAGGACAAGAAGTACTAGTTCCTACGGGACCTTCTCAGTGGGAACGGGTAAGAGAATCTTTCCTAAAGGGTCATCCCCCAGAATTTGAGAGAGGTTCTGACGTTATAAAGTCAAACCAGTGGAAGAAGGATATGCAGCGCCATCTTAGGATGGTGGAATGTAGTGATGAGAAAAAGAAAATCCTCGTTACTTTTAAGCTTGTCGGGTCGGCCTTACACTACTGGGAGTCAATGACGACGCCCGAACAAAGGGATACAATGTCAATCACAAATTTTTGGGCTTTGTTTGATGGAAAGTACTTCCCTCCCGCAGTTCAAAGGGAGATGCAGAGGAAGCTTCAAGATTTAGTACAAGGGGAGAGATCGGTTGCCGAATACGTAGAGGAATTTACCCGGTTAGCAAGCTTTATACCGGATGAAGTGACTCCGGAAGCGAAGAGGATCTCCAAATTTGTAGGAGGTTTGCAGTGGCGAATAAAACAACATTTTCTTGGAAATCTATCTTTGGTAACCTTTGGGGATGTGATGAATAATGCTTTACTTCACTGTCAAGAGCATAGGTTATTTGTGCAAAACAATAAGAAGGCTGCAGCAATGGGGCAAGTGGTGAGGCCGAGAGGAAATGGGAGCGGAGGGGGAACATCTTCTTCATCCCAATCCTCGGGGAACAAGCAGAAAGAGAGGGATCCTCAGCAAGGGGATTTGTCCAAGCGTCAACGTTTCGGTGGGTTTAATGCTGGTGACAACAATAATAATAATAATAATAATAACAGGACGGGTCAAGGCGGACAACAACAACAACAGGGAGGTAGAGGTGGAAATGGAGGTAGGGGCCAGCAGGGCCGGGGTGCGGGGCAATTTCGAAACAAGCAAGGTAGAAATCGGGAGAATGCGGATAATAAATGTTTTCAGTGTGGGGAGTTGGGCCATTATAAAAGGGCGTGTCCTCAGTTGGTTGGAGGGCATCTTCCTAGGTCCCCACAACAGCCGTATGTACAGTTTCCACCCCAGGCGCCTAATCCGATCGCTCCTCCTCAGAAGGGGCAGTTGCAGTATGGATGGGTTTACCATATTCAGGAGGCTATGCTTCCTCCAGCTCCTCCGGCACCGCCAGCGATCGAGGGTAAGTTTTTTATTCATGGGCATATGGGTCGAGTACTATTTGATACGGGTGCTACACACTCCTTTATTTTTAGAAGTTTCTCCCAGACCACAGGTTTCATAAAATCTGCTGAAAGTACCTTCACTAGCGTTGAATCCTCTATGGGTGATGGTTCATTGATTTTCTTTATTTGTAAAAACGTAGGGATTAATCTTGGTAACTTGTGTTTTGAGGCCGAATTGCTTGTCCTTGATATGGTCGGGTATGATGTAATATTGGGTATGGATTGGCTAGTGAAATACCGCGCGATAGTAAATTGTTATGGGAAAAGCATAGTTTTTGCAGTTCTGGGACAAGAAATGTTCCTAGTTGTTATGCCTTGTATGGAAGGGAGTACGAGTGCTTATTTATATTGTATTGCGTAAGATGCATCTAGGGATGTTTTGGTTCCCCTAAATTCTCTTCCAATTGTTAGAGATTTTGAAGATATTTTTCGGGAGATACTGGGATTACCTCCAAGTCGAGAAATAGAGTTTGTGATTGATTTAATATCGGGAACTCGACCGATTGCTAAAGCTCCTTATAGAATGGCTCCTGTGGAGATGAGGGAGTTGAGAGATTAGATTCAACAGCTATTGGAGTAGGGGTTTATTAGGCATAGTACATCGCCATGGGGTGCTCCGGTATTGTTTGTGAAGAAGAGAGACGGTTCTCTCCGGTTATGTGTGGACTATAAGGAGTTGAATAAAGTCACCATCCGGAATAAATACCCTTTACCTCGCATTGATGATTCGTTTGACCAACTTACGGGAGCATCATACTTCTCCAAAATTGATTTGAGGACGGGGTATCATCAATTGAGGATACGGGCGCAAGATGTATCCAAGACTGCATTTCTGACCCGTTATTGATCCTATGAATTCTTGGTTATGCCCTTTGGGCTAACCAATGCTCCTGTTGTGTTTATGGATCTTATGAACAGGGTGTTTTGGGATTTCCTTGACCAGTTTGTTATTGTATTCATCGATGACATCCTAGTCTATTCTCAGACATAGTCTGATCATGCTACTCACTTACGGTTGGTCCTGCAGAGATTGAGGGATCACAAATTGTATGTAAAGTTTGAGAAATGTGGATTTTGGTTGAAGGAAGTTCCATTTCTGGGTCATGTGGTGTCGTCCCAGGGTATATCGGTGGATCCTAGTAAGGTGATTACGGTGAGGGAGTGGGGTCAGCCCACGACACCTACCGAAGTTCGTAGTTTTCTGGGCTTGGCGGGTTATTACCGTCGATTTATTAAGGGCTTTTCAAAGATCGCTAGCCCGTTGATGAATTTAACCCGAAAGGGAATGAGATTCGTTTGGGACAGTTCATGTCAAGCTGCATTTGATGAGCTCAAAGAGAGATTAACTGCGGTTCCAGTCCTTGCGTTGCCAAAATTGGGATTGGAATATCTAGTCTTCACCGATGCATCTCTTCAAGGGTTAGGAGGTGTTCTTCAGAAAGAAAGACAAGCTATTGCCTACGCTTCTCATAAGTTGAAGCCTCACGAAAGGAACTATCCGGTGCATGACTTAGAGTTTGCCGCAGTTGTCTTTGCCTTGAAGATATGGAGGCATTATCTCTTGGGGGAAAAGTTTAGTCTTTTAACCGACCATAAATCGCTACAATATTTATTTTCCCAAAAGGACTTGAATATGCACCATCGTCGTTGGTTGGAGTTTGTGAAAGACTACCAATTTGACATCCATTATCATCCTGGAAAGGCGAACGTAGTAGAGGATGCCTTGAGTAGGAGGTCCGAGGGAGACTTAGCTAAGGTCTGGAAAGCTAAGTGGAGAGATCTCAGTCAGGAGGATGCGGGGGTAAGAGAATTCATTTCTGTGATGACCGTTACTCCTACGATTATAGCGAGAATTGTGGAAGCCCAGGGAAGAGATAAAGGTTGTCAATACCATATACACCGACTGTTGTCCGAGGGAGCAGAGTCGTACTCGATTGGTTCTAAGGGCGGACTACGCTTCCATGGAAGACTTATTCTTCCCGAAGATGGGGACTTGAGACGAGCTGTGATGGCGAAATCTCACAGATCAAAGTTTACGGTGCATCCAGGTGGGGACAAGATGTACCAAGATATGCGTCGTCAGTATTGGTGGGCTGGTATGAAGAGGGATATCTCGGAGTTTGTATCCCAATGCACTACTTGTCAGTTGGTTAAGATCGACCATCAACGACCGACAAGTTTGTTACAACCGTTGGAGATTCTCGTATGGAAATGGGAAAGCATTTCGATGGACTTCATTACGGTCTTACCTAGATCACAGAGAGGTCATGATTCGATCTGGGTGATTGTCGACCGTTTTCACTAAGTCGGCACACTTCTTACCTGTGCGTACAAATTATGATACCGCTCGCTACGCCCAATTGTTCATCGAGGAGATCGTTAGACTTCATGGGGTACCTTTAAATATTTTTTCTGACCGAGATAAAATATTTGTGTCCCACTTTTGGCGAAGTTTTCAAGAAGCCATGGGGACCGAATTGAAGTTAAGCTCTTCCTATCATCCTCAAACAGATGGCCAAACTGAAAGGGTGAACCAGATGTTGGAGGATATGCTTCGTATGTGCATGCTTGATTTTAATGGCGGTTGGGAACAATGCCTTCCGTTGGTTGAGTTTGCTTATAACAACTCATACCAATTTACTATTGGAATGGCACCTTATGAAGCTTTGTATGGCCGACCATGTAGATCTCCCGCTTGTTGGTTGGAAGTGGGTGATAGCAAATTTCTTGGACCTGAAATGATCCCAGACACTTCTTCAAAGATTGAACTTATTCGAAATTGCATTCGGATAGACCAGGACCGTCAAAAGAGCTATGCCGATGCGGGTAGGAGACACATGGAGTTAGAGGTTGGAGACCAAGTGTTGGTGCGTGTGTCTCCAATGAAGGGCATTAAACGTTTCGGGAAGAAAGGAAAGCTTGCACCGCGTTTTGTTGGACCTTTCCCAGTTATTGCAAAGGTTGGTCCCGTGGCATACCAACTTGCTTTATCGGAGCCTTTACAACAAATCCACGATGTATTCCATGTCTCCTCTTTGAAGAAGTATAGAAGATGTGAGGGTGCCCTTTGGCACATTCCTTTTGAAGATATCGACTTGCAACCCGATGTTTCATATGAAGAACAACCGGTTGCTATTCTTGAGTATGGGGAGCGCTAGTTAAGGTCTCGTGTGGTGCCCCTAGTGAGAGTTCAATGGAGTCATCACAATGTGAAAGAATCAACGTGGGAACGTGAGGACGAGATGCGGGAGAAATATCCACATCTTTTGTTATAAGGTACGCCTGAAATTTTGGGGACAAAATTCCCTCATAAGGGGGGGAGTATGTAATAACCCTCGCTTATGAGAACGTATTTTATATTAATTACTAGGTACGTAATTAGATATAAGCGTTGGGTTATGATTTGAATGCTAATTTAATGAAGAAAAGTTAATATTCACTATGAGTTTGCATATATACCATAACTGTGGGTGAATATTGCTATGTTATGCTTATTAATGTCATATGAATTTAAAATGATATTTGGCTTAGTAATGAGACCGGAACTTAAATTGAATTATAAAATGTCCAAATAATAATTTGGAGGCTGTAGTTGAATACGGAACGTTCGAGATAGTCAAATAATGTACCATATTGTATTTTGAGGTTTTGGGAATTTTTGACTGATTATGCCTTAAACATGCAGTTGCGTATTATTTTATCGCACTATTGGTTAATTAAGTGGGATTTTTGTCTTAAGCCACGACTTAGACTCACTAAGTCTTCTAATTGCCCTAATTTCACTTCTAAACCTAAAGAGAAATTGTAGAGAGAAAGAAAGGAGATTGAAGATTTGATAGGGATTCTTGCTTCTACACCAAGAAAATCTGCAATTTCTGAATCAAGGCAAGTTTTTTACTTGCTATTTATGGTTTAGGATAAATGATTTGTTATGATAATGATGTGTTGAACTAAGTTTAATTAGTTTAGGGTTTTTAGTGTATATTTGTTGGTTTTGATTCATTGAGGATGTGTTTAATTAGTTTGGATGAATGTTGCTGATTATGATGGTAGTTAGCAGCATTTATGTGTTGTTGGAGTCAATATATGAGCTTGGAAGGAAGGGATATGAGTTGGGAGTATATTGGGAGTCAAAGACTCCATAGCCAAAACTTGGCAAAATCGCAGGCCCGAATCGATTCGGCCCTCTAGGCGAATCGATTAGCTTAGGTCCAGTGCCCAGGTCTAGTGAACCGAATCGATTCGGATTGGTCCGAATCGATTCGGCAGTTATGCAGAAACCCAAACTTTCCTACCGAATCGATTCGGTTTTCATCCGAATCGATTCGGAAACTATGCAGAATCTCAGGTCTTCTGACCGAATCGATTCAGCCAGGCCGAATCGATTCCGAAACCCTGCACTTTAAAAAAAAAATCAATTTTAAACCCTTTTTGTAGGAGTAATGTTTAGGGGCCTTCTTAAATGAAGTAAACATAGGATTTTAGAGTATTAGTTGAGTTGGGTCGACACCCTAGACTCGAAGGGGGTTCATCTAGGGTTCAATTCAAAGGGAAATTTAAAGTAATGTTTAGGCATTACTTCTGTCGTGTAGTTATAAGAATCTAGGAAATTTTTACGGTCGAATTTGGAGACTTTAGGAGTAAATGTGAACTAGACCTTACTTGATGGTTTATTATAAGTCCAAAAAGGGACATTTGGGAGAAATAACTTGGGAGTTAAACATTCCTCGAGGTTATTAGGACGATGTGAATTCCATAACCATAATGCAGTTGGTAAAATGTAACATGGATAACGTAAATGATAATTTACAAAATCATGTAATGGAAATAAATAAAATGGATGTTACACACCTCTCTAAATACCATCTTAAGGGAAGTCCGTGCGTGAGGTGAAGCCCCCTGGCTAGTGAATGCAGGGTGGATATAGTCCTAGGCCATATGAGCGCTTGTTTTATATTTTTCTGTGATGGGTAGGAGATTATGGGTGTGGTCTTGACTACCCCGCAGGCATATGGCCGCTTCCCGACGTTTGCGATAGGATCCCAGGTTGTCTTATGTTAGGCCCTGGAAGATGATGGTTATTTAGGGACGCGCACAGTGGGGAAACCCGGACGGGCGGTCTTAGAATCGTTATATTTATATTTATAACTATTCTATTATCGAGTTGGACTCGATGGAACATTAATGCCATAAAGAGCAAAGGATATGCCACAAAGAGCATACTATTGAGATAAGTGCCATAAAGATCACATGGTAATAAATGCATTCCTGATAAGGAATGGAAAGAAGATGGAATTGAAAATGATGAAAGATGAAAAAGGCTTAAGTACTTTTAATTCTTGTATAATTGGATTTCATTTTAATAATCATTTATCTCTCTTAGATCTTTATATGATGTTACCATGCTAGAATATCATCCATGCTTACTTGTACATTATTGTCATACCTGTCATTTATCTAGTAATCATATCAAATCGGCCTCTGACCGGTTCTTCATTTTCTTGTTGTGTATGTATATTCTTTATTCGTCCAGGTGTTCCACCGCAAGGTCGCCCGTAATGACCTTCTTTTCTCTGAGTCTTTTGAGGAGCCGTGACATTTTGCGGGTATCACGGGATATCTTATGTAGACGCCTCTATTATTGTTTTCTAGTTATGATCAGTATTTATTCGGGCGTGTGGCCCAAACCGTTGTAATTGTATAATGGATGTATTATGTAACACCTGAGACCTATTGTGTATTGTATAAATTCTATTGACCGATATTTCATTCGGTCCCTTCCTTATTATTGTTGGTATATATATATGCTTGTGGGAGTTTTCACCCTCTTTTCTATTATGGGTTGTTAAAAATGTTTTCTTTAAATTTCAAAACTAAAATTTTTGATAACCCGTTTTCTGGAATATTGTGTGGTTATTCCTGATACTCTGTATGTTTACTGTGATGCTGAGAATGATATCTATCCATGTTTCCTGTTTCATCGGGGTATAGGGCTGGCCACCCTTTATTTCGGATAGTGGGTTGTCACATAGGGTATGTTGTTAGGGTGCGTTAGGTGTGCACTAATAGAAGAGAGGTGAGGGGTATCTCATGGGAGTGCGATACCAAACTTGAATATGAGATAAAACCTTTTTCTAAAAAATAAAGCATTTATGCACTTGCTAAATATTTTCAAAACTCGGGCTCTAACCCGTTTATCTACTTTTCCTATCTTGTTATATTATATATATATATATATAGGTGTCCAGACACAAGGACGCCTGGATGGCACTTCATTCGAGTCAGACGTCTGCTGCAACAGTTGTGGATGCGTGCAGGTCCTCGATAGACGCTTTCATTATTGTACTCTAGATAGGAGGTACTGTATAAATATTCGGGACAATGGTCCAATTGCATTTATTTATTCTTTTAGTGTATCATTCGATATGGTTGTATATTTTGATCGAGTGTTCGGTTCTTTTATTTCATTTCAATTTCATTTACTCAAACTGTGTGGATGTTTTATTTGAAATTGCTTAAAAAGAGTAGTTAAGTAAAAGTTTTTGACGTCAGCCTAATAGGTCATTAGTAATTAAATGGATTTTCGACAGTGATGCTAAGAATGATCCATATGAGACTCCTGTTAAAATTTGATATAGGAGTGATCCCCCGGTATCTAATTAGGGTTGTCACATTCTCCCAATATGGTTTCCCATTTTGGGTTTCCTCAAAGAGTGTTTTCAGATAATTAGATAACACTTGGTCATTTTCATTAAGGAATATTTTGAAAATTGGACACTAATCCATGTCTTAATGAAATACATTTCATTAATAAGGTCACATACAATAACTTAAACCAAAAACTAAGTTAGTATGAATTTAGCATACAGTTAAAAATCAAATGAATACTAAACACAAAGATATATGTTCTATTTTGGATACTTCTAACAGAGACCACATTAGAAATTTCATTTGAATAAGCATTAAATATTAACCAAATAAAGGATGTCAATTTTGAAATAATATTTTAAAGAAACTATGAAAATATTTATACCTCATACTCTATTCTCATGCATTTTATAAGGAAATATTGAGTCCTAAAAAGTCTCACCGTATAAATAGAAATTAGAAAGATTAATTTCATAAATGAAATACATGCATGTAATTGTATATTATAAAAAGAGTTTTTATGACTAGGAATGCAATTATACCAACTATATATCAACTTACTCTTTACACAAGAAAATTGTGGATAACATTGTGAACATTTGGTCATATCGAATCTGAGTAAAAACCTACATATATGGATGTAAATAATGACATATATATATATATATATATATATATATATATATAAGAAAGAAAAAAGAACACCCCTGGGAATGAATTTTGCTTCCTGTTCCCTTTTTCATAGAGTGGGGAGAGAATTTTTAGACATTCTCTTACATCTTACTACCTGCTCTATTCTAAATCAATACAAAAAAGAGATAAAAGGACCACCTTTATTATATCCTTAATATATATAAATATATAATAAAGATAATAACAATAGATTTTAAGAGAGATATAGATAAAGAGAGTGATATTGCATAAATATAGATTCTGGAAACACATAAATAGTATAAATATGAAAATGGTAGATAATAATCACATAATTCATTTTTTATTTAACAAAAATAAAAGTATGAATTGATCATTAAAAATATCATTTTATTTGTATTATGGGTAAGTAAATGAAACCTCCTTGGATATGCCTATGACATGCTCACTCTTAGGCACCATGAATTCTTTTATTGTCCATGCACTACTCACATATAGTTATTTCTTCTTTTACGTATTCAAGGAATGCCTTATTTGAATTATTATTATTATTATTATTATTATTATTATTATTATTATTATTATTATTATTATTATTATTATTATTATTATTATTATTATTATTACTATTACTATTACTATTACTATTACTATTACTATTACTATTACTATTACTATTACTATTACTATTACTATTACTATTACTATTACTATTACTATTATTATTATTATTATTATTATTATTATTATTATTATTATTATTATTATTATTATTATTATCATCATCATCACCATCATCATCATCATCCTAGTGTTTGTGTGTGTGTGTTGGGTTGGGGGCGGGAGGGGGGTGCGTACCTTGTTTATCCACAAAATTAAGAGGGGAGACTAAAAAAAGAAAAAAAGCTAAACATTTATTTTATGCTGATAACGACGTTAAAATAATCTCTAAGAAATCAAGATTAAATTTTTTATATTTAGATAGTTATGTTACTCACAACTCTTGTAATGGTGATTTACGTGTAAATCAATATATAAAACACTAGTTGTAAACCCGCACGATGCGCGGGCTAAACAATTTTTCAAGAATTCACATCCAAAAATCAACAATATAAATTATCAAAACCAAACACATAAAAAATGTTTGAAGAAGTATTTTATTGATAAATTAATATGCACTCCGAGCCATCAAATTCGAAAAAGAAAAAAAATAAATATTCATTTTCACTATCCTTACAACACAAATAGCATTATATGGTATAGGTTAATTCCGTTCAAACAAATTTTGAAAACCTAAAGTCCCACTTCGGCTTGAGACACTCCTATCCACGAGCCATTTCTTTTGTCCCTGTAATTGATGGATTATATAATCTCTTTTGATGAGTCAGAGTTGAACAAATAAAATATAAACTTGAGAACCCCCAAATCATTTAGATATTAAAAAATGACAAATGAAAACAAAACCTCAAACATTATAATGATTTGGGATTTTTGATAAAAAGGGGGTTGGTTTGGGATTTTATGCGTCGAACATGTCAAGCACATCTCTAACAACGATCACTGGTATAAAGGGTTTAGTCGTATTTTCAACCAAATGTTTTTTTCTTTGGATCTAGAGTTAACTCCTATGGATTCAAATTTTTCGGTCTTGTAGAGGTTAGAGCTCCCAATTTTTTTCTTATCCAAATCAACCACCAAGAGTAAAAGAAGGATTTTATCTCACCCCCACGATTTTATCTCATGACAAAAAATAAAAGGGTTTTTGTTGTATAAGGTCTGAAGGTTTCTATTTTGAAAGAATCCAAGCATGATTATCTCGCATGATGGAGGGTCCGACAATTTTGGAGCCAACAATTTTATCTTTAACATTATTGTCAAATGTAATTTGTGTAATCAAACACTATGAACATATATATGTTGTGTTTATAAATAATTTGATAGTCTGGACACAAAAGTAATTTGGGTTGTACTAAAAAAATGCGAGCATAAACACACCTGAGAGCAAATTGAAATAAAAATAAAAATGAAGAATAAAGAATAAAGAAAAAAATATTTTAGAATCTGAAGAACAAATAACTAAAATGGCCAAATAGGTTTTATCATTTTTTTTCTTTATACTCTTCAAACCAACAAAAACGAAGCCACAAATATCGATTAAAACATTATTGTACCAAAAATATGCATATGGAGCAAAATTAAATATGCATATGTATATATAAAGTTCATGACTTATAATGGGAGCTTGACATGATGTAGTCATGGAGATTTTTTTAAATACCCGTATGTCAGTGAACATTTATCCATACAAGCCCATTTTAAATCTACAAAATATCATATCACATTAAAGTTATTTGCATTTTGACATCAATGAAGAATTTTCTACGATATAGTCTACACTCGAATATGTAAGGAAAGGAGTTTGCTATGTGTGATTCACTTATATGGCCAACAAAATAGCATATGGCTAAATCTAAACAAACCTGGACAACAACAAAATATGGGCCTACACAAAAATTGGGCAAGATTAATAACAATTAAATGGTTTCTTTAATAAGCCATGAATCTAGCCAAATTCATATACAACATTTCATATTAAACCTAAACAGAATCGACTCAATACAAAAAAAAAATTAACCCTAAGATTCCGATGGGGGCAAAAATCGGATAACCTAAAAAATCCTCAGCGCGAGGATGATAATGGTGGTGACGCCATTTTCAAGACATATTGCTAAATACTATTCATTAGAGCTTGAAAATAAGTTCAAACCACACACGTAATGAGAAAACCAAACTAAAAAATTGTTCATTGAAAAGGTGTCCCATAACCTGCTCAACAACTATACAATTTAATTCATACCTCACCAACTTTTTAAGGAACTAACCTTGATGTTTTTGTTCCAGAGAGAGCTATGTGAGATAAGAAGAAAATAGAGAGACAAATTAACTTTCCATGGATATAACTATATAAATAAAGACAGAGAAAAATAGAGAGTCACGAAAAGCTGTCACTACATTTGCTATGTGTGACATATACACTTTAAGGGGAAAGAAAAGATGAAAGGGCCTTTGAGATGACAGAAAGAAATAATGACGTTTGAAATATTTGAAGAAAAAAGGAAAAATGTAATTAAATAACCAGATGTAAGGACAAAATGGGGAGTATAATTGGAGAGGAGGAATGCCACGTGGATGTCTCGTCATATCGGGAAAAAAAAGAATCTAATGCAAATATGAAAAAACGATAAAATTGAATGGACAATTGATAAAAAATTCATAGTAGCATGATAAGTAAAACTTAAGTAGCAATATAAATAAAGATTGTCACGTTCGACATAGAGAGAAAAAATAATGTCGAGATAAATTATTGTAGTAAAAGGCGTCAGTTGACGATCGAGCTAAGAAAGAAGAACTTGAATCCAAAGTTTATTTATTTTCCTTTCATGCAGTTCTGGCAATTAAGTAAGGGAAAAATATGTTAATTAAAATTGTGAATAATAAGTTGTAAAGTTAAACAACCATTTAGTTGATTAATAAACTCATTACCATGCGAAACGTATCCTCTTAGAAAGTTATTCATTTTCAACGTCAATGGAATTAGGGGTTTTATTTCCTATAGGGTAGAGAGAAGTTGTTGTGGGAATTCTTGGATTGATTATCCGAGTGTCATCTAGAATGATAGTATCGAGAATAAGACTTAGTGGAATAAGACTTAGTGGATGTTTCTCCTTGAATGTAAAATATATAGAATAAGAATTCGAAAAAAAAATATGTAATTGAAAATGTGGCATGGGTAGGTGTATATTACATTTTGATGGGTGTTATGACTACTTAAATTAGATCTCGTAATGGAATCAAGAACAATGCAATGATGAGTAAAAGTAAGAAACGATATGACGTATTTATTAGACGGAAAGAATAGAATGTAAAAATTACGTCATATATTGAGGTAGAACGAATATCTTTCTTCAATTTAGGAAGGTTGTAGCTCAATGAAAAACACCTAGCTAAAAGAACAAGGTAGACTTTGAAACTCTACAATATATTACAAACAATAGTTCTAGAGCGAGGGAACTACGACTTTTCATTGACTTACACACAAAAGAGTTGGATTTCTCATATTTTTTTTCTATTTCATTAGAAATATATTCTAAAGTAAATTCTCACATTTTTTTTACAATTCATTTTAAATAAATTCTATTGATTTAAAAGAAAATTATAAGGATCAATTATTAAAAAGTCTCTTAAATATTTTTTAATACACATTTAGTCCAAACCTTATTATTTTATTTTAAAAAGTCCTTCAAACACCCATTTAACCAATACTATCTTATTTTTAAAGGTCCGCGCGAGTGACAAAGACATGGAGTGTTTCAATGTGGTGAGGAATTTTTTGAAATAAAATAAAAAGGCTTGGACTAAACGTGTATTAAAAAATATTTGAGTGAGTATTTGGTATATGCCCCAACTTATAAACATCTTTTCAAATTGGTACAGTAAAAAATTAGAATTCTTATCGAATTATGACTAACAATGGTACACTCATTAATATTTATATACAATATTCATCTATTCCATTTCTCTTCGATTTTCATCCAATATAAAATCTTGATTATATACAGATAATATACAATAATTTAAAACCGATAATGCTTAACAGGTATGAAATGAAAAGGTAATGAAATATTTTAATGCAAGTATTTCATCTGCAATTTAAGGTCACTACATGCACTCACAACATACATATATACCCACAAGTGCTTCTAGAGAGACTCTCTATCCGACTCTCTCTTTTACCTCACTAAAGGACAAAAAAAATGTAAATTTGTTTTTTTTAAAAACAAAAAAAAAATCGTATTTTCAATAAAAACAATAATTTAAAAAAAAAAACTGTTTTTAATAAAAGTATGAAAAATTATTTTTAAATGTTGGGGCGAGCTCGCATTATCGCGATTGGTTAGTGCCGCTGGCACGACCCCACGTCATTTACCCTTTTTTTTTAAATAACTTTTATTGAAAATACAAATTTTCAACAAAAGTCATTTTAAAAAAAAGAGTGTAATATTTTTTTTTTACTTTTATAAAAATTTAAAAACATTACAAAAAAAGTAAAACTTGTTTTTTTAATAAAAACAAAAAATTTGTATTTTCAATAAAAAAAATAATTTTAAAAAAAAATATTTTTAATAAAGTATGAAAATTTATTTTTTAAACGCTGGCGCAGACCTATATAACGCGATAGGTTAGTGCTGCTGGAGTGGACCCACATCATTTAAACTATTCTTTTTAACAGAACATTTATTGAAAACACAAATTTTCAATAAAAGTCATTTTAAAAAAAATTAAAAAGTTTTATTGAAAATATAAATTTATAATTTTTATTAAAAAAATAAAAAATCAGTTAGACCAATGATTGCGTGTCTAAGTCAATGTCACTCAGACCGTGAGTTACACATCAAAAGTCGCTCTAAATTTTTTCATATAATCACATAACACTTGTATTTTATGAAAAGGAAAAGGTTATACACACCGGGTGGTAGTATCAGTTTAGTATCGATACTGCTTTATTTGTTTGTACTATGGTGTGGGTCCCGTCAGGGAATGTTGTAGGTCTTACCAATATACAATCAAATAAAGTGCATTTGGTACTAAACCGGTACTTGGACCCGATAAGAGTATCATTACTCTTTATGAAAAACACACACAACATATAAACTAGGGTACCGCTAATCCCACTCCACCATTATACTAAGGCATTCCAAAGTATTATAACATGACCAAAAAACCCTTAAACACATTTACAAACATTTTAACTTTTCAAGCAATAAAATTATATATACATAATAAGAGACTGATTAAAAATAAAAATAAAATATTAAAAGTAGCAGTTTAATTGCAATACTAAGGGCGGATTAAAATAAAAATAATTATTTGATTAACAGTAATTAAAAAGTGGAAGTATGATAATAATTATAAAAAAAGAGTAATGCAAAAAAAATACAAACTTGTGTCGTGTCATGTCACGTTTGTGTCCAAAAAACTCTTGTATTGTCATATCGTGCCGGCCCAAAAAAATTATTTGGACACCAACGCAACATGGCACAAGCTTGTATTTTTTTATCCGACATGAACACGAACCATTTAAAACTCGACATGAAATGACTAACATTCTGTTAAGTATTTGAAATAAAGTTTTATGAAGTTTCGCGTGCTAGTTCATGTCTTGTTGCTTATTTTTTTAGGTCATGTCGGTGTTAGGTGAAAAAAATATGTGATTTCACATCGTGTCGTGTCATGTTGCGTTTTTTAGAACCTCGGATAATACAAGAGTTTTTTGGATACAAACGATATATATATATATATATATATATATATATATATATTATAATTATTAAATATATGTAAATTAATTTGTGTCCTTTTTTGTTCTAAACTTCAAGAACCATATATTTAATTTTCTGTCGTGTCGTGAATTAATTGGATCGTGTCATGTCACATTTTATTTCAGTCGTTTTTGCGTTAGGTAAAAAATGAGATTTCATGGCATATAACAATTTATTTGGATTGTGTTCATATCTTATTTTTTAAAAATATTATGTGTAATGTCGTATTGTGTCTTGTTCCATGTGTCCTGTCACTTTTTAATTGAGTTGTGATCGTCTTTGGTTAAAAAAATTGGTTTCGTATCGTGTCGCTTTTATTTGGGTCATTTGTTCGTGTTAGATATAAAAAAATAGGATTTTGTGTCGTGTCTTAATAAAGATGTATTCGTGTTAAGTAAAAATAATAAAAATCTCGTGTCGTATCGTATCGTATCGTGTCTCTTTTATTTGGATGATGTTCGTATTAGATCAAACAAAATTAAGATTTTGTATTGTGTGATTTTGTGTCACGGTTTATTAAGTCATTTTATGTGTGTAATTTTTGGGATAAAGAATAAATTTATTTCTCTTTGTGAGTGTGAGAGAAATAATGGAAGGGATTAATCATAAGGATATAAGAGTCTTTTAACTTTTATTTGAAAAGAAAGTGAAGTATTCGAGTATTTTGCCATAAACTAACTCATGCATATATGCATAAACTAACTCATACATATATGTATATACACACACAACTAGCACTGGCAAAATTATGGGTTGTGCCTAATTTGGGCGGGTCAAATATGGGTTGGGTTAAATGTGGGTTGGGCCAAATATGGGTTGAGTTAAATGTGGGCTGGGCCAAATATGGGCGGACCAAATATGGGTTGGACCAACCCATTATTTTTTTACTAAATTAAGTATTACAATTCGAGGTATAAATAAAAAAAACTCATATTTTACTCATAACATTTTAAAATGAGTATTATATTTGATTTGTATCTTTTAAAATTGGGCTCCATATTTGATTTCTTGCTTTGAAATATGGGCCCCATATTTAACTCATAGCTTTGAAATATGGGCCTCATATTTAACTCACAACTTTTAAATATGAACTCCATATTTAAATGCTTGGACTAATATGGACTGTTTTATTATTTGGGCCACATTTTGCCACTACCACACACAACATATAACATAAACTAACTCATACATATATCTATATACTAACACAAACAGCATATAAACGAACGAACTCATGCATATATATAGTAACTCACACAGCAAATATATTATTATATTTATATACAGCACATATAATATAATATAAACACGCACCCTGCTACCCTCTTCCACAAGATATAAACCCAATCCTGCCCAACCCCCTCAACCCGAAGCTAAAACCCAGGTGTCGACAAGATACAAACCCAATCCTGCCAAAGCCCCTCAACCCGAAGATAAAACCCAGCTCTAACCTGAACTACTCGGACCTCCAAAACCCAGCTATCCACAGCCAAGACCCGCGGCCCAACTGTCATAACCCAGCAACCGACCAGCCACCAGGCCCGAACCCAGCACCCGGTTCTAACACCTCCTACCCAGTCCAAACCTTTTTCCAAGAAACTACCACATTCCATTGTTTTGTAAAGCCGATAGGAGTAAGAAAGAAATAAAAGAGTTTAAGAGAATGATATTTTAGAAATAACCTGATATAGAGGTGGGGTGGGGTGGTGCAGACTCCACTGCTAGCAAGTGTGAAGACGCAGAAATAGCAAGTGGCAGCTGGGGAGATAAATCGTCAATGGGGAATGAAGGGAGAGAGACGTCTTGAGGTAGGCATTTAATGTTGGAAAAATTGGACTTAAATGGGTTTTTAAGAAAGCTGTCCAGAATTTTCTAGACAGAATTTTGAGCAACTTTGAGCTCAAATTTAGGTGGGACCCACACTACGAAAATTGTGGGACCATATACGAACGCGTTCACCTCCGCAAGGAGATTAACGTAGTATATTCATATGTCCAATTTCAATAAGTTATGAATGATAAATATGTCCCCAAAGTGACTCACAAAGCAATGAAAGTAAATGAATTGGGTGTGTTTTAACTCTTGTCCCACATTGGAAGAGTAGTGGAATTTTGATGAGTTAATAACACCCCAAGTATGGACTAAGACTTGGATGCCTTGGGGGTATCCCAACTCTTTGAAGGGGAGATGACCTAAGCTATGCACGGGTTGACTTTCGGTCAAAAGTCCATACTTAATTAATTAATTAGTTGGCAGTTATTGCCAACAGTCAACAGTTAATTTCGTTTAACTGATTAACTGTTTTGACAGTTAATTTCGTTATTGAGTTGAGTAAAAGCCACAGATTTGAGTTCGTTGTAATTAATTATTGTCGTGCTACATAATTAATTGGAAAATCCGTTCTATCTTGGGAGACAATATTCATCAACCTCGGAGCACATTGGAGGGAATAAATTGTCTTAAGGAAACTGTGAGATTCACAGGGCTCGGATTATTTCTTTTATTCTTGTTTAATTTCTGCAAATTCAAGTAAGTGTTTCATTTCTGTAATTCTGTTTTAATTCTGTAATTATATTATTTTCATAATTCTGTACAAATTGTTATTTATAAATAGTAGACATAACAATCTTAAGACAATTTAGTTTAGTTCTACTGTTTTTTGTGTACAGAATTTTTTTTTTTTATTACAGAAATTTATTTGTTTGAAATAAAATATGTTTTGACAGAAAAATGAATTAATTTACTGCTTTATTGTAGAAATTAGTAAAACAGTTTTAATATAGAAATTAGTTTCTATACTGTTTTTATATTCTGTTTTAGAAAATAAATTTTATTTGTGTACTCTTGTTAAAATCTGTTTATCAATTTTTTTAAAAAAAATTATAATTCTGTTTTGTACGGAATTCTTTTTATTATTAAAAATTAGTGTGACACAGATTTTATAATTTAATTCTGTTTTGTACGGAATTCTGTTTATATTTCACTTTTATTCTGAATTATTATTTGAATTCTTTTGGAATTCATTTATTGTGAATCATATTTGGAGGAAATTGTTGCACAGAATTTTGTATTCTGTTTTGATTAATTCATTATATATGAATTTTATCATTGATAAAAATTCTGTTTTTGTAACAGAAATGGAATCACAAAGTACGAACACTACTCCTACGAAACTGATTGTCACCAACACAAGTGTGACTGCACCCGTATCTATGCCACACGGGGAGAAACCTGAAAAGTTCATTGGGGCTGACTTCAAACGTTGGCAAGGACAAATGTACTTCTATCTCACTACCTGCCAACTGGGCAGGTTTGTATATGAAGATTGCCCCTCTATTCAAGAGGGAGATGATGCTGAAAAGGTTGCTGCTGTCGATGCTTGGAAGCACTCGGACTACCTATGCCGAAATTATATTTTGGCCTACTTGGACAAGACTTTATACCATGTCTATTGCACTATCAAAACTTCCAAGGAATTATGGAATTCTTTGGAAAAGAAGTATAAAACTGAAGATGCTGGGATGAAGAAATTTATCGTTGGGCGTTTTCTGGACTTCAAAATGGTTGATTCTAAATCTGTGATCTCGCAAGTGCAAGAATTCCAAGTGATCCTCCACGACATTCATGCTGAAGGAATGTCAATCAGTGAAACTTTCCAAGTTGCTGCAATTGTTGAAAAGTTGCCACCTTCTTGGACTTTGTTCAAAAACTATCTCAAGCACAAGCGTAAGGAGATGAATGTGGAGGAGTTGGTGGTCCGGCTAAGAATCGAAGAAGACAACCGTGAATCTCAAAAGAAAAGTGGGAAGAATCCGATGGAAACAAAGGTCCATGTCATTGAAGGTCCTAAAAAGAACAAACGAAAGTATGATGGGGAAGGCACTTCCAAACATAATAAGAAAAAGTTCAAAGGCAAATGCTACAATTGTGGTAAACCGGGACACCGCTCAAGTGAGTGTCGTAAGCCGAAGAAGCAAAATAAAAACAATCCTCAATCTAATGTAACTGAGGGTGTGAATATCGTCAATGATTTGGCGGATATGAATCTTTCTGCCGTTGTCTCTGAATGTAACTTGGTTGGAAATACCAAGGAATGGTGGGTGGACACTGGAGCCACACGACATATTTGTGCAAACAAATGGATGTTCTCCACCTATAAGCCTTTGGAAAATGAGGAGAACCTTTTTATGGGAAATTCTTCCACTTCTAAGGTGGTGGGACAAGGAAAGATTGCTTTGAAAATGACTTCTGGAAAGGAACTTACTCTCAACAATGTTCTTCACGTGCCTGATATCCGAAAGAATCTGATTTCGGGATCTCTCCTTACTAAGAATGGTTTCAAGCTTGTGTTTGTGTCGGATCGCTTTGTGTTGTCTAAAAATGACATGTATGTAGGAAAGGGCTACCTAAATGAGGGGCTCTTTAAATTGAATGTTCTTACTGTAACCCCTAAAACATCTGTTTCTATGAATGAAGTTGCTAGTTCTTCTAATTTGATTGAGTCATCTAATATTTGGCATGCTAGATTGGGACATGTTAATTTTGATACATTGCGTAGATTAATTAACTTGGATTTTTTGCCAAAATTCAATATAGATAAAAATCATAAATGTGAAATTTGTGTGGAATCTAAATTAGCTAGATTACCTTTTCATTCTATTGAAAGGATAACTGAACCTTTAGATTTGATTCACACCGATATTTGTGATTTAAAATTTGTTCAAACTAGAGGTGGGAAAAAGTATTTTATTACTTTTATTGACGATTGCACAAAATATTGCTATGTATATTTGTTACATAGTAAAGATGAGGCTATTAATGCATTTAAACAATATAAAAATGAAGTTGAGAATCAATTAAGCAAAACGATAAAGGCTATTAGAAGTGATAGAGGAGGTGAATATGAATATCCATTTGAGGAATTTTGTTCTGAAAATGGGATTATTCATCAAACAACCGCTCCTTATTCTCCTCAATCGAATGGTGTTGCTGAACGCAAAAACCGTACTTTGAAAGAAATGATGAACTCAATGTTATTAAGTTCAGGAGCTCCACAAAATTTGTGGGGGGAAGCCTTACTTTCTGCTAATTACATTCTCAATAAAGTACCTCACAAAAAGACTCATAAGACACCTTATGAATTATGGAAAGGTCGAAAACCTTCCTATAAATATTTACGAGTGTGGGGGTGCTTAGCCAAAGTGATGGTTCCTAAACCTAAAAAGGTAAGAATAGGGCCAAAAACCGTGGATTGTGTATTCATCGGTTATGCTACTAATAGCAGTGCATATCGATTTCTAGTTTGTAAATCTGAGATTTCGGACATTCATGTAAATACGGTTATTGAATCGAGGGATGCTTCATTTTTTGAAAATGAATTCCCGTATAACATGACCCGAGAATCTGGTCCTCCTAAAAGGACAAATCAAGCTACTACAAGTGGTACTCATCAACCTATTGAATCAATAGAGGATGAACCAAGACGTAGTAAAAGAGCAAAAACCTCGACTTCTTTTGGTCCTGATTTTCTAACATATTTGTTAGAAAATGAACCTCAATCGTATAAAGAAGCTATATCCTTACCCGATGCTTCCAATTGGAAAGAAGCAATTAATAGTGAAATTGAATCCATATTACAAAATCATACATGGGAACTAGTGGATCTTCCACCAGGTTCAAAACCGTTAGGTTATAAATGGATCTTCAAAAAGAAATTGAAGGCCGATGGATCAATTGACAAATATAAAGCTAGACTTGTAGCTAAAGGCTATAGGCAAAAGGAAGGGTTGGATTACTTCGACACATATTCACCGGTAACAAGAATAACGTCCATTCGGATGTTAATAGCAATAGCTGCTATTAATGGACTTGAAATACATCAAATGGATGTAAAAACTGCATTCTTAAACGGTGAACTAGACGAGGAAATTTATATGGAGCAACCTGAAGGGTTCAAAGCTCCCGGGAAAGAAGGAAAAGTATGTAAGCTTGTTAAATCACTATATGGATTAAAACAAGCACCTAAACAATGGCATGAAAAATTTGATAATGCAATGTTATCAAATGGTTTCAAAATCAATGAATGCGATAAATGTGTTTACTTTAAATACATTCAAAATGGATATGTCATTGTATGCCTCTATGTTGATGATATGCTTATCATGGGTAGTAACTTGGAAATTGTCAAAACTACAAAACAAATGTTGAGTAGTAGATTTGACATGAAAGATATGGGAATCGCCGATGTTATATTAGGAATTAAAATTTCTAGAACATCGGATGGACTTATATTATCTCAATCTCATTACATTGAGAAAGTACTTGAAAAATTCAAGAAGTATGATATTAGTCCTACCAAGACACCTGTAGATGTAAATTTACATCTAGCAAGAAATAATGGTGAAAGCATATCTCAACTAGAATATTCTAGAATTATCGGCAGTTTAATGTATGTCATGAACTGTACGCGACCGGACATAGCATACTCAATAAGTAAGCTAAGTCGATTTACGAGTAATCCAGGAAGAGATCACTGGAAAGCAATATTGAGAGTTTTGGGTTATTTAAAATATACTCAAAACTATGGATTGCATTACTCAAAATATCCACCTGTTCTTGAAGGACATTGCGATGCAAATTGGATATCTGATACAAAAGACTCTAAGTCTACAAGTGGGTATGTGTTTACCCTCGGAGGTGCAGCCGTATCTTGGAAATCCTCAAAACAAACATGCATTGCTAGATCGACAATGGAATCTGAATTCATTGCACTAGACAAAGCTGGAGAAGAAGCTGAATGGCTTCGAAATTTTTTAGAGGATGTTCCAAATTGGTCTAAACCTGTGCCCGCAATATGTATACATTGCGATAGCCAATCAGCGATTGGAAAGGCACAAAATCACATGAATAACGGAAAGTCACGACATATTCGTCGTAGACACAATACCGTTAGACAACTTCTCTCAAACGGAATTATCACAATTGACTATGTAAAGTCAAAAGATAATATATCGGATCCACTAACGAAAGGTTTAAACCGAGAGCAAGTTGAAAGATCATCGAGAGGAATGGGTCTAAAGCCTATAAATAAATAAGAATCAATATAGTGGCAACCCAACCTAGCTGACTAGAGATCCCAAGATCTAGGTTCAATGGGCAAACCGAACTACATTGTATTCAGTAAGCACTGGAGGATATTTAATCCTATCCATTCCAAATATGAGACAGTGCATATCTGCCGCGAAATTAGGATAAGTTATGCTTTTAATGACATCTATATCTTAGTACGTCTAAGTGGGGTATTGCAGAATACTCTTTATGGAAGTCACCTACGTGAGTAAGAAGGGGGCCACTTCTATGAGAATAATGAAAGGCATATTCTCTAAAATACTTGCGGAACCAAGTGGTGTTCACGGCCAAAATGAACACAAACGTGAGAACCAACTGTGTTGAAGAATTGTTGTGTGAATACTGTTGTCTAGGTTTACAATAACGGTTGACGGTTCAAGGACGTGAAGTCTACTGATTAACCAAGTAAATCCGATAGTATATCACTAAGGAAAGTTCAAAGCCACTAGGCTACTTCTCCTGATGCAATAAGTCTTCAGTTTTACTCAACTTGTGTCTGCATCTGCATTAGCATCTGATTTGTTTTATTTATAGCGATATATCATTCATGTGGGGGATTGTTGGAAAAATTGGACTTAAATGGGTTTTTAAGAAAGCTGTCCAGAATTTTCTGGACAGAATTTTGAGCAACTTTGAGCTCAAATTTAGGTGGGACCCACACTACGAAAATTGTGGGACCATATACGAACGCGTTCACCTCCGCAAGGAGATTAACGTAGTATATTCATATGTTCAATTTCAATAAGTTATGAATGATAAATATGTCCCCAAAGTGACTCACAAAGCAATGAAAGTAAATGAATTGGGTGTGTTTTAACTCTTGTCCCACATTGGAAGAGTAGTGGAATTTTGATGAGTTAATAACACCCCAAGTATGGACTAAGGCTTGGATGCCTTGGGGGTATCCCAACTCTTTGAAGGGGAGATGACCTAAGCTATGCACGGGTTGACTTTCGGTCAAAAGTCCACACGCGCGCGCGCGCGCGTCAGTTCGTCCGGCCGGCTCGGCTCGGTTCGGTTCGGTTCGGGCTTGGGCTTGGGCTTATAAAAATCTCCTACATTTTTGGGCCGAATTTATTTAACTTTCTGGGCTTTAATTATTAATTAATTACGAAATTAATTAATTAGTTGGCAGTTATTGCCAACAGTCAACAGTTAATTTCGTTTAACTGATTAACTGTTTTGACAGTTAATTTCGGTTGACTGTTCCAACAGTCAACACAAAAGCTATAAATTAAACATTCCCCCTACAGAATTTACTACTGAAAAAATTTCCCTCCTTCCAGAATTGCTGTCAATTTTATCCCAGAAAATTTCTGTCCTTCTCCTGCATAACATATCTATACAGTTTGTTATTGAGTTGAGTAAAAGCCACAGATTTGAGTTCGTTGTAATTAATTATTGTCGTGCTACATAATTAATTGGAAAATCCGTTCTATCTTGGGAGACAATATTCATCAACCTCGGAGCACATTGGAGGGAATAAATTGTCTTAAGGAAACTGTGAGATTCACAGGGCTCGGATTATTTCTTTTATTCTTGTTTAATTTCTGCAAATTCAAGTAAGTGTTTCATTTCTGTAATTCTGTAATTATATTATTTTCATAATTCTGTACAAATTGTTATTTATAAATAGTAGACATAACATTTAAGACGTCTTGAGGTACAAGCGAAGAGTCAGATATAAAGAGGAGTTCAACAGAAAAATAAGAAGATGGACCGATCGTATTCTAGCAGCAGAAAACGTAAGGTTCTTTAGTTTAACTTCTACTTTCCACGTGGATAGTCTCCTTGATAGGTGATTATAAAAGCATCAACAATGCTCAATAAAATTGTTTCATCATGAAAGGAGGTGAATACCTAATCCGATCCGAGGTAATTTTACTTGCGCATTGTTTATATCCATTAATTGTCAAAAATACAAAAATAATGAATAATTTCTATGATTCTCTTTATAATATGTAGCGCATCTGCAAATGTTTTGTAAATGGATCATGTACAAGTGGATCCAATTGTCGCTTTCTTCATCTCATGGCCAAGATAACACCACCACCACCAACAACAACAACAACAGCAACAATGGCCTCTGCAAAGTCCCGTGACAAGTCTGTATCAGAGGAAAAACACAAAAATCTGGTAAGATAGTTTCCACACCTCCCATTAGGCAATTTTCATACTATAATCATATTGTAGTTGAGATACTCTTATTAAACAATATTTGTTTTATATTAAAAGTTCCAATACCGTATTCATTTAATTTTTAACCTTTTTATAATATAAAATTGTAATTCACCTATTTCTAGAGGTTGTACAAGTCGCCAAACTCAATTTCAAACAAGGCAAGGACTCATTTATTGAACAATAAGCATTTGTTATTTGAGGTTAATCGTTCTTATAACAAGATGAATATTCTTGTTCTTAACAAATATTATTACACACGTTTCATTTTTCCCATGTATTGAACTATAGTAACTTCTTTTCATATCATTTGTACGAAATGTACATAGTACACTGGACATACTCGATTATATATATTGGTGGTGAATTTTTTCATAAATAGTGATTTATTTTTATGAACAATTTATTTGTTTGCAGCGCATCTGTAAGTTCTATGAAGTTGGTTCATGTAAATATGGTTCCAATTGTCGATTTGTTCATCCCAGGGCAAAAGTTTCAGAACCACCACTAGAAAAATGCGCACACCCAATGATATTCCAATCAAAATCAAAGAAACAAAAAAAATATATTGTGAAAAATACTTTAGTCTGTCCCACTAATGCGAAAAGATCGTTGATTTTTGATGAAGTTATCCAGAAAGATGAATTTGCTTCATTTCCAGGTGAACTAACGATAATGGATTGGTCGTCGATAGATAACAGTATCTTCATTCCCTCTTTGTCTTCACCTGACAAGCCAGCATCGAGGGCTGAAGTTGATGAACGGATAAACAATGTTCTTGACATGTCCACTGGCAAAAGAAGACTTCCCGTGTTTGAAAAAATATGCCCATTATGAAGAATTCGTTGTACTATTCCTAATAAAATGGATAAAACAAAATGGCATTAATGAACTCCAAAAGAACATAATGCTCATTTTTCAGGTGTTGAAAATACTTCTTTCATATTTATTTTCTGAAGTGTAATGTGTCTCTGGGATTTGTGGGATATTGATTTTTGTTTTGCATAATGGTTGGTGTTGAAAAATATTCTTTTGGGGGATTATTTTTTAGCTATATGAAAAGTATTGTCAGAAGTGAATGTCGAGATATTTGAGAATCCCATTATAGTAGTAATAGTTTGAAATGAGAATACATTTGAGTCTTGACAACCATTTGTCTTTATGGTATTTGATAATTTTTTCAATATTGCTTTCATATGACTTTTTTTTCATTAAGGTAATTCTTGAGTTATTTTAAATGTTTAGCAGTTCTTTGTGTTCCAAAGATATTATAGTTTTTAGGTGGTGGGCAAAATTCCATACCTTATTTATTTTAGCATCTTCAAGGATTATGTTTATTAAAATATCTAAATAAGATAGATTAGCGATTTATATTTAGTGGTGGGACATAATTCTAGCTAGATTAGGGATTTTTGCAAGAAACTTATTTTTACTTCATTAGATTTGAACTAAAATTAAACGTGTGATGTTTTTTTAACACTTTGAATATATTTGAATATATCTCAAATTGACAATAACCCAAGGTTCTCCCCAAGTCAATTAATAAACTTGGTTAAATTATTCAATTAATTTAATTACCTATTGATTCATCTCTAAACCATATATCTATATAGAGTTAACGCTTGTTATAAATTATTTACATAATAACACACAAATAACTCAAACTATCAGACCTATGAGAGAAAATCTTTGGATGCATGCTTTCTCTTGTTAAACTTAAAAACAAATTACAAAGTCAAAGTGCACAACTCTCTCACTAAGTCCATTATAGGTAATTTTATTGAACATTTCAACTCCCCCCCCCCCCCCTTCCCAATAAATATGTTAATTAAGCGCGGTGATCTATCGCCCATAGATAAGTATTTCATTTTCCTCTAAGCATCACAATCAAATAGATTTAATCATCCAATTAAATAGCCAACTCTACTAGTCTAGCTTCAAATATGATAGAAATTGAATATGAGATATGAATTGATCTACCATTTATTGGTTTATAAAGCAGTAACAATTTTAAAAGCCTCGCAAACACTAAATGAAATATTAACCTGAGATAATTTTATGAAAATAAAGAACAATTAATAATTGAATTTAGTCTCTCAAAAACCTATAAAAATGATTTCAAGAAAAATAACTCACAACTCTAAAATTTTGAAAAAATGAGCCACCAAAATGATTTATGGGTTGGTTAAAAATTGGGTCCATTCAAAATGTGACAAATCACCTTCGTGCTTGGAGTGAAATTCTCACCGGATAAAGCTTAGTAAACTATTTATTTTTTCTTTCTAGTGAAAACCATACATACAAAGTAATGAACCAACTTTAAAATATTGCAAGGTATTTAAAACAACCCCCAAAGTTTAACTTCAGTTTAACTTCTACTTTCCACGTGGATAGTCTCCTTGATAGGTGATTATAAAAGCATTAACATTGCTCAATAAAATTGTTTCATCATGAAAGGAGGTGAATACCTAATCCGATCCAAGGTAATTTTACTTATGCATTGTTTATATCGATTAATTGTCAATAATTTTATGTAAATGGGTTATGTATATTTGGGTATAATTGTTGCTTTGTTCATCTAATGGCCAAGACAACACCACCACCAACAACAACGACAACAATGGCCTCTCCAACATCCCAAGACAAATCTATATTAGAGGAAAAACAAAAAAATCCGGTAAGAAATAGTTTCCACACCACCCATTTGGTAATTTTCATACTAAAATCATATTATAATTGAGATACTCTTATTAAACAATATTTGTTTTATATTAAAAGTTCCAATACCGTATTCATTTAATTTTTAACCTTTTTTATAATTTAAAATTGTAATTCACCTTTTTCTAGAGGTTGTACAAGTCGCCGAACTCAATTTCGAACAAGGAAAGGACTCAATTAATGAACAATAAGCATTTGTTATTTGAGGTTAATCGTTCTTATAACAAGATGAATATTCTTGTTCTACACAAATATTATTAGAAACATTTCATTTTTCTTATGTATTGAACTATAGTAATTTCTTTTCATATCATTTGTACGAAATATACATAGTACACTGGAGATACTCGATTATATATATTTTGATGAACAATTTATTTGTTTGCAGCGCATCTGTAAGTTCTATGAAGTTGGTTCATGTAAATATGGTTCCAACTGTCGATTTGTTCACCCAGAGGCAAAAGTTTCAGAACCACCACTAGAAAAATGCGCACACCCAAAGATATTCCGATCAAGATCAAAGAAACAAAAAAAATATATTGTGAAAAATAGTTTAGTCTGCCCCACTGATGAAAAAAGATCGTTGATTTTTTATGATGTTACCGAGAAAGATGAATTTGCTTCATTTCCAGGTGAACTAACGATAATGGATTGGTCCCCGATAGATGACAATATCTTCATTCCGTCTTTGTCTTCACCTGACAAGCTAGCATCGAGGGCTGAAGTTGATGAACGGATAAATAGTGTTCTTCACGGGTCCACTGGAAAAAGAAGACTTCCCGTGTTTGAAAAAATATGCCCATCATGGTAAAACAAAATGGCATTAATGAAATCTCCAATACCAAAAGAACATAATGCTCATTTTTTAGGTATTGAAACTACTTCTTTCATATTTATTTTCTGAGGTGTAATATGTCTCCGGGATTTGTGGGATATTGATTCTTGTTTTGCATAATGGTTGGTGTTGAAAAAGATTCTTTGGGGGGTTATTTTTTAGCTATATGAAAAGTATTGTCAGAATTTAACCTAGAGATATATGAGAATCCCATTATAGTAGTAATAGTTTGAAAGGAGAATCTATTTGAGTCTTGACAACCATTTGTCTCTATGGTATTTGATAATTTTTTCAATATTGCTTTCATATGACCTTTTTTTCATTTAGGTAATTCTTGAGTTATTTTAACGTTTCCATTAGCAGTTCTTTGTGTTCCAATGATATTATAGTTATTGGGTGGTGTGCATAATTCCATACCTGATTTATTTTAGAAGCTTCAGGGATTTTGTTTGTTAAAATATCTAAATAAGATAGATTTGCGATTTATATTTAGTGGTGGGACATAATTCTAGCTAGATTAGGGATTTTTGCAAGAAACTTATTTTCACTTCATTAAATTTGAACTAAAATTAAACTTTGTGTTGTTTTCTTAACACTTTGAATATATTTGAATATATCTCAAATTGACAATAACCCAAGGTTCTCCCTAACTCAATTATGGTTAATAAAATTGGTTAAATTATTCAATTAATTTAATTACCTATCAATTCATCTATAAACCATATATCTATATAGAGTTAACACCTGTTATAAATTATTTACATAATAACACACAAATAACAAGAAAATCTTTCGATGCATGCTTTCTCTTGTCAGACTTAAAAACAAATTACAAAGTCAAATAGCACAACTCTCTCACAAAGTCCATTATAGGTAATTTTATTGAACACTTCAACTCCCCCCCCCCCCCCCCTCCCCATTAAATTTGTTAATCAAGCGCGATGATCTATCACCCATAGATAAGTATTTCATTTTCCTTTAAGCATCACAATCAAATAAATTTAATCATCCAATTAAATACCCAACTCTACTAGTCTAGCTTCAAATATGATAGAAATTGAATATGACATATGAATTGATCTAGCTTTTATTGGTTTATAAAGCAACAAAAATTTAAAAAACCTCCCAAACACTAAATGAAATATTAACCTGAGATAGTTCTATGAAAATAAAGAAAAATTAATAATTGAATTTAGTCTCTCAAAAACATATCAAAATGATTTCAAGCAAAATAACTCAAAACTCTAAAATTTTGAATAAAAGGAGCCACCAAAATAATTTATGGGTTGGTTAAAAATTGGGTCCATTCAAAATGTGACGAATCACCTTCGTGCTTAGAGTGAAATTCTCATTGGACAAAGCTTAGTCAATTGTTTATTATTTCTTGCTAGTTAAAACCATACATACAAAGTAATGAACCAACTTTAAAATATTTCAAGGTATTTAAAACAACCCCCAAACTTTAAAAACTTCTCACAATTTGTGAATAATTTTTTTCAATTTACTCAAAGCACCAAGAATAAAAATAAGTTCATGTGTGAAAAGTAAAGACATCTAACTCCATCAAACTAGTAGGGTTTTATTCTTAAAAGTAAGTATAATATTTATTTTTAAGTGAGTGTGTGTAAGTTAACTTTTAAAAAAGAATCATGGTTGCGAGAATGCGTTATATATTTTCTTAAATATATTGTATACATGTCGATCAATAGAGCTTCTTAGAAATTCCAGTGATTCGGCTTCGGATTGATTTCTACGAGATCGAAATTTAGATTTTAGCACTATTAAAATGTTCATAACCTATATAAGGAATTGACCTCCTATAAGAATGGTTGCAATGCAACGCTATTAGTTTGTCTCAAACTGAAGGAACATGTTTGATGGCTTGAGAACTTGTATGATAGTTCGATAGAGGATTGCGATTGGTACATCCCAATAATGAATTGCATAAATCCACCCCTAAGATTTGAGGCTTAGGGTTGTCTTGATTAGACTAAGAGAACCCCACACCATTGAAAATGGTTAATAGATTCTTAATTCTAAGAATTAGGATGATTATAATGCTTACTCAAATGTCACTTTGATTGTTACGGGTGCGATCTAATTTTATACCGAGTCAAATAATCTCCGCATTTGAGTGATAGTTATATGAGTTCGTATGAGATCATAATTCGTAAGAATTCATGTTTAAGGGATATTGTGAATTGTGATACTCCTTTATAGACTTATATATTTTCTTTCCACCACGTAAAAGACGACCGGTAGATTATTTTATAATCTTTATGGATTAGCAATCAAGTTAAGTCTCGGAATCAAGGAATTAATTATAGATTGATTAAAATCGATTAACACTAAATTGATTTGACCAAATGGTTATTGGAAACTTAACATGGAGAATCATATTGTGTACCACAATCTACTTTGAAAATAATACCTCGTTATATTCGAGTGATTTTGAAATAATTAAATTTATGTGCAGTCATAATTATTTAGTGGAGTTAATTATGATTATATAAAGAAAGGAAATGAATTATAGTAATTGTACAATCATTCGTTTTCTCTCCAAGAGTTATCCTATATAAAGGAGTCTAGTGGAGGGGAAATTTGGCCTAACCTCGTGAATTCGAAGATATTAAGACATTTAAGCAATCAAACTTGCAAGAGTTATAAAATTCATAAGATTTTACACTTTTTTCCACCCTTGACAGTTACGGGGAACTTGTACCTAGATGCAACTTGTATCATTTATATCATTGAATTGTAAGATGAGATGACCTGCTGAGGCTATCCTGCGCCAGAAAGTCCTTCCTCACATAGATACTCCTACACGAACGAAATGAAACTTGTCCACCCCGCTCCCTGTGACCATGCTCAAAGTGTAATACCCCGTATTTTTATGCTATATTTAATTTGGGGATTTATTAAATTTAATGTGATGATTTATTTAATAAAAATCCGAAAATTAATTATGTTATAATTATTAACGTGACTAGAGTTAGTAATTATGGGAAACTTGTTGAATATTACTAATGAGCATAGTAATATATTATATTGGTTATATTGAATGTCATAAGTAAATTAAATGACTATTTCGAAAATCTAAGTGGGAACGTGCCCGTGTCACGTCGGGACTAATTACGTTAATTAAAAAGTGAATATTTTATAAGTTGTCCGTATGGTCGTTTTGAGTGCACCAACGCGTCCGGAAGGGTCGAGATAGTCAGAAAAGTGTACCCGGGGGTTTAGTTCGGGCCTCGGGGTGTTTTTAGGCCTAATTAGTGACCCGAGAGGGCATTTTGGTCATTTTACAAATTAGGGTAATTAAACCCACGAATTTCGCCATCCTTAGCAGCCGTTTAAGTCAGCCTTTTAGGGTTAGAGCATTCAGAACCCTAGAACGGCCATTGGAGAAGAGAGGAGAGAGCTCTCAAGGTGATTCAAGGCCCAAAACACCACCGATTACACCGCCGTCACCACCAACGCGTAGATCGCGAGGAGGAGAACGCAACCACTTCAATATCAGCAGGAAACCAGACCTCTGAAATCCCAGGCAAGTGTTTAACTTGCGTATTTTCATTGATGCAATATTCATATTAGTGTAGGAATGATTAGGAGTATAATCAATGGAAGAAAACCCCAATTTTGATAGGGATTTGCATGTAGAAATCATTATAACCATATTCTGGAAATATTATGTGAAGTAGATGATTAACCCACGAATTTGTGATGATTTGTTAGAAGGAAATTATGGAGAAAACTGATTAGAACAAAAATTAAGAAAACTTTAGGGTTCTTGATGATTAGATGAGATTTTAGGTTGTTTAACCATGTTTAATGATGTATACACGCATGCTGAACGTTAAAGATATCTGGAATTATGTTAGTATGTTAGCAGTAGAATTTTTGGGTCAATTAGTGTTGGAAAATATGAGTTTTGATGTAGAACTTTAATCAATCCCGTCACTGCAATTTCTGCAGAATTTTTGCCCGGACCTGCTTGATCGATCGATCGAGCATAGAGCTTCGATCGATCGAACCCCAAGCTTCGATCGATCGACCCCTCCTGGCAGACTCCTATTTCTCTTGTTTAATTAGTTGAATTAATTTATCATGGAAGAACCTTTGGGCATTCTAAATAAAATGATTTGGGAGATATTGAGGACCAGTAGGATATATGGATAAATGTTAGAACCTTTAATCTTCAACGAGAATGGTATTTATGGGATATGTACTTTAGGTTGGTAGATTTATGAAATTTAAGGGTGAGGTGCATAAGAGAGTTACGTTGGAATCAAATAAAGTCACTTACTGAATTTCAGATTTGCGAGGATATAATCCATGAGGGTTAGGTAATGAGTGAGAAAACCCTTCGAGTTAAGGTTAGGAATAAAACCTTATACGTAATTCTATAATTGTGAAATTAAGGATAAACGGTATAATTACGGGTGATGGGAAGAACCTATATTAATATGACATTGGTATATTTATATGATTGTGTGTACATATATTATATACATGTGAAAATCATACCCACGCTACTTGCTATCCCTGAGGTTTCCGCGCTAGGACAAGTCTTATCTCGATGGGACCTTTATGGGGGATATTGACTTGTACCCTAGAAGATAAATGTCCATGGTACAGACTATCGATGTGATAGTTCAGACGGTCCTAAGAGACGCCGGTATGTGCTACCCTCTTAGAGACTTGGAATCTATGCTTCGCCTCAATATTGTTTGTGTATTTATGTTAATACAATTCGAGAGTGATTCCGAATGTATTCCCCTTTATGTGAGTGATATGGGGCTTTGGATAGTGGAAGTATGCACGCACCATAGTTTTATTCGGGGTGCTGTTATATATATATTATACGAGTAGTTAATATATATATATATATATATATATATATATATATATATGAGATTATGTCACTTGTAACTGTCTACTGAATTTGATAAGTAGAACATAGTGTGGACTCTTACTATTAAATACTTGTTTTGAAAAAGTATAACATGTCACGGTAAAACCTTAGGGTTTTTATAAAATTAAAATGAAGGTCCTTGGTTACTGTTTGGAATATTCTTTTAAAATAAGGTCGTAAATTTGTAAATCTTGCGGGTAGGCTAAGTTAAGTTAAAGCTTTTGGAAAGACGAGTATGTTAGATGTTAAAACAAACCGTGGGGAAAGCTAGTGCGATAGGTGTGCACATTAGAAGAGAGGTGAGTATTTCTCAAGAGAGAGACGAACTAATATGTTGTTGCATTGGCCTGTATCAATTTAAATACTTGTTTAACGTATTTTAAAAATCAAACACACTTTCGGGCCCTGACCCGTTTCTTTCTCTCTCTCTCTCCCTTGTGTATATATATGTATATTTTCAGGTGCCCAGCCACAGGGGCGTCTTGCTTAGGATCCTTTGAGAAGAACGAGCTACAGCTTAGGTGGAAGTTGCAGGTCACTTGAGTAGACGGCTTCTGTTATTGACTCCACTCTTATTACTCTCATTTATTGGGCATGTGTCGCTCCTTTCATCATTTCATTTACTTGTTGGGATTTTTATATTTTCAGTTATTCCAGTATTGTTTTATGGGATTTATTCAGGATAGTTTATGATGTTTGGTTTTATTATGTTGACATTCGATTGACGAATGTATGGTTTTATTTTAGTTCTTCGTGGTGTGATTCTATATTGTAGAAATGTTGTTTTGTATAAGTAAATCTTTTCTTTAATTAAAATTTGGAAGTTTGTATGAAAAATGTTTTTGACACTTAGCTTAATTATTTAGGGTGTTAAATTGGAAAAATTATATTTTATCGACAGTGATGCTGAGAATGAACCAACTGTTTACCTTGATTTAATTTAATAAAGGAGTGATCGCCCGGTATTTAATTAGACGGGGTGTCACACAAAGTAAATTTGATAGCCTAAAATATGTGGTATATATAATGATTCTCACTCGGTTTTTTATGAGATCTCTCATTAAGGGTCTGAATACATCGAATACCAGTACAATTATGAAGACGTCTTTTACAAAGCCACTAGAATCATGAAACAAATGAATCTAGGATAGCCAGAACCCTCTCCCCCGATTATGAATGGTAACAAGGAACATCCTCGGACGACTACATCTGGTCCGCATCCTCCATATCCACAAATATTTACTTAGGGAACTTGACCAGATAGGCAACTAGGTCCTAGTGATAATAATAAAAATTCCCACTGCAACTCCCATCTCCGATATAAATTTACGGTGGGAAGATAACTCTACATCCCGAGCTCCATTAGATACCCAGAATGAGGTTATTAAGATTCTAGTACATAACCCCATTTTAAACTGGATCGAGGTGAGTGCTCCATATCCAACACCAACTACGATCAACCCCACATCCTTGACTGATCTCATGTTTCACCTAGAAAAATCTCAGTGAGAATTCTATTGAAAACCCTTCCTCACCCTAGAAAAAAAGTAAACATTCTAAAAAAGTCAGGTCGACATGTTGCTCCCCTGAACCCCATCGAAAAGGAGAAAGTGTAGGTGCAAGATTTTATAATTACTCATAGCCTAGTTATTTTGGCGTATACCATTTCAAACCGTTGCTACAAAATTAACACTACATCCGCATTTTCCTCAACGATCATTTGAAGACATGTTAGTGACCGAGCATCATTTTCAAGATTCAATCCATTGGAATCATCGCGAACACATTATGGAGGTATAAAAACTTGTGGTTTTTATTTTTCTCGGTCAAAATATTCTGGGATATTTGTTTTTTACCCGAGGCTTTTTTTATAAAATGATTTCAAAAATAGTTTTTCTAAATTCTATTTTGTTGGAATGAGATTACCATATCGTTAGAATGAGATTAAATCTCATTGGAACAAAGTGATATGTTCATTCGAACAAGCTTCTAATGCACACCTAACGATATGATCATTGCTTGACAGAATAACTCTCATTAGAAGGTCGATTAAATGAAATAAGAACTTCGTTAGAACGAGATTGGACCTCATTACAACGAAACATTGTTTTTGTTCGAACGAGATCCTATTTTCATTCGAACGAGATTGTCGCCTCTATATTTGTATTTTTCTATAAAAAAACTTTTTTGAATAGTTTTTCTGAAGACTTTTGGTGAAAAGGAAATCCCCATACCTGTTCCAAAAGTGTTCATTTTTTTTCTTTGAAATTAGTTTTTCTTTTCCAAATTAGTCAATCCATAAAATGATATGTTGAGTGTCAAACCCATGTTTTAGTACTTTACATCAAACTCTCATAGAGTTTACTCTACTACTAATTTGTGGAGTCAAGGTTTGACAGCAGAAGAAGAAAAGATTCCATAATTCTGAGGTTGATCGCTGATATTGAGGGAAGTGTTGCTTCTTGTGGACGGTGCTAGACTGTTCCATATCCCATTAAAGTAGTCATAGTTTGAAATGAGAATCCATTTAAGTCTTTACAACCATTTTTCTTTATGGTATTTGATAATTTTTTCAATATTGCTTTCATATGACTTTTTTTTCATGAAGGTAATTCTTGAGTTATTTTAACTGTTTTAACTGTTCCATTAGCAGTTCATTGTGTTCCAAAGATATTATAGTTATTGGGTGGTGGGCAGAATTCCATACCTGATTTATTTTAGCAGCTTTAAGGATTATGTTTGTTAAAATATCTAAATAAGATAGATTAGCAATTTATATTTAATGTTGAACATAATTCTTGCTAGATTAGGGATTTTTGCAAGAAACTTATTTTTACTTCATTAAATTTGAACTAAAACTAAACGTGTGATGTTTTTTTAACACTTTGAATTATATTTGAATATATCTCAAATTGACAATAACCCAAGGTTCTTCCTAAGTCAATTATGGTTAATAAACTTGGTTAAATTATTTAATTAATTTAATTACCTATCAATTCATCTCTAAACCATATATCTATATAGACTTAACGCCTGTTATAAATTATTTACAAAACAACACATAAATAACACAGAAAATGTTAGGATGCATGCTTTCTCTTGTTAAACTTAAAAACAAATTACAATGTCAAACAGCACAACTCTCTCAATAAGTCCATTATAGGTAATTTTATTGAACACTTCAACTCCCCCGCCCCTCCCCATTAAATTTGTTAATTAAGCGCGGTGATCTATCACCCATAGATAAGTATTTCATTTTCCTTTAAGCATCATAATCAAATAGATTTAATAATCCAATTAAATACCCAACTCTACTACTCTAGCTTCAAATATGATAGAAATTGAATATGGGATATGAGTTGATCTATCTTTTATTGGTTTATAAAGCAACAACAATTTTAAAACCCTCCCAAACTCTAAATGAAATATTAACCTGAGATAATTCTATGAAAATAAAGAACAATTAATAATTGAATTTAGTCTCTCAAAAACCTATCAAAATAACTCAAAACTCTAAAATTTTGAAAAAATGAGCCACCAAAATAATTTATGGGTTGGTTAAAAATTTGGTCCATTCAAAATGGGACGAATCACCTTCGTGCTTAGAGTTAAATTATCACTGGACAAAGCTTAGTCAATTATTTATTATTTCTTGCTAGTGAAAACCATACATACAAAGTAATGAACTAACTTTGAAATCTTGCAAGGTATTTAAAACAACCCCCAAAGTTTAAAAACTTCACACATTTTGTGACTAAATTTTTTCAATTTACTCAAAGCACCAGGAATAAAAATAAGTTCACGTGTGTGTAAGTATAATATTTATTTTTAAGTGAGTGTGTGTAAGTTAACTTTTAAATAAGAATCTTGGTTGCGAGAATGCATTATATATTTTCTTAAATATATTGTATACATGTCGATCAATAGAGCTTCTTCGAAATTCCGGTGATTCGACTTCAGATTGATTTCTAGGAGATCAAAATTTAGATTTTAGTGCTATTAAAATGTTCATAACCTATATAAGGAATTGACCTCCTCTCAGAATGGTTGCAACGCAATGCTATTAGTTTATCTCAAACTGCAGGAACATGTTTGATGGCTTGAGAACTTGTATGATAGTTAGATAGAAGATTGGGATTGGTACATCCCAATAATGAATTGAATAAGGCCACCCCTAAGATTTGAGGCTTAGGGTTGTCTTGATTAGACTCAGAGAATCCCACACCATTGAAAATGGTTCATAAATTCTTAATTACAAGAGTTAGGATGATTATAATGCTTGCTCAAATGTCACTTTGATTATATAGGTGCGATCTAATTTTATATCGAGTTAAATAATCTTTGCATATTGAGTGATAGTTATATAAGTAGGTATGAGATCATAATTCATAAGAATTTATGTTTAAGGGATACTGTGGATTGTGATACCCCTTTATAGACTTATATATTTTGTTTCCATCAAGTAAAAGTCGACCAGTATATTTTTTTATAATCTTCATGGATTAGCAATCAAGTTAAGTCTCAAAATCAAGGAATTAATTATAGATTGATTAAAAGTGATTAACACTGAATTGATTTTCACAAATGGGTATTGGAAACTAAACATGGAGAATCATATTGTGTACCACAATCTACTTTGAAAATAATACCTCATTATATTCGAGTGATTTTGAGATAATTAAATTTAAGTGCGGTCATAATTATTTAGTGAAGTTAATTATGATTATATAAAGAAAGGAAATGAATTACAGTAATTGTACAGTCATTCGTTATCTCTCCAAGAGTTATCCTATATAAAGGAGTCTAGTGGAGGGAAATTGGGACCAACCTCATGAATTCGAAGATATTAAGACATTTAAGCAATCAAACTTGCAAGAGTTATATAATTCATAAGTTTTTACACTTTGTTCCACCCTTGACAGTTACGGGGAACTTGTACCTAGATGCAACCCATGTCATTTATATCATTGAATTATAAGATGAGATGACCTGTTGAGGCTCTCCCGTGCCAGAAGGTCCTTCCTCACATAGATACTCCTACACAAATGAAAAGAAACTTGTCCACCCCTCTCCCTGTGACCATGCTCAAAGTAAATTTGATAGCCTAATATATGTGGTATATACAATGACTCCCACTCGGTTTTTTATGAGCTTTCTCATTAAGGGTCTGAATACGTCGAATACCAGTACAATTATGAAGACATCTTTTACAAAGCCACTAGAATCATGAGACAAATGAATCCAGGATAGTTAGAACCCTCTCCCCCGATTATGAATGGTAACAAGTAACATCTTTGGACGATAACAACTGGTCGGCATCCTCCATATCCACAAATATTTACTTAGGGAACTTGACCAGATAGGCAACTAGGTCCTAGTGACAATAATAAGAATTCCCACTGCCACTCCCAACTCCGATATAAATTTACGGTGGGAAGATAACTCTACGTCTCGAGCTCCATTAGATACCCAGAATGAGGTTATTAAGATTCTAGTACATAACCCCATTTTAAACTAGATCGAGGTGGCTCCATATCTAACACCACCTGCGATCAACCCCACAGCCTTGATTGATCTTATGTTTCACCTAGAAAAATCTGAGTGAGAATTATAGGAAAAACCCGTCCTCACCCTAGAAAAAAAGTAAATATCCTAAAAAATCCAGGTCGAAATGTTGCTCCCCCGAACCCCATCCAAAAGGAGAACGTGTAGGAGCAAGATTTTATAATTACTCATAGCCTAGTTATTTTGGCGTATACCATTTCAAACCGTTGCTACGAAATGAACACTACATCCGCATTTTCCTCAACGATCATTTGAAGACATGTTATTGAACGAGCATCATTTTCAAGATTCAAGCCATTGGAATCATCACGAACACTTTATGGAGGTCTAAAAACTTGTGTTTTTTTATTTTTCTTGGTCAAATTATTCAGAGATATATGTTTTTTACCCGAGGCATTTTTTATAAAATGATTTCAAAAATAGTTTTTCTAAATTTTATTTCGTTGGAATGAGATTACCATCTCGTTAGAACAAGATTAAAGCTCGTTGGAACAAAGTGCTATGTTCATTCGAACAAGCTTCTAATGCACACCTAATGATATGATCGTTGTTTGGCAGAATAACTCTCATTAGAAGGTCGATTGAATGAAATAAGAACTTTGTTAGAACGAGATTGGACCTCATTACAACGAAACATTATTTTTGTTCGAACGAGATCGTTTTTTCATTCGAATGAGATTGTCGCCTCTATATTTGTATTTTTCTATAAAAAAACCTTTTTTGAATAGTTTTTTTGAAGACTTTTGGTGAAAAGAAAATCCCCATACCTGTTCCAAAAGTGTTCATTTTTTTTCTTTGAAATAAGTTTTTCTTTTCCAAATCAGTCATTCCATAAAATGATATGTTGAGTGTCAAACCCATGTTTTGGTACTTTACATCAAACTCTTGTAGTTTTTACTATGGAGTCAAGGCTCGATAACTAAAGAAGAAATGATTCCATAATTCTGAGGTTGATCGCTGATATCAAGGGAGGTGTTGCTTCTTGTGGACAGTGCTGGACTGTTCCATATCTATTGAATATTTGAAGACCTATGTATTATACATAGTGGAGCTCTAAGTAGTCTGTAAATCATCGAGTCTATCAAACTCTTTAATAGTGCTGAATATACCCGAAGTAGATTTTTCCTCATTTCTTTTTCTAATTGGTTTGATTGTGTGGAATGGTTATAAATTAAATTTGGACTTGAATTTTCATGAACACCTAATTATTAATGAAGTTAATATTTGGTTAAGAAATTATATGTTTATGTATATATCCGAAGATACAATTATTTCATATAACCCTACGTTTTCAAATCGGTATCAAAATAGGATCCACTATTTTGCCGTGTGATCTTCATATTGGGTTAAAATAGATCATTTTTGCATTAGGGTTATGATTTTTGATGGGTCAAATTATGCCTACTGGAAGCCAAGAATGAAGTCAGTTTAAAATCAATTGATGAAAGAGTTTTGCTTGAGTGTGAAGAGGGTGCACACCACGCACTATGACTAATGGTGACGTCATAAGTCCTAAACATGTGATCTCTTGAACGAATGAAGAATTTAAATGGATTAATTTCAACTCTCGAGGCTTAAGTGCGATTTCTGGATTCTTACCTTCGATGAGTTTCGCATATTATGCGGTGCACCATGTTTAAGCGTGGGATATCCTCCAACTCACTCATGTTGTTACGAATGCTGTAAAAACTTACAATCTGTAAAATCTCACCACACAATTTGAGACCATTACTATGCTAGATATTGAGACATACAATGAATTTTATGCACGTTTATCTGACATAGGCAACTCTAATTATAATTTGGGTGAGAGAATTCCTCTGATGAGAGTCGTGAAAAAGATTGTGAGATGCCTGCCATCCCAATTTATCCAAAAAGTCAATGTCTTTTATTATTTTTGAATTTTAGATATGCTTAGGTTAGAAGAACTCATAGGAGGCGTTTCAAACTTATGAGATCGACATGTTTTATAAAACTATTAAGACAAAATAAAAAAGGATTGCTTTAACAGACCAAACTAAAAAGATAGTGGAGATCAATCCTAACTTCGAATATGATTTTGACTAAAATGATCTTAAACTTTTTGTAAAAAATTTCAAAAAATTTCTCAATCTAAGAAAAAAATACTTCTTAAGAAAATAAAAGTGTTAAGAAAGATAAAAATTATAAGTTCGATAAGAAGAGTTTTGAAAAGGCAAAAGGAGAGTAAATTAAGAAAGATAAGGATACATATATGAGTGTGAGGGTAAGCGTCACAAAGCTCATGAGGGTGCTACGAGGTTAAAGGGACAAGGCAAATGCTAATCTTCCTTCAATGCCACTCTTATTGATAGCGATGTTGAGTCGGTGGATTCTAGAGGTGAATCATCGCATGGATGTAACTTCCTTGCACTTATGGTAAGTCATGTTAGTATATTGAGTACACCTCACGTCGATGATGAAGTTGCTGAACATGATGAACTCGATAGCGAGTTTAGTCATTTCGGAGAGACTGAGGAAGATGACGTTTTGAGGGAGGGAGAGAGTGACTTTCAACGTTCTTACGCTGAGCTATTCAAGATGAAAAATCAAAATAAAAGTTTGGCGCTTATGGTATTAGCTTTAGAGAAGAAGTTAATAGAGGTGAGAGAAAGTGATTCCTCTATGAGAGTTGCTTTGGGAGATAGAGTCATTTTGGTGGAGATGGAGGGGGAACTTAAACGGGTCTTAAAACACAAATGCCCTCTTTTAATTGCTAATACATCATTAAAAAGACTCGTAACCACTTAATTGAGTTATAACACCCCAAAAGTGCCCGAAACTCCAAAATATAACATGGCACTTATTTCGACTATCTCGACTATTCTAAAAACAACCGCAGCCCCTACTTTGGAATTAGGGATAACGTGAACAAATTTTGTGTTCTAACTTCATTTTATTTCATTAATTATACTCCAATTTCAATATGAGTCATAACCGTCGTTTTACATATGACGATGCAATAATACACAATATAATGCTATTTACCTTCTCATACGGTAAATAGACCAAACATAGTAAATATTATCCCTAAATATCACGGGAAGCAATATTTACTCCAACATCCCCTATTTTATAAAATTAGCCCATTGGGTAAAATAATATAAAATAGCCGCTTAAAATCCTGGGTTGTTACAGATATATAATAATCCGTAATTTTTCAGAATAAAATATTGTGACATAAAAGAATATAATGGTTTTAAATTTATTTTAAGAATAAATTTAATTGGGTGGAATTAAAATTTAGCCGAGTAAAAGTTTTAATTTAAATAAACAGTTCTTCATGATTTTATAAACGTAAAACTCAATTGGCCATAAAGGGTTTTCGAGTGAAAAATAAATCACACATAAGTAAATTTATGAATGTGTGCCGTTTTAACATAATAAAATGTCTAAGTGGAATAGAAATAATTGGGACGTGTTTTTGAAAGCGTTAGAGACTCGATTTAGCTTTTCTAATATTTAAAAATGGTCATGGGTCAATAATATATAGGTTGGGGAGCTTTCGAGCTAATTGGATTATGGATTCGGGCTCATTTGGGGGCCCAAAAGTTTGGTTTTAGACCCAACTCGGGATTAGCTTTTTATTTAGTGTTTAAGTGGGGGTAAACCAGTCCCCCACTATCATTCCACAAAACCTAAAACAATAGTTACGAGAGAGGAGATGAGACACCAAGATGAGAAGAAAAGAGGTAAGAAATCAAGGGGTTCAAAGGGACATTCTTCTACTGATCTTTAAGGTAAGAATTTTCTTGCTTAATTTATGTTTCCAATTTATTTCTTGATGCATGTAATGACCCCCTTAATTTCTGGAAATTAGGTTTAAATTGAGTGATTTGATGATAATAATAACACATGTAGATGATTGATTATTATGTAGAAATTGTCCTAGAAATTTAGGTATCGTAAATCTGAAATTTGGAGGTAGATTCCTTAGGGCTTTGATAGTTAAAATTAGGAGTAATTGATTATTGATGTAAAGTACGTCACTGTTAAATCTTGGACTGAAAGTTTAAGGTAGATCCCCTAATTAATGTTCCTTAATACTAATGAAATCTGGTTGGAATTTATTTGGAGAAAGTTGAGTCGTTAAAAATAACTGAGTATTAATTTTGTTGGGAGTGAGCGTGCAATTGTAGAGATAAATTTCTAGGTTTCTCGTATACTCTTTTGGTTATTAAAGTTTGATCTGGGAAGAAGACTTTTGGGAGAATAAACGGGAGGTAGGAGACAAGGGGTCATTCGAATGACGACACGTGTTATTCAAAGACATATCATGTCGCGAAAACAACCCACTGCCTCATTCGAGTGACGTGTGCGGCCTTTTGGCACTTCGTTCTGTTATGTTTGGGCCTGAGTTTGGGTTGTTTTGATCGAAATTGGAGTTGAGTCTACTGTATATGACTTAAAGGGGGGTTTAGTTTATTGTATATGAGTTAAAATGGGGGATTTAATTGGAGGAAAAATGAATGGAAGTTTTAGGAATAATAATATTAATGAGGAATATTAATATTAATGATGGTATTGGGCCAGGGATTTTGGTCATGGGTATTTTTATGAGTCCAAGGGAGTGGGTGGAACTGAGTTTGAAAAAATAAAGAATTTATTAAAAATATGGAAGTGCCCTCATTAAACAGGGAAAATTACAATTAACTTGTTGGTTAAATAAATATTTATGGAATGAAATTAATAATTTATTAGATGGTAAATTATTAATAAATGGAAAAATACTGTGGACTTTGGTTGGACTTTTAATGATAGTTATGGATTAATTACCTATATATATTATATGGGATAATAATATGTACTATTATGTATTTTTGTGGACATACCAGTGGACTGTCGTATCGGCTCGAGGATTCGCGCGTTCAATTCGTGCACCACACATCGGCACAGGTGGGCTTGACGATGTGTTGGTCATATAGGTAGTACGTGGAGGCATCACCTACGAGAGGTAGATTTGGCGCTAACTGTTCCTATGTTACCGCTGGGTATGGACTGTGTACAAGTGTCCTGTGTAGGGACCGCCCCTAACTTATGTGCGCTTTGTGATGTTCGCTTAGGATAAGGGATTCCTCCGTACTTGTCGATAGAGAGCGAATTAGATACCAACGGTAGATGCTCTTGTGTGTCATGTCTATATATAAATAAGATATATATATATATATATATATATATATATATATATATATAATTACCCCGACTTTACATGAGACAAACTGAAATGTCTAAGAATGTGTACATAAATGACAATTTTGAATCTTTAATGCATAATAGATGTTTATGCCATTTATGTGAAAATAATGAGACTGAGACATTAAGGGTATTGATAATTAAATGCAGTCGGTACACTTAAATCATTTATCCATTATTATTAATTTGAGACGCTGTCATATTTATTATTTGGAATTTATTAGAATGTGAATAATATCACATTTAGATGAGGAGTGAGGTCTTATACGTCTGTGAGTGATGAAGGGGAGATATTTATTTTGCATCGATGGTACTATTGCATCATAAATTAAATAAGTTAATTCTTGCACACCTCGGGCTCTGACCCATATTTAAATATCCCCCCCTCCCCGGGTTATTTCTAGACAGGGATATCATGATTGTTGTTGTACCAGCCTTGCGATCTCTCGTGCTTAGCATCTTTTTAGATTATTGACTCTAGCCTAGGTGCTTTTCTGCCAGGGTTCAGTTATTTTACTTGGAAACATTTGTAAGGGCATAAACCCAAGATTTATTTATTTATTTACATTATGCTGAAGATATGATTTTTATTTGTTGTTGGATCTTTTATTTAGTTGGTGTTGGTTTGAATTTATTATTGTTAGTGAAAAAATCATTAAGTTTAAAGTATCGATCTTATAAAATAATAATATTCATATTACATTGTGCTGATAATGGTATTAATTGATTGACAAGTCCCATCTTCAGCGTATCGTGTCTGACCAACCTTTACGTGAGAAAATGGGGGTTGTTAGAGGATATAAGAGGTTTTGGGGAGGGGGAATTGGGGAAGTGGGGGGTTTAGAAGATAAATAGGTTACCAAATCCTTTCATATTATAAAACGTGGCTGATGAGTTAGCCATTCAACATAAACATGGTCTAATAAGATGGATTAGAAGATGTACATGTGGTTGGCTTAGAAATTCAGGAACATTTGATTTAAACAATAAAAAAGTCTATTAGAACAAATTTCCCCCAAATTGAAAACAATAAATTTGTTGTATTTTGTCCACAAGAAAGTAATTACAAAATTACAAAGCATAATTCAAGTGAAATGCATGTTGGAATTTTCTTCGCCGCATCTTCATTATGTGTATAACAACAAAATGATACCAATTTCTTCATGTTTTGGGTGAACTGGCAATGACGTATACTGGTGAATTAAATGGTGAAAGACAGAGAGATAGGAATAGAAAAGAGACGCCTAGAATCATGAACACTTTAAATGCACAAAAGTGTAAAATGTACTCATCTTATGTGGACACCCTAAACGCACAAAAATCTTAATTTCAATCTTTCATATTATAGTTGTAATATAGATTCAATACTAATCGGAGAGGACATGGGAACTTTAGAGATTATGATACAAATCTTATATATTAGTCTCTTTGAAAACAAATCTTTATATGTGTCACATAGTTGTTTATGTTGAGCATAAATACATAATATATGCAAGCCGTAGAAATCTTTCTCCACACTCATGTCCTAATGACTATCGGTATGTACTAATTAGGAGTTAATCGTAAATGCCAAAAAAATTGGGAGGAACACATGGAAATTATATTTGCTCACGTTAAATATGTCCTCATGTTATATGTTGATCAAAATGTATATCCACGATAGTGGAAATTAATTAGCTACTTTTCATGTGTGAGTGCCATTTCAATTATATTTTATTGCTTTGAGGAGAAGATATTATTATCTATATCTGAGTTTATAACTGTTTATTATTTTGCAGGGAAAGGATAAAATATAAATGGGAATGTTTGGAATCACTCGGAAATTAGTGAGTTGTCTCATATAAAAATCATAGTTTTTCAAAATGTGTCTTTATGGGTCTTGATAACAATCTAAATTTAAAAATTATTAAAACTTTATAAATATGAAGTTGAAAGTTATTCTAACAATTTTTTTATAATTCTTAATTTGAATGCAAACTCTAACCAATATTCAAGTGATATAGTGATATTTGTTAAAGTTTGCTTTTGTAACATGTTACAATGGCGTTTTGGTAACATTTTTTTTTAACTCATATGGCATTTTGGTAACATTTTTTTATAACTAATAATCTAATGGCATTTGTTTCACATGAATATTGGACTATATCTCAAGTTCAAATTTTAAGTAAATATATCATTTGTATATATATTTTAAAAGAAAATGGCACTTGTTATCAACCTCAACCTAGTATGGCAAAAATTTGGGGATAATAATTTTTGTATATATGAATCTTGTCATTACAATATCTAGGTTGTTATCAAGGCACATTTGAAAAATTATGACTTATTTATTATATGAGACAATTAACTTAAAATAGAACAACATCCCAAATTTGAAATAAAAAAAAAGGATTTTATCTTGTGTTCAAATTTGAGCTATATATCTTCTAGTCCTAATCAATATTTTATAAGTAAATAATCATATTCTAATGGCATTTGTTTCACATACATGAGAAACTGAAGTTCAATGTTTTAATTACCTCCAATACTATTGGTGCACTTTTGGCCATCATTACTTTCACAGACCAATGTCATGAATAATAGCTTTGATTGTACAAGGAGTATCAACTTTCCAACACAACCATTAATGAGATCTTAGTTGTCGGGAGAAAGAGTGAAAAGATTCATCAACGAGAGATGTTCACATCGTGATCATCAAATTTCAATTCAGTTACTTTTTCCAAACAATCTTATTTTACAATGGGAAACATTTTATTAATAATTATATTTTGAAAATAAGACAATAAATATTTTATTTATAGTTTTAGATTTTATTTTTGAATAAAGTGATTGACACGGACCCATATTCATAAAATGTTAATCAATTACAACACACCACGTGTCCTTTTAATTTAAAATATAAACTAAAATTGAAGACAAAATATTTATTGTCCTATATCCATAATCAATATTATTTAAAGTCTTAAAAATACATAATCTACAAAATAAAATAAGATTGTTTGGAATCTTATTTTGCAATGTATTTTATGTATATTGCAGCCCTTAGGTCACTAAACCACTTCACTATCTAATCATTCACATGCTTACTTGAAAATTTGAAAAAGTTTCATTAGAAATTGGATGTATGGACACTGTTTTATGAAGTAAAACGTTGTTTTGCATCTTCAACTAATTTTTAATATAATAATGTGATGATATTTTTCTGTTAGTCACGTTTGAACTAATTTGAAAAGAGTAGTGATACTCTTACCGGGTCTTAACCCCGACTTAGTACTAAAGACCCTTTTTTTTAACTGATTTCTCATGTGAAAATTGTTTAAAAAAATTTGTTTTATTAAAAAAAAATTGTTTTATAAGAAAAGAATATTTTCAACATATTAAAAAAAAACCATTGTTAAAAAACAATATAAAAATATAAAATATATTTTTTTTGAAAAAATATTGTTTTAAAAAATAAATTTTAGTTTAATATAAATAAAAAAACTTCTTTTTTTTCATTTTTAAACAATTTTAAGAAATACAAAAATTATTTTAAATGTTGTAAAATTAAAAAAAAATTATGTTTAAAAATAAAGGGTGTCGGAGGTGAGGACCTTTAAAAATAAGAGAATATTGAGTAAATGGGTGCTTGAGGGTGTAAATGAGTTAAAAAGTTAAGTTTAAAAATCAGGGGTGCCGCTAGCGCAGACCTTTAAAAATAAGAGAATATTGGGTAAATGTGTGTTTGAGGGACTAAATGAATTAAAAAATTAAATTTAAAAATACGAGGTGCAGCTGGCGCGAATCTTTAAAAATATGAGAATATTGGGTAAATGGGTGTTTGAGGGACTAAATAATTTTAAAAATAAGGAGTGTCACTGGTGCGGACCTTTAAAAATAAGAGAATATTGGGTAAATGGGAATTTGAGGGACTAAATGAGTTAAAAATAATTTTAAAATAAATTAGAATTGTTTTTTTTATTTTTTTTTAATTATTTTTAACTCCTTTCACATGAGAAACCAATGGAAAAAAAAGGTACCTGTACTAACCCGGGGTTAAGGCACGGGTTGTCTAACATTATTCATTTGAAAATCATCTTTATCCCACCCAATTAATGCATCTTTTTTTTAACGATATTTCCAAAAGACCATAACACCTTAATAGACTTTAATCATAATAAGTTTATCGCTATATATTTTTATAATTTGCAATTAAGCAATTACAAAATTAACAAATTTAATCTCCAACTCGGATTGATTCCCTGGGTACATTAAAACATGATAAAAATAACTACGGTGAATCGTTTTATTATAAAAAAGAAAAAAAATTGTTGCAAGATTGGTCGATAATTTATCCTACATGTACGGGAGAGAACTTGTTAAAAATAATATTTTAAGAAAAGTTATATTTGCCAATAGAGCAAGACTAAAACTCAAACTTAATGGTGTAGAGTTGCCACATCATTAATATACCACCATCAAGTCTTTTAACCCCATAACATCCATTTTCTCCTTAGATATCCTAACAGCTAAAATAAAAAAGAAACTTAGTTAGAAAAATATAGTCCTAACACATTAGATATTTTTACAGCACAAAAGAAAATAGAGGTGGACGTACTCACTTAAAATTGGGAAAAAACATGATTTAAACACGAAAAAAGTCTATCACCACAAATCGCCCCAAAATTAGAAACAATAAATTTGTTATATCTTGTCCACAAAAAGGAAATTACGAAATTACAAAACACAATTCGAGTGCAATGCATGTTGGAATTTTCAAAATATAGTTTATTAATTAAATTGTGTTATTAAAATTTTATTTTGAAATATAATTTAGTATTAATATTGTATAAGTGAGTTTTTTTATTTTGGGGATTTTATATTGGGTACTAGAAAGAGAGCTAAAGAGAGTGGATGTAAATCAAGTGTGTCTGGTCTAAATGTCCCACATAAGAACTTTACAAGAAAGTGAAAGTGTATCTATAGTATACAATAAAAATTGCAGAATCAAATCGCATGAGGTTGACAGGTGACAGAGGCATTAAATATCATTAATACCAAATTGTCTCTCCTCCTATTAATACCTCAAACCTTTATCTCCCCAAAATTCTCTTGACTTTTGGATTTTCAAGGTGCTCTTTATCTCTCTCTATTTCTTAAACACTAGTCCTATTCCCTCAATTTAAACTTCGTCCATCCGAAGAGTTTCCTACTAAATGTATTTATAGGGTTTCCATCTTTTCACTCAATAGTCTAGCCGTACCAACTCCACAAAATCACCTATGTAGAACTTCCACCATCCATTAAATATCAAGGTTTTTAGCCCCTGTTTGGTTCGCTACTCAGAAAACTCGATTTAACCGATGTTTTTAAATACAATTTTAAAATTCAGTTTTTTGTATTTATGATTATTGGTGTGCATTTGATAAACTTGTTTTTAAATACAATTTTTTAAAAATTTGATAAAATTGGCAATATAGTTTTTTGAAAATTTGATCAAATTGGCAATCATGTGTATATATATATATATATATATATATATATATATGTATCATGTATGTATGAAAGTTTTATGTATGTTTATACACACACACACAGACACACACACACACACACACATGTGTGTGTGTGTGTGTGTGTGTGTATAAACATACATAAAACTTTCATACATACATGATCATGAATGTGCACACACACATGTGTGTGTGTATAAACATACATAAAACTTTCATACATAAATGATACATGAATGTACACACACACATATATGTGTGTATGTGTGTATAAACATACATAAAACTTTCATACATACATGTGTGTGTGTATATATATATATATATATATATATATATATATACTCACACACATTAAATGTAGTAATATATCTATCTATATATAACTATATAAAAACTGTAGACCCAAATCGTGTGAGGCTGACACATGGCAGTAATAAAGGCCCAAATCTTATGAGGCTGACACATGGCAATAAGTAATAAAGGCTTACTTGAGAAGTCAATGTTTGTTTCTCCCTATTTCACGGATTACGCCGCTACACAATTTCCAACTCATCTAACTGTTCACATTTATGTACTTACAAATATATATCTAATTCATCTCCCCCCACATCTATTAGATTCCCTTCCTGATTATTAAAACACAAATTTGGGAGTTGATGTCAAATCTCTACGGTGGAACACGGCTCAATAAAACAAAGGGCAGTTAGCCTAATAAAATAAAAGACAGTACTTTATTCTCTTTATTTGCTTTCTCCAACTCATATCTTTATTTTCCATTTCTTCGATTTTGAATTGGTTGTATTGGATCATGTGGTATCATGGAAGACTGTCATAATTTTAGAGGTAATATAATTCAACACTTTCTCTTCTCTTTTATTTATGTTCTCTTTTAGTCACCACGTTTCAGATGATTTTAACCACTAACGAAAACTGCTAATGTAAAATTGCTATATATTATTAAATTGTAGATTTTTATTATTAATAACTTCAAACAACAAGCAAAGAAAAATGACATCACACGAAGATCGTGTGGTCCTAGCCCGTCAAAATATAGAACCCGTTGTTGATGTAAAAAATTAGATCACTCTAATTATTCAATCACAGATAAATAAAATGAGACAAAGATTTTTAAAGTGGTTCAGCCTTATAAGAATGGCCTACATCCACTGTTATGTTATTGCTGAGTATTTGGGAATTCTCGATTACCCGTTCTATCAAGAAATTCCGATCCCTTTGAATGAGGGTGATACAAGGTATTTATAGCCCTTAGGCTGGACATGAAAGGGTTGATACATTAAATGGTATACATATGAAAGGGTATTACATTTAATGCAGCGTGTGCGTCAAGATGATAAAAATTCAATGAATAGTTGAACTGTTGATTATCTGGTAATTAATGCTACGTCCGAGATGCAGCTCGGACCGCCTTAGTTGCTCGTTGCTCAGGAGTTCCTCGGAGCGCTGGAGTACCTCGGAGTGATAAATTTCCTCGGTGTATCCTCGTTGCTCGGAGAGAACATGAGTTGGTCGGGGAAATGAACTTCCTCGTTGCTATTGTGCCACGTAGATTGACACGTGTCTTCGTATTATTCGTCCATATCAGCATGTTAATTTTGGTATCAACAGAAGCCCCCAATGTTTCATATTTCGAACTTTGAGGAATATGGAACATTCTTTCTCGGTATATGGCGATATTAAATGACTTTCCTGGGTTTTAGGAGTCTTTTCTTCATATTTGAATTTCCTTCCAAATTCGTAGAATTTGCCATTTTGCACCTTTATAGGCGCTTCGGTCTTCGTGCACTTTTTGTCCTTTTAGCCGCTGGTAGCGTAACAATTTCTTTTTTGTAATCATTTCTTTCGCCATTTCCCAAGGCAAGGTATTTAAGCTTCCCAAGCAATCATATCGTCTTCTACCTTTTCCAATTTTCTTGCTTTCGAGTTTTCTATTGCTTTTCTTTCTCCTGTGCGTCCATCTTTTTCTTCGTTTGTTTGTCAACAGATCTCCTTTTTCCCTGTAAGCTCTTCTTACTTCTTCTTTTATTCATCATGGTTTACATTATTGAATCTATTGAAAAATTCCGTTCTGATTATTCCATTCCATCTTGGGTAACTCTGGAGAATCTTCCTGAGCCCTTTGATTATTTTCGTTTGGCTGAGGGACATTGGTTCCCCAGCCTCTTTATTGCTGAGTGTGGATTTTCTTTTCCACCCAACTCTTTATGCTTAGAATTCTGCCAACATTTCGATGTTGTTCCTGCAAAAGTAGCCCCCAATACATGGAGAATAGTTAATGGGGTGCATAAATTAAATCAAACTCATGGAACTCGCATAGGAATTCCTGAGATTATGTATTGCTATAGATGGGCTGTTTTAGATAACGTTTATTATTTAAAAACCAGATTTTTGAATAGAGCTTTGGTAGTCAACCTCCCTGATGCCAACAGGGATTATTTTGAACATGGGTTAGTTTTCAAAAATTGGCAACATGCTCCTTTAGTCGGAGACGGAGTGTATGAGGGTCCCAAATGCCCCCCATATGGCAATAGGATAGGTTATTCTCATTTTATTTTATTCTCGAAATTGTGACTTCATCATGTTTGAATAAATGCATGATTGACATTTCAAATGGTTTTTGTTTGCAGTTAACAGCAAGAGAAAAACTCCTAAAGAATCAGAAGTTAATATAAGGCAATTGAAACATATCTGGAGCTTGCATCAGAAGATTGCAGACGAGCACATCAGGTCTGCCTCATACTTGTTGCAGTACAGAAGCTATACGTCGTCTTTTACTGCTCGCCCTGTGGTCAGCTCCAGTGATCCAGTGCAAATTCTTGAAGACTCTGATCCGGAATCTCATATTCCTTTGAGCCAAAAAATGGGCAAGAGAAGAGTTCCTACTCTTTTCGAGGAGAGTTCCTCTGCTGGCGATGGGAAGAAAACCAAGGTTAATGTCCCAAAGGGGACAAAGAAAATTGATGATGCTCCTTCTGTCGCTGTTCAGAAGATTGTCGAGAAGCCCCCAGTGGCTCCTGTGCAGAAGGATGCACCTGTTGAGGTAATCACTATCTCACCAACCAAAAGTTCCTCTTTGGTTGAGGTTGCTGAAAAGGCACTGAGGTGATTGAGGAAATCCTCCTCGGTTAGTATTTCTGGAGCCATTCCCCCACTCCCTGCTGGTGGAGATGGTGTTCCAATTATTGTTCCTCCGAGCTCTACGATGAGTTTGGCAAAATTTTCACCCATCCCCGAGGTGCAAGGTACTGAAGAAGACCTTACTCGGGATGTGGTTACTTCTCTGGCTGCTCGTCATTTGGCTTCAGTAAGTATCTCTACTCCGAGCTTTTTATATTTTCCTTTGTTGTTTCCCATACTTGTTTCTGATTTCATTTTCCTCTTTTGATTGCAGTTGACGAGCTGTTTCAATTTAATCCTTAAAAAGGATGAAGCAATCAAAGCTTCTTGCTCCTCGTCCACTGTGGAGGGAGCACTGGAGAAAGCTATTAAATCTGTGAGTGAGTCCCGTCAGAAGTATGACGAGGATAAAGTTGAATGGGAGAAGAAATTGGCTGCGTTTGATGCAGAGAAGGTACAATTGGGTAACAAGGTGAAGGACTTGGAGAGAGAAAATAAAGATTATGCTGAGAAACTTTCAAGCTTTGGGGAGCTTCAGAATAAATTGAAATCAGCTGAAGAAGAGCTGACCCTCCTGCGAGAAGTAAATCGCCAGAAAGAGGAGGTGGAGACCAAATTGAAGGCCACCGAGAATCTTATGTCCGAGAAGCTATCCTCGGAAAAAATGAAGAGAAAAACAGCTGTGAAGATGTCCTTTAAAACTGGTTGGGACAAAGGATGGGACAGGGGGGTGGCAGCTATGACGACCCAGGTGAAATATGGAAGTTTGAAATATTTTCATGATGGTTGGGTTGCAGCACTGCAGGAGTTGAAGGTGAGCGAGGACTCCGAGCTATTTCAACAACATCTCCCTGGTCCTCCTCCAGTTATTGAAGATGAGTCTTCAGACGAAGCTGCATCTGAAGAATCTTCAATGACAGTGGGTGATCAAGTACTTGTTCCACCACCCAACCAGACAGCCACCGAGGAGATTTCATCATTGCCTTCTCCTCCAGAACAAGTCCAAGATTCTACTAATCAGACCATTGTTCCTACCGAGCAACCAAGCTCCTCGTCCCAGCCTCCCGAGAAAGTCTTGGGAGACAAGGAAAAGGTGTGAAGTTGTTCGGTACTCTTTTTCTGTTCTTCTTTTACTTATCCTCTGTATTCCAAACGATGTAATCTTGTTGGTGATGTAATAAAATCACATCTTTTTGTTCCTCTTCATTGTTGATGCTCTGTCTGTTTTTATTTATTAACTCTTGCCTTCTCTTCTCTATTAGTTTGTGGCTAGAATGGAACTGATATTTGCACATGATACAAAGCTGATGCAGCAATGCCATGAATATTATAAGGCTGGTCATACAACTTTGAGTGTATCAGAAATTGCTGACATCCTTGGCCATGATGCTTCCGAACAAGCAATTGAGGCTTATCAGTACCTGAAGGATTTACTTGACCGAGCTGTGGCCAACAACGTGGCCTACTATGACTTGATCGAGGAGCTTCATTGTACCTTAGAAGATCTTTAGAATCAGCACAATGAATCAACTGCCTTGTTGCACAAGGAATATGAGAATAGGTATCAACAGATTTCTTCCGAGACGGGCCACAAAAAGATCATAGCTGCGTACGATGTCAGGGAGAGAACCCTAAAGGGTGAAATTGAAGCCTGTAGACAGATTGCCGAGCTCCTGGAGCAAGAAAACAACAATTTGCAAAGAGAACTGGCACAATATAAGTCTGCGGCTTCTTCTTCGACAAGTGTAATCCCTGTGACTGACGAAGGATTCTCATTTTTGGAAGTTGAGAACGCCAAATTAAGGCAAGAGTTGGACACTCTGAAAAGGCCTGGAGCTTCTCCTGTAACTCGGGGACGAGGAAGAGGTTCTCGTGGACGAGGAAGGAATGCTCTGAACGTTGTCGAAGAACAAATTATTCCACTTGCTCGGGGACAATCAAGAGTTCTTCATCGTAATGTTGAAGAAGCTCGTACTCAATCAACTTTGGAAACTCAAGCGTTCCAATTGAATGCAAAAGATCGTGCTTTGTCTGAAATGTCCAAGAAAAACCTATCTTTGGAAGATAAACTTTCTGCGACTAAGTCTGCTTTACATACCAAGGACCTTTTTGCTAAAAACCTTCATGAACAACTAGATAGATTAACCTTCCAATTCCATAAACAGCCTCGCGAGTTTTGGATGGCAGGCTACAATGAGGCCCTTTGTCACTTGGATGCTCGTATTGAACATGCCAATAATGAAGGTTATAAGCAGGGATGGTTGAACGCCTTGGGTGTATTAAAATTAGAGCAAGGGCATTATTTATGGGATTATCATGCTCCTGGGTTACTAGATTTGCCCGTGCCACCTTATAAATTGGACATGGAATGGATCCCAGCTCGTTCCATTCCTCGGAGCTTAATTTCAAAATACCTTGGTGATTACAATCTTCATTCCCAAATCGAGGTATCTCGTCCTGAACATCTACTGGACACACCTTCTGTGATGAACGTCAGAATGCTCAGAGATGTTAACTTCATTAATTCTCCTCTTTGCCTGGAAGATCCTCCTGCTGGAGAGGAGCCTGTTTCAAAAGCTAAGGGAAAGAAACGAATAGAGTAGGGATCTTAATGTAATAGTTAGTACACATATAATTTGTAATACATTTTGACCTTAATGAAAGGATTTCATTTTTATTTGCAAATTTGTATTGCTATTGTCCTGTGCTAAACACTACGTATGTATCTGTTAAAAAGATAACAATTTTGTGCTGTTCATCAACCAACTTAGTAATAAACAGTTACAAGTATCAAAAATGTTACTCGATCACTTAATAATAAAGTAATGAGTATAAAAATGTTTAAAATTTTTCCAACCAACTAAGGTTGTTAAATTGTACTCGTCGACCAAGTTAATTAGCGAGAGTTTTCATAGAATGTGTCCAACCAACCAGGTTGATGGATCCTCCTCGTCAATAAATTCTCCTCGTTGACCAACTACAGTTAGTGGGTTTTTATCCCCGACCAACTACACTTGGCTCAATTTGGAATATTTTGTATTTTCTGGAATGGTTTTACCTTCCGACCAACTTGTTGGCATATTTTGTTTCTTAACCAGCCAAAATTGGCATTTTTAAGAATGTTGTTCTTGCCCTTTTACCATCCAAAGTTAGTCGTGGGTTTGAACTATTAGGTTCTTTCGAACTATCAGGTTCTTTCGAACTATTTTGTCCACAAGCGCTTTTACCAACCGAGGTTGATCACGCAAGTGTACGCCTCCTAACCAAAGGAGTATAATTTGTTCTCGCTATTTAACCAACCGAAGTTGATCACGCTCGAACTATCAGGTTCTTTCGAACTATCTTGTCCACAAGCTTTTTTACCAACCGAGGTTGATCACGCAAGTGTACGCCTCCTAACCAAAGGAGTATAATTTATTCTCGCTATTTAACCAACCGAGGTTGGCATTTTTAAGAATGTTGTTCTTGCCCTTTTACCATCCAAAGTTGGTCATGGGTTTGAACTATTAGGTTCTTTCGAACTATCAGGTTCTTTCGAACTATTTTGTCCACAAGCTCTTTTACCAACCGAGGTTGATCACGCAAGTGTACGCCTTCTAACCAAAGGAGTATAATTTGTTCTCGCTATTTAACCAACCGAAGTTGATCACGCTCGAACTATCAGGTTCTTTCGAACTATCAGGTTCTTTCGAACTATCTTGTCCACAAGCTTTTTTACCAACCGAGGTTGATCACGTAAGTGTACGCCTCCTAACCAAAGGAGTATAATTTGTTCTCGCTATTTTACCAACCGAAGTTGATCACGCTCGAACTATCAGGTTCTTTCGAACTATCTTGTCCACAAGCTTTTTTACCAACCGAGGTTGATCACGCAAGTGTACGCCTCCTAACCAAAGGAGTATAATTTGTGTAGTGTATCACACTAGTATTCCCCAAAAAACTTGTAATAAAAGGAAGAAGATGGTGAAACATCATCGTTTTATTCATAATGAAGGAATTGCTTTACATTTCACATTACTGATAATACTTGCGTAGGTGTTCAGCATTCCATGCATTCTTAAATTCCTCTCCTTCTAGAGTTGCTATTCTGTAAGTTCCTGGTCGAACAACTTCTGTAACTCGGTAAGGTCCATGCCAGTTTGCTTCCAGTTTATTGTGCTTCTGAATGACCTTCTTTAGCACATAATCCCCTTCTTTTAAGTCGCATTTCTTCACCCTCTTGTTGTAGAACAGAGCTGTGCGTTGTTGGTAAGCAGCATTCCTAATGGCTGTCTCTTCTCTAACTTCCTCGAGCATGTCCAAATCTAATCTTCTCATCAAGTCACTGACTGGGGAATTGAAATTCATCACTCTGTGTGTTGGGAGACCCAACTCGGCAGGTCTTACAGCCTCACTTCCGAATTCCAGCATGTATGGTGATTTTCCAGTTGCTGCTCGGGGAGTTGTTCGATAAGCCCACAAAACTGACTGTAGCTCATTAATCCAATTAGCCTTAGCCTCACTTAGCCTCTTCTTCAAACCATTTAGTAATGTTATATTTTTCACCTCAGTCTGCCCATTGCTTTGAGGATGACCTGGTGCTGAATGGGTCTTCAGGATGTTTGATTGTTGACAATAGGTAGCAAACTCCTCGTTATCGAATTGTGTTCCATGGTCTGTGATGAATGCATGAGGGAGACCATATCGGCAGATGATATTCTTCCAAACAAATTGGTACACCTGCTCGTACGTCATATTAATAAGTGGCTCAGCTTCTACCCACTTAGTGAAATAATCCACTGCAACAACGAGGTACTTAAATCTTCCTCGGGTCGTTGGCAATGGTCCAACCAAATCAATTCCCCACATGGCAAATGGCCAAGGAGAAGTTATGGGTGTCAAAAATGCTTGTGGAGTTCGTCGGATGGAGGAAAAACGTTGGCATTTGTCATATTTCTTGATATATGCTGTACAATCGAACCTCATCGTCGGCCAATAATACCCCTGCGTCATCACTCTTTGTAAAAGTGTCCGACCTGCCACATGTGCTCCACAAGATCCTTCATGGATTTCTTCAATCAATTCTTTAACCTCGGAAGGGTGTACACATCTCTGCAAACCTACCATAATTCCTCGTCTATACAAAACACCATTAGTTAGTACATACCGAGCAGCTTTAAACTTCAATTTCTTTGCCGCGAGCTTGTCCTCTGGCAATTCTCCCTCTTCAATATATGCACTGATGGGATCCATCCAAGATGGTCCTAAATCAAGGGTAATAACATTCATCGTCAGGTCTTCATCTATGCTCCGACTTTCCAGTACTTCAATTGGTATTGTTCTTCGCAGCTCGGTACGAGTAGCTGATGCTAGTCGGGCCAGTGCGTCTGCTTGTGCATTTTCTATTCTGGGTATTCTGATCAACTGAATGGCATCAAATTCTGCCAACAATTCCATCACCTTTGCATGATACTTAACCATTAATTCTCCTTTAACCGCATATGTTCCCATCACCTGATTCACAATTAATTGAGAATCACTGAATACCATCACTTGTTGTGCTTCCATAATCTTTGCTAAATTAAGACCTGCTATCATGGCCTCATACTCAGCCTCATTATTGGAGGTTTTGAATTGAAATCTCAAGGCATATTCTATGTCAATCTCGTCTGGGGTTTTCAAAACAATCCCTGCTCCACAACCTGCTGTGCAAGATGACCCATCTACGTACAATCTCCATGTAAGTAACTCGTCTTCAAACTTCTTATCCAATAGAGTTCCTCGGTGAAATACTTGTTGTTCTCTTCCATCCTCCCCTGTTAATTTTTGCTCCTCGTTGACCATTTCTTCTCGCCCTTTTACCAACCGGAGCTCGTCTGGACTTATGTCTGTTGATCCTGTAACGTCCACACGTTGGTCAGTGAGTAACTTTTGCTCCTCGAGGGTATCAGGATATGTAAACTCTGCTATAAAATTTGCTACAGCTTGCCCTTTCAATGATGATCTGGGTTCATACACAATATCATATTCACCGAGCTCTATTGCCCAGTACATCAGTCTCCCTGACTTTTTTGGCTTATGAAGGGCTTGTCTTAATGGCATGTCGGTATACAGGATGATGGTATGGGCCTGGAAATATGGCCTCATTCTTCTACTTGCTTCAATTAATGCCAATGCCAATTTTTCTAACTTTGGGTACCTGATCTCTGCACCTCGGAAAGCCTTACTTGTGTAATAAATTGGCTTCTGGACTCCATTCTCCAATCTGATCAATGCCGAGCTGACTGCATGCTCTGATACTGCCAGGTATAAGTATAACTTTTCTCCCGTTATTGGCCTGGACAACAGTGGAGGTGTTCCCAAATATTTCTTCAAGTCTTGAAAGGCTTTTTCACATTCATCATTCCACTCGAAAGTTTTTCGAAGTGTTTTGAAGAATGGTAGGCATCTATTTGTTGCTCGAGATACAAATCTGTTGAGCGCTGCAACTCGTCCTGTAAGACTCTGAACTTCTTTCTTTGTTGTTGGAGATCGCAGCCCTAAAAGAGCTTTGATCTTTTCTGGATTCGCTTCAATGCCTCTTTGGTTGACGATGTACCCGAGGAACATTCCTTCTCGTACTCCAAATGTGCACTTCGTTGGGTTGAGCTTCATTTGGTATTTATCCAGTTGATCAAAAGTCTGACTTAAATCAACTAGATGATCAGCAGCCTTCTTGCTTTTTGTCAGCATATCATCGACATAGACTTCCATATTGCAACTGATTTGTTCGGCAAAAACCTTGTTCATCAGTCGCTGGTATGTTGCTCCTGCATTTTTCAAACCAAAAGGCATAACATTATAACAATAAGTACCCCTAGGGGTAATAAAAGAAGTACTCTCCCTGTCTTCAGGTTTCATCTTGATCTGGTTGTAGCCAGAGTAAGCATCCATGAAGCTGAGCAGCTCGTGCCCAGAGGTAGAATCTACTAGTTGGTCAATTCTGGGCAATGTAAAGTGATCCTTTGGGCAGGCCTTGTTGAGATCAGTGAAATCAACACACATTCTCCATTTGTTGTTTTTCTTCTTTACCATCACCACATTTGCCAGCCAGTCCGGGTACTTCACATCTTCAATGAATTGAGCTTTCTGGAGCTTGTCAACCTCCTCTTGAATAACTTGATTCTTCTCGGGGCTAAATACCCTTCTTCTCTGCTTTACAGGCTTGATCTCCTTATTCACATTGAGCTCGTGACATAAGAAGTTTGGATCTATTCCTGGCATGTCCTCATGACTCCATGCAAAAGTTTTCTTCCTGTTTCTCAAGAAAATTATCAACTCCTGTTTTATTGAAGCATCCAACGTTGAACCTATCTGGGTTACTCGTTCAGGGTGCTCGTCGTCTAGAATAACATTTTCTGTAGATTCCACCACCTTTCCTTTTACAAGTTGGGATTCATCTCTAGGATCGAGAGTTTCAATCTCTGTATCTTCTTCCACCTGGTAGGTAGTAGTCTTTTTCCTTGATTCCTCAAGCTCCTCTTGCTCGGCAGATGAATAATAGCATTCCCGAGCTACTTTTTGATCACCTTTCACAACTCCTACTCCAAAGTTTGTTGGGAATTTTAAGCACTGATGTACTGTAGATGGAACTGCTTCGAACTTCTTCAAACCAACTCTTCCCATGATGATGTTGTAGGCTGACTGCACATTCTTATCCATCACAAAGAAGCGTATTCTTTCTGTTCGACAAGCAGGCCAGGTTCCAATGAATATATCCAATTTGATCGTCCCAAGTGGAAAAACTTTCTCGCCAGCAAAACCCAGGAGGGGTCTGTGATACGGTTCCAATTGAGATAATTTCAGATTCAAGCTGTCAAAGCATGAATAGTACATGATGTCTGCCGAACTTCCATTGTCTACTAACACCCTTGAAATCACTACTTCCTTCATCCTCATTTTGATCACCAGAGGATCGTCGTGAGGATAAAGAACACCTGTCAGGTCGTTTTTTGAAAAGCCAATGACCAGCTTCTCTTTGTTTACCTTCCTCGGACGATCGTCCTCGGCCAGATTTATTCGCTGAATATATGAACAAGCTTGAGCCTCTCTAAGGTAAGCCTTTCTTTCTGCAGTAAGGTCTCCTCCTCCTGCATCTCTGATCGAGTGCGAAAAGTGTGCGCGTGTAAAGTGCACAGTCGTTGTTTTCGTTTCGCCAACTCAATACAAAAACCTAAGTTACTACTACACTTGCGAGGCAAGCACAGCGGTAAGCCGGGTATCGAAAATCCACAGAGACAAGATGTTAGAATTCAAGTGATTTAATACTCCGAAATAAAAGTGTAAAAGATGATTACAAACTAAAAGAAAAGATGCATAAAGGAAAAGATTATTCTAGGCAATGGTATTGAAACTAGATTATGAAAGCGAGTAAAAACTATAGGTTGCGTCGAATATCCCTCACCCGAGTTAATTAGTATAAAATGGTTACATGGGTCGACGAGTTATTACAAATGCGTCTCATTTCGACAGTTAATTAAATCAAGGGTTGTTACGCCCTAAATCATCATAAAAGCCTAATAAGATTTTGGCGTCAACAAATATCCCGGAAATTACGCGCGAAAGGTCGTAAGCACGGGACATACATGATATGCCCCGTCAAATCTCCTAGGCGTAATAACTAGGACAATGCACTCGAAATAAACCCGTAAACTCCATCACCAAAGCAAAGCAACGCGTCAACCCGAGTGAGTTCAATTCAAACACAACCTAATTTAAGTTACCTAGAAAGCATGTTAAAAATGCGATAAATGGAAAGCGGTAATAAACGCGGTAAATCTATACTAGAAAGCGTGTAAATCAAAGCGTGTAAATAAAGCAAGAAAACCTAAATTACAAAGCTTGTAAATTAACTAGAAAGCAAGAAATGAAGAAATACAACTATCTTCAAATGGTAGGGGAGATGAATAGTCAACTTACAATCCAAATGGGGTGTCAAACCAAAGAGAAATGAAGAAGAACCAAGCAAAAACCCCAAACCCTAAGCTAAACTAACCTAAAATCGTGTGTATCTGATATTAAAACCAAAAATGGGTTTATATAGTAAGTGGGAAAAAGATAAGGGAAAAAGGAAGGAAAGAGGAAAGAGCCCAAAATATCTGGCACTACCGGTCGACCGGTCGCAGGGGCGCGGTCGATCGGTCCCTTAAGCCAAAGCATACTGTCTCCTTCCCACGGCAAAAGTTGAAACCGCGGTCGACCGGTCCCTTGTACGCGGTCGACCGGTACTCTGTTTTCAGGCTGCATTTGGTCCATGATGAGGGGGAAAAGGTCCATTACGGAAACGAGCCTAGCTTCTTCATCCGAACTCCAAACGACGTACCGTTTACGGCCACGCGATGCTAACTCAATGAACTACGCATCCGTGAAATTTCCAAGAGCCGAATAAGGAATGTGAATTGACTAAAAAGCCCTTGAAGTAGCGTCCATCGACGAAACTTCTCCGAAATGCAACGGATCCTCACTTTTAGCGTTCCAATACCTACAAAAGCACAAATAACCCCTGCAAAACATGTATCTATCCAACTCCAAGGTTGTCTGGTTAATGAGCATAATTATAGGCATTTAGGACCGTAAAAGAGCTAGAATGCATAAGGATAACGGGCGGAAATATACAATATTCGATACGAATCACACCCCCTAACTTACACATTGCTAGTCCCTAGTAATGAAACAAAGAAAACCAGACCACATAGGGCGGTACAAAACGTATATATGCATCGAAATATAAATGCCACTTTTGATCGAGTGCGAAAAGTGTGCGCGTGTAAAGTGCACAGTCGTTGTTTTCGTTTCGCCAACTCAATACAAAAACCTAAGTTACTACTACACTTGCGAGGCAAGCACAGCGGTAAGTCGGGTATCGAAAATCCACAGAGACGAGTTGTTAGAATTTAAGTGATTTAATACTCCTAAAATAAAAGTGTAAAAGATGATTATACACAAAAATGGAAAAGATGCATAAAAGGGAAATAGTAATCTAGGCGAGGGAAAATAAAGCTATATTAAGAAAGTGAGTAAAAACTATAGGTTGCGTCGAATATCCCTCACCCGAGTTAATTAGTATAAAATGGTCACATGGGTCGACGAGTTATTACAAATGCGTCTCGTTTCGACAGTTAATTAAATCAAGGGTTGTTACGCCCTAAATCATCATAAAAGCCTAATAAGATTTTGGCGTCAACAAATATCCCGGAAATTACGCGCGAAAGGTCGTAAGCACGGGACATGCATGATATGCCCCGTCAAATCTCCTAGGCGTAATAACTAGGACAACGCACTCAAAATAGACCCGTAAACTCCATCACCAAAGCAAAGCAACGCATCAACCCGAGTGAGTTCAATTCAAACACAACCTAATTTAAATTACCTAGAAAGCATGTTAAAAACGCAATAAATGGAAAGCGGAAAATAAACGCAGTAAATCTATACTAGAAAGCGTGTAAATCAAAGCATGTAAATAAAGCAAGAAAACCTAAATTAGAAAGCTTGTAAATTAACTAGAAAGCAAGAAATGAAGAAATACAAACTATATTAAAATGGTAGGGGAGATGAATAGTCAACTTACAATCCAAATGGGGTGTCAAACCAAAGAGAAATGAAGAAGAACCAAGCAAAAACCCCAAACCCTAATCTAAACTAACCTAAAATCGTGTATATCTGATATTAAAACCAAAAATGGGTTTATATAGTAAGTGGGAAAAGATAAGGGCAAAAGGAAAGAAAGAGGAAAGAGCCCAAAATATCTGGCACTACCGGTCGCAGGGGCGCGGTCGACCGGTCCCTTAAGCCAAAGCATACTGTCTCCTTCCCACGGCAAAAGTTGAAACCGCGGTCGACCGGTCCCTTGTACGCGGTCGACCGGTACTCTGTTTTCAGGCTGCATTTGGTCCATGATGAGGGGGAAAAGGTCCATTACGGAAACGAGCCTAGCTTCTTCGTCCGAACTCCAAACGACGCACCGTTTGCGGCCACACGATGCTAACTCAATGAACTACGCATCCGTGGAATTTCCAAGAGCCGAATAAGAAATGTGAATTGACTAAAATGCCCTTGAAATGGCATCCATCGACGAAACTTCTCCGAAATGCAACGGATCCTCACTTTTAGCGTTCCAATACCTACAAAAGCACAAATAACCCCTGCAAAACATGTATCTATCCAACTCCAAGGTTGTCTGGTTAATGAGCATAAATATAGGCATTTAGGACCGTAAAAGCGCTAGAATGCATAAGGATAACAGGCGGAAATATACAATATTCGATACGAATCACACCCCCTAACTTACACATTGCTAGTCCCTAGTAATGAAACAAAGAAAACCAGACCACATAGGGAGGTACAAAACGTATATATGCATCGAAATATAAATGCCACTTTCGTAGGGAACACGATTGCATTTAGCATATGCAATAAGCCGTTAAACCCCTAGGTTACCCTAGTGGACGAGTGTCGTCTCGTGAGGGTTTTCAGGGATGATACCCACACACATCACATGGTTTCCTCAAAATATGCCCAACCCAACATGTGACAAGCCCAACAATAGCGAAAAGGATTTCATATGCATTATTAGCAAAGTGAATGAATTCACACAAAAGTCCAAATCATTAACATTATAGAATGCACCTCATAGAATTGAAACCTTAAAATGTGGGAGGGGAGTGAGCACATGCAAAGTGTGATTTGGCAAAAACTTATATAAACCGGATAATCATTAAAGCAAGCATATATTCAATCCTCATGGGCATTACGCTCATCAAGCGAATTCACTCGAAACAGGGAGGTAACACATGGGACATGCGGGCATAAAGAGTAAATGTAAATGGAAACTAAGCCGCACACATGTCACAGAAGAAGAACGCTATATATAAAATGAAAAACTGTAATCTCAATGAAAGGATACCGCACACTAAAAGAGGCGAAATGCATTTTCACAGATTAGCACAACTATTATGACTTTTAAATTAAATGCACCCTAAGATCACATAGGACTTTATAGGGTTGTAATGTAGGTATGGCTAGGGTATGAAATGAAAGGAATGTATATACGGATTCAAAGTGTTCGGGATGAAAACTCGGGATAATGAGAAAATGCGGGCAATATCAAAATTGGAAAACAGTTTCCAAACAAGCATTAAATGTATCATCGGGGAGAGTAATCAAAGCTTATTGAACTATATACAACATATACAAACTTCTCTTTCTTTTTTTTTTCTTCTTTTTCTCATTTTCTCTTTTGTTTTCTTTTGCTTTTTGCTTTCTCTTTTTCTTCACTTTTTTCACTACTTTCTTTTCTTTACTTATCAAACTCTCATATGCCTAAATTGCAACCGACATCATAATAACACCATTCAATCCCAAGTAACAAACCAAACAAAGGTATGGAAAGTGTATGTATGGTATAAAACTCCAATTTAGAGTTGGTTATGGGAAGGGGGTTATGAAACGAAAGGCTATATTTAGGCTCAAAAGGGTTAACGAGGGTAAACATATAAGGGTGAGGTCACAGCTCATATGGGTGATATAACAAAGAGGGCCTATGATCATTTCACAAAGTTTACGCAATTCTCGAATCAAAACAGTATATGAAAATCGTGATCAAGTAACACATTTCAAGTATGAACTCAATTAATGAACGGTGAAATGAAAGAATAGAGAGATTACCAACGAATTCAACGTTTTCAATGATAAATGAATAGTGTATACACTCACAAACGACGAAAGGTACAAAGCTTACTCGGTGTAAGTATATACAATGCAACAAAAGATTACCGAGTTATAAAAATCTTAAACCAAATCAATATAACCATAAAAGTGCATGTGCTCATGGGAGTAAAGTTCAATTCATGAAGTTATTCATAATATCAATAAGTGAGACTAAAGTCTAATAACTTCTAAAATCAAGAACATGCATCATTGGGTTGTCTATTGGATCGAACAATTATTGAAATTTATCATCGGAAACAAAGTCAAAATGCCCAAAAAAGGAGAAAAAATAAAGAAAATCTTTTTGAAATTTTTGAATTTTTTAAAGAAAAGCGTACTAAGTAACTAACATGTGAGCAAAAACATGGACTAAATAAAGAAATGGATAGAATATCCCACACCCCCTAACTTAAAACTTGACATTGTCCTCAATGTTAATTAAGAACCAAGTCAAAGAGAGGAAAAGAGCGATATTACCCAAAAGTGGAGCGATCCCCATAAGAACAAGTCCAAAGAATCTACAAAACAAGTTAGTACCGAGCATAGCAAAAACAAATAACAAAAAGTTAACTAATTACACTAGACTAAATTAACAAGGAAAGAAAAAAAATAAAAAGAAAGAAAGCTAACTATATACAATCTACTATTTAGACTTCACACTAACTGTACACTAGAAGTCTATATAGCTGAGGGTCCACCATAAGAACGATTTGACTTTGGAGGATAACCGGTGTACCCTCACATACAAGCATGCCTCCCGAAAGATATGAATTCCGTTTTAACAACGGAAGGCATGTGTAAGGCGAAAGAAATGAACCATCGCCAATTAAAAGTTTTGGTGGGACGATGGGGGGTTTGGATTGCACGGGTGACAAAAACAAGTGGGGACCGAGAAAAGCCGAATATTCTCCCAAGGATTTTGAAGTTGGAATGGAAGGCGGCGCACACAAAGGCAAAGATGCGATCGTGGAGGGCGACTCGAGCAAGTACTCCTCATCGGTGATAGGGTTTAAAACATTAAAGTTCGAAACCGAATCATCGGGTACTTGTTCCGGTGGGGTAATAGAGAATGAAATAGGGGATGAAAGAAATTCAAACTCATGAGATGAATCATCATCGCATGAAGTTGGAATTTCAAAGGAAATAATATCATTTTCAATGAAATGTTCTTCTTTGGGGGCCAAAGAAGAAATCATTTCATTGCAAATGGATATTACGTCATTTTCATCCTCACTTTCAATATCTATTACGCAATGGGCAAAGTCTAGAATGGCTTGTTCCAAAGTAGGCACAAGTACCTCATTTGGTTCAAAACATTCCTCGACTTCGAAAGTCTCGGAAGCAAAATCGTCGTCGGACTCAAATAATAAATCCAACTCATGTTCCCACGAACGATTTTCTTCCCGATAACGATTTTCAATTTTCTCATTTTCATACATACGCAAGCCCTCACCGAATGTCATAGGTCGAGGTGCGGATGCATTAGAATGGAAACTTTGAAAATTACCATCGGACTTAAACGAAAACTCATTATTATAGGAATTTTGAAAACTATTCGAATTCGTTTCAAAATTCCTATTATAAGGAGGTAAAGGCCCAAAATCATTATCATCATCATCAAAATTCCAATAACCTAAGTTTTGACTTTCGTTATACTCGCCCAAAGTAATATTTGAATTTGCAAATTTTTGGGATTCTAAGTATTCACCGAAAGTCATAGGTTTGCGAGAATTTTGAGAATTATGACAAGGATTACCGAAAGAATTGGAATAAGACATGCTTACCCCAAAAATGGCTCAAGTGGCGAATTCCACAAAGTAGGTGCGCGCGGAAAGAATTCGAGCGTTTCTAAGTGCTCAAATGTGGAAGTCCTGCAAAATATTAGCAAATAATACAAATAGAAAGAAAATACTATGAAATACTAAATCAAATAAATTCTAAAACATCAAGTCCCCGGCAACGGCGCCATTTTGATCGAGTGCGAAAAGTGTGCGCGTGTAAAGTGCACAGTCGTTGTTTTCATTTCGCCAACTCAATACAAAAACCTAAGTTACTACTACACTTGCGAGGCAAGCACAGCGGTAAGTCGGGTATCGAAAATCCACAGAGACGAGTTGTTAGAATTTAAGTGATTTAATACTCCTAAAATAAAAGTGTAAAAGATGATTATACACAAAAATGAAAAAGATGCATAAAAGGGAAATAGTAATCTAGGCGAGGGAAAATAAAGCTATATTAAGAAAGTGAGTAAAAACTATAGGTTGCGTCGAATATCCCTCACCCGAGTTAATTAGTATAAAATGGTCACATGGGTCGACGAGTTATTACAAATGCGTCTCGTTTCGACAGTTAATTAAATCAAGGGTTGTTACGCCCTAAATCATCATAAAAGCCTAATAAGATTTTGGCGTCAACAAATATCCCGGAAATTACGCGCGAAAGGTCGTAAGCACGGGACATACATGATATGCCCCGTCAAATCTCCTAGGCGTAATAACTAGGACAACGCACTCAAAATAGACCCGTAAAATCCATCACCAAAGCAAAGCAACGCATCAACCCGAGTGAGTTCAATTCAAACACAACCTAATTTAAATTACCTCGAAAGCATGTTAAAAACGCAATAAATGGAAAGCGGTAAATAAACGCAGTAAATCTATACTAGAAAGCGTGTAAATCAAAGCATGTAAATAAAGCAAGAAAACCTAAATTAGAAAGCTTGTAAATTAACTAGAAAGAAAGAAATGAAGAAATACAAACTATATTAAAATGGTAGGGGAGATGAATAGTCAACTTACAATCCAAATGGGGTGTCAAACCAAAGAGAAATGAAGAAGAACCAAGCAAAAACCCCAAACCCTAAGCTAAACTAACCTAAAATCGTGTGTATCTGATATTAAAACCAAAAATGGGTTTATATAGTAAGTGGGAAAAAGATAAGGGAAAAAGGAAGGAAAGAGGAAAGAGCCCAAAATATCTGGCACTACCGGTCGACCGGTCGCAGGGGCGCGGTCGACCGGTCCCTTAAGCCAAAGCATACTGTCTCCTTCCCACGGCAAAAGTTGAAACCACGGTCGACCGGTCCCTTGTACGCGGTCGACCGGTACTCTGTTTTCAGGCTGCATTTGGTCCATGATGAGGGGGAAAAGGTCCATTACGGAAACGAGCCTAGCTTCTTCGTCCGAACTCCAAACGACGCACCGTTTGTGGCCACGCGATGCTAACTCAATGAACTACGCATCCGTGGAATTTCCAAGAGCCGAATAAGGAATGTGAATTGACTAAGAAGCCCTTGAAGTAGCGTCCATCGACGAAACTTCTCCGAAACGCAACGGATCCTCACTTTTAGCGTTCCAATACCTACAAAAGCATAAATAACCCCTGCAAAACATGTATCTATCCAACTCCAAGGTTGTCTGGTTAATGAGCATAATTATAGGCATTTAGGACCGTAAAAGAGCTAGAATGCATAAGGATAACGGGCGGAAATATACAATATTCGATACGAATCAATCTCCTCCTGTAATAACATTACAATCAAATGATCCAAAACGTATGGAAAATACCTCTCGTACTGGTTGCCTTGGCTTCTTGGGAAGATTGGGGTCATCATCTGGATCATCTTCGTGGTCCCTCTTCTTTTTCTCCTCTGCTCGACGAGGAGATCTAGACCTCTCTCTAGCTCGGTCGTTATTTTTTCTTTCCCCTCCCCGATCAGCATATTTTGCTAGCTTTCCTCTTCGGATGAGTGTTTCAATCTCGTTCTGAAGAGCTATGCAATTTTTGGTCATGTGACCATGATCTTTATGAAATTCGCAGTACTTATCCCTACTCCTCGAATCAGGGTTTGACCTCAGTTTCTTTGGCCATTTTACCTCCTCGTTGTTCTTGATTTCTTCCAAGACATGATTAATACCCATTTTCAAAGGAGTATAATTATCGTACTTGTTCATTACTTCCAATTTATTCTTGGAATGTTTATCTCCACCATTGCTTTTATGCTCTTTCTTCTTAGATTTGTCGACTTCCACCTTGGTTTCTTTATCCATATTCTTCTTTGCAGCCATAGCCTCCTCGGCATTCATGATTTTGGCCGCTTTTGCCATCAACTTTGACATAGTTTTAGGTGGATCTTTGGCCAAAGTGTAATACAATTTGTTAGGCAACAAATCACTCATCAAAGCGGTGATTGTTATCTTCTCTTCGTAATCTATGACTTCCAGCTTCTCGTTATTAAAACGAGTTATATAATCTCTAGTACTCTCACCAGATTTTTGTCTAACACTTAGCAAGTGTGCTACTCGTTTTACTGGCTTTGCTCCAAAACAGAAATTGCCAATAAACAACTCGGCCAACTGAAAGAAAGTTGAAATCTTACCCCGAGGAAGATTGTTGTACCATATCTGGGCGGCTCCAGTAAGAGTTCCTGAGAATGCCCTGCATCTCATCTCGTCGGGGACAACATAGATGTCAGCAGCAGCTTGATATTGCTCTATGTGAAGAACAAGATCTGTCTTTCCATCATACTTGGGAGTCACTACAGGTGCTTTAAACTTTGATGGTGTAGGAAAATCCACAATGGCTTGTACAAAAGGTGTCCCTCGAACAAAAGTTCGTTGTAGGGGGTTCTTTGCTTTAGCCATTTCTCCCAATCTATCCTCCAACCGCTGAATGGAACCTTTCCACGCATCATTTCCTTCATCGATCTTGTTAGTTCGAGCAATAGATCGTTCTGAAGTAGCCTCCTGAGATTTATCTTGACGAGCAACTGGTCGTGATTGTGCTGATCCTTCTCTTAGATCTGATGGTTGTCGAAAACTCCTCGACATGGTCTTAGGTGGACTCCTATTCCTCCTAGGGCCTAATCGACTGAAAGGAGACACCCTACTCAGTCTTTCTAAAGCACTGGGTCTTTCTGGAGAGAGGGTGATATGTTGATTAATATCTGTATCCCTTATTGACGAAGTTCGCCCAGGCTGATAAGAGAAATCATCAGACTCCTCATTACGATATGACTCAGTACGCTTGGATCGTGAAGAAAGTAAATAAGTTTGCCTCTGACCATTTCGTTGTCCTAAAGGTGCTGGTGCAATGCCATGAAGAGTTTGTATGAGTTGCTGCATCGTTTCTTGCATGGCGGTTTGTCCTTGAGCCGGATTCGTCATGATTCCAGCCAGATCTGGAGGTGCAGAAGGATTGGGAGGATTTCCAGTATTTCCAGCGTTTTGATTGCTAGATTCTGGATTATCCGCCATTGATGATGAATGATTTTTGGTGAGAAACGATAATAATAGTCGTTCCCACAGACGGCGTCAATCTGTTGATGTAAAAAATTAGATCGCTCTAATTATTCAATCACAGATAAATAAAATGAGACAAAGATTTTTAAAGTGGTTCAGCCTTATAAGAATGAACTACATCCACTGTTATGTTATTGCTGATTATTTGGGAATTCTCGATTACCCGTTCTATCAAGAAATTCCGATCCCTTTGAATGAGGGTGATACAAGGTATTTATAGCCCTTAGGTTGTACATGAAAGGGTTGATACATTAAATGGTATACATATGAAAGGGTATTACATTTAATGCAGCGTGTGCGTCAAGATGATAAACATTCAATGAATAGTTGAACTGTTGATTATCTGGTAATTAATGCTACGTTTCGAGATGCAGCTTGGACCGCCTTAGTTGCTCGTTGCTCAGGAGTTCCTCGGAGCGCTGGAGTACCTCGGAGTGCTAAAGTTCCTCGGTGTATCCTCGTTGCTCGGAGAGAACATGAGTTGGTCGGGGAAATGAACTTGCTCGTTGCTATTGTGCCACGTAGATTGACACGTGTCTTCGTATTATTCGTCCATATCAGCATGTTAATTTTGGTATCAACACCCGTAAAAACATATTCTTCTATTTTTGTGTTTGATGATTTTAAATTATGTCATATTTTTTGGAAGGAAGTGGAATGGAAGCAATCCATCGAGTTTCAAAACCTATAATTCTATATTTAGGTGAGGGTATTAAAATTTATGAATTTGAAAGCTTTAATATATACAGTTGCTATACATTTACCCATTTTTTGGATGTCAAAATGGGAGATTTTGGTGTTAGAAGCTATTACATCAAATAGTGTGAAATAACATCTAATAATAATCTTTTTTTTTACTTTCATACTTTAGAAATGTTGTTGGGTTTTTTTATATTGTTCTCTAGAGTTTGGATGTGTATTTCATTTTATTTTATTTTTTTGGAACTAGGTTGTTAGCGTTGATTTTTTTTCCTAATGATTTTGATTGCGGAATGTTGTTTGCACTTTTGTGTCAACAAATCGGAAATTTGGTTTCAGTTTTTTCCCATACGTTAGATCCCAATGACTCATACCTTTTCTATGATTTAAGGATTTTTTTATTGTAAATCATTGTTTAAGAATTGAGTTTTTCATAATTTATTATGTATATAGTTTATGTTGGGAGTTTCAACTTATGTTGCCTCGATTAACTCTCTTTTTAGAAATGAAAAGACTCCATGTATTAATTGTGTGCATACATCTGTATAATCACTTTCTTTGGTTTAACAAAAGGGCGGTCTCCAAGCAACATTATATTGTATTTTAACTAGCTAAAATCGTTAAGGTACAAATGACCTTTTGTTTTGAAACGATGGACAAGTGAACTGTTTTACGTGCATAGAAGTGCATGCAATTGAGTTCGTTTCCTTTCCACGGTACCACTGCTTAAAAATGGGTGTAAGTTCATTCTTGACTGATTGTTTTCTTTTTTGTTTTACACCAATCATGTTTTGTGTATGTATTGGTGTGCAAACAGGTTTGCAGATGATGGTCAAGGCGCATGGGGCTACTGAGGCAGCTAAGGATGCTCTTGGCTTTCCTCGATTTTTGGAGCTCTCACTTTGAAGGTAACATATAATTTTTTCAGTCATTAGATAAATAAATTTACTTCTTTTAAATGATTATATTTATTCTCATCTCATACTTAAAATTTATTGTCTGCTACTAACATTCTACTCATATTTTAAGTTAACATAACATTGTCATACATTTTTTTACTCATTCTAAATACCTATATTATTCTCATTCCGCTACAAAAATATATTATCTACCTACTAAGTATATTAAAAAATAATCATTTATAAATTTTTTACCACGCATCGCGTTACCTACATGCTATATTAATTTAAAATTCTCTCTCCTTTCATTCAGGAAATATATTATGTGAAAAAATACACAATAACAAAAGAATAAAGCGTTCCTAAATTCAGCCATGCATCGCGTGACCTTCATGCTAGTATATATACACACACACACACGCACACACACACACACACACACACATACGTATATTATCATGTATTTTTATATGTATGTATATGTATGTACGTATGTATATGTATGTACGTATGTATGTATGTATGTATATATGTATATGTATGTACGTATGTATGTATCTATATGTTTATATGTATGTATATGTATGTACGTATGTATGTACGTACGTATGTATGTATATGTTTATATGTATGTATATGTATGTACGTACGTATGTATGTATGTATGTATGTATGTATGTATGTATGTATGTATGTATGTATGTATGTATATTTTTATATGTATGTACATATGTATATATGTATCATGTATGTATTATGTATTTATATATATATATATATATATATATATATACACACACACACACATACATCATAAATATTATACATATACATTTAATAGTTTTTCATTTTTTCAAACTTTTAAAATGTTTTTATATTTTTTTTCAGAATTGTTTTTTTTTTAGTATTTTCTATAAGTTTTAAGGTTTTCATTATTTTATGTAAAGTTTAGAATTTTTAAAGTTCTCTAATTTCCAGTTTTTAAATTTTCTGTAATTTTCTGTCTTTTAATTTACTATAATTTTAAGTTCTTTTAATTAAATTTTTTCAAACTTTTAAAATGTTTTTATATTTTTTTTCAGATTTTTTTTTATTTTTTAGTATTTTCTATATTTTTAAAGTTCTGTAATTTCTAATTTTTTAAGATTCTGTCTTTTAATTTACTATAATTTTAAGTTCTTTTTATTTTTGATTTTTTGTATTTTTCAATTCATTTAATATTCTCTAATTTTCAATATTTTTGTTGTTTTGCTTTCAATTTTTATAATTCCTAAATTGTTTTTTGATTTTCAGATTTTAAAAATATTTTTTTTATAAGTTTCAAAGTTTGAATTTTTTTTCTACAAGTGCCTTTTGTGAAACTACCTCATTTTTTATTTTTTCTTATTTCATATGTAGTCCTCTCCATATTCTTTTACAAGCTTGAAATGTATAAAACATCATACGTGTCTCCTATTAAGCCCATGTATTTATTACCTTCAACTTTTTCTCTCCACCCCTTCCACTTCAACTATAATAATATTTGCAAACTCATTTACCATTTTCATATAATGAATTAGTACCCTTTTTCGAGTACAGTCATTTTTTTTTTATTTCATTTGTAGTCCTCTCCATGTTCTTTTTCAAGTTAAATGTATAAAGCATCATATATTACTCCTATTACTCCCACGTATTCATTAACTTCCACTTTTTCTCACCACCCCTTCCACTTCAACTATAATAATATTTGCAAAACCGTTGATCATTTACATATAATGAAGTAATACATTTTTTCGAGTCTAATGAAATATTATATTTCATTTAGCCAACATTCGTAATATACAGTTGCGCTCGCGCATCGCGTGAGTTACATGATACTAGCATGTAACCCGCGCGATGCGCGGGCGCTACTATAATAATAGTACAAATGACGATATGATTTATCAAATAATTAATAATTTATAGATTCAAATGTAGAGAAAATCACGTAATAATTTAGCAACATTTACGAACATTGAATATTTATAAAATGTTGAGAAAAATATATGAAATGAAATATGTAAAAAGTTAATATACAACTCAATTTTTAAAATTTATTATTAATGAAGAAATGAGTGAAATTAAAGATAATTAGCATAAAAATACTCTTGTAACGGTCTATTTATAATCTTAATTTTTCATGAATCTTTGTTCTTTATGGTAATAAAAGTAGAAAAATTATGAGAGCATATATTTTAACCCTTTAAACTACATATTCTGAAATAAAAAAAAATGAATAAACTAGACACATATATAATCCCGCAAATCAGTAACGTCATTCTTTGTTTAAACGTGAAATATTCCTTTTGAGGGCATTAACAAACCATAAAAAAAGGGAAGATATGATGAACTTGGCCAGTTTTGTATGGGCTTACATGGCCACCTGGTTCACACCCACTATTTTATTCTCTCCTCAACCTTATGATTCTCACAATTTTCATCATCTCAAATTACAGCACTCGAAACAATCAAAGACAGCAAGAAAATCAACCCCAACTGTCTTGAGTCCCCATATCTCGAAACAACCCGACCCGTTTCAACTCGAGACCCATGAATTTGACCCGCTAGAGGAAGATAATAAAACCCATCAACTGGTTCGAGAGTCCCATCTTTGTTGGACCAGATCAAGTCAATAAATTTATCTGTATTAAAAGTTGAACAGCCTGACCCGATTGAAGCCACAACCAATGAAAATGACCCGAAGAACTCAACCCGGTTTGGACCCGGGGAAGCTGAGGCTGGGCAAGATGCTGTCGTTTAGGGGGGATGAAGAGGTTGATGCAAAAGCAGGTGACTTTATTAACAGGTTTCAGAAGCAGTTGAAGATACAAAGGCTTGATTTTATTATGAGGAATAAAGGAATAAAATTTGGCCAAATCGCAAGCAGTTAGTAGACTCAGTTGTATGCCTATTTTGATGGTGGATTTGAAGTCTCTATCAACCCCATTCCATCTATTTTTTCGAGTAGTGGAAGATTTATATTAATGTCTGGACGTGAAAACTGAATAGTTTTTTCGGAAATTTTCATATATTGAGAGACCAACCGGTGAAATGAATGGACAACTGAAGAGGCTTTCTTTACAACTTGTTATAAAATTAAGCCGTTAAGTGAAAGGAGAACATTGAATAGTTTTTTTAGAACCCTTTATAAAATTAATCGGTAAAATGAATGGAGAACTGAATAGGTTTTTTGGAACATTATATATATTGAAAAATTAACGGACACAAATGAATGGAGAGGTAATATATTTATTAGAGATATAAAAGAGTTATAAGGAAAGTCAGGAGGATTTGCATTAAGTGAGAAATGAAAGGTTGGTCGTATTTTAATAGAGAAATGAAAGGTTGGTTGAATTTTTACCTTAACTTTAACGTTTTTGTATGCATGTCTCTCTATATATACTTGCATGATTGTTTACTATCTTGTGTCTTTTTAGTTTGTGCTCTACAGTTTCATATTCACACTCAGCCCTTGTTATCTTCAGGTATCTCTTCGTTAGTTTTTACACTACGTTTATCTAAATTACCATTTCAAAGTTCAGCTTCTATTTCAGATATGCCATATATTTTTGGGTTTTGTTCATTAGTATAGTTCCCTCTACTTTTACTCAACATAATTTAAGTTGTAAAAAATAGAGATAACTTGTGAAAAGGCCTTAAGGTGGGTGTGGTTCTTGATTTTTTTATAAATGTGTATTATTGCAAATATAATATGTATTGTGGCCTAATATGCCAAAAATATATTATAATTTGTCATAAATAATTCTAATATGAATGAAAAGTTTATAATTGAAAGGTAAGGGCGTAAGAATAAATGCCCTTAAAAAATATGTATAGTTATAAGAACTGTTATTGGATTTACTTTTTGCCTTTTTTTCATGAAAGTGGATTGTCAAAAACATTGTGGTTTATTAATGTGATGCAAATATTGATTTTCATTATTAAAATGCTATGGAGGTCCTATATGAGAACGAATGTGTAGGAGGGGTATAATTGTAAGACTTTATAAAAGTGGAATATAATTGTAATAATTCATAAAAGTTGGGTACAATTGTCACCCACCACCCAAGACCCTATATAAACTCTGGTCCAGACTCTCCTTAAACGGGTTACGCCTCGATCTTTGAGGGACAAAATCCATAAACGCAATCCTGTTAGGGTTATTTCCAAATCTTGCGTCCCACTTTTGTTTTGAAGAGTAGAAGAAAATAACAAGAAAGAATTAATATATGCTATAAAGTTCACATAATATTCTTCATTGTGAGTATATTTTAAAAAAAAACTAAATACCTCAATACTAAGTGCTGAATAATAAAACTTATATGGTACCTAAAACATTCCAAATGATAGTTACTACGAATATGAGCTGTTTTAAAACAATCCAAATGATAGTATATTTTGAATTCTCCTTTGAGAGTGTTTCATGATAACTAATAAAAATATGAGATGTTATAGACAGTGCACGCTGCCATTTGCCAAAAACCTTTTATCAAAAGGGACTTTTTTTTATGGAGGGTCAAATTTCAATTTTCGCTCTAATGTTCTGTCAAGTAATCAATTACAAACTTCCCTGTGCAAACTGAGATTTTAAATCTGTAAACCAAACTTTTAACTCTACACAAACTTCCAAAGGGCCATAAACGTATATCTGTCAATATCAATTAGTATTTTTCATATTTTGTAACCGAAGTTTTAGTCAAAATAAAATTGCCTTTTTCGTAGTTTCTGATTGAATGCATGTTTAGATCTCAATCTATCCTTGAGGCAAGTTGGTATGGTTATATTCCTATTTGGGGTGTTGTGATCAATATATTTATTTTTAACAAATTTTTCAAATGAAAAAATAAATGCCACCTTAGTTAGGGTCTTTTTTACTTTCGCCCGAGATAATTCGATATTTAGAGATACAATTCTACCCTCCGACCCAATGTATACCCACTCCCATGTATTTATTTCTTTAGTTGTTGCTCATATTGTAACAACTATAGAACAACTATCATTATCTGCGAAAAGGAAGAAGGACGGTTACATAGTAGTTATGAATGATTTTTGAGTGATTATGTGACTTACTTCAATTTTCAAAACACATAAAATGGGAGCATAACAAATTTAAAGAGATGGGACTATCGCCAAAAAAATTATTTTTTATTTTTCTTTCAGACTCCTCTTGTTGCTCTTCATAAACCCGCATGGATGTCTGCTTTATATGAGTAGTAATGAATGTTGGAATTATTATAAACAAATAATAATTTAGTTTAGTGAAATGATGTTCTTTTAAAAAAATGGTTTTCCCATTCATGGAACGTTGTATCCTTTTATGAAAATAGTGTCTTTTCATAAAGTCATGTGTTTTCAAAAATATTCTTAATAAATTTAGCAATTTTATTAGTTGAAATTTTATTTAATTTTTTTATATTAAGTGGACACATGGTTTCGTGAAAGGTTATGACGGTTGGCAAAAATATATTTTTATAAGGGAATAGTACATGTTGCATCTCTTTATGAAAATAGTGTCTTTTGGAGCCGCATATTTAATATATGACATTTTCTTCGTTCAAAACTAACAATTTTGAAGATTATAAGCACTATTATTTTATGGCCCTCAACATGAAGAAGTTTTCTTATGATTTCAACTACGGAAAGAAGATTTGATGTAGATGGATGATCAGAAAACAAAGACTTTTTAGTCACTTCATGTTTATTCTGTAAGTTAAAACTGTTCCCTTGGAAAAATGTATTTTATCTTTTCAGAATTGCGATACAGAATTATGCGATGTAGTTAATCCTGCCAACAGATCATGTCGGATCATGTACGGATCAGATTAACAGATCGAAACATCATTAATCCAAACACAATCCGTTAAAACTAAAGGGTCTAATGACAATACTCAAACACGATCCGTTAATATTAACGAGTACACGATCCAAACCATTAGCACTCGCTAATATTAACGAATCAGTTTGGGTCAAAACAAATAATGAGTTGGGTGACCCGTTAGTCTTCATTAATTTAAAAATAATAGATTATGTACTTTTAGGACTTGAAATAATATCGATTATGGATATAGGACAACAAACATTTCGTTTCCATTTTTAGTCCCTATTTTCAAATTAAAGGGACACGTGGCATGTTGTGATTGGTTGATGTTTTATAAATATGGGTTCGCGCTAGCAACTTTATTCAAAAATAGGGACTAAAACTATAAATAAAATATTTGTTGTCCTATTTGCAAAATACATATTACAATAGGTCCTAAATTTACAAAGAACCTAAAAATAATGGGTTTTAATGATTATTCTTATTGGGTATAGTTTGAGTGACCTATAGCACCCGTTAGTCTTTAAAGGATTTAGAAATAATGGGTTTTAATGGTTATTTTATTGTGTACGGATTGGGTAACCCTATAGTACCCGTTAGTGTTAACGGGTATTAACAGGTAGAAATGATTAGAAATGGGTACAAGTAAATTTTCAAACCCGAACCATTATTGTTAACGAGTCTACCGTGTTAACCCGTTAATGATCCAAATTCAATAAAGGTAAACACGTTAACTTATAATTTCGCGTCAGGTCGCGTCATGTTAAGGGGTTATCGTATTTTTTGACAGGTCTAGATATAGTGACGTATCGCACTCTCATTGACCTGTGTCCAGGGAAGAAGCTAGAGAATTTTGAGGGGGACCATGGCCCCCTCCAACTTTGGAAATATTTCAAATGATGCCCTTTAAAATTTTCATAATATGCAATTGAGCCTTTTTGTAATTTGCTAGTTTTGCCCACACAGTATATCATTTTGGAATGTAATTTAGTTACAGTATAGCTATGAATACATATAATCATAATAACATCCAAATTGTATTGTAAAATTTTATAAAAATAACTTTATTGATTGGATTAATTATTTTTTAACAGGAGTCCATTATTTTTTAATATGATTAATAGTATAAAAAATATTTCCCCCCCTTCACATATCTTATAATCCTAGATTCATCACGGCCTGTGTCTAGGTTTCACAAATGTAGGATCCGGACATGAGCCAATATGAATGCAACACATCACCATATCGCATCAAATGTGTCGCCTTTGTGAGTCGACTAATCATTTAAATATACCTTTGGTTTCTGTATCAATTTGGTATCATTGGCCATCTTTAAGACATGGTCACTGCGTGTTGTCTATACAAAGCCTTCGGATTAACTGATTTATAGTTGCAGTGGTGGTCATTAAATAATGTTAAAACGATTAGTTTAAAGGCCAACAAGGTGCACAGATCATTCATGTTTACAAGTTTTCAAATTTTGTACCCAACAAATAATACTTTGAGAGTTTTCTATTTTAGTCGTTGGTGGATATTCTTTTTTCTAATTTACTTACGTATTAATTCGACACTAAGATCTCTCTTAATATATACATTATAAGTTAGGATATGCACAAGTTTAACATGTGTATATTACGAAGATTCGTGTATGCATTATAAAAAATTTCGTTAAAATTAAAATTTTCTATAAATTAAAAAAAAATAGTTATACCTCACAAAATGATTTGTATACATTACTAAAAATCAAGGAGAAGGGCATTATTTCCCATACTAGAGGCAAAAACAAATTATCGGCCAAGGAGCCTTAATATTTTTTGGATATGGTTCACTTGCAGAATTTATGGGCTATAAAAATCCTCAATAATTTATATATTATTTAATCATCAAAAATTTATATATAAAAAAATTATTACTAGATAGCTAATATTTTAACTTATTACATCTCTAAGCTCAATGTAATAAAATTTTTTTTAAGATTAGGTGACAATTAAAAGCATTATACGGAACTTCTAAGTTACGAAAGCCAGGGTACAAAAGATTAATGCACGGTTTCACATATCCAGCAGTGCACGAGGCTCTCGTCACTGCAGGATACGGAAGGGTTAGATGTACGCAGTCTTACCTAACTTGTGATCTCCACATCACAATGGGCAACCTTATCGTTGCCTAAGGGAATTGGATTTCCCAAAAAGATTAAAAGCAAAACTATCTAAACAACCATAAACTATAGTATCTTACTTTAATAAAGGGAAACAAATGGGTACAAGAATTTTAAACCCATGATGGTATCTTACTTTAATAAAGAGAACCAAAGACAAAACACTAAAATGGAGTATATTTCCTCCTATAAATGGGTAGAATTCTAATTTATTTTATATATAATAAGCGTTGAACCCAAAACTCCCTACTAAATTCAAGCTCTCACGTTAATTTTTTTTGCTTATTTACTAATTGATTCTAGTTTTTTTTTTTAGGTTCACTATGGAACACCAGTCTTATACATATGAAGTTTATGAAGTGATTGAGGAACACTATAATCCCAATAAGGACACACCATTGCCAGCTTTGGATGAATTTCTCGTTCAACTTAAAGTTAGAGAGACGACTGTGGACCATTTTCACCAAGATGATTCCTCGCATGATTCTACCGAAACACGCGAGACGACGCATGTACATTCATTCACATTCGGACGTCAAGTGTTGTCTAGAAAAGAAGATGCAGTGATGGTCATCATAGAGATGCTTAGTATGGTCGATAATCTAGACCTTTTGGATATCCCATCACAATTAATAAATGGGATTTATGTTGCTGCGATTTTGGTGGCGAAAAAAACATGCGATCACAAGGTTTTGGTAGAGATTGTGTTTGCGCCTATTCACCATCATTATTATTACATAGGGTCGGATGAGGATTTATCATTGTCGATGGAAGATAATGTACCATTGACTGTACCTGCTACAAAATCATCCATTGAAACATTAGAGAAGGTGAGGGTTGAAAGGGCGGAGACGTGTGTGGTGTGTTTTGAAGAGTTTTTGATTGGATCGGAAATCACTCGTATGCCTTGTTTGCACGTTTTCCATGAAGAATGTATTGTTCCGTGGTTGGAGACGAGTCACATATGTCCACTATGTCGGTTCAAGATGCCTATTATCTAAGTTAAATACTGCTCCTTCTTGATGGTTCAATGACATGTCATATCTTAATATTAATAAAATATAAATGAAATACAATTATGAGTAAGCGTTCAGTTTTAGTATGTGCCTTGAGGAGGATAAGGACCTTGGAGGAATGCTTTTGAATAAATTTTTTGAATACCCCTTTAAAGTATTTAAATTCCTAATGTTTGTATATGTGTTTTGAATCAGAAAGTAAAATAGGGTGAAGTAGTTTTGAATCAAATTAAATAAGGATTGGTTTGTAATTAGCAAAAATGCATGACTATGTTTGTGTATGTGTTTATGATAATACAAATTAGATTAAATTAATCATTTGGACCTTCAACTATGACAATCCTCAAACTTACCAAACCAAACAAGACCCTTCCATCCGTTTTGACTGTCAAGTTGGACAGTTAAGTGATATACTTAGCACATGACTTTTCTAAGGACATAAATGTAATTAACTTGAATACATTTATTTTTAAAAAATGAAAAATAAAAAGAAAAACATACCACCTCCCTTAAACAACCTCTCCCTCTCTCTCTGAGCAAATGGCCAACCTTAAAGCTCCTTCACCACCATCCTGCCAACCATCCCGTTGCACCCCCTCCCGCCCCTACAACTTCACCCTCCTCCAGCCACCCCCACCCCGCCCCTCCTATACCCAGCGCCCATCAAAAACCTCAATCAGTTATTTTTCTCTCATTATACACACACACACACACACACACACACACACACACACATATATATATATATATATATATATATATATGAAAATGGAGGAATTGGTTGGGATTGTGTATGTGAGAGATTGAACTCGTTTTTGCAAATCGTGGAGGAGGAAGGGTGGGGGAGGTGAAAGGTTAGCGGGAAAAAATGGAAGTCAGGTGGAGGGATGTTGACCGGAGTAAATGGGTGGAAAAGGTTGGCCAGAAAAGCTTAGGGATGGAAGGATTGGCCGAAGAGAAAAATAATATGTTTTGCTTGTTATTTAATTCTAATCATTAAATAATTGTAAAATATAGTTAACCCCTAACATATTGTTAATCCCTTTTCCCTTCATAATACGGTAAGATCCAGAACCACGGCGAAATTTCCCGATCCTAAGGGTTCAAGTTTCCTTAGTTTCAGACATCCCTAGTTAAACCCATAATTCCACATTATTTGATTAAATATTTATGAATTTGAGGCAAGGTTGACAAGTAGGGGCCATGGGGGGAATTCAAAACCAAATAAAAGGTAAAAAAATAGAAAAGATCAAAATGGAAGTTCTCATCATGCATAAAATTTTACTGGAAGGCATTATACACTTATTATCATCCTCCTACAAAACACTCACACTCATTAGCAATACCTTTATTTGTTTCAATCTTGTCATTAAAAAAGAACATAAAGGCTTATATTTAAAGGCTGACTAGTTTGAGAGAGTTGGCTTTCTCTTGCAGGACATCAAGCAGGATGTCAAAGCTCTTCTTGAAAGAGTCGACTCCTTCGAGTTCGAGTTGAGAGCCGACGAATCTCCACTAGACTCCCAACTTCTCGATGGCACTGTAAATGCCTTCAGCTTCAGATACGTTTGAGTCGATTGTCCGTCCAACAGTGTCGTGGTCGATAAATGCTTGTAGAGCTTGGTCGGGCGTGGTTGAAACCTATATAAGAAAAAGTGCTCAGACATGAGATTTACCCTATATCTATATAATAAGTAGGAACGACAATTTTGAAACAATACGATAACACGACATGAAATTAACACGATGTGTCAGCAGTTTTTGACACAAAGTTGTGTCATGTTTTTTCATGTCAAAATCATGAGTCGTCTTATTCATGTCATGTTAGGTTTGATTGGGTGTGAAAAGTATGAATCATGTTGGTGCCGTGTTTTAATTGGGTCATATAGTGCAAGGTAAAAGAACACGAAGTTGTGTCGTGTCGTTTTCGTCCTTTAATGTGTCTTCATGTCGGGCCAAAACACGACCCAAGAACACAATTTTCCACCCCTAATAATAAGGAAGGGGTGGTGTTTTATTTATAAAATAGGATAAGTAGTAGGAGATGGTGTTTTTCTATTCATCAAAATGTTCTACATGGCATTGTGGTGATGTTTGTTTGTCCCACATGACATGGTGTACTTTTGGGTTTTATTATACAAATAGGCTAATATCTCACAACTATAAAATTATACCTTATAAGTTTAAGGATACAACCTACTTGCAAAATTACAAAATAAAAACAGGATGTGTTGTAGGCACAACACATTCCATTAGTGTGTCGTATGGACGGCAACACGAAAATTTGCTAGTCCATAATTATGGAAGAATGGTGTATTCCTATCCATCGTCTAAATGTCGGGGCCTGGAATTTTTTTTTTAATCTTCTCCTATATAGTTGATCTTAGAGGATTTGTATAGAATATTGCAGTTCATTGAACTTCTTAAATTACTAGAATGACCATAAACAATTTTGTGATATTTTATTTAGACCTTCATTCAATTTTAAATTATTATTAATAACCATTAATTTTTTAAAATTACAAAATGACTTGGTGCTGTGGGAAAAAATACACCGAAAGTAAAATAATATATATGACACAAGAACTTTACATGTAAATCTAAACATTTGCACTACAAATTTGCAATGGGCAATGCACCGTGTAGATTTGAAGGACACATTGTTTAGTGGAGATGTGAAATTAGATAGACGAAAGACAACGTGTAAAGTGGGACCTAATGCCTTTCGTGGTACACGTTCTAGCATGGGGGCTTTATGTTATAAAAAATCTCCTCCACGCTAAACATTTTAGCCTGAGAGGTGGGTTCCCCACTTTCGCATTAGAATGTTTAGCATGGAGACTCAATTATTCAACTCCCAGCTGTGAACTTGATTATATCCAATGAGCTAAAAAAGGGCAAACCCAGTGCACGAGGCGGGGGGGGGGGGGGGTGGGGAGGGAATTTGTGTAGGGGTTAGATGTACACAGACTTACCCTTGCATATGAAGAGAGATTGTTTTCGCAACTCGAACCTGTGACCTAGTATATCCTAGGAGCTAACTATAAATATTTATACCATTTAAAAGTCGAACCTCGAACCTGTGATACATTGTGGATGGCCGAAGAAAGATGGCTCACCGTGTCAGGTCCAATGAGAGGAGCAACGTATAAAGTGTCAGGGTAAGCTGGACTCTTGACTCTAGTTGAGGCCCACAGTAGCCTCTGTTTCCTGGCACCTTTCTTCACCAAAGCCTCCCATCTTGAACCAGAGAATTTCTTCTGGTAGAGTTGGTATGCCAAAGCTTCTTGAGCATTTGCAGCCTACAAAACAACCAAAAAAATACAACTAAATTACCCACGAAATAAAGGCTTGGTCGGTTAAGAAAAAACACGGCTGATTTTCAGGAAAAAAATTCTGTGGAAAGCAGAAAATAGAAAGTGATTTCATATTTTACCTAATATGAAAACAAATTTACAATATTTAGTTTCAAAAAATGACAACACAATTATAACAATTTTCCTTTCAAAATAAAAATCTACATTTAAAATTAGGATCAATTACCAAAAAGTCCTTCAAACATTTTTTAATACATATTTAGTCCAATCCTTTTTTAATTGGGGCATATACCGAATAGTCCCTCGAACATTTTTTAATACACGTTTAGTCCAAGCCTTTTTATTTTTCTCTAAAAAGTCCTTCACCATGCTGTAATAACCCTTGACTTTAGAGACTGATTTTGGGAAAATAAAATTTAATTAAATTGAAGAATTTTAAAATTTGGGAATTGAAGTCCAAAAATAGAGGACATTTCAAAGTATTTCGGATGATGATTTTGAGGGTACCATCGATCCCGAAAGGGTCGAGATAGTCAAAATGACTGTCATTGGGTTTTATTTCGGCTCCAGAATGTTTTTAAGTCAGTTTGACTCGAATTGGAGTAAACGAGTCATTTAAAGTGTGTATTAACATTTAAGATTGGGTTTATTGTTTTAAGGGATTTAAGAGGCTTATGGATCAAGCCATTCTCATTTGTGAGAAGAGAGAAATAGAAGGGAGAATATAAAAAGAGAAAGGAAGAAGAAATAAGAGAGAGGAATAAAGCTTGGGGATTTCCGGCCCAACCGCGATCACGAGGACGATCCAACCTCTACAAAATCGAGGAAAGTGTTTAATCTTGCTAAATAAGTCATTTGTGTATTTGATTTCATAACTTGTGGGTAAAAGATATGGATTTTGGGTATTAATATCAAAACCTAGATTTTTGGGTTTAATCTTGAAATAAATGTTTGAATATGGGTTTAATAGTGTAGAAATGGTTGGGATCAACTTTGGGTTGATTTATTGGCTTAGAGTCATGTTGTGATGAAGAATTGGGGTTAGAATAGAAATTTTAGGGTTTAGAATTTGTGGGTTCATTGAAGAAGAAGAACCCATCAAATTCTGCAGACCCGAATCGATTCGCCACTTGAGCGAATCGATTCGGCCCAGGCAAACTGGCAGGTCTACATTGACCGAATCGATTCGGACCCAAGGCGAATTGATTCGGCCTAAGACAGAAGCCCAGGTCTTTGGACCCGAATCGATTAGCCTTGGAGGCACAATCGATTCGCTGGGCCGAATCGATTTGGAATAGGACCGAATCGATTCGAAAACAGGGTTGATTTATGGAGCTTTCCTAGGATGATTTCAAACCCTTTTTGGTTGGGTTTATTGATTTGGGGCCTTATCTTATGATGTAAGAGATATATTTTGGAGACATATAAGGGGTTTCTCACATATTATGATTATGGGGACTTTTTGGGACAATTTGGGAAAGTATGGATACATGTATGCATTAGGGTTGTGTGTAGAGATAGTGAGAAACCTCATTAGGGCATCCTAATATTAGATCACGAGAGTGAGTCTAGAAATGATGCGAAGTTAATAACTCTTAAAGAGAGAGTTGCGAGGGCATGGCTCGTAATTGTAGGCCGAGGGTAGTGCCAAATCCTTATGGTAAATAGGATTCTATTGAGATTAAGGTTTGGGGACCGAAGAGAGAGAGGGGTCACGTATCCTTAGAAATGTTTAAATTAAGGAACAATCGGTAACCCAATAGGAGTAAGGGTTCATAAAATCAAGTGAACCGTAGGTGAGATTGAGAACGATTGGATCGTACTATCAACTAAAATAAGCGGTATCATAAATTCTAGTCAGGATAGTTTACACATAATTGTGTGTAAATAATCATTGGGATTCCAACACTTGAAAGGAAGTTGGGATAAGTTGAGGTTTGTAGACTATTAGTCATGTATATGCCAATGGTCAAATAGTACTTGAGATAATTATATACTTTTGAATATAGAGGAGATGTGTAGTGATGGTTTCCTACACTAAACTTTGGGTGATAACCCTAATGTTTGATATATACATGTATTTTTGGGAGACTATTCATCACAGGAAAAATGGATGAATATGTTTCAAGTGAGGGATTGTATTCACATATCGAGGTAAATTAAATGAGTTTGGGGTGACGGCTAGTATATTGAGGATTATGTATATCGATAGCCGGGCCTATATATCTTATACATATGAATGAGAATTAGTTTCTATATATAGATATACAGATATATGGATATGTGAATATATGAATATATATCTGTATGGATATGAATATATGGATATATTTATGTTGTGGATATACATGGTATGAATATCTAAACTGTATGTGATGGTTTAATGTTTGATCATATGATGGGATCATATGGATGTATGTATATTGTGCATGTGAATGATATATATACTTATGTGGTTAAGCATACCCTGCTCATGCTATCATTGGGAAGTTTCCGCGTAGAGGGTGAGCATCCTGGCTCAAGGAGCAGGGCGTGGATATTCCCCAAGTCAGAGTTGTCCATGGTGTTATTATGTGATATGCATTTCTTTTGGGGTTGGACGTGGTGGGTATGTCTCGTCTCATTGACCAGTTATGAGGTATGACCGCTTCCCGAGACGTCATGTGTGTGTGTTTGGCCCCGATGTCGGTGATATAGTTCTACCTTGGTCCCCAAGATGGTATGTGAGTAATGACCTGGAAGGTGATAGCATGGTACAGTTTATCGGCGATATATATAGCCGGGTATATTGTGTGCATGGCCATTGTACATCAGATGTTATATGTACACTTGGTCATGGGGATGGATGATTGTATATATATATATGGTTAGAATAAATGCCTATATATATATATATTTATATATCCTATAGGTGAAAGGATATGGAATCTTGATGGAGTACATCTTCGATGATTATGGTGTACTAGATTATTGGGGGTTGATGTATCGCATTTAAGTAATATTTCGGTTACATTATCCCAAGGATATTATTGGAGATTTTGAGATTGTTCTTATATGGCAATCTAAATTTAGTGGTTGTAGTAGTATAATATTGTATGTATGGCATAATGGATCTCTAGGATCGAAATTGTCAAGGAGTAGTGTAACGGAACAGTTCCTTATTTGGATTTCGCTTTGCGAGACTCCCCACGCACGAAACATAGTGCAATGTTGAGATTGGAGAAAAGTTTTGTCAATAATAATTTTGTACGCATGCTATTTAGAAATAAATTATATGGTTCAACCCAAATGTATATGGGTAACGTATTAAGATTTATAATTGATCAAATTATAAACCGGAATCCATTAAGCCTAGTATGGCATATATGTTTGAAAATAATCAAGTATGATTAGAAAGGGTTGGATTCTTGGGTATGCTAGGACGGCAGGTATTGGGGGTATAGGCTATGCCCACGTTTAGTTAGGTTGTTCTTATAGGTGGGGTTATTTAACTAAAATTTCAGGACGCAAATAGGTGCACCCCGTTAGATGAGAGGTGAGTTAAGGTTTCACGAGAGTGCGATTCCTCTTTAATTATGAAATAAGTGCATTGATATTTATTATGCACGGTTAACACACTTGCTAAATATTTTCACAACTCGGGCTCTGATTTGTTTACTTTTCTCTCATGCATGTATATATATATATATATATATATATATATATATATATATATATATATATATATATATATATATATATATATATATTACTACAGGTGTCCTACCGCATGGATGCCGGATGACCTTCTATCCAAAGTCTTGGGAGCCGTGACAGGTGCGGACTGTTGTGGGATGTAGAATGTAGTCGCTTCCTACTTCTATAAAAATATAGGTAGGATTCATGTTATACATCGGGTTTGTACTCGAGGGATATTTATAAATGTTTATATTTATTCCATTTCAGTTATTGTATTGTCTGTGACCCGACAGCTTATTCGGGTTTATTTCTTTGTGGCATATTCGATTGTAGTTACTCATTTCATTTTATTCTAGCATTTCATTCATCTGAGTATTTATGCATTTTTCCTTTATTAGTTTCTCTATAGTGTTGGTTTGTTGTCTGTTTTATGTTTTATTTAATTTTAGCATCTCGTTTAGATGATATCGGGTAGTTAGTCTATATTATATTTGTACCGACAGTTGGTGTTGAGACTGAGCCATTTGAAACTCCTAATTTAATGTAGTAGAGGGATGGCCACCCGTTATTATCTTGAGCGTGGTTTTACACATGTCGCTGGTGCGGACCTTTAAAAATAAGAAACTTTTAGTTAAATAGGTATTTAAGGGACTTTTTGGCACAAAATAAAAGGCTTGGACTAAATGTGTATTAAAAAATATTTGAGGGACTTTTTGGTATTTGATCCTTTTTATTTGTTCCAAAAATTCCCTCAAACATCCATTTAACCAATATTCTCTTATTTTAAAAGGCCCGCGCTAACGGCACCCCACCCCACCCCTACTGCCAAAGCTCCGACAACCCTCACCGGAGCTCCTTTTTTTGAGTGTTTTTATGTGGTGAGTGACTTTTTGGAATAAAATAAAAAGGCATGGACTAAAAGTGTATTAAAAAATGTTCAAGTACAAGGTACCTATCCTAGAAATATTTGAGTGAAAATCCCATATTTTTTCACTTATTGCAGTTATTTTATAATTTTCGACTATTGTTTTATTTTATAGTTCTCACAATTTTGTCTAAGCATGTGCACTGATATTCATATCAAGGACCCCTCAATAAAAGTTTGACAATAGCAAGGAGAGCACATAAAAATCTTAAATAGGGATATTCTACTTATTTTACCAAGTCTAAGGGACATAATACTAAATCTTTATTAGGCTTACATCCAACTCACCTCCATATCCACCACAACCGTGGTTGTGGGCGGCGGCACAGTGGTAGTGGTGACGGTTGTGGTGATTTTTGCAAAAAGAGAGAAAGATAAAGTGGACATTGTTTTCAATAATTGAACGCATTTTCTAATTATCTATAATTTTCCATAGAAAGTGAAAACTAAAAATGGAGATGAAATTGGAAACAAGAAATAGAAAATAATTCCCCATAACGAAACAGGGCATCATTTTTTTTATCCCTTGAAGGAGAGAACAATTATGTTATTTTAGTACAATTACCCTTCCACGAAGATCAAGAGCCTCTGGAGTTCCAACCTTCTCCAGTATTTTGTCGACGAGTGTGTCTACTCGACTAACAAAGAAGGAAGCAGCACTCGTAACTTTAGAGAGATCGTCTAGCCCGCATGCCTCAAGCCTATCTAAATAAGCATCGATGACTGCTTCATATCTCGGAATGGAGAATATGAGCTGTGTGTACATAAGAAGAAACTGACGATTAGAATGACACATCCAAAAATTTATGAATAAATAAATAATTAGTAATATGATATAAAATCACCAACTTTTAATGTTAAAGGTCTCTTCTTAAATGTTACCAAACTTCAATAAAGGGCATCAAATCCTTGTCAACTCACCAAAAATGGCAAAAGCATCATCATAGAGCTTTTTTTGCCAAAGGAATTTGAGAATAGGAAAAGAACGATAATGTGTAAAAAACTGGGTGTCTGATTGATAAGATGGAAAAGAAAACATTTGACTTAGGGTGAGTTTGATTGGCAATATTTTCCAATTGTCTGTGTGTTTGATGACCTAAATTTCCTTGAAAATTTACCCAGCTTTGCCTAAAGTACAACCTGATAATGCATATTTTGGACATTTTCTCTGGAAAGGATTTATTTTTGAGTGGTAAGTAAAAGAATCTTTTTGAAAAAATTTCCTATCCTAATCAAAGTGTTGTGTACGGGGTCCCAGATGTATTTCGTACTTTTTGTTTATTTTTATTTTTCAAGTTTTATTTGGTTATTTTCCTATTTTAGTTGTTTTAGGTTAGAAGGTGGCATTGTATTTTAGTATCCTTTTTAGTTTTTTTACTTTGTAAGCTTACCTTGTCTAGCAAACTATGTTTGTCCTATAAACAAGGCCATTGGTCATCCATTATACCCACTTCACTTTTAGAGATAAATTAGAAATATTTCTTGGGCATTGGCCTCTAAACTTAATGTTTTTATTGTTACGTAGTTAGTAAATTTAGGCTTCCGCAATTTTAATTTCACATCACAAACAAACCTTTAAAAAATGTTTTACAAGGAAAATATCTTGGTAAAATTGTGTTTTTTACTGTAATGATGGAAAATGGGTTGTTATGAAGGAAAAGATGGTGTATACATAAGCTAAAGTTTTTTCACTTGTTTGGAAAATGTTTCCTACGATGGGAGATGAGAAAATAGAAATTAAAAAGTCATACCCAAAATGGTCATACCCAGTGCTCAAGGCTCTCGCTTTAGCAGGGTCTAAATGAGGTAGATGTAGGCAAGCCTTACCCCCATTTTTGGAGAGGCTGCTTCCAAGACTCGAACCGGCGATATAACGCTTTGTGCGGGAAGAGCATTGTGGATCAAACACTACCAAAAGTTGAAAATGCGAGAGAATACATCATTTTCCATGGAAAATGATATAAAACACACCCTAATAGCTAATAGATTTTGTAGGTTTGACCACACTTTTAATATATTCATATACTATGAATTATACTACATAAGTTTTAATTCTAATTGCCACATGTTAAATGATACACCAAAAACTCTGGCAACAGTCACCTCAGATTGTGATGGTGCTCACTACTTGGCTACATACTAAAGCCGAAGATATTAGCGTGTTTGATAGAAAGATGAAAAATGAAAAAAATTCTAAACAAGCTTTTAGAAGTAAATGTTTTTCCGTAGGAAATTTTGCCAAAGTTGCTCTTTTATGTATTCGACTGTAATTGTATAAGAAGATGGAAAGAATGGGTTTATTGGTACTAAATCAATAAAAATTTGCCTCTCAAAAATTTTCTTAGGGGAAGGTAAGCAAATAAAAGTTGCAAAACGCAAGTTTTTATGCTTTAACAGCTTGTAGTTGTACATTCCGGGTGGTTGGAAAAATTGTCCAAAGCAGAATCGTGAAATCATACGCACCAGAAGCATGATTGATTCCATATGTTTCGTCGAAAATATCGCCAATAAAAAATACCCGTAGATTATATTGATTAGTGAAGTAAAATCTAACTTAAGATATAAAGAATCAACTTACAGTTACATTGACACTTACGCTAAAAGAAATAACTTCCTTGATTGAAGGGACACACTCATCTGTAGCAGGAATCTTTATGTACATGTTGCGACGATTAACCACTTTATGAAGCCATTTTGCAGCCTCAATGGTACCTTCAGTATCATCAGTAAGTCTGGGAGAAACTTTAACCGAAACATAGCCATCGGCTCCATCAGTCTCGTCATAGATTTGCTCAAAAATTTTGCACGCATCTTGGATGTCCTTCACCACAAGTTCCCAGTATGCACTTTCGATGTCTTTTCCTACTTGTACAAGTTCCCTAAACAACCCCACAATTAAAAAAGTTAAATACAATGGAGTGCTAGTAGTATTTTATTTGAAGAGGAACGGAATATACATCTAATGTTATAATCAAACACATGATAAAAGTAGAATCACATAAAAAAAACATATATTAAAAGTTTGAGTGTGACATTAAGTTCCACACAGTTTTTTTTTCTACAACCCCATCTCTTTATGGACCTTGAACTTATAATATGAAAAACGTTACCCCGAGTTTATTATTATGTATATAAAATGAAGCTTACAGTGAAAATAACCCTAAAGTCAAACACTAATGCATATTAATCTATTTATACAGACATAGAATATAATCTACAGAGAATTTTGTAAAGCTTCAAGGGTGCATTAAAAAATTTGTAAAGTTCAACCCCTCCCTAATAGCGTCATATAGCTCCATCCTGAAGTGCTAGGCTTAAAAGTTGGTTTTGGGTTTCCAAACTAAAGCTAACGTCGAAAATAATATCTATTATGCACGCCCAACTTCTAGACAACATTTGTCCAAATGAGCAAGCTGAGTTCTGAAAATATAATCGTAACTACAAAAACTTTGCCAAATAAGCTTTAGTGCTAGTAATGATCATATTTTTATCTGCCAGTTAATTGATTTTTATTATATATCAAACTTTACATCAAATAAAGCGCACAAACAAAGAAGCTTGTCTGTACAAGCAAGCCCTCCAAACACTTTCATGACATGAATACACAAACCTGAAGCTTATTCCGTACACAGAAATAAACACACACACAGCTATTGTTGGCATCTCTTAATTGAATTATGAGATTCTATATGTGAATTCACCGTTTAGAATTCTAGAAAAGCTCCAAAATGTGAGCCCAATGAGGATTAAGCATCAAACTACACTCCTTTTCTTCCTCACTCGCCATTATATATCCTAAGCTATACAGATGGAAATTTCGTTCACTTAGGCAAATGGTCACCCGACCATCAAAAGATGGATTACACTTGAAGAAACTATGCATCTTTAAACCTCAAGTCGTCAAAAAGGGACTACAATTTGCAGGGATAAATTACATAGTCAAGATTACCTGAATTGGTCATTGTAAGCATTTGAAGTTGATATAGCTTTCTGGAAAATCTGCAATCATATATACATTGATCAGCTTATTAGATTGGCCGAATCCACAAACAAGTGTATGAAAGTTGTATTATAGTAATGACGTAGCAGAAGGCGATAAAATAAAGTGATCAAACCCTAAAACCCTTGAATCCACAAGGCAAGAACCTCACAAGACCTCAAAAGAGTGAATAAACTTCAAATTGTATTGATAGTAAGAATGATGTGATTACAACCTTACATCTCTTGCCTATATATAGGCATAGTTATCAAAATCGTACGATTCGCGAGTCGAATCGTATGATTCGATTCGATTTAGGGCAAAAATGATTTGGATCGGGTTTAGAATCGCAAAGGGCTATAGAATCGGCTGATACGAATGAGAACCGTACGATTCAGTTTTAATCGTGAATCGTTTCATTAAACGATTCACTTTATAATCAACGCATACCCTTTTTTTTAACCCAACAAATTAGAAAACCCTTTTCGACCAACAAACTAACAAAACGAAAAACCCTTTTAGACATAAAAAAACTCATAAACCCATTTTCCCAAACCAACAGCCATTACGAAGGCCGAAATCTTTTTTTTTCTAGAAATCGAAGGCCGAAGTCTTATACGGTATGTTTTCTTTTGTTGTTTTTTTTTTTGTTAAAAATCCTTTCTTTTACTGCTATTTTGTTATATGTAAGCCGAAGTCTTATACGGCTGTTTTTTATTTGTTGTTTTTGTTTGTTTCTAATCTGTTTAAAGGCTGTTCTTTTACTAATTAATTTGTATAAAGGCCGTTATTAATTTGTTTAAAGACCTGCTACTAATTTTTCTATTTTTTATAGTTATTTTGTTGTTATAAAACCATTACTAATTAATTTATTTTTTTACTAATTAATTTGCTGTTATAAACCATATGTGTGTTGCTTTTTTAGTTATTTTTTAATTTTTTGCTAATTAATTTTCTGTTCTTTTACTAATCACTCACTGTTTTTTTAGTTATTTTACTCTCTCTCACCAATGTTTTAAAAGTCGAATTGAGGCACGCCTCAAGGCGGCGCTGAAGAGGCGAGATGTTGAAGAGGCTACATGAGGCTTACACCTCTGCTATTTTTTCTGAGGCTTACACCTTTTGAGTGTGAGGCGTCCGCCTTGAGGCTATGCGCCTCGAGGCTCCTAAGGCGTACGCCTCTTGATTTCTGTCTTGGGTTAAGGTTTAAGCGTCTAAACAACTTAAAAGAAAAAAAAAACATGCGTAACTTTTCAAAAGCCCTCGTCTGCCTTTGTTTCTCCAAAACCGAAGGGAAAAAACCTACAAAACCCTAGCCGTTTCACAAAACCGAAGGGAAAAATGCAGTGATTTTGTGCGTAACCTTTCAAAATCCTCATCTGTCTTTGTTTTCCCTATTTCGGACCTCTGTTACAGCATTCCGAAGGTATAATTTCTGTGTCGAGTTGGTTTATTTTATATTTTTTGTGCTATATATATAAAGATATACATATATAAGGAATTTATGTTACTTATATATATATCACTGTTCTAAAAAACCGGCCTAGGCTTAAGGCTTGGGAGAAACGCCTCGCCTTACGTTTTTCACGCCTTATTCTTGGTAAAACCCTTAAGGCGCACTATTTTCTAAAAACAATAATGCCTTAGTGAAACGATGTCACCTTTTAAAGAATTTGTTTACAAACCGGACCATTATGTAATCCAAAATAATCAAATAGTATTTTAATTCGCATATATTGAGACATATTTTTATGATATGTGCAATTTCTGAATTTTAATAGCCTTGTTATGGTTAAAAAATGTTAAAATATATTAAGAAGGCCTAAACGCCTTTTCACGCCTTTTTATGCCTAGGCCCGCCTAGGCTTCTAAGGCTTAAGGCTTGGTCTCTATGCCTCAATCACGCTCTACGTTTTTTAGAACCTTGATATATATATATATATATATATAAATATATATATACTGTTTTTACTTCTATATATATATGTACTAGCGGAGCTGAAAATTTCAAAAGTACGTAATCATGAAACGACAATAATTTTGAAAGTACATAATCACAAAACAGCAAACATATGGTTCCCCCAATTGTAATTTTTAAAAATAAAACACTTGCATACATGTGTGGTGGTGGCGACAACAATCGTGGGGGAATGAATCTCACGACATGTAGTGTTTACCGTATAAAAAATGCACATAAAAATATAACTCTCACAATACAAATATTTATTCAATCCAGCGAACACAACAAAATACAATGCCCTATTTATCACACCAACAACGCACATAACAAAATATAAGGTCGTGTTTATCGCGTCACAACAAAATACAATGCCCTATAAATTTCACCATTGAAGAATGAACCAAATGTATGTAACACCATCGGAGAATGAACCACATGTATAAACGCAAATGTATGTAACACCAAATTTAACGCAAATGTATAACCACATGTATAACCAAATGTATAACCATATATAACCACATGTATAAACGCAAATGTATGTAACACCATTGAAGAATGAACGACATTTATGCAGCGCATCCTTTATGATTCAAAGTTAAAATTTCACCCGCCAAAACTCTCAAAGTTTCTGCTGAAAAAATGAAACAAAGCAAGGCATATGACACTACCAAAACTCTCAAATTTCGTGACTTTGGAGATAAAAAAAGAACAAAAAAAACTGAACTACCTTGGAACACACTAACAATTGAGAATTCAAATATAAACCAAACCCCTTGTTGTAAAATTTCTCTATCTCAAGCCCAACTCACCTGTTAAGGCTGGGTAGTCCTCCCTTGCTGGTTCCCACTGTCTGCAGGATGATGAGTTGTAGCTTTAGGTATAACTGATTGCATAGTTTGGTATTGAGTATCCAATTGGGGTACCATAGGTTGAGTATAGTACACGTGAGATTGTGATGGATCCGCATATTCATACGCATAATTTGGAGTAGTAGCTGAATTAGGCGCAATTGACTGAGACGAATGATGAAACTGAGAGAAATTGACATATTGAGGCCGAGTTTGCGACTGATGCTGAGTTGAAGGAACCTAAACCATTGATGGAGCTACTATAGCTGCTGTTCTGTACATATTCGAGACCATTTCCGGCTTAGGGTTAGGAACATTTCTAGCCGCAGGAGGAGCTCCTGTTCTGAACAGTCACAAACGCTCCTGTTCCGATAACTTTTCTTTTCACCCATTCGAGACATGCCATTTCCCTTGGTTAGAAATACTTAAACACATCTTTAGAGTAGTGGCATCCTCCATTTGCTTGTTTCCAGAAGCACCATGTACTCTATAAAAATTAACGGAGCAATTGGGAGCACCATGTACTTAAATTCCTATTAACACAAACATATAAATAATATGTGAAACTATGTCAATTACATATTAAAAGAAGTAGAGTCTATAATAGCACCAACAAATACCAAGATCTTATAACCCGAACCCAAAAAAAATACCAAGCAATAACTTTAAAGGGGTACAGTAAGTTGAATCCAAAGATCAGCCCCTATAGAGTAACAATAGAAAGATTTCAAAAAAATGCCACAAAATGCACAACTCAGCTGCTGCTACAACTCAGCCCCTATAGTTGCTGCTACTGCCTTCTTAAATTGCAGTTAATACACAACTCAGCTATGCTATGAATTGTGGGTGACACAATGCCACAAAATGCACCTCAAAAGATTCTAAAAAATGAAAAATCAAGAGAAAATAGCTGAGACAACAAAATAACAACATTATTTCCCGATTTTGTTGTACCAGTCATTGACATTGACATTATGTATCCATCGACGATTGAATTACCGCTTACATAAACTTCAATAATAATCTTTTTTTACTTGTCATTCTCAATATTACTTGTCATCTTTTTTTTACAAAAACTTCAATATTACTTGTCATCTTTTTACATAAATTTCATTCATATTATAATCCACATACATAAGTACAAAAACCATATTGCTTATAATGGGCCCATAATCACACACAGACAAAATGTAAAATATCAAACTCAATGGGCCGACAAATTGAATGTAGACTCGGGAGAACATCATAAGAAGTTCGCCACAACAATTCAGACTTGGAACAAATGAACCAACTTAAAATCCGTAGTTATAAATTAATAAGATATTCCCCAAAAAACAATGGAAATCCATAAGAATATTAACATAACAAATGAAAAATAGAAGAACTCATTGATTTACTGGACATGGAGAGAGATTGGCAGGGAGAGACTGGGATTGTACAGGGATACTGAGTGATATTCGGGATCAAGATTAATAAAATACTCACGTGGTTGTTTTCGATGCTAGAAATCCATTGATTCGTTGTTGTTCGCTTCTGAATACCATCTCTCCATACCATCTATGGTGTAATTTTCTTAGATCAGTGACTCAAACTATGCCCCAGTTTGTTTATGACCCAGGTCTAACAATGGATAGAAAACATATAATTTTAAAAGTCAAAATGATTTCAAAACTAAAAATTGTCCCAAACATAATATTAGTTAAGCGAGCAATCTCAGCCGACCCTTTCTCTCTGTTGATCATTCATCATTTTTGTCGAAATATCTCTCTCCAAACTCAGCCATGACACGAATAACACGAAAATCACCATTCAAGGTAGATTCAATCTTACATGTCACAATCTTTTTTCTTGGGAAGCACTTGCAAACAATATGCATTCCTTGATCAGTGCTAGTGATGAATGAGGTTGCCTTCACTGAAAAAAGTAAAAAAAAATCTGTTCATTTTGATCAAATTAGAATTTATAATGACAACAACCACACCAACAAAAAGTATTTGAAGCTAATTACTATAGTGAAATATCTAACAGGGGTTTAAAACCATGGCAATGTCATAGGATTTATCATAGGTAATGCAATTGGAAATTAAGAATATCCAACACTAAGTTAAACCAATGGAGTTATCAATATTCTACTAACTTTAAATTCACTTTCCCAAACAATTCAAATCATAGTCCATTGATATCAAAAGTATAAAGAAGCAACAAATTCTGAATTTTCTTTCCAAATCAATTAGCCTGCTAGTATCTTTTTTTTTTCTGAAACAGGGCTCGGTCTAGAGTTACAGCTGAGTATAATAGTATTGTCAAAGTGGAAGAAGCATATAATAGACAAAAAACAAATCTCATGTGGGATAAAGATGGTGATATTAATTCAAGATTCTTCCTTGTGACAGTGAGAACTATAAGAACAATATATGCACAAAATTCAGGATGGATCATGTATATGGTTGGAGGAACAACATTAAATTAAGGCAGAGGCTATTAAAAATAGAAAAAAAGAACAAAAAGTCCTGAACTAAACATATTTTCCTAATGTTTTAGGTTAGAAGTTGAAATAGAACCAAACCGGACAATATCTTCTCCCGATCGTCCGACAATCGTGAGATTTTTATCCTCACCGCCTCGGCCATTTTCCCTCGCCCTCATCTTCTTATTGTCTATATGTGCGCTGAAATCAAGAGAGATAATGAAAATATTAATATCCATCTTATTGTCTATATGTACCCATAAAAATGAAAATAAAAAAATGAGAATCATACCTCAAGTGTAACACTGCCCTGCTCTGATCAGGTACTGACGCCATACTTGACACTGATCAGGTGCTGCACCAGCAGCACCGCCCCAGCTCTGCATGACATGCATGCTTCTGCCTGCACCTTATGACATTGTCACACACATACATTCTTAATTAGGGGCGTGCTTCGGCCTGATCGGATCAGAAAATGGCCTTTGACAAAAACTTTTGAAATTTCAAGCGAAAAGAAAAGAAAAAAGTTTGTCAATTACGATTCTTTAAAAATTACAAGTTTTTGCAGAAATAGGAACGATCGAAAAAATTATCAGAACTGGAAATCAGAATTAGAAAATTCTGATACAAAAAAAGGGGAAAAAATCTTTTCATAAACACAAATTTACAACACTAAATCAGAGCATTGTAAAGTCCAGAAATATGTAGACAGGGCTGGTCATTTTCAAGCGCTTGATCGAGAATTTACCGAGATTTAAGGTAGAAAAACTCCATTCACCTCCAATTGGATTAATCCTGCTATAAACAACATCAACATCAGCAAAATATCCACCATAAACCAACTGTAATACCAACATTAAGCGTTGTAAAGTCAACATGGGCCTATAAATTCATAGTCCCAATTCAAATCAAATAACATCTAAACAGGTGAAACATTCTGAACAGGATTAATCCTACTATGTATTGGATAAATTTTTAGAACAATAATTTAATGGGAAAACATCTTCTACTGTGTACTGTATTGATGAGAGTGAAGCTTCAATGTGTGATATACAAAGTATGACAAAATGGTCCTGAAGTTTGGCTCTTTGGCAACTTATGTAGTGCTTAAATTATATTTCATTCTTTAATGAATTTTGAGATCTTAAAATTAGCACTCGAGCAGACCTCCATTATAGTGAGCCCCTCATCCACATATTTCAAATCCATGTAAGCCAAAGATATAAGATTGCCAACACATTGCGACCAAAGAACAAATTACTGCAATTGAAAAGGGAAGATTGAAAAAGATTAATGATAATGGACCTAGGAAACCAGTAAGAGATTAGCTAACATAACATCTAACTAAATAATAACTTTCTCCATGAACCAAATATGAAAAGAAACAGTAGTACAAATAATAAGAAAATTTTAATTACCCAAGAATTAAAAGTTGCAAAAATATAAAGCTAATGATATATATCTCAGGCAAAAAACAATATGTAAACATGTGGAACCTTCCAGACTTCATAAATGTCAACACCTGTGTACTTCTTAAATATAGATGAGTGTTGATATTATTATCTAAACAACAAAAGACAAATTAGTTAATTAGAGGGTGAAAAACTCAAAAATCTATTTTTCCATAGCAACAAACAAAGCGTGTGAAATGAAATTAATTAATAAACATCAACAAAATAACAAACCCTGAAACAGAAAAAATACGTGTGTGGTTCAAGTTACTACCTGTGAGCATATCACCAAACACCAACCGGAGATCACAACGGTGGCCACGAATGTAGTTCACAAACCCTAGAACAGAAAACCGTAGAGAGAGGTAAAACCATTGTTCAAAAATATTACAAAATAAAATTAAAATCCCCAAACTCAGCTACAGATCTCATCTTGGTCAGTTCCTACAGAAATCACAACAGGAGATCATCACATCGGGCTAGAGCCTCTACATGAAACTTTGATATAGAAAACCGTATGTTGTTCACAAACCTTGAAATAGAAAACAGTATGTATACTTGTGTTTGTGAGAGAAACGGTTTGGGAGAGAGAGAGAGAGAGAGAGAGAGAGAGAGAGAGAGAGAGAGAGAGAGAGAGACGTGATGTTTTGTTTCTTGGCGAGAAAGAAAGAGACGTGATGTTGTGTTTGTGTTTGTGTTGGTGAAAGAGAGAGAGAGAAATGGGTTGGGTTGGGTTGGGTTGAAATGAGAGAGAGACGTGATGTTGTGTTTGTGATTGTGTTTGGTGGGTGTTTGGTGATGTTCTCGAGACATGGGACATGGGATAGAGAGATTTTAGGCTGGATAATTGATTTGGAGACTAAATCTCAGCCATTGATTTGGTAAGGGGAGATGTGGCCAAATGTGACCTCTTATTGTGCTTTTACATTTTTGCCAATTCAAAAACCATTCCATCTTATTATATGGATATATATATATAAGTCAGAAGGGAAGGAAGCAAAAATTATTATTTTGCTAGATAGCAGTTTTTAATTCTGAAAAGATGTCGGGAATGGGATTTCTCTATCGTGCTATGGAAAAAGGCAAGGAGGAGATAACAAAAAAATTGGATAATGATGAGGGGGCGTATAAGGAGTTGTGGAGTATCATTGACAAGAAGTAGGATTTCCAATTTCATCGTCATTTGCACGCGACAACATATTTTCTAAATCCCCACTTCCAATATGATGATAATTTCTCCACGCATTTTGAGATTAAGTCAGGTTTGTACATTTTCATGGACAAACTCATCATCGATCCAGTGGAGAGGGAAAAAGTTGATTTGCAATTGGATGTGTTTCGAAGGAGAGAGGGAATGTTTGGGTATTCACAGGCGAAAGTTATGTGTAAGAAAAGGCGTCCCGATAAGTACATAAATTATTGAAGTTAATTTTTTTTAAGTTAATATTTTTAAAATTTTACTTAATGTTAATGTTTTCTTTCAGCTGATTGGTGGATTCGATTTGGAGATGAAACCCCAGAATTGACAAGTTTCGCTCTGAAAGTTTTAAGTTTAACTTGTTCATCCTCCGCTTGTGAGCGTAACTGGAGTACGTTTAATCAGGTAATTAATATTTACGAATTAATTATCACGCTACGGATATAGTTATAATACTATGACTAACTATATTCCATAAAGTACATAAAATCAAAACTAATAGTCCGTTTGGAACCTCGTATAAACCCCATCATCGATAAAACAATTGAATTCATAAGTTAGCGCGGGGTATAAACACGCACCAATAGCAAGGTCAAATCCAAGACACTAAATTCATGAACCAAATTCAATGTAAAAACATGTATTCGAAATCTAAGTCAAATCCTACCTGACATTGAAAGAAAAATAGCAAGGTCACAAAAATACTACTCAATCAAAAAATCAGCAATGCTAAATGCTAAACCAGTCAAGTCTTGATTCATAGTTGGCTTTGTAAGAGAGAACTCATAACTTCAATCGATCCAAGATGTACTATGACTGTAGTCCCCTGTTTGGATGCTGTCGCAATGTGCATTTCATTTGAAGAAAGAACGATTGCAGCCAATGGTGAGCGATGATGACCTAACCCCTGCCCCTATTCCACCCTTGAGCTGTTGTAACCTTGCCCCTATTCCACCCCTGAGTTGTTGTACCCCTGCCATTGTTCTATGCTTAAACTTCGTCAGATATGGACCACGTGAGCTGCTGTCACCAATTGCTTTTCTCCCCCTTATCCAAACCTCTATTTCCACCAACTTTTTGGAGCTTATCGACACTGTCTCCGTCTGAACTGGCGCTGCATAAATTTAATTCCAAATCATAAAATATGCACACCCAAAAAAACCCAATAGAGTTTATACAGTTGGTTAGTTTGAATGGTGGTGAAAAATAACCAACAATACCTCCTAATTGAGACCAAAATTCATCAAATCTGCAAAACAAAACCAAATAAATCATAAACCAAAAATTTCATCGTGCTTAGAATACATAGTTTTTTGTGAGACTCGGAAAGAATGGAAAGAGAGCTCGAACAATAGGACAAAGACACTTACATGGGATAAAGATACTTACATGGGAAAACCAAATAGCAAGATCAAACTCAAGCTCAAGCACTACTGGAGATCAAATATAATCCTATAAATCACGAGTGCGGAGTATAAGTGCAAATATACCACAAATTATGGCATGGGCGTGGAGATTCAATGCGGGGTTGGGAATATGTGATTCATAGAAAATACATCAACTTAGAAAATTTATTTAAATGAATAACAATGAATAACAAAAGTATCCACAATGAATAGCAAAAGTATCCACAAACTGAACGATTATCACTTAGTGTCATCGTCGCAATCATGGCTTAATTTGTTATTGTTTTTCATTCTCACAAACATGTGTTTAAGCGAATGATTTTACCTTGGTATTAATATGTTTATATTGGAATGTTTATATTTTACCTTACTAACATGTTCGTGGGACATGAAGGAAAAATAACAAGTCCCAAAGTGTATATCTATCTTCTCTGACATCCAAAATAGCCCAAAGATTCATGAACTAATTGTAATACCCTGTATTTTTGTGATATTTATTTATGGGATTAATTGAACTAAATGCGTATTAATTGGAAATTAATCCGGATTAAAATACTAGAGAGATGCGAGTTGGTATTTGATTATATGTGCATATATGATTATATATGAATATTGAATTATGAAATTTGTCGTGAGATTGAAATACGGCAATTTGGAAATTTTGTTGAGACGCGTGTGACAGTCGCGTCAGGTATATATTTATTTTAATTTAAAAAGTGAATTCTAGTTCTATTAACCGTATGGTCGTTTTGAGTGCGCCAACGCGTCCGGAAGGGTCGAAATAGTCAGAAAACACTAGCCGGGGGTTTGGTTTGGGTCCCGGGGTATTTTTAGGCCATACCGGCAACCAAAAAGGGCAGTTTGGTAATTTTAGAATTTTGGGATTTTTGATTAACGAATTTTAGGAGTTTTAAATGGAAAATTAAAAGACCCACTAACCCATTACTAGCCATTGACTGATTAGAGGGCTACGGGGGTTATTAGAATTAGCCCCAAAAGTTCCTAAGACAAACCCTAGCCTCCATTGCCACCATTAGAGAAGAGCTTGTAGAGGGAGAGATAGAAGGATTCTGCAGAGAGAGAGAGAACCATTCATCAGATTCGTCATCAAATCAGAGATACATATAAGTCAAGTGGTTTAATTTCATTATTTTCCAGAGAATGCTTCTTCCATGAGTAGGAAATTCAAATAAATTGTATTGTTATTGGAGTATGATGAAAACCCATTTAATTGGATGTAGAGATTTAAGAATCTATTGAGGAAATTGCATGTAGAACATTGATAGGATGATTAGTGGGATGATAATACATCTTTTACATCATAAAAACGGATTTTAGTTATGTCTTTGAATGACTTGATTTTTCTAGGGTTCATGTTTTTGAGATTTGCGAAAAATGGTGGAGATTTGATAATTTGATGTAGTTTAGGGTGATTTGAACCCATATAAATGTTGTAATACGGTTGAAACATGTTTAGGAAGGATTAGAAACCTTGAAACATTGTTGGAATGACACTTAGGTGAGATTAGAGGTGAAGAAAAGATGGAAAAACGAAATAAGGAATTTCTGGGCTCGAAACTGGCCACTCGTTAAAAGACCTGCCCAGGTCGTTCGAATGAGCTCGTTCGAACGAGCTTCTAACGAATTGACAGTTTGGCTTCTAACGAAAGGGATGTTCATTCGATGACTTTTTTCGAACGAGATCTCGTTAGAAGGCCCAGTTCGTTCGAACGAACTCTCGTTCAAATAGCCTCGTTCGAACGAGACTTCTAACGAGTTGACAGTTTAGGCTTTTTAGCCTGTTTTGATCCCGAGTATCCTATAACCTTGTTTATACGTAGAGATAACACTTCCTTGTGGATTAATGGATATATTTGGAATATTTGGGTTATATTGAGGAGCAAAACCTAGAAGTGTAGTTGAACCTAAGGGAAATTATGGAGTAGAACGTGAGTGTCTATTACGGTGAGAGAATTATTGACGGCCTAATTTATTATATTAATCGGGAACATATAAATTGTGTAGTATTATATGTCGGTACGAGAATGAGAAGGGTACCACCAACATATTATGGTGATTACTAAGACGTGTGCATACTTAGTATATGTATTGATTTTATGTGTATGACATACCTACCATACTTGCTATCACGGGAGGTTTGCGTTCGCTTAGGGCTCTCTAATCCTTGTGTTGCCCTGATTTAGACTGGTTACCTCGATGAACATAGGTCAGAGAAGGACTTATTGGGATGTTAATAAGTCTGCTGATCGTGGGAGCGCAGGTATGTGTATGACCCATGTGATGTGACTGTGTTCGCCTCCATTATTTGTGATGTTGTTATCTGAGAACGATTCCTGAGAGATTCGGAATGCGTGATCCTTATGTACGTGATGTACCGGGATGGATAGCAGAGTATGTGTGCACCACAGCTTAGTCTTGGGGTGCTTGTATTGTATATTTATGACGTGAATAATATACACTTAATTAATGGGAACTTTCATGATTGGTATTTTGAATAATATTATGGTAATGTTTTGAGAAAACATAACGGGTTAACTGATAGTGAATGGTATTACTAATTGAGAATCTGAGTTTAAGTAAAGCCCTCTATTTATTTGACAACGCTAGAATGTAATATGGGAATCGAGTAGTAAGGGGTAGAACTTATTACGGTTTGGTTAGATATGTATGCTATTTAGATGGGTACGGTACGTTTGGAGTGCACATGTAGTCGAGAGGTGAGAAGTTCATGTGAGTGCACGTCCTAACATGTATTTTGCATTTAATGTTTTAATGTTATTAAAACACTTGCTGTTTTCAAAATGATTTCCACTTTCGGGCTCTGACCCATTTGCTTTCAAATCTTTTTTTGTAAAAACCATTTTAGGTGCCCAGCCACAAGGACACCATGCTTAGGATCCTCATTCAGGTGACGAGTTGTAGCTGTTTGTGGAAGTTACAGGACTTTGCTTGTAGACGCTTCATCTATCTTGACTCTATTTTCAGTATTTATCAGTTGTAGGGCATGTCACCCATTTCTTTTAGAGACATTTCATTTATTTCAGTTATTCAGACTTCTGGCATGTAAATTATTCAGGATTCAGACTTGTCGTATTATTTTTTTAGTTGTGGGTTTGTTGTGAGGAGTTTTCCTCCGGATTTATATTTACTTTGTTGGTTATTCATTACTTCATTACGGTGAATGGTTGTTATTCTTTCATTATTCTTTTACTGCATGTTAATCAGACTTAACATAAAATTTGGCACTTACTTTTTAAATACTAGGTGGTTAGTAATTATTAAAAGGTTTTCGATAGTGATGCTATTAACTGAACCAACTTGGCATTTTGAATTAATTAAATAAAGGAGTAACTGCCCGGTATTTAATTAGTCGGGGTGTTACACTAATCCTCCACTTAACTCAACTATCAGCATGAACTACGTACATCCAAAATATAAAAAAGAATAGTAATGAAACATGCTCTATATAATCTCAAAATAGGGGAAATAATCTCAAAACAAAGGGAAATGAACTACATACAACAATGAAAAAAGGAACCCCTGACTTTAATGTCAATTTTGACTCCTTAAAAACCGCCAAAAATAGCTCGAAACGTAGTTAGGTAGGCACGGGAGATATGAATCCAATGGCGCCAGAATCACCTCATTTCGATTTATGGTTAAAAAGTTATGGACTTTCTTCTAACAGTGCAAAAAACATAAAATTAATGAACGTGAAAAAGATTCAAGACTGTTTCATCCACTCTTGAATTGCATAGTAAAGGGTGTAATTGGGAAGTTAATCACAGTTACCAAGCTTAAGGTTCATTGTTGAGGTTTTGTGACCACCGTTGAACCATCCTTTTATTGCATCTTCTTCATATGCAAATCCATCTGCTACTATGTACGGATCGTCCGTCACTTCTTGCATATTAGAAAAAGCTGTATTAGAATCACATCAAAATGGTATTGAAAATTTAGAATCACATCGTATTACAAAAAATTGCTTAAAACAGAACTGTAAACAAAGAGTGACTGTAAACAAAATCACATCGTGACTATAATGAATTTCTAGCAAAGAGTGACTGTAAACAGAACTGTAAACAAAACTGCTGGCATGGGCATAGGAGGAGCAGCTCTGCTGCGATAATGCTGTTGCGATGGCGATAGTTAATGAATGCGGCCAATTATTATTATTGAGTAATGTGAAAAATGATTCACTATAGAAATCATATCACAAAATATCTATCAAATGGTTCTAATGCTCAGCTTATCAATGCAGAAATCATATCACAAAATATCACTAAATAAATCATATCACAAAATATCTAACAAAATATCACTACAGATTCTCTACAGAAGATGGTGACTAACAGAAAAATGATTCACTACAAAAATCATATCACAAAATATCTAACAAAATATCACAAAATTAAATCATATTTCAATAATGGCAACTTATCAATGCTCAGCTTCGTAGTTCAGTTCTTAACATAATTGCACTAAGTGTTTTGCCTTCTTTTTGTGATCTTTGTTTTGTTTCGGAGTACATATATTATAATTTCGCCAAGTGTTTCAGAGTACATAATATCACTACATATATTATTAATTGTGATATCTGTTATAATCAAACATCTGTTACATATCTGTTACAAATAAAGTTATCCTAAAACAAAGTTATCCTAAAACATATGAGTACTAAAACAAAGTTATCCTACAATCAAACATGTGATATCCCTCGGTACGCATGTGATTTTATCCAGTAATCGATACACAAATGTCCATACCAACGCACATGCGTTAAAGGACTAAAAATAAAATTACAAATATAAAAAGTACACAACCAAAGATCCATATTATATCATTGTAACTGAAAATAAAATACTATTTATGAATTCTAATTGATGGTACACATGACTTTAATAATAAAAAATTTATTCATGACAATTAGTGTTCATCACACATAAAATTAAAATATTGCGATCGTAAAATTATAAAGAAACAAAAAATAGACAATTACAATTCACTTTTCATGTAGGTATTGTGCTGCTATTAATGACTTCATCAGATTAAACACTTTAGATCATTGATGAGTTGAGGAAGGAGACGTAAAAGGTTTTGGAGATTCCCTATTACCCGAATTTTACAAAACAAACACTTCCATCATTACAACACCTGCAAAAATCAATAAGAAATAAGTTAAACTAAAAATGAACTTCATGATACAAAGTACAAATTGGGTATGTAAAAAATCAGTAGACATTGTTGAAGTAGAACCAAGTTAAATATCCAACTCTAGCAGAATTGATGATTGTCTCAACTTCCACAAAAACATAATCTGAAAATTCCAACTATTAAACCCGTAATCAGAGCATAAAAATTAAACCTCTTGCATGGGTTATATCTTCATGACAATTTACCGAGTACTAATGTAATTTGTGAAATAGAAAAAAGTAAAATAAACAATGGTGTACAATTGCATTTATTCTAAAACTGTAAAAATAATAAAATTTTCCTAGTGCTCATTAATTGCTCCATTTGCAATTGCAACCTGAAAAGATAGATGTCATTTTTTCACTTACAAACTATTCATTTCAATTTAAGATGAGGGGCATTCAACAAAATTCCCCTAGTTTTAAAGAAAAAAATATTTAATCTAATGTTTTTAAAAATTATTTTTACTCCCTAACCATGACTTTAATCCAGAATAGTAATTTAAATTTTAAAGCCAAAGTTGTACATGTGGAATGGCCATGTCAACACTTTATATCACTGACATGGCATCTTAGAAAAATCGACCCCTTAATCCCAAGAAAAATCTAATTAGAGGTTTTTAGGTGGCGACCGACATCAGCAGGAAGCTTGTGTGATTTGAGGTTTTAGAGCGTGGATTATGTAGAGTTAGCCGAGGCATATTATTTATAAATTAATAAGATATTCCTCAAAAAATGGAAATTCATAAGAATCTTAACCTAACAAATGAAAAATAAAATAATTCATTGATTTGCTGGACATCAAGAGAGATTGGCAGGGAGAGACTAAGATTGTATAGAAATATAGAATAATAGGAGCTAATGATGCTTAAAAATTTCAGATTAGCCAAAGATTCCAGATTGAAGAGCATCCCGTGGTTAATCACAAAAAAAGAGATGTGAGTTCTGTCAATCAGTTTTACTTGGCATCAACCCCAAATGCTAAAACGTAAGCCCTGTTTATATTAATGTAACCGATTATTCTCACCTTTCCCTGTGGAGATACAATAATTCTATAGGAAAATTGATAATATTTAGAATTAAATCTCGAAACAATAATTTCATAAATTTGCAAATTCTACTGTACTCGACATCGATAAGAACAATTCTTCTAGAACGGATAAAATAAAGGTCACATCAATAGAGGGAATGACAGCCACACGATTCCCAGTTCCCCAATCTATGTGGTTTAGCACAGGAAGATAGCCCTGCTACCATTCTATAAAGTTGTTCACAAAAGATAAAATTTTAGAATATAGATGAAAACAGTAACAAAATCATAGTTGTCAAATCATGTACCGTATATTTAATCGTATATTACCATATACAAATCTGTTGCGCATTTTGCCAAGCCTTTGGTGTATTTAAACTCATCCACCTGTTCAGAATTGCGTTGATTTAAGATTTGATTTAAATGCTTCGTTGGTGTGGTCTTCTTCGTTGTTCGATGGTTTATTGATGCTGATCGATGGTTAGGAACTTTGACCATGGACATTTGCTTTGGCGGTGCCGGTTGTTTCCTCAGTTTTCTTTGGCTTTTTGGTGAGTTGTACTATGATTTCAGCGGTGAATTTTGTCTACAATTTTTTTTTCTGCATTTTGGTTGAGGTAGAATAATACACATAATAACAACCTGAGACCATTAATGGATAAGGTAGAAGAATTAAAAATTTGAAAGGAAACATTATTAGAAGAATTAAAAAATTGAATTATAGCATACAATTCACCTATTTCATCTGGTATGAGTGGTTATGACCATTCTTCTCAAGTGGCAGCTGCAATGGCTCAAAAGTCATTACGTAAGGGAATCAAATGGATCAACTCCCACTTATCCTTATAGTAAGGTTCCAAGGGGGAGCTTACCCCCTTCAAGGAGCACTACCGAGACAGCTGGTTGTCATCTGCGTCCACCTCAGTGATGGTCTTTTTTAAGCAATTCATAAGAAGACAGGATGACCCCTCATCTAACGAATCTCTATTTCAGTGATGGTCCCTTTTAAGCGATTTCGCTGTGATTTCTACTATATGATGCACAAATTCATTATAGTGATCTTTCCTCAAAAAACAATTCTCACACCAAAATCACCTTTGAGTAAGAGAGGAAAAATGAATGAAGAGACAAAAATAGAATTTGAGTAGTTCAAAGCTTGGTTCAGGTGAGCAGTTCGAGCAGTTAAAAGAATTTAGGCAATTCAAAGCTTAAGCAGTTAAAATAATTTGGGAACATACACTTCTCTACTGGTCTTTTATAAATAAAGATCCCAACATATAGTGATTACTAAAACTTACTGTAACATCAGGCTTGATCGACCTTTCGCTTTCGACCTAAAAACGATACTACCAACATTATTTGAGGGGAATACTGGACTACTAAATGTTCATGCGAAAAGCCTGAACAGAATACTGGACTACTAAAGGTTAACAAACACATATGGCCCATATATGAAATAATAATAAAAACAATACAAATGTTAATACTTAAAAAAAACTTGTAATTTTATAAGAACTAAAATATAAATAATTTTTGAACTTTACCCACGTAGGTACAAAACGTTTCAAAGATTACAAAAAGATCAGAAAAAATTACAAACACGGAGTCATATCTTCATGGTTCTAAATTACAAAAGGGTGTAAAATTGATAAATTGAACGCAAAACTCTTAATATATGTAATTAACTGAAAAGAGTTTTGAAAGTAAAGATTGAAGCACCTGAAACATAAACAATCGCTAATGTATCATTAAAAAAAATCTTAGGATAAAGCCCTGAATAACAATGAACACGTGAATTTGGAAAATACATAAACAAAGTGGGCCTATATATATGTCGTGAGATAATGCTTTACATTAGGTCACAATGAGACGTTGCATTCCTGTACATATGGCGAAAATTCATCCCAAAATGATTCTTCAGTTTATCATCACCATCCTTGTAAATCAATAATAATGAACATAAGAATCATTTAAATTAGAAATATGATATGAAAGTTAAGACACATGCAAAATCCATACAGTGGACAGTAAGAAAGATTATAATTTAATTCTTATATCAATACAAATGCTAAAATCCCAAAAATTTAGTTTCCCCCAAAAATTTCCAAACACAAAATTGAATTAGCCGAGAGAGACATATAGAGATCGCACCTTGAAAAATCTACAAAATTGATTTCCAAAAACCCTTAATCTAAACTCCATAAATCTGTCAAAAAAGAAATATCACACCTTAAAGAATAAGCAATCTATGCTTTAAAATCAGGGGCAAGAGACAAATGATAAACATATCATGAACGGATATATTATTGATTATGTGTTGGATCTGGATTTACTAAACCAAAATGTTACAAGAAACTCATTTCGTATGCCCCAGAATGCTCACCAACAACAATATTTTTTGTGATCTTCATCCAAGTCAACTCATCAATATTAAGACCATAATAAATGAGACGCACCTTAAAGAATAGGCGAACTATGCTTTAAAATCGAAGGTGAGAGACAAATTATAAAACCCATACCCAAAAATAAAATTTGTGTTAAATCCACTAAATGATCAGATAAAAAGAACAATTTATGAAAGTTTATTTCCGTCAATTTCATTATTGGTTCAATCCAAGTGAAAAACATAGTCAAAAGTTCTTAGGAAGCAACAATTCAAAATCGCTTTTTCTCAAAATCCGCCTTTCAAACATTGTGATTGTAAAGTTATAAAGAAACAATACAATTCATTAAAACATACCCGATCTTAAAAAAACTATTAAACTTAAAAAACACCCTACCATTGTTATAATGCAATTATATCTGTTCTATTAAGCTAGGTTTTATGCCCTTGCAAAACTCAATCACTGTTAGATCTTCAATTTGGAAATAAATAGTGCTTGGTAAATCAGGAAAATAAAACAAATGTAGCTTAAATATAAAAATAAAACTCAACAGACAATATGATTAACAACACTTAACCCAATGAATCTATAATTTGAAATCTTAAAGCAAAAATATACTATATGTTAGCTCCATATGACACTCAACATAAAAAAGGATGTTCAGCAGTCATAAACTTCACCACAGCTTACCATTGGTCTCTGTTAATGCTTACACAAAAAACTAATAATATGTGTGAGATATATGTATATCACATCAATTGTAAATTTAAAGAGTGAAATCAACCACAAAAGTACCTTTGTGGGGAAACTAATCGAGCCAAAAGTACCTGTTTGAATAATCTCTAGCTATTGTTACAGCCATAAGAATTCAAGGACATGAAAGAGCTCACTAAATATAGAAAAAGTTATAGAAAAATATAGAGAAAGTTGATAACTTAAAAATCCCAAAAAGTCTTCAGATCTATGTTTTTTGATAACACAAACCCTATAATTAGGAAGCTACAAAGCAAACCTGAAAACCCCTAAAACCTATGTACCTAAGACCCTATTGATATAGAACAAATACATATATTGTATACATGTGAGAGAGAGAGAGAGAGAGAGAGAGAGAGAGAGAGAGAGAGAGGGAGAGAGTGCCTGCAACACACACAAAGAAAATAAACTAAGTTAGTAGCTAGTACCTTAAAAACCTAAACCACAACAAATTCAAATCAAAACTCACTAAAAATTCAAGATAACACAACAATAGGAAAGCTGAGTTTGGCAAGTGGAGAGCAAGCTATTTGATCTCGGTGGTGACGTTTCCAGTGGGATTCACCGGTCGGAAAAGATTCCTGACCTCCCTCCCTGGGCTGCCTTGCACCAGATCCCTTTTTGTGGGAAAAGACTAGGATTCCATCCAACCCTGTTTTGGATAAGAGAGGTGGAAAGCTGCAACACATGGGCGACATCCCAATGCTCCTCTCATGATTTGGTCCCAATAACTCTTGATTTTTCTGATTTTATTAAAAGGAAAATCGACCCAAAATTACTCCCAATTTAATTTGACCCATTTGAGCAAGTAGATCATCATATTTTGGGGAGACATGGAGCTGTTGGTCTTTGATCTTGGAGACTGGCTCATTTGTTAGATATATGAATCCAATTTTACTGTTCCTTAAGGTTTATGTAGCTGAGCCCAAGTCATTAGGTAAATGTTTTTGTAAGTTGATTATCTGAAAGAAAACCAAACATTGTGTTCATGCTCAAGCATTTTGGCACATAAATGTACGAGTGAGACAATTTACAATTACAAGATAAGCTTAAGCTCCTATACTGTAATACAATGTTTGGCGACATCAAGAGGAGGGAACAACGTGACTCTAAGCTGAGGTGGTTAGCTCAATGAGTTTTGAAATATATAAGAATATAAAACAGATACAAGTTATTTGGTAATAACCCTTGGCCTATGCTTCATGAGATGTTTATTAAGGGTTGTCTTACAGCTGGACAGGGACCCTGGGGTTTGAATGGGGTACATAAGCTTAAATTGGGTCACATGTATGTCAGCTGATCGATTTTAATCACATATTAGGAAGGAATGTGACAAGAGGTTGACGTTAAAATTTTGCGAAAAACATCAAGGACAATGACGTTTTAACTACGAAAACAGAGATTATTGAAAAAGAAACTTTACACTTCGTGTTATTTATTCAATTAGAAACAAACCTTATATTGTGCATCCTGAAATAGTGGAAGTTCCCCCACTATTGTGAAGGCCCTTGATGATGTTTTGTTGTATATTGCTTATGAGCCCATTCCTGGAAATAAAACACATAACAACATATTTGTAATAACAGTAATATATATATATATATATATATATAATAAAGTAGAAAACTTATGTATGTCATAAGTTTAATTGTTGATGTCATCTAATGTAATTTTCCTACATTACCTAATTTACCCCTCCAAAACTTAGGTTCCCCCCCAAAACCAACACTCAATTATTTTTGCTGTGTAAATCAAAATTCAAAACAAGGGTTAAAATAGTATTTGCCCTTATTCTACCCTATCATACCACACACGATACCTCACGAGGTTCTCTTTTTCTCCCTCTGTCTATATCTCTAACATACCACACACGGGGCTCTCTATATCTCTCCCTCTCTCTGTGTGTTCTCTTATTCCAGTGTGGTTCACCGGCGGTGCTCCCGCTCCCTCTATCCTTTTACAGGTGTTCTCTCTCTCTCTCTATCTCTCTCTCTCTCTCTCTCTCACACACACACACACACACACACACACACACACACACACACCGACGGTGCTCCCGCTCCCTCTGAGGTTTTTTTTTCTAATGAAGATAACCGACCTACTCCTATTAATTTACATGTTTTTTTTGTAAACTGTTACTATTAATTTTTCTCACACAACGTTTTGGTTTTTTTAGTTTCCTTTTGAAATGACAAAGCTTTAGATCTTGATTTCTCTCTCGAGTTTCATGGATTGGTCAGAAAAGGTTTTATTTGAAGCTTTTCTCATTACGGCATCAGCCATTCATGGAGCTCAAGCGGATGCCATGGTCAGTGGCACTGTCTTTTGTGACCAATGCAAAGATGGCCAAGTATCCCTATTTGATTATCCGGTTTACGGTGAGATCCACATTCATTTTTCTTTTTTAATATTTATATATTTATGTTCATTATATTTGATGGTGTGTTTTCTTATCTGGAATATACTATGGTGTATTCTTTTTATGTTATTTGGAACTGATGTATTCAGGTCAAGAAATTACCATTGTTTGGAACTGCTATTTTTTTGTTACCATTGTTTGCAAATAATATGTTTTTTTTGTTTCGTTGTTGTTCCAGAATTTGGGTCCTGAAGGCCAGTGTAGAGAAGGAGTGAGATGAAGATGACGAAGAATAGAATACAAGCACCGCTCCTTTTAGCAACGTGGTAAACTGGTAAGTTTTCTTTTGCGTCTCAAGATTTTTTTTCATATGTAAAAAAATATTATGTATATTTACTTTTGAGATTAACCAAACGTTAATCACTAAAATGAAATAAGTGGGAAAGAACAAAAGAGGCAAAATCATATGTTGGTTTACACTCTACGAGCCTCCCTCAAAACTTTGAACAACGAATTGTAAATGGTGACCCAAATTTATCGTTATTTATAATAGCAGTGCAGATTGAAGTCTTTAATGCCTTTTTTCTCTTGAGTTTGGCTTTCATCACCACCTCACTTAGCAGGAGCAACTCTGTAATATGCAGGGAATGTTGCTGGGAAGAACATTTGCCTAATTCCTTCAGCCTTAATAATGGGGAAAATGATACCGGATGTCAATATAACTCCAATCCACATTCGTTTGGGTGAGGGGAAAGGAAGTAACAAGCTGCCCATGCCAAATATTTCCATCCCAAAGAAATGGCAAACCAAGCTCAATAGGCGAGGGCTTAATCCGGGGAGTAAAAACACGAGTCCAGATGAGGAAACGCCGTCGAGGCTCAAATTTTCGAAACATGCCTCTCTCATTTCTAACCTCGCTTGATCAGGTGATGCAAAAAACATATTATACAGTGCGCCTGGTGTTTCGATTTTTTCCTTTATTTGCGAGTTTTTACCGAAATACGTGACTTCTTTTGATGGAGGTTTGTTTCCCTTTAATTTATTGGCTTTATTTTTAGAAATCATGAATTAGGTGTGATTTTATTATTGTGTGCATCATTGGGTTTTATTTTTATTTTTGTTAGATATCTGATGATAAAAATGGTGATGAAGTCGTCAATGCAATAGGTATCAAGAGACAGTGCCTCTCTCTCTTCAAATTACTTGCACACTCAAATATTGATGAAGGCAGAGAAGGCGACACCACAACAATTATTATGTAAATATGAACACCCCTTTCCCGAAATGGGATTGTATGAACACACCTTATCGTTGAGTTTCTTTTGAATATGTTTCATCTATTTTTTTTGTTTCTTACAAATTTTTTAGGGTACCGTTGAATTAAATTTTGCACTGTATTATAATTTGAATATTTATGGGTCTTCATTGATCTACTAGGTATGATAAATAAATGCAGAATGCAATATATATGTAGTTTTTAGATTTATGGGGTTGTTTGATCTACTGTATTTTTTTTTATTCCAAAAGAATGAAAGCTATCAAAAGAAGCGCCTGTAAGAAAATCATTTTTTTCTTGAGGTCGGCTGCTGAACAAAAGTAGCTACATTTACAGACCCGATCAAAAGGCATTTTTTATATGACTCACGGATAGTATTTTTTTCCACTTTCCACGGGCAGTTGACTGCCTTGAGCCCATAAATTATAATCTGCATTTTCGTCAGAGTGTATAATTACTTTTAGGAATTTTTTTGATTCATGGTTTTAGATACATAATGAAGTGGTTTCACAAAATGGCTTCAAGACTTTCACAAATGGATTCACGAGCTTCGCAAACAAAGAGGGATAATAGTTCTTGAATAACAATCATTATAACTTGATTGTTTAATTTCATAGCTGGACAATAACAGGGTTCTAATTATGTTTTAACTTTGTTTTTACCTTTTTTTTGCAGGTTATATATGCTGGATTGGATTAAATTGAATTGACTCGAATTTATTGGTATCCGCACTATATATTTAACTCTTCCAGTTTCAGAATATATGGGTTTGTTCTGTGTTTTTTTCTCTACTTATTATACTAAGATTTGTATCCAGAATATATTTATTAGACAAACGATTGAAATGAACTTTCATTGATGCCCAGAGTAATAGTATAAAAGTAACTTTCCGTTCTGTTGAGTGCCCAGAGTAATCCCCTTCTCCCCTGCCTAATTGAGTGTCCTATTCGTTGACACATTTATTTAGTTTGTGCTTCTAGGTTTTAAAATTTCATTTGTAACCTAATTGCGTGGCATGCTATTTTGTATTTTTATTCAAATTAGTTTTTTTTGGGTGAAACAAAATTGATCCATCTACTTTTTTAATTTGTAATCAATCCTTTCAAGGATGGCTAATTATCACACTGACGTTGTCCTAAAGACGGTGATATTCACTATGTTATTTTCAGCTCAGGCATGGCTAATTGATCCATGTACTTCAAATTATTGTCACTCATTTAATGATTTAAATATGGTGGGATGACCTTTCACTGTTTGATGAATTGAGTCCATCATCTATTTATTTGAGTTCATAAGCTACTTTCACCCACAATGTTGACAACTTTTTGGTTTGTAAGTTTGGAGGATTTTGGTAATTCAAAACGGTATATTATCGGTTGGTGTTGGTTGCATGTCGTTAGATAAGTATTATGTATTAACGTAGACTTGAATGGTGTTTTTAAAACTACAGGAATCTCATAATTATTAATTGTTTGTATCTTTTTTTAGTTTTACCATTGAAATAACTGAATACTCCTTTGTTTTTCTAATAGTGATGTTTTTCCTTTTATAACACTTCTTTATAAACGTAGACAAAGGTGAGTTTTTTCAATCTTATATTTGCCTTCTTTTTTACATTTTTATGAATGATTGTAAGACGGACCGTGGTGGTTGGTACAATTTTTTTCAGCAGTTACTTCCCCAAAAATTGCGGCAACTCTTTTCAAGCAAAAATTACAGCAGCTGTTTCAACCAAAAAAAAGAGTATCACTATGGACACACTTTCATACATGTTTCCCTGTAACTTTGAACATATCAAATGGAAGTGACGGTGACAATACCTCCTTAAAATGTATTGAGTTGTTTATGGCAGTGCAACAAACATCAATACCTGCTTAGGATTTTTATACCTGTTAGTATCTTTTTATACCTGCTTGGTTTGTCCCATCGAAACTGAACAGAGGCATATTCACTAATAAGAGTGGTTTGACAAATCATATACCTGCTTGGTTTTATACCTGGTTGAATATGACTACTTGGTTTTTATACTTTCTTCAGTACAATTTTTTATTACATGCTCAAGTACAATTTGTGATTGACATTATTTTGGAAAACTGTGTTTGTACCTCTGATTATTTTGGAAAATATTTAGAGAATTCAAACTGTACAACATGACTAAATTTTGAAGTAAAATATATCAAGGTAACATTGAAGCCATTGTTAAAACTTGCATATCTTGAAATTCAGTAAGTTTATTTTCACACATGACCTTTATTCTGGACGTTTTGAAAAGCAAAGTATGACTCTAAACATGGGAATATTGATTTTACAACTCTTGAATAAATCCGTAGGGATGGGGGATACCTATTTCAAGAGTGTGAAAATGATCAGGAAGGGGATACCTATTTCCAAGAATGTGCTATCTGTTTCCAAGAGTGTGCTAGCTGAATCTGATACCTATTTTGACATGATGTATTACTATATAATTTGACACTAAATCAGCAATAGTACTATGTAGTTTGACATGTTGTAGTACTATATAGTATAATATTACAGCTGTAGTACTGTTATTTTCTTTAAATGCAAAGAAAATAAGCTTTATCTATTTCTATGCATGTAATATATTTCTTGGACAAAGTACATACCCAATTTAAGCCCTTCTATGTATAATGTAAGGTTTTTTATATTAAGAGAGGCTTACAACTCGATATAAAAACTGTCGCTAAATTCTGCAGGCATCTCATCATTGTTGACTACAAGATTCCCTTTCGAAGAGTGACAATATGTGTGGCATGGATGCCCTGATCTCTGAAGAACATATTGTTTTCAATATCAAAATTACATCAAATTGAAAATTATGTCAGGTAAAAGTCCATTTACTTCCGTAAATTTGGTCTATGAAGGGCAGTCCTTTACATGGTTTCACACTTTTCAATTACTTTTTATCATACCTCAAGTTCTCAGCCTTGAGCCTAATATTGAGTTTTTTATATTTGACCCGTAAAATAATTCGGGAGTCGCCTACATATTATCAGTGTAGTATCTATTCTCTGATTATGTTCTATTTGAGATTTGATTATATTGTGTTGGTTTTGTTATATTTTTTATATCTAAACTATTTGTGTGTCGCGATCGTTTTTATATCTAAACTATTTTTATATCTTAAAATATTTTTATAACAGTGTGTGTTCCCTTACAAAGTTAACACAAACTCAAGTTAAAATACAAAGTTTGAAATTGTTACATAATCTTCACTAAAGTTAATATAACTTTTCTTCCCTTATTATTTATTTTTTCACATTTTTGGTTGTTGTTGGATTTGGTCTCAAGCTACAACTGGCCTGTGCTCTCTCTATCCATGTATATTGGATTTCACTGAATGTGAGTATTGAATACATAGAAAGCGTGCATTAAGTAGATTGTACTACAAGTTGATACAATACATCTAATACACATATTACTAACCTTGAGTTTGTGCATCTTTATCGTATATATTGTTAAAGGAGAACATTGTACGGTAGTGTTTGTACTGTTTTCCAATTAGTTAATTGTTATTTTATTTTATTTTATGTTTTTTGGTATAGTGGTTAATCTAACAAATGGGCAAGTGCTTTAATTATATGAGAAAGTGGAAAAAAATTATATACATATGTTTTGAGTGTGTATTATCACGTGAGTCCAAGATTTGTCTTAATGTGAGCATTGATTCAAGATTTCTCAATAAGTTATCCTTTTCATTAATGTTTATTTATTGCGAACTAAGTACGACGTATGGTTCTGTCAACTATGTACACTTTCGAAAACTATCGATGTGCCTTCAGGCACAGGCATACCCTAGTATATATATACAGAGAGAGAGAAAGAGATAGATAGATAGATAGAGAGAGAGAGAGAGAGAAAAGTTGATTTTGATAACTATTTTGAAGCACAATGTTTCAGATTTTTAAGGATGACAGAATAATAAACGACCCGAAGCAACTTTATGAGAGACCCTTCATTTTTTTAAAAAGAAAGAGAAACCTTTCATTTTCATAGTGATATTAAATGGATCTCAATACTGTTTCAACACATCCATGTTACAGGCCACAAAAAGGAAAAGGCGAATTTTCAAAATCACTATCAATAATTCATTACTATGCCCGACCTTATTGCCAAAGCAAGTATACCAGTGAAGAATTTTACTTCTCCTTCCAATATTGTACACCGTCTCAGGCAAAAAAAAAATTTCTTTGGCAATAGAACTACCCTTAGACATTAGGATGTGTTCTATTGGTAGTGGAAAAATATACAAAGGAAATATTTCCGTGGAAAAAAAATTCAAACGAGAATTTTGACCCTCCCCCCCCCCAAAAAAAAAAAAAAAAAATCATGGAAAATGTCTAAAATGTGAGAAATGTGGGAAAAATTCCAATGAAAATTTAAACAATCGAGCACACCCAAAGTTAGAAAAATTGACAATCAAACACACCTTTAATCATTTAGGTAACTAGGTAAAAAACCTGCTGATCTTCGGGAAGGGGAAAGGCATCGCCAAAAATGGTTACCCTCGCATTTGATAAGCCACTCCATCCAGGCATCAATGAAACTCAGCTCTCAATAAATTCCCAGTTGCAAAAAGCTAAAACGTTGTAAATTCATGCGAAAGAAAAGACACTAACCTACACCACCAGTGTGCACCTCGGGTCAGCTAACAAATTCCGTGTGTGTATAGCCAATGGTGAAAATGAAAATATTGGATCTGCAAATATAGCCACGATAGGATTATGTCAAAAAAAGTCATTTTTGTGGAGGTCCATGACTCGTTGCTCGCTTAAAAACTCCACAGCATAACCAAAAGGGAAGCGGGACTTACCTTTTTACTTTTGGGGCAAAACAGGGTTGCATTGGATTTTAATTTTGAAAATGAAGCGAGATTTAACAACCCATCGAACCCCAATATAAAACCAGAACACTTTGGGTTTAGACAAAAAATTTGATCCCATTCTTTTGAAACCCAAACACATCATTTACTTGTTGATTTCTCTGGCCTGCAATTTTTTTTTTTGGAATTTACACACATTTCCAGCTTTTAAAGCTCAAGGGAGAATTATTTAAGTGGGGGAGATGGTGTGAAAAAAGAGTACATAGGTTAAATTGTAATATTTGTATTTGCACTCTTTTTAAGTTGTTTCTCTTTTATCTTATTTCTTCATTCTAGTTAGTGATTTAACTTTTAGGGTCATCTTTGGCTAGCAAGATAGCTTAACCTATAAATAAGACCTTTGGCCAAACATTGTCATCACTTTACATTTTTGATATAGTAAGGATATTTGGAGTGTTGATTATTCTACTATTGATGCTATTGACGGTGTTCACATCAGGTACGAACCCGAGTACCTTCCCCAAATTGAATATCTATCATAGTTATTGGCATCGCTACACCTCCTACGTATCCAAGATCACTCTGGTCAAAACATGGTGCGTTCGCGATCCGAATCTTTAGACGTGGCACCCCCAATTTTAGCATTCAATTTTACTTTTCAATAATCGTAGTAATTGAAATGTTGATTCAAAAAAAGTAAAAGTATATGAGATTGGTGAGATTGTTGGAGCTAAAAATAAGTTCTTCTCATTATATAAAGTAAAAACAACTAAGCCCACCCCCACCGTATTGCGCACCGGATAAATCAACTTACCATGTACCGGTACCCATATTACGTCCCAAAGCTAACATTGTATCTGACCCATCCCCCACCCCTCAAGAGACAAACCTTAGAAAAGACCCAATGCTATGGGAAAGAAACTTCAAGGATATCTAGAATCGCCCTGTTCAACTGTTTTGGAATCCCAAATATTCTCACCCACCCCATACATTTCCCTAATGATGTTTAGAGCTCTCTATCCTTTGGAATTCTCCCCGACCATTTTTAACAATGCCATATTTCTTAGATTTAAATTCTCAGACCCCAAAATGCCTTTCTTTCATGTATTTAAAACATGTAACTCGGTTTATTAGATTCATTTGGATGATAATTTAATCACTTTTATTCAATGGTGACATGTACTCTAATTATGGACTTTGGCTTAGATCATCTCCAATACATTGGCCAAAATGGCTTTCAACCATATATCAACATATATTTGCGGATAGATTTCCCTTTTTCTGTCATTTCTCGACTGGAAAATTCAACACTCGACAGCATTGAACTTGCTGCCACAAGGTTGTTCCTTCTACTTTTTTTTTGTGGGGTGGGGGGAGGGGGGAAGGGAATAGTATTGGTCTTGTTCTCATTTCTAGGGCTGCATTTTATCAGCCCAAACGACTGTAGAGGCAGTTAAAATGCCACCCCACCATATATATAGGCACCAACACTAGCAGTTCAACCCCTTTGTGTTTTAACAAAAGTCAATTTCACCAATACTTGGAGTTGACCTTACGTATCATTGTATATTTAAATTATTGGTTATCGTGTTTTTATGACTTTGAGAACCAGCATGCGTCAATGTTATTGCATTGGTTTGACTTTTTTCTTGATGACATCTCAAATAGAGAGAAAATTAACGTGTTAATTTTGGCTTATCCGAATCAATGATGATGTCCAGTTCTAATTGGGAATTGCCTTCATGGAAATTTTTATTTGGGATCGGAGGGTAACAACTTTGTCCCTTCTACTAATCTCAATGGCTTTCATGTGATTGCCACAAGTGTAAATATAGGACCAATTGCTCAACCTGTCTATAAATAGGATCATAGGCCAACATACACAAGCCACAACACAATCATAATCAACCAAAAGTTTTACACGCTCAATGGATAGTAAGTCTTCATGGTTAAGAACACCTTTTATATTTTCAGTATGCCCCAAATATAGACCATAATAATTTGAACGCCATATTTCAAAGTACGTTCAAAAATAAAAATAAAAAAGAGGAATAAGGATATCACCCAGATAATAGTAAAAATTACAAGATTTCAGCAACTTAGCCCCCATTGAATCTGGTGCAAAATCGACCAGCGAACCAAATGGATATCCTTCTCGTCGATGGTGCATTCGAGACATCACCGTACACTAGTGAGCAAACGTAGCCTTAAATTATATAATTTAAGTAGGTAGGAGGGCGTGAGGGGGAGAGAGAAAATAGATTAGTGAACTGAAGAACATATATGAAACTCGTAACTGCTAATACGATCCTTGTTTGGGGGGGGGGGCTGGTTTATGAAAAGTATCAGTTAATATGGTCACAATTAATACCTCAAAAAATTTAGGATTTTTTTACTTGGGTACATCACTCATGGTATTATTTACGCTGGTACCTCAGTAATTTTTTATTCTTTGCTACTTTTTCCATTGTTGAACATACCAAAGCCTAAAAAAAATTACATTCAGCAACGAAAAAAATACCAGTGACTTCTAAAGTTGGCTGAGGTGCCAAAGTTTAAATTTGACCAATAACAATGTAAGTAAAAAAAAAGATACGAAGGAACAAGTTGATAATCATATTTTTATTTTGAAAGCAAAGTAACAACCATACATGTTCCATCAAATTGCGGACCGCTAAGGCTGGTGGAGGTAGATCATGAGCTAAGGTTGCATTTTGCACTCCCCCGGATATCGGGGTTCTAAAAAGCCCGGCCTTTGTTCTTCCATTTCAGTATGTATCCACAAAAGGTGTCACAATCTTAGAAGTTTTATACGCATCCTTTTCAATATGATCTGAATTACCCTTCAGAATATGAGAGAGGTCATCAAGACTGATAAAGTATCTATTCATGAATTACAACACTGAACGAGAAAACTATAAGAAGTGAACAAACTAAGATTTATCGGAATGGACATATGGTCGGACCCAAAATCTAAGCATGGAGCATAGTTCGATAATGGTGTATCAATTAATTGCAATTTGCAACACTTCACTGGCATACTTAATTTTGGTCTCAAGTTACAAGTACGAGAAAGCATAACACAACATATATAATGGGAATAAGTTACAAAGTTTATAATTGGTTTTCTACTAGGAAACCAATCTTCGGAAAGAAAGAGATATAGGCTAAAATTTCTTTAGGTCGCCAAATTAGGGTAGGAGATTATTTGCTGGCACAGTGAAGCATGGTACGACTCATTGGTGCCCCAATTCACTTCAAGTCCCTAAACTAATAAAACAATATAATTGTATTCTATATCATAGTCCAGGATATGGATCCATTTGGTGGATCCGACACATGAGTGCACACGGAGATGCAAACATGTCTGAAATTGTTCATAACTCTGAATTAGCTATAAACTAACTAAGGGATGTTTGTTTTTACCTCTCAATACTGAATGGAAGTCCATTTAGTAGCTATAAGAGGTCACCAACCCCTTTTTAATGCTAAATGAGACTTAAAATTCTAGGTAAGAGCCAAGTTATCTATTGAACATTGAATGCTAAAACTAAAAAAAATCTTTCTAGTTTTTCACTTAGTATTTTTGTTAAATCAAACTGATGTAAAATTATTTACAAAATAAACAAATATGTTACTACAAATAACTTGTATCAAGAACCAAATAAAGATAAAGCATATTTTTCAGAATTCAGAGTAAAAACAAAAGGCACCTAAATTTTCATCCTTCCACCACGTTTATGTATTGTTACCCAATGTTGGCATTTGTGATAAATCAAAAGACTAAAGCTCCAGCAAGTGTAAATAGAATATGGGCTTTACTTGAGCCACAAATATAATTACACCTCTATCCATAATGGCCAACAAGTACAATGTCTTATTCAAAGCAAGTGAATAAGGACAATTCTTCTACCAATTGAGGTCTCCACCAAATTTCAATCACACTTCAACTTGTTCAAAATCACAAGAATAAATTCGTTTCTAAATAATATGTTCATTAATAAATAACACCACACCAACAAAAAATGATCATGAAGATAGATGTGGTTTACTCCAAGCATTGATGTTGTAAATATTACTAACAAATGTGCTATTTACCCAATCTCTACCCAATGAAGTTTTATGTATGCTAGCATACAGATCACCCTGAGACCATTCTTGATCATATGGGCTGAAGCTAGTGGAACCCTTTGGGTAGGAGGTGAAGGCAGAGACCTCTCCTTCGATAGGTGGTAGGAAGAAAGGTAAAAACAAGAATAAACATGGACAGTAAACTGTAGAGGCAGTAGTGAGAGGGAGAGGTTGGGCCGAAAATGTGTTTTAATAAAGCAGCTTGAAATACTAGAGGAGAGTGGAAGAAGAGGAAATCAATTAGGGACCTTATGCTTAAGGCGGACCCAGATGTAATCTTCTTCCTAGAGTCAAAATTAGAGGATGTGGAGAATGCGATGTTTGGGAATTGTGGAAGGTTAGATCTAAGGATTGAGAATTCCTTCCATTTATCGGGCTTCTGAAGGGATTATCATCACTAGAGTTGCGGCGAGGGTCAATGTCATTCATGGGACATATTCGTTGTTGATATATCTTGACGCAAGGGAAAGGGTATTTTGTGGGGTACTTCCGTTTATGGTTGGCCAGATTTCTACAGTGAATTGTATGACATGTACGATCCATGTAGTCCTCGCTGGCTGATTTGTGTTTTTTTTTCTTTTGCGGGGGTGGGGGGTGATATGGAACTTTAATGTCATTAGGTCAGTTGGAGAGAAGGGTAATTCCATAGTATTCTCCCCCGGAGCAAAAATTCTGCATCGGCCACTATTAGTTACACTTTTTTATTACAGTTTTAAGGAACCACACATATGGAAGAAGAGTTTATTGGTCCCTTTTAATAAACTATAAGAATTGAACTGATCTATCAATATAAATTGGATCTACATATATGAAAATCTTCTAACCATGACAAAGTGAGTAACTTGGCACACAACTACACTACACACCGCTTCAGAAAAACTAAATTGACGACAAGCAACATAACAGTTATGAGTAACTTGAAAAAGATACATCCGTAGACCTGACTTAACAAACAAAAGACAAAAAATAACAGAAGAAATACAGACAAACACTTAGCACCTCTAATTGCACGATCACTTGTTCCTTTGAAAATATAACCAACACCCATTTACATCTTCTCAATGCATTTTTTGAGTCTAAACCTGATAAATCCAAGCCTTAGCTTCTCCTCTATAGCGAGTTTAAAGCCTTTTTCTTGGGTAGTTCAAGTGAGAAAGGTTTTGAGGTCCGCAGCCAGCTTTTGGAAATCAGTAGATTCATTTACACTTGAAAGAGCCTTCAATATGTCAGTCTTAACAATCTGATTCCCCGAGGTCTGTCCAACAAGAGTGAGGTCCCTGTTATTGAGAATTGTAAGTATTGTCTCGTGCACTTTTAGTATTTGACTCTTCTGGTCAAGTATCTTGTTGATTGCAGCCCTCTCCTCATCATTCCTCTTGATTTTCTCTTCAATAATTATTACAATCATATTACCAGAAGCCATTGTTGCAATATCTGTTGCCTATGATTTCCCCAAAGAATGATGGAAATTTTTTTTGAAGTCTTTGAGACATCAAACTATTTGAAGTCTTGGATTCTGATTGGTCAATAGTGCAGGTTGAACTCACATCATTTATGGAAATGGGTCCGCGCCAACGGCATTGACCAATCAGAATCCAAGACATCAAATTGTTTGATGTCTCAAAGACATCAAATTTCTATCCAAGAATGATGGGCTAATTCAACTAAACTAGGTTGTTGTATATATACAAGAGAACATTCAAAACGAAAAAGTCATTTGGTCTTCTAAAATATAAAACCTAGAAAATCGTATATTTGTGGCGGAATGGAAACCGAGGAAAGTCGTGTAGGAAAATTAAAAACAATGAATTTTTAAAAGAGGGGTAATTAATGACAGACCATCCATTATTATACTTTTTTTTAAAAGCATACCATGAGTTGTTCGGGTCAACTTATGCATACCTCGATTAATTCCTATTCGCGGTTCATGGCTTCCCCTGGCCAAACATTATTTTGACAGTGCCGGGGATCAAACTAGGAACCAAACCCAATCTACTTCCAAGACTGTCCTAATGACAATGTTATACCACCGAATCAAGAGACTTGATTATACCATTGAACTTCAATTATCTCTCCTGGTGAATAGTGAATAAATAGGACCATAGCTTTAGAAGTACCCATTTTGATACAACACCTTAAAGGCACTTCCCATTTTTGATTGATTTAATGACTTCACAGGCCTCTAAATTATACTCGAGCAGTCATTTTGGTCCCTAAATAATATTTTTAAACCTAGCAGTCCTTAAATTATGTAAAATGTAATTATTTGACCCTTCGCTTAGTTTTTTCGTTAAAACTAATGGAATTTTTTTTAATTGAATCTTCTCATTAAAAAAATGTTAAAATGTAAGAAAACATGCAAAATTTGAAATAAAAAATAAAAAATAGGACTTTCCCTTCATAAAGTTGATTCTAAAACATTTCCAAAAATTCTAAACCAACCTTTTTTTTGTAGTTTTAAAAAAATAGATTATGAAATCTTATTTTTTTACCCAACATGAACACTTCCCGAATAAAAACGACACAAACTCATATTTTTTTATCCTACATAACCCAATTATAATGCGACACAACACAAAATTTTATTTTCATTGCCAAACATAATCACAATCCAAATAAAATCGCACAGGGGACACATATTTTCATTTTTTACCCAGCACGAACACACCTCCAATTAAAATGCAACAAGTCGCGAATTATTTTTATTACCTGACACGGCCACAACCCATATAAAAATAAACTTTTCCTACTCTTTCTCAAAGTAGAATCTCAACAGTAAATTAAAGTGCATGTAGAGTAAGCCATCAAAGCAAGATAATCAAACAAAAAAGATGCATTATTTTTGGCTTCTCGAGTCTCTCTTTTCAGGTTCAAAGCCAATACATCCAGCATATAACATGGTCAACACGAAAATCCTATAGTCAAAACGATAAGAAAATCACAAAGGTAAAGAAGCAAAAAAAAATGTCACCACATTCGTAAGCCTCGTCAACCCAGACACCACCCCATGTGCCAGCAACCTCCTTATCTTCACCTGCATGACTGTAGCCTCTACTCACCCCAAAGAAAGACTCCAAGAGTATATGATCACCCATATCACTAACAAAGATTAAGAAATCCTCCCAGAAGCAAAGTTCTGAAACACCTTACATTGTCGGTCGGCAATCGTCTTTTCCCCTTCCCAAGAAAGCCCAAGAGTCCGTGACCTTGCCAATTTAAAGCCTCCCAGGACTGCTTATCGGCACAACTTAAGGTCCTTAGAATTGACCTCGCCCCTTAAAATTGATCATCCCCATCACAACTTGAAAGTTAAACTCGACATGTTGAATCGATCATCCTCATCTTTTTAGTTCTATATAACCGACTTCAACCCATTGAATTGATCATCCTCATCTCCTTAGGTCCTTAGAACTAACCTCGACTTGCTAAATCGATCACCCCTCATCTCTTTAGGCCCTTAAAACTAACCTCGACTTACCGAATCGATTATCCTCATCCCCTTAAGTCCTCAAAACTGACCCTGATTTGCTAAATGTGGTGTCTATCATTCGACGACCTTCACTTGTTCCAAGTTTATCCGTCGAGGGGCTATCTGTAGAAACTCCATCCTAGGACCCTCCAAGCACCTCCTTAGGTCCTTAGCACTCACTCATTCACCGCAAACCCTAGTCCATACTCCAAGTACCGATATAGAGGCCATCGGGCGCTCCCAAGCCCTACTTGACTCTTGTAACCTTTACCGTCTGGGCGAAAGCTCAATGAATCTTTGAAGGTATATAAATCCACTTTCCAATAGTCCACCCGATGCATGAATCGACCTTAGTTGCAGATGAACAGTCCATTTAAGAAAAACTAATTTGGAGGCCACCGAGCATTCTCGGACCCCGTTCAACCCCAATCAACTTTCTCGTCCAAGTAAAATCTTAATAAATCTTCTAAGGGCTCTGAATCCCCTTTCCAATGGTCTGTCTCGTGTACTAATCAGCCTTACGATTTAGACGAACGATCCGTTTTATACCGAAACATAATATAGAAGCCATCGGGCTCTCCCGAGCTCCATTTGACTCTTGTTAACTCTTCAGCTCGAACGAGTCTGAATGAATATTATAAGGTCTCTGAATCCCCTTTCCAATGATCTGCCCCATGCACGAATCAACCTTACAGTAAGGGTGGACAACCCATTTTACTTCGAAGAGCCACCGGCGTTTCTGGGCCTCATTTGACAAATTCAACTCTTTGAAAAAAATGAAGCTAAATAAAATCTCAAAATGGAATACCCTTTTCAATATTCCAACCCCGACACAAACTGGCCTTATGGTTCGGACGAACGATCCGTTTTCCTCAAGGGATTTCCTGTCTAGTGACCAAAGTGCACTTTCGGGCCCCGTTTGACTTTGGTCAAATACTAAACCCTAGAGTTACTCAATGGATTCTTAAAGGTCTTTGAATAACCTTTCCAACGATCTATCCCGTGCATGATTCTGACTTACGGTTCGCATTTTACGATCATTTTTTTGAAAACCTGCCTCAGATTGCGAATTAGCAATCGTAGCCTAGAGTTCTATGCTGATAGGAAGGTCTAGGACCATGCCGATTGGCACCCCCCTTGGACCTATAAATAAAGTCCATGACCTCACTTTGACAGACACCTGAAAACCACTGAACATCCCTCTAGAGAGAATTCCCTCAAATAAGAGTTGTTCTTTCCTTAAAAGCTCGTTTCCCACATTCCTTCCATCCTTTTCATACTCTTTTGAGTAATTTCCCACCCACCTCCTCAAACCACCATCACCTCATCTTTAGATCAACACATCTACAACTAAGATCTACTTCAAGTCCTCACAAGGAGGTCTATTTCTTCCCTTTTGTCTTCAAATTCTCTTATTTTTGCATTAGTCACTTAATTTTCGCTTTAGTACTTTACTTCGATACATCACACATCTTAATTTTAAACTTTTTTATTATTAGTATTCGCACATACTTTATTTTCATAGAAAACCTAAAAATAAGAAAATGAGGACTCACTTGCTAATTCCAAATGGAAATTATTCATCACGGGCATGACTGAAGGAGAAGGATGGAGGGATCCATCTCAGGAGCACCCCTCGACGCCGACCTCGAGATGTCAACAACAAGTATATTCGTCCTTGCATATATTATGGTAGTTGTTAAGGATGAGGAAAACTAGACAAAGTTATTAAAGTAGCTTCACCTAGTTGTTGGCATTGATCGAGAGTTGACTTTCATTTTTTACCATAATTATGGTTTGAAATAATCTCTCATTTAAGTTTTTCCTAGGAGTCACCACTCCTACTGTGAGCAGCATCACAAGATGAATCTAAGGAGTTTGTTTAATGGTGGTCATCAATATTCTAAATTTCATCAGGAAATAGTTATAAGCAAGTTCAAATATGCAGATTACGAAAATACAATGGAGGTATTTGAGAAGATTATAGATGATCTCAGGAAGCAAGGTAGTGAAAAGATAAAAACAAATTATTGATGATTACGGTCCAAAGCACTGGGAATATATACAGTTCACTGATAAATGGTATGGAGAAATGTAATAAAATGTGGCTGAGTCTTTCAATTCTTGGATCAGAGATTCTTGTTATTTACTGGTTACAAGGATGGTTGAATATATAAGAATGAAGATTATGAATATGATGTCAAAACGGAAAAGAAAATAAAGAACTTAGACCGATGTGTTATGTCCTGACATGGAAATGAGGATGTAACTAAGTATAAAAGAAGGTCATATTGGGTGTATAGCCTAGTCCACTTATGGCATATATGAGGTGGTTTGACCTAATTATTCTATGGCGATAAACATTGAAGACAAGACTTTCTTGTGTGGTAAATGGAAAATACTGGGATTCCCTTGTGCTCGTGTTCTTACAATGATGCGAAAAAGTGACAAAAACTACTACAAATATGTGGACCAATATTTTTATGACGAAACTTTCAAAAATTCTTACAGGTATCACATTGAACCAATAACTACTATTAACAAACCATAGTTCAAGTTAAAGGATGCACTCATGATACCACCAAACATAAAGTTTCGACCGGATTGTCCAAGAAAGAAGAAGATACCATCAAAAGGAGAGAGGATAAAAGATTTACTAAATGTTGTGATGTAAAAGATTTGCATCTTATAATAATAGAGTAATTAAGGGGGAAATAACTAAGGGTGAAATAAACTCTCAATACAAATTTATTTGATTAATTTTAAGTAATTGTCCACATTTTATTTACCGCACTGTGATATTACTTAATCTCTCAATGCGAAAGATAGTAATTCACACTGTAATTATTTATATTTTGCATTGTGAAATTAAGTAATATGTCATTGCAAATATATATATATATATATATATATATATATATATATATATATATATATATATATATATATATATATATATATATTATGAATATTAGTGGTAACAAATGAAAAAAATTGAAATTACTTAAGAGATTACTCATTCAAATTCAAAAATTACTTCACACTAATTTCTACGTTATACCTAAGATATCGAAGGAATTTTAACTTGAGAATTGAACATTTAATATTGAATTTGACCAGAATTTTTTCCAACCGAGTCTTCAATAATAGTGCGATCTTGGGTGGATTAGAAGCTTTTCTAAATCAAGCTTTGGAATCTCAACGTATACATTTACTCCTCGTTAATCATCATTTTAGCCCCTCAATGAATTCAAATTTGGAATGTCCTCTAATGGAGGCATTTCATCGTAGGCTTAGGACTCATCATATTCAAAATTGTCTATAACCTTGAAAGAAAAATCTTGAATATTTTATTGATCAAAACTTATATTATCTGCCATAAAATCTTTACCGAAAGACCAAAAACAATTAACCAAATTTAAATCTCTACTATTCAGTTCAAATAGCTAAATAGTTAGGCCATTTAAATTGTCCTTAAAATTGAAATTTTCTATATCCATGTGTAACTTTTCATCATCACTTAAATAGACTAGGCCCATTGGAATAATAAATAACTCCTTATCTTAATAGGTTATTCCTATCCTTTCCAAATAACTCGAATCATTCTTCTGTTCGGCTGAGCCAGCTGTAGTTTCCACATATATTGAGGGCGAGCTAGTGTTGACCTTTTTTGAGTTTTTGGTTTGTTTCAAATTTTGGGAACTGAATGGAAGTGATTCTTCATTCGCCAGAATTGCAACTGAATAATCGTCTTATCAACTGGATATTTCTGATGCCTATGTTTTTTAATATAAATGTTTGACCAACTATATTTACCTTTTGTGAATTTTTTTTGGGTGAAAAATTAAATAGGCCTTAATGTCATGTCCTTTCTTGAGACAATGAGATTAGTAACTAGGGATAGATTCGTACCTAACTTTCTGCCAAAACCCAGATGATCCACTACCAATCCAAACTCTATAAGGAGGAGTAATGGTAATGTCCATTTCCCCATACACACTAGCCAAGTTTGGCCTATTAAGAGCCATTGTAGAACCGTCTAGTTTTATTGGATTACCAACCACTTGGGCGATTGAAAGAGATGATTTGGAAAAAGTGAATGGGAAGATTAGGAAAACGAATCCACATAAGGGCAATACACTTCCAACATCAAGTTTGAATTTTGGAGACCATTTGAAAGTTCTCATAGGAAAACAACCAATGAACCATTGATCTCGCATCCATAACCTTAAAAAAACTTCCTCGTAATTGAGTCTAATGATAATATGTTTATAATCAATAAGAATAATATTAAACGCTGCATTGAGCGAGAAAATTTTAAATGATTTTCGAAAGATATCAAGAGAGGGTCTATCGTATGAGAACTTACCAAAAATGGTGTGTTTGAAAGGAATAGAAAGTTATTAAATGTCTTTATCAGAAAAGAGAATTACAGGTTCAACTCTATATTTGGAAAAAGGGTTGAGATATAATTCTTGGCTTTGGTTAGATGCTAAAACCTCTGCAAACTATTTATACCAACCAAGTAAGTCTGGTGGTTTAGGACCCTGGTCGGCCATCTTTCTATCATTTTTAACATGATTCTAAATGATAAACCTTCAAATTCATACAAGTAGATAATAAAAATGGTCACTCTATATCAAGTCAAATAGTAATATTATAAACTAAAAATGAAGATTAAAAAAAAGGATTATGCTTAAAACGTAAAATCCATATTGAACATGTTTATGTCACACTATATCAAGTCAAATTGAAATATTCACCAAACTTCCAAAAAAGGTTGTCCACTGAGAGTTAAACTAAAAACTGAAGATTCAAAAAAGAAAAAAAAAAAGGTTCCTTGACAAGCCAAATTTCATATCCTCCAACGTCGAATTTGGTTTTCATCAATGCTGAGAACTAACTGGACGAAGCCTACAAGAATAATACATATACGTATATACACAAAGTTATATGCTTAAAAGGAAAAATCCATATTAAAAGTGTTTACGTTAATTGTTTATTATTTTCAGGTTTAAGAACTATAAACATGAATAATGTAAACCTAGTGAAAGTTAACCAATCAAACCCATTGATCAATTCACTCGATTAACCATATTTTTATGAAAAGAAAATGAACCATATTTTTAGATTTTTATATAATGAGAAAATATTCAAATATTTCAGGAAAAATTCCAAAATCTTACCATAGTACGACGAAGGATGATGGGTCTTTGTTTATTTGTGATCATTTATTGATGTCGATAGTTGAAGGGGATTATAATTGTTTCATATCCAAAGTTTTTGGAATTTTTCGTTGACATAATTCCGAGAGAGAGAGAGAGAGAGAGAGAGAGAGAGAGAGAAAATATGTCATAGAGAAAGACAAACGTATAGAGACCCGTTAATAAAAATTCAAAATCCATCATTTTTTAGAAAAGGAGAGAGAGTCAATAAAACAACAAAGACCCTTTTCATTGATAACCAAGAAAAAAAACAATAAGTAAAAATTCAAATAGAGACTGAAGGGGAAAATTGAAGTTCAAAACCAATGCCAACCAACCGATGGACTATATACTGATCTTTTAGGATGTTAAAAGTTTATATCCTTTATTTCTCTTCGTGTATGTTGATATAAAGCAAGACTCCTATACATCATCATTCCTACTTCACCCATACATCACACCTAGTTCTAGGCCCTATTTTTTTTTATCCATGTAGCTAACCTTCCATTCAATACATGTTCAAATAATTAGGTCAAAATACCATTGCTAGCTATTTTCAAAATCCAACAAAAAAATGCTGAAAATACCTTATTTACAAGGGCCTTCGGTAGAAACTTTAAAAAAATACCTAGAGAATGTATTTTTAACTAATTTTTTGAACATCTATTAATTGAAACGTTATTTTTAATGAAAAAATAAGAAATTTAGAAAAAAGATTTCTTAGGATCTAGAACTAGGAGTGATTTACGGTGTGATGTATAGAGTATGATGTAGGAGAGTCTTCCTCTGTTAATATATAAACGGAGATATAAAGAATGAGGGTTAAAAACACAAAACCCTGTTCATAAGTCACTATGTGTGTGGATCTCTAAATTTGTAAAGTTAAAAGGAGAAAAGGGAGAGAAAGAAACTCAATAAAGGAAGAATAAAGGGTTTCATAATTAGGTGATCTCTCATAAAATATGAAGGAGATTTTATGGTGCAACCATTTTGATTTCCTTGGGAAATGAAAGGACCTGTTGGATATTTCAAGAGAGAGACGTAAAAGATAAAAACATTGAGAAGAATTTCTTATTTTTCCACGAGTGGCTATATGTATAGAAAATATTAATGTAGTCATTCATTTTACAGTATTTTATAGATTACTTGTGAGAACCCAAATATAATAATGATTAATTATGTTTGAATCATGTTTAGATTATGTGATATGGGTAATGTATTATTAATATATATTATATTAAGTTATTATGTTTAGTCTAATCCTACCTTCATAAAGCATGAAATATTGAATTCATTACAAACACAAGATTTTTAGGTTTTCGGTAGAAATGTTCATGTTGAAGACTAGTTTTGACCATTATAATATAATAACTAAATTGAGGTATAAAATAGATAGTTGTAGATATATAAATTAGGTTTGTAACAAAATAAACGGTGTATGAAATGGACATTCGAGTGAGAAGATATCATTTTTTTACGAACCGGGGATAAAGTAGTCATTTAGCCTTAAATGATATTTTGTTTTATATGGCGCCACATTGTATATTTTGATTGGACCAAGGGGGTGACCTTATATTGACTTAGAACCCTTGAAATAAGCTCCTCCTTTAGCATATTTCAGCTATGGAAGAGTTGTAGCCTAAGGAGAGAGAATTGGGAAGTTTGGGAAGAAAAGGCGAGGAAAAGTTGGAGAACAATTCATAAAAAATTACGTAAAAGTCCTTAAGGTAATTTTACCCATAAATCTTGTTATATTTTTGGTATTTCTGATTAAAATGATAGAAATATTTTTTTTTTCTAAAATTCCATGTCTTGATGTATGCATATGGATAGGTGAAAGTTTAAGCAAAGTTGAACGTGTAAACCCTTGAAATTGCTTCGTTTAGAAACCTTGTATATTCAAACTTCTATATCTTTTTCTATACTTACTGAAATTGATTAATTCCAGTTGGAGATTAACATAGACTCATATATTCATAGCATATCTGAAAATTATGTAAAAATACTAAGAAATTAATCTTCGGTGAAAGTTTGAAGTTTAGATATAAAATCTTCCCCAAAAGAGTAAGTATGCACACCATGTGTTCGATGTTTTGCTTGACATAACAAATGAGCCTTAAAAATTATGAAACTTTAATTTTGTGTTATTAAATATTTTCATTGATATTTTATGGAATATAATAGGAAGTTATGATGTGGAAAAATTATGAAAATTCTTGAAAGTTGACTGAATGATAGAGAAGCCTATAAGGCTGATTTGCTATGTAGTAAAGAAATGGGCATATCTTGCTGTAGGAAACTTAAAATGATGTGTCGTATTTTGTATTGGAAACCTAATATGATAAGGATTGTATTACCAATAAGGAATTAAAGTACGTTTGGACTATGATTTGGATATGTTAAACATCTTAACATCAGTTTAGATTAAATTTCATTTATGATAAATGATTTGAATGAAATCATATGATGCTTATGAACTGAGTTATGATCAAGTTATTCTTTGGACTGTTAATATTCTTATGATGATACTAATATTGTAAGAATGATAGGAAGAGAAGAAAAACCGAATGAACAAGTGCCAGATTAAGGAAAAGGAAAAGCCTGTTAAATTTTGAAGGGGAGTGTACTTATGATTGTTTCATATATATAAATATGAATATATCTCTAAGAGCGTATTTTTTTGAATACTTTGGTATTCAGGATTTGTTTGGATATTAAAATATCTAGGATTTATTCGGATCCTATGATCCAGGATTTGTTTGGGACTTATGATCCAGGATTTGTTATTGCCAACGTGCAATATTATTTGGTTTTACATCCACATATTTGATATAGAACTGTCATTTCACTACAGGGAAGAAGTACCTCACTAAGCTTAATGCTTACAATTTATATTTTAACATTTTCAGGTTTGTACGCTGCCAGCTATGACACTATATGATCGGTGATTTTGAGAGCTGCACCGTTAGAAAGAGCCGGGGTTTAGATATGGGGATTTTGTCATTGTCACACTAAGGATTTTACTACACTCGCACGTTGCATATATTGAGTTAGCATGGGTTAGTTTGATGATTGTAATATTTAATCATAGATACTCATAGTATTGTATGTCCTCCTGATCATGACTCTGATGTTCATTATGTTATGGCACATAAAATAGTATTATGTTCATTATGTACATTACACATGAACATATTAATAAATGAAATACATTTCAAATGGACGGAAGATTATGATTTCATTATTATAAAATTAAATGATTAAAATGGTTTTGGGTTTTGGGGTGTGACAATTAGTGGTATTAGAGTGTCTAGGTTATTAATTTTGGACGTGTGTGACAGTTAGATGGTAGTTATTCAGTTGATTTGATAATTATGAACTATTTATGTACTAACCAATAGTTTAGTATTATGAAATTATTATGTTGGTAATTAGAACTTTGTTATCTGACAGATAATTACCGATGGAACCTGTGAATCAACAACGTAGAGAAGAGGGAGTAGCTTCTCATACAGAGGATATCGAAATAGAGTAGAGTGTTACAGGAAGGGACAGAGTGCATGAGCAACCTATAAAGATGCAGATAATAGCACAGGAAATGATGACAATGGCAGAACAACAAGAAATGAATATGGCATTAATGGCATAACAATAGACCAGATATCTGGAATCAAAGACCATGGCCAGGATTGAGAAAGAGTCAAGGAATGAAATGAAAGATTCCATGCATGAAATGTTTTTAAAGTTGAATCCTCCGGAATATTTAGGGTCAGTTGAACCTACTGAAATTGAGATGTGGGTTAGGGATATAGAGACTATCTTTGTAGTGATGAAAGTTCCATATAGTCAAAAGGTGAATTTTTCTATGTTTAAACTAAAATGAGAAGCTAAATATTAGTGGGAAACTATCAACCATTTGGTGCCCAAGATGGTAGGTACTGGTATTATTACTTGGACTGAATTTATTAAAGTTTTGTATGTTAAGTATTTTCCTAAGGTTTATATGAGGGAGAAGGTTAGGGAATTTATTAATTTGACCCAAGGGAAAATATCTGTGAGGGAGTATGAGGCTAAATTTATAGCTTTGTCTAGATTTGATACTAAATACGTGGAGGATGAAGGAGAGAAATGTAGTAAGTTCCAAGATGTAATAATTTGGCCCATTCAAAATAGAACGTCCACTTATGAGTTAGAAGATTATGCTTCTCTGGTGAACAAAGCCACGATAGCAGAAAGGCAAATGAACCAAGGGGTGTCGAGTAGAGAGAGTTTTAACAAAAGTAGATTCAACACATCTCAGTCTAAGGGAGGTGAGGGTAGAAGTGTTAAGATGGAACCTCATAAATTTTAGAGAGGTGGTGGAGATAGTGGTAACTGCCAAGGGAGATTTGGTAGAGATACTAGGGGTGAAGGATTTTCGGGTTCAGTTAGAAAGCTAGAAAGGGGTGAGGCCCCAATATGAGTTGTTACGTGTTTCTTTAGTAAAGAGGAAGGGCATTATAAATTTGAGTGTCCTAAGCTTAATGGATTGTAATGATACCATTGTCATCAAGTTGGGAATATTAAGAAGAATTATTATCAATTGGCAGAGACCCCAGCAACACCTAGTGAAGCAGCAAGTAGAATGTTACCTCCAGGTAGTGGAGCAAGGAGTGTGGGAAGTAGACAAGCTTGTGGTTCCAGGGAAAATGGAAGGTTCCTTACGATGAAAGAGGCTCATATTACTCTTGATGTGGTGACAGGTACACTTTCTGTTACAAATAGAATTGCTTATATTCTGATTGATCCGATTCCACACATTCTTTCATGTCCTATGCATTTGCTATATATCTGAATAGACCATGTACTCGTTTATATGTGGTTTTGGGTATTTCCATGCCTTTAGGGGATATGGTTGTAGATGAATATATTTTTCGTGATGGTTTTTTGACTGTGGGGGTTAGAGATATAGTTATAGATTTACTTCCATTGGATATCTATGATTTGGACATAATTCTGGGAATGGATTGGTTATCTAAATATCATGAATCTATGGACTATTTTTGTAAAGAAGTTGTTTTTAGAATGCCTGGTGAGACTGAATTTAAATTTGTGGGAGAAAGGAAAATTGCTCCTAGTTGCATTATTTCTACTATTCAGACAAGGAAATTGTTGAGTAAGGGCTGTGAGGGTTTCATTGCAAATGTTCTTGACACTAGGAAGGGGTATTGATAATTAGTCGATGTTCCTATTGTACGGGATTTTCCAGAAGTGTTTCCTAGTGAGTTATTTGGGTTACCTCCAGAAAGAGAAGTTGAATTTAGTATTGAATTAGCACCAGGGACAACCCATATTTCTATGGCACCGTATATAATAACACCTGTTGAATTGAAAGAACTCAAGATTCACTTACATGATTTACTTGATAAGGGGTTCATATAGCCAAATGTATCTCCATAGGGTGGACCAGTTTTATTTGTGAAAAAGAAATATGGTACTATGCATTTGTGTATTTATTATAGTCAACAGAATAAAGCTACAATTAAGAACAAATATCCTTTACCTCGTATAAATGATTTGTTTGATCAGTTACAGGGTGCTAAAGTGTTTTAAAAAATAGACTTGTGATCGGGTTATCATAAGTTGAGGGTCAAGGAGAGTGATATTTCTAAAATTGCTTTTCGTACTCGGTATGGCCATTTTGAATTTCTGGTGATGCCTTTTGGGGTGACTAATTCTCCAGCTGTATTTATGGATCTTATGAACCGGGTACTACATCCTTTTGTTAATTCATTTATGATAGTTTTTATTGATGACATTTTGATTTACTCACGTGATATAGTTGAATACGTAAATCATCTCATAACTGTTTTGAATGTGTTGAAAAATAAGCATTTGTATGCTAAGTTTAGCAAGTGTGAATTTTGGCTATCACAAGTTGTATTTTTAGGCCATATTATTTCTGGAAATTGTATATGTGTTGATCCTAAAAAGGTAAAATTTGTTGTAAAATGGGACAAACACAATAATGTGACTGAGGTGAGGAGTTTTCTGGGTTTGGCTGGATATTATAGGAGGTTTATTAAGGGATTTTCTTCGATCGCCTGGCCAATAACTAAACTAACCCAAAAAGATGTTAAGTTTGAATGAGATTTTGATTGTGTAAATAGTTTTGAAGAATTTAAAAAGAGATTGGTAACTACACCTGATCTTACTATTCCACAAGGTGGAGATGGTTTTGTTATTTATACCGATGCTTCATATAAGGGGTTGGGTTGTGTTTTTATACAACATGGTAAGGTTATTTCTTATGCTTCGAGGAAGTTACGTACGTATGAACGTAATTATCCTACACATGATTTAGAACTTGTTGCTATTATGTTTGCTTTGAAACCATTGCGGCATTATTTATATGGTGAGGTATGTGAAATTTTTACCGACCATCAAAACCTCAAGTATTTATTTACTCATAAGGAATTGAATTTGAGGTAAAGGCGGTGGATGGAGTTAATTAAATATTATGATTGTACCATTCACTACCATCCATGGAAGGCACATGTAGTTGCAAATGCTTTGAGTAGAAAGGCTTTGGGTATGTTATCTTGTATTCAGTGTGCTAGAGTCGCCCACGCTATGGAATTGAGATTGATGGGAGTAGAATTGTAGCTAGCAGATGGGGATAAATACTTTGCTCATATGAGCGTGAGGCCTTTGTTAGCTACCCCTATTCATGAATTGCAAAGTCATGATCCAATTCTGGAGAAGAAATGAAAATATGTTCGAGATGGTAAGTCTAAAGATTTTTGTATTGTTAATAACGGCACTTTATTGTACAAGCATCAGTTATGTGTGCCTAATATGGGTGGATTGAAAGCGGAGATTTTAGATAAGGCTCATAATTCCATTTATAATATTCATCCTGGTAGTACTAAAATGTATAGGGATTTAAAAGAGCATTATTGGTGGAATAATATGAAGAAAGAAATAGCCAATTTTGTTTCTAGATGCCTTATATGTCAGCAAGTGAAAGTGGACCATTAAAAGCCTGTTGGTTTGCTGTAGCTATTGCCAATATCGGAATGAAAATGGGATCATGTAACGGTGGATTTTGTTGTTGGGCTTCCTCGATCTTAGAAGGACTTAGATTAGATTTGGGTAGTGGTGGACAAATTGACCAAGTTAACTCATTTTCTAACAGTCAAAACTACGTATACAGTTGATAGGTATGCTAGATTATATGTTAATGAAATTATTCGATTGCATGGAGCACCTATATCTATTGTTTCAGATAGGGACCCTACTTTTACATCCAGATTTTGGGATAGTTTATAGTATTCTATGGGTACTAACTTAAAGTTTAGTACAACTTTTCATCCTCAAATGGACGGGCAGTCTGAAAGAATAATACAGATTTTGAAGGATATGCTTAGAGCTTGGGTGCTTGATTTCAAAGGTAATTGGGATGAATATTAGCCCTTGATAGAATTTGCAAATAATAATATTTTTCAATGTACTATTGGTATGGCGCCATATGAAGCGTTGTTTGGTAGACGGTGTCATACACCGATATATTGGGGTAAAGTTGGTGAAAGGAAGATAGAGGGTCGAGAGTTGATTGAAGTCACCACTGAAAAAGTGAAGACTATTCAAGATATAATGAGGACAGCTCAGAGCAGACATAAAAGTTATGTGGATAAATGGTGAAAAGATTTGGAATTCTAGAAAGGGGATTATGTGTTTCTTCGGATATCGCCATCGAAAGGATTTATGAGATTTGGAAAGAAAGGGAAGTTAAGTCCACACTATATTGGACCTTATAAAATTCTAGAGAAAGTCGGGATGGTTGCCTACAAGTTAGCATTACCACTGGAGTTAGCTCGATTGAATGATATTTTCCATATTTTTATGTTGAGAAATTATGTAGCAGGCCCTTCACATGTACTGGTGGACCAACCTATTGAGTTGAACGAAGACTTAAGCTATTTGGAAGAACTACATGTTATCGTGGATAGGAAGGAGCAAATATTGAGATACAAAGTGATCCCACTTGTGAAAGTTGCGTGGAGAAGGAATTCCAACGAATAAGCTATATGGAGGAGTGACGATATCATGAAAATGCACTATTCGTATTTGTTTGATTCAAATAACCAAGGTATGTAAATTTCGGGGATGAATTTTCCCAACGGGGGGAGAATTGTGACAACTCGAATATAATAATGATTAATTATGTTTGAATCATGTTTAGATTATGCGATATGGGTAATGTGTTATTAATATATATTATTTATGTTTGAATCATATTTAGATTATGCGATATGGGTAATGTGTTATTAATATATATTATTTATGTTTAGTCTAATCCTACTTTCATAAAGCATGAAATATTGAATTAATTACAAACACAAGATTTTAAGTTTTTACTAGGAATGTTCATGTTGAAGACTAGTTTTGACCATTATAATATAACAATTGAATTGAGGTATAAACTAGATAGTTGTAGATATATGAATTAGGTTTGTAAAATGGTTCATGAAACCAACATCCGAGTGAGAAGATATCATCTTTTTACGAACATGGGGTAACGTAGTCATTTAGCCTTAAATGATACTTTGTCTTATTTGGCGCCACATGTTGTATTTTGATTGGACCAAGGGGGGTGACCTTATTCCGACTTAGAAACCTTGAAATAAGCTTATCCTTTAGCATATTTCGGCCATGGAAGAGTTTTAGCCTAAGGATAGAGAATTGGGAAGTTTAGGAACAAAAGGCGAGGAAAAGTTGGAGAAAAAATCATTGAAAATGACGTAAAAGTTCCTAAGGTAATTTTACTTGTAAATCTTGTTATATTTTATGTATTTTTGATTAAAATGATAGAAATAATCATTTTTTTTACTAAAATCCCATGTCTTGATGTATACGTATGGATAGACGCAAGTTTAAGCAAAGTTGAACGCGTAAACCCTTGATATTGCTGCATTTAGAAATCTTGTGTATTCAAACTTCTATATCTTTTTCTATACTTACTGAAATTGATTAATTCTAGTTGGAGATTAACATAGACTCATATATACATATAAATATACAAAAATTATGTAAAAACACCAAGAAATGAATCTTTGGTGATAGTTTGAAGTTGAGATATAAAATCTTCCCCAAAAGAGTAAGTATGCACACCATGTGTTCGATATTTTGCTTGACATAGAAAATGAACTTTAAAACTTTTGAAACTTTAATTTTTTGTTATTCAATATGTTTATTGATATTGTATGTAATATCATAGGAAGTTGTGATGTAGAAAAATTATGAAAATTCCTGGAAGTTGACTAAATGATAGAGAAGCCTATAAGGCGGATTTGCTATGTAGTAAAGAAATGGGCATATCTTGCTCTAGGAAACTTGAAATGATGTGTCGTCTTTTGTATTGGAAACCTAATATGACAAGTATTTGATTATTAAAAAGGAATTAAAGTATGTTTGTACTATGATTTGGATATGTTAAACATCTTAACATCAGTTTAGATGGAATTTCATTTATGATAAATGATTTGAATGAAATCATACGATGCTTATGAATTAAGTTATGTTCAAGTTATTTTTTGGATTGTTAATATTCTTATGATGATACTAATATTATAATAATGATAGAAAGAGAATAAGAACCGAGTTAACAAGTGCCAAATAAAGGAAACGGAAAAGCCTATTAAATTTTTAACGTGAGTGTACTTATGATTATTTCAAATATAAATATGAATATAGCACTAATAGAGGATTTGTGTAACACCCCAAGACTTTTGGAACAGTAATAAATTTATTTTGGGAGAAATAAATAATATTTTATTGGAGAATAATTAAATTGGAAATTGAGGTCAAAATTTAGATTCGTTAGAAAATGTCTCGAATGGAGATTCTGAGAGTACCATCGTTTTCGGAAGGGTCGAGAAAGTCGAAATGACTGTACATTGAGTCTATTTGGGTTTCGAAATAAATTGGGACCATTTGACTCGAATTAAAGTTACCAGGTCATTTAAAGTGTGTATTATCATTTAAAGATGTGTATCTTGGGATTTAGGGCTTAAAAGCATACGGGAGATTCATTTCTCCAAAAGAGAGAAAGAGAAAATGAAAAGAAAGAAAGAGAGAAGAAGAAATAAGAAGAAAAGGAAGGAGAAGAGAGAGAGAGTGGAGATTTCCTGTCAATACGCGATCTCAAAGAGGATTCAGACCCGGCAAGTGATTAAACTTGCTAAATAATTGTTGTGTACATTTATTGCATGATTTGTGGATTGATATTTAGGGTTTTAGGTTTAGTTTTACAAAACCTAACTTTTGGGTATAATCTTAGATTTAATATGTAGATCTTTGATTTGAGGATAGAAATTAGTTTAAATGTATTCTAGGATAAATTTTAATGATATATATGTGATTGGGTTGAAGAGAAATGGAGATAAAACCATTCAAATAAATTTTGGGCATTTTGGCTTACTTTAAAAGTAGCCATTTTCGAGGTTCTGAAGAGCCGAATCGATTCGCCCCCCTAGCCGAATCGATTCGGAATTATGCAGGTGCCCAGGTCTGAGTGACCGAATCGATTCAGACTCTAGTCGAATCGATTCAGCCTGAGACAGAATCCCAGGTCTGATGACCCGAATCGATTTGCCTTCCTGGCCGAATCGATTTGCCTTCCTGGCCGAATCGATTTGCCTTCCTGGCCGAATCGATTCGCTGGGCCGAATCGATTCAGAATTTGGGCTTTTGAGGGATTATTTTTCTAAATGGAATTTTATCCCGTTTTGTTCGAGGTTATCGATTGGGGATCTCTATAGGAGATATTTGGAGTATGTTTTGGAGACTTTTGGCGAGTTGCCCTTATAAGAAATTTTGGAGTCATATTGACTAAATTTGAGGAATACCGATTATAGATTTTGGTATTTTTCTAAGTGGGGAAGCCCACTTTTATTTGGGGTTTTATTTGGTGATAATAACAATTTCACGATTTGAGAATGAGAATAACTTAGAGATACCGGATCTTAGGATCCAATCCCAAATGGGATAACTTTAAAGGTTCATAAAATAAATTAAACCATATTATGGATGGAGAACCGCGTATGCTAATTGAGGTTTATTATGATCAAGAATATCCTTAACTTGAATTGAATTTAGAGACAATTCATTATTAGAAGCGACATGTGAGCTTCAAGTGAGAAATAGTATAGTGTATACTAAGTGGGGAAGATGTGTGAGAATTGACGATTAGTATATCTTGAGAGAAATATACTAAACACTGATGTTAATCAAATTGCGCCAATGGGCGTATAATGAAAATGAAGATAAATATGATGTTGCAGGTATACCTTATAAAATGGTATATCTTTATTATGTGGGATGTATGTATACCTTATATGATGGTTTACATATATGTTAAGCATCCCCCTCCTTGCTATCATTGGGAAGTTTCGTGTGTAAACGGTGAGCATCCTGGCAAATAAAGCAGGGTGTGGAGATTCCCCAGGTCATAGTCATCCTTTGTGGTCAGCAAATGACATATATAATATACATTTATTTATTTTGGGGGTGAGAGGTCGTGGGTATGTGTCGCTCTCACTTTCCGTTTAGGAACTATGACCACTTCCCGGACGTTGTGTGCGTGAGTAGATCACGAGGTGGGTGTCGTTGAACCCCACCAGGTGGCCACAGTTTGTTACGTATATGGGGAACTGGAAGATGATAGCATGTGAGATCTCATCCTTCGAGTTATATCTCGGTTGGATGGTTATTATTGCTTGTGTTTGTACTTGGGTATCAAGCGCATAATGAACCTCAACGACCTACATTACCAGTGTTAGTGTATAGGGGGGGTTCCTTGTTTGGATTTCGCCTCGGCGAGACGTCCCACGCACGGACCGCAGTGTAATGTTGGAACTTGGGGATAAGTTTAGTCCATAATGCTCATAATTATTTATATATATATCACCTATCCCGACAATCGACAGTGCCAGGAGTAGTGTAACGGGGGGGTTCCTTGTTTGGATTTTGCTTCGGCGAGACATCCCACACATGAAACGCCGTGTACTGTTGAGAATTGGGAATATTAATTAAATAAAATATGGATAATAATTAGGGTTACATGCATCATGCATTGAGGTCATAATGAGCCTCGAAGATTAATACGGCCAGGAGTAGTGTAACGGGGGGGTTCCTTGTTTGGATTTCGCCTCGGGGAGACGTCCCACGCACGAAACGCAGTGCCGTGTTGAGAATCGAGAGGACTTTAGTCTTTATATTCATGATGCTAATAAATCATATATAAATACTATAATAATTATATATATGGTTTCATGCCTTATAAGGGCATCACTAGAATACAAAATTCTAGTAAATAAGAGTGTTGATGTATTGTGATGATGTGGACATGATTGGATCATGTAACTTTATATGTTCAACAAATGAACATTATAAAGTTAATTATAACTATTGCATTAGAGTTAATATATATAACTTAAAGATAATTGAAATAAATGTAGATTGGGAGATAGGTTAGATGGTTTCAATTAAATACTTCACTTGGTTTTAAGCTAGAACCCTCTTACCTAAATTATAGTCGGGAATCCATTTGGAGATCACGTGCATACGCTTAGTGCGCGCTTTAGTTAAGAGGTGAGTTGAAATTTGTATGGAGAGCTCGATTCCAACTAAATCATGTAATACTGCATTTATAATTATTATGCATTTTAATACACTTGCTATAAAATGTCTTTCAAACTCGGGCTCCGACCCATTTCTATTTTCTCCTCCATGTATATATTGTATTATTTCAGGTGTTCCTCCGCAAGGATGCCTTTGATGTTTCTCCATTCAGGATTTGTGGAGCTGTGGCAGTTGCGGACTGTTGCGGCACTTTGCTTTAGTCGATTCCTATCTGTTGTACATCTAGATTACGATTCAGATTGTATATTGAGTTAGTATTCATGTGTTGTAGATTAACAGTTTAATTTTTCATTTCTCAAGTTATTGTATTGTCTGTTACCCGATAGCATATTCGGGTATTTTATTGTTGAGATTTTGTTGTACAATGTACTGTACTCTTTCATATTTTTTTAGCATGCACATTTCACACATCATAGTTAAATGTATATCGTAGGTTATGTGCACTATTGGTTTTGTTGTTGTTGTTAAATATAAAAGTTTCAAAATTTTGACAATTCGCACTTAATGATTTTTGGTAGTTAGCCTTATATTATAGTGATTAGGGGTTGATGTTGAGACTGTGCCATCTGAGATACCTGATTTATTATAGTATAGGGCTGGGCACCCGTTATTATTTGGAACGGGTTGTCACAATTTCTTTGAATACTTTGGTATTCAAGATTTGTTTGGATATTAAAATATCCCAGATTTGTTTGGATCTTATGATCCAGGATTTGTTTGAAACTTATGATTTAGGATTTGTTTGGGCTTTATGATCCAGGATTTGTTAGAACTTTTGTTCCAGGATTTGTTATTGCCAACGGGCAGTTTTTTTTGGATTTTACATTTACAAATTTGATATAGAACTATCATTTCACTACAGGGAAGAAGTACCTCACTAAGCTTAATGCTTACAGTTTATATTTTAACATTTTTAGGTTTGTACGCTGCCAGCTAGGATACTATGTGATCGGTGATTTTGAGAGTTGCACCGTTAGAAAGAGCCGTGGTATAGATATGGGGATTTTTGTCATTGTCACACTTAGAATTTTACTACACTCGCACGTTGTATATATTGAGTTAGCATGGGTTGGTTTGATGATTGTAATATTTAATCATAGATATTCATAGTATTGTATGTCCACCTAATCATGACTCTAATGTTAATTATGTTATGGCACTGTAATACCCCGTAATTTTGATAACTTCTAAAAATGAATTTATTTGGAATTAATTGAATAATTTGAAATTAATTCGGATTTAAATATTACTTGAGAATATAGTAATATATGTTGAATATTACTTAGTGAATTAAAGTAATATGTGGTTATGACTTTACTTATGATTAATTTTAGAAGTTGTCGCGAATAGTTAATACAACAATTTTGGTGAATAAGTCAGATGCGTGTGAAAGTCGTATCGGGATTGAATTTATACAAAATAAAAAGAGGAATATTGTTATGTCATCGAAGTGGTCATTTTGGGTGTGCCAAAGTCTTCGGAAGTGTTTTTATAGTAAAAAAAAGTCTACTCAGACGTTTGTATAGGGTCTCGGGGCACTTTGGAGTCGAATAGTCACCCCGGAGGGGTAATATAGTCATTTGAAGGTGAATAGTATGCACGAATTTGGGAGATTATTTCTAAGTCTAAAGGGTTTAGATTACTGATTCATTCAACAAACTTAGAGAGAAAGAATGTGAGAGAGAGTGAGGAGTTTCTTTGGGGAAAAGGAAGAGTCTTTGTGGGAGAACCAAGAGCCAAAATTCACCACCACCAACCACCATCGAAAGTTGATCGGAGAAGGGAAGAACCACCAGTGGACACACATCCCCAAAGGATCATATCTTCAGTGGAGGCAAGGGATTTAATATTTGCAATCTAGTTAGTATAATGTCCATGTTAGGATAGTTAGAAATGATGAGAAGTTGCATGTTTTGAAGATAAACTAGTTAAATGTTAATTCATTTCTGGAAAGTAGGAATATGTAGGATTAATCTCATGTTGTTGGTAGACATTAAACCACGAAATGAACATCACATGTTGGAGAAATTCTAAGAATCATAGGATTGTTCTTGAAATGTTCACATATTTAGTTTTCTGGAAAAATATGAGTTATATGCTTTTAATCCAAATCCTTGATGATACTAGGATGTTTAGATTAGTAGGAATCATTTACATATGTTGCTATATCATATAGTATGGATTATGAGAAATTTGGAACGTTAAAATAAAGTTTTGATTGGTTAAAAGAGGTGTAACCCGTAGGATAAAAGTTGCAGAAATCTGGGTTGATATCTAGGTGATCGATTGATCGACCCATGAAGCTCGATTGATTGACTAATAGATCGATCGACCCAAGACCTTCGATCGATCGACCTCCCCATAAAAGATGAACTTGTTCCTTTTTAATTCTTGATTAAATCCCAAAACTTTTAAGAATCTTTAGTCATTATTATTTGAACATAATGGGACTTAGGGAAGGGCAGTAGGCCATAGGTAAGACCCGAATTAATATTATAATGTTTGGGATTTAGTTGGAAAGAATTATGTTAATTAATCGAATGAATTACGGTTGATAGATTCATGATTTGGGTTATGATTCATTTATATGAAGATTAAGGATAGGACCAGTAGGGAGGGGATCATTTGAATTACCTGGACTAACTTAAGTCCATATGTAAAATTAATCGTAAGTGAAGGAATATATGATTATGAGAGAATAGGTTTTATCGATTATAATTCAAATGAAAAATGAGTTTAATTCGCAATAATTCGGGGAGTATGATGACATGGACCAGTAGGGTATAAGTGAGTTTCTTACGGGTTATATATCAAGGAAAACTTATTTAAACTTAGAGTAATGAGGTAGGCTCGGGAATAATGAATTAAGGAGTAAAGTCATAATATTTAATACGTAGAATTTGAGAGATAGATATTACTACGTATGGTAATTATCTTATGGTTGTGTGAATACCTTGTTGATATTATATATATATATATAGGTGGATGTATGCCTATATTATAGATTATTATGTGTATGACATACCTACGCTACTTGCTATCGTGATGGAGGTTTCACGTTGGTGACGGTCTTGTCCTATGCACCCATTTGAGAGGATTTTAGATTCGTACCCTGAGCATAGGACCTTGGATACGTTCTATCGGTGAGATTGATAATTTCAACGGTTAAATGGGAACGTATGTATGTGCGTGAACCATTTTGCTGGGGATTATGCTCGCCTCCAACACATGTGTGTTGTGTTATTTATGATTCTGGGAAGACACCAAACCATTTGTCCATTAAATAATGAGAATTGTGACTGGACATGATAGCAGAGTATGCATGCACCGCAGCTGTGACTGGGAGGTGCTATATTAGTATATATTATAGGGTGAATATATATATATATATATATATATATATATATATATATATATATATATATATATATATATAGTGATTCAATCTACTGTGTGATATTGTAGTTGATGGTGGATAAAAGAAATTGAAAATTCATATTAAAGAGAAAATAATGTGAATAATTATATCACGTATGGTATGGGACAAACGGGGTTATTATATGGGACAGAATCATGTTGTTTTAAATTAGTTGGAAGGAAACCTTAATTAGGAAGTTACTCAGATACGTTAAGCATGCACTCTAGATAAGATGTGAGAATATCAGGAGAGAGCCTGGAATATAACATGTACTTAATAAATGCTTAATTGCACTTGTTAAACACTTGCTATTTTAAAATCTTTTACAATCAGGCTTTGACCCGTTTCCTTGCATATTATCTTCTCTACTATATCTATTATAACAGGTGCCCAGCATCAGGGACGTGCAGCTTAGGGTATGGATGTATGATCATGAGTTGCTGTTCCTGGATGCTACATCTTTTTTATTCCTATGGTTGTAGTACTTTTCTTATTTAGGACATGTTGCCCAGGATTCTAGTTATTCCATTTACCTTTTCAAATATTGTATTGGGTTTACGTTAGTACTATCATTTTGGTTTGTTGGATTGGTGTTAGATATGTTAAACTCGGAAGTTTTATCCAGTTACATTTAATCTTGCTATTTACTATTCAGTTGTGATATGAGACTTCTCTACTGTTGTTCAGTATTGTGGTAATGGTTTTTAAATTGTCATTAATCATGGAAATTGTTTTAACACTTAACTTAATTAAGTATTGGGTGAGTTATTTTAAAAAGAAAAAAATGTTTTTCGACAGTGATGCTGAGAATGAACCAACTGTATATTCTGTTTTAATTTAATAAAGGAGTAGCTACCCGGTATTTAATTAGGCGGGGTGTTACAGGCACAAAGAATAGTATTATGTTCGTTATGTACATTACACATGAAAATATTAATATATGAATTAAATTTCAAATGGACTGAAGATTATGATTTAATTATTATAAAAATAAATTATTAGAATGGTGTGGGTTTTGGGGTGTGACAGTACTTCTTTTTGCCCGCATGCAATGTGTGTTGAAAAATATTGTATTTTTGCACCAATTAATATTTTAACCAAATTCATTTTTGGTCAACTTTGAGCCATTATAAAAGTAGACCCCCATATGAATTGTATTGAGACTAAGTACGTATGCGTCCCTTGTAACAAGGAAAGTCATGTGGGATATTTTTGTTAAATAATCGAAAAAGGATGAATGGGAAAGTTTCTTTCAAAATGGCCAATTTATTTATGAAATTGCTAGGCATTTTGTTTAATTTTTGGGATGATTTTTTTTAACTATCTCTAAAGATTGTGACTTTTCTCTATATGCAGTGACACTTTTTTGAATAAGAATGTGACTATTCTTTATATATAGTGTCACTTTAATTTTTTTTTGCATGTCATAATCAATTTATTCCGGGAAGAATATGCCCATTGATTTCATCTGTAAAGCCCACTAACGGGAGAAAATTCTGTCTTGGTGAGAGAGTCTTCAATAATCAACTTGATGTCATCTTTTTTATCTGTATATTTTCTATTGACCTAATATTTTGTTTAACAAATATGATTTATTTCATCTGTTAATTTGATAAAAACATGAAAGCGCATAATTTAAACAACAATCTCAATAATTCTATTATGAACTTATTTTGTTTGGACTTTGCGGTTGTATAATTTTTTTGGCATTGAGTAAATATATATTAGGAATAGAAATAAACCCACCTAATGAGTAATTGACTACTTGATGTGGCATTTATAATTGCATTTATCCTTAAATGATTTAGATCTTGTAATGCGAGTATGCATACTTGATGATTTTCTAATTTCTAATTGTCAGAACTGTTGCAAACCTATTTTTCTAATATTTTAAACAAAATATTTTTGAGTTAATGTTTTTATATGGTATTTAAATATTTCAAGGAATTCATATAAAAAAATCAGCTCAAAACGACTTTTTTTTATATTTTAAAAAAATTGGTCAAACCTTCGTAACTTTTAAAGTGTTTTAATAGGTTTGAAAGTTTGACAATTTTTTTAAAATAACAAAAAATGTTATTTTGAGATAAATTTTTTATATTGGTCCCTTGAAATGTTTAAACACAACACAACAAAACAACTCAAAGATAATTTTTTTCTTTAAAAAATAGGTATGTATACTTCGTATGTATTATATATATATATATATATATATATATATATATATATATATGTGTGTGTGTGTGTGTGTGTGTGTGTGTGTGTGTGTGTGTGTTTTCTTTATTTTTATAAATAAAATTATTAAAGGATTAAGAATGAAAAACAATAATTTGAAGTCGACTCACAAATCCGTCTCGTTTTGTGCGACACTGACATATTGTCTCTACATTAGTTCGTTTTGGTGGTATTACTAAGTGGATCCTATGCGGACACCAAAAATGAATCAATGCAGAGACGACGCGTGAATGAGTTGCACAGAATGAGTCAAATTCTTACCTCCATATAGAATTATTCAAAGAAAAAAGTAGATACAAAATTGATTATAAGCCACATCACACTTCTGAGTAACTTGGCAAAGATAAATCCATAGACCTGACTTAACAAACAGATGACAAAATACAACCGAAGAAATACATTCCTAGAGGTTTGGGTTATAGGTATAGTTAGAAATGTCTTCTGCAATTTTAGTATTTGCGGTAGCCCTCGTATTCCTAGAGGTATGTCCAACAGGAGTGAGGTCCATACTATTGAGCATTACGAGTATTGTGTTGTGCAATTTTAGTATTTGGCTATGCTGCTCAAGAATCTTGTTGATTGCAGACCTTTCCTCCTCATTACGAGAAGCCAATACTTTTGTTGCACTATCTGTCTCGTGAGGATTTTCCCAAGGAATGATTGGTTAATTCAACTAAAGGAGGTGGTTGTATAAATACACAGATAATACACAAAATCAAAATTTCATTTCATCTTCCAAGATTGATAACCTAAAAAATCAAAACTTCAATTGTATTCATGTGTTGGAATGGAAAATGTTAAGTCGCGTAGGAAAATTAAAAACAGTGAATTTAACTTTCGAAGACAACCATCCGGAAGCGCTTTTTCCAAACCTCTGCCTTTGGTCATCTCTCTCTCTCTCTCTCTCTCTCTCTCTCTCTCTCTCTCTCTCTCTCTCTCTCTTATCATATACTCATCTAGGGGTGCAACTGGTACAAATTTTTACCACCCTGTACCATTTTAGTTCGACAAAAAATGATTTTGGTTTCATATTATGAAATACCGAAAATCGATTTTACCGAAATCGAAAATACCATAAAAAATTTGGTTGGTTTTATTTTTCAGATATAAAAACCGAAATTACCGTACTGACTTATCATATTGAATTTACCGTACCAAAATATCGTACCAAACTTACCGCATATTACCATATCAATGCCACCCACCTAAGTTTTTCAGAATTTTTTGGACCTTTGTGTAATATTTCATAATATAAGGTATTAAGTTTGTGCGACACAAATACAAAAAAATCTTATTATAATTTCTACACATGCTATTGTAATACCCCGTATTTTTGTGATATTTATTTATGGGATTTATTGAATTAAATGCGTATTAATTGGAAATTAATCCGGATTAAAATACTAACGAGATGCGAGTTGGTATTTGATTATAATGTGCATATATGATTATATATGAATATTGAATTATGAAATTTGTCGTGAGATTGAAATACGGCAATTTGGAAATTTTGTTGAAACGCGTGTGACAGTCGCGTCAGGGAAATATTTATTTTAATTAAAAAGTGAATTTTAGTTCTATTAACCGTATGGTCATTTTGAGTGCGCCAACGCATCCGGAAGGGTCTAAATAGTCAGAAAACACTAGCCGGGGGTTTAGTTTGCGCCCCGGGGTATTTTTAGGCCATACCGGCAACCAAAAAGGGCAGTTTGGTAATTTTAGAATTTTGGGATTTTTGATTAACGAATTTTAGGAGTTTTAAATGGAAAATTAAAAGACCCACTAACCCATTACCAGCCATTAACTGATTAGAGGGCCACGGGGGTTATTAGAATTAGACCCAAAAGTTCCTAAGACAAACCCTAGCCTCCATTGCCACCATTAGAGAAGAGCTTGTAGAGGGAGAGAAAGAGGAGAATTCTGCAGAGAGAGAGAACCATTCATCGGATCGACATCAAAATCAGAGATTCAAATAAGGCAAGTGGTTTAATTCTAATTAATTTCAGAGAATGCTTCTTCCATGCGTAGGAATTTGTTATAATTGTATTTGTTTGGGAGTTGGATGAAAACTCATTAAATTTGGAACTAGAATCTTGCATATTGATGAGGAATTGCATGTAGAATTATATGTAGGCGATTATTCTGATGTTAATAAGATCTTGGATGAAACAAAAATGGATTTTATTAGGCTCATTGATGATTTATAAATGTTAGGGTTCGTGTTCATATAAATTGGGGATAAATGAAGGGATTTGAAGATTTGATGATGTTTAAGATGAATTGGCCCTATATAAACGTTTGATTATGACCTATGAATGTTTAGTACGAATTATTAACCTTAAAATGATGTTGGGACGATTTTTATGTGGGATTAGGAGTGAAGAAAATTGGAAAAACGAAAAAAGGGAAATCTGGGCTCGAATCTGGCCACTCGTTAGAAGACCTGCCCAGGTCGTTCGAACGAGCTTCTAACGAGTTGACCTTTGACTTCTAATGAGGGTGAATTTCGTTCGATGATTTCGTTCGAACGAGACCTCGTTAGAAAGCCCACTATGTTCGAACGAGACTTCTAACGAGTTGACAATTTAGGATTTTTAGCCTGTTTTGATTCCGAGTGTCCTATAACCTTGTTTATATGTAGAGATAACACTTCCTTGTGGATTAATGGATATATTTGGGATATTTGGGATATATTGAGGAGCAAAACCTAGAAGTGTAGTTAAACCTAAGGGAAATTATGGAGTAGGACGTGAGTGTCTATTACGGTGCGAGAACTATTGACGGCCTAATTTATTATATTAACTGGGAACATATAAATTGTCTAGTATTATATGTCGGTACGAGAATGAGAAGGGTACCACCAACATATTATGGTGATTACTAAGATGTGTGCATACTTAGTATATGTATTGATTTTATGTGTATGACATACCTACCATACTTGCTATCACGGGAGGTTTACGTTCGCTTAGGGCCTTCTAATCCTTGTGTTGCTCGAATTTAGATTGGTTACCTCGATGAACATAGGTCAGAGAAGGGCTTATTGGGATATTAATAAGTCTGCTGATCGTGGGAGCGTAGGTATGTGCGTGACCCATGTGATGTGACTGTGTTCGCCTCCATTGTTTGTGATGTTGTTATCTGAGAACGATTCCTGAGAGATTCGGAATGCGTGATCCTAATGTACGTGATGTACCGGGATGGATAGCAGAGTATGTGTGCACCGCAGCTTAGTCTCGGGGTGCTTGTATTGTATATTTATGATGTGAATAATATACACTTAATTAATGGGAACTTTCATATTGATATTGTGAATACAATTATGGTAATGTTTTGAGAAAACCTAACGGGTTAACCGATAGTGAATTGTATTACTGATTGAGAATCTGAGTTTAAGTAAAGCCCTCTATTTAATTGAGAACGCTACAATGTAATATGGAAATCGAGTAGTAAGGGGTAGAACTTATTACGGTTTGGGTAGATATGTATGTCATGTAGATGAGTACGGTACGTTAGGAGTGCACATGTAGTCGAGAGGTGAGAATTTCATGTGAGTGCACGTCGTAACATGTATTTTGCATTTTATGTTTTAATGTTATAAAACCACTTGCTGTTTTTAAAATGATTTCAACTTTCGGGCTCTGACCCATTTGCTTTCAAATCTATTTTTGTAAAAACCATTTTAGGTGCCTAGCCACAAGGACACCATGCTTAGGATCCTCATTCAGGTGACGAGCTGTAGCTGTTTGTGGAAGTTACAGGGCTTTGCTTGTAGACGCTTCATCTATCTTGACTCTATATTCAGCATTTTATCAGTTGTAGGGCATGTCGCCCATTCCTTTTAGAGACATTTCATTTATTTCAGTTATTCAGACTTCTGGCATGTAATTATTCAGGATTCAGACTTGTCACATTATTTTTCAGTTGTGGGATTATTGTGAGGAGTTTTCCTCCGGATTTCTATTTATCATTTGTTGGTTATTTCATTACTTCGTTATGGTGAATGGATTATGTTGATTCTTCCATTATTCTTTTATTGCATGTTAACCGGACTTAACTTAAAATTTGGCAACTTACTTTTTAAATACTAGGTGGTTAGTAAATATTAAAATGTTTTCGGCAGTGATGCTATTAACTGAACCAACTTGGCATTTTGTATTGATTTAATAAAGGAGTAGCTACCCGATATTTAATTAGTCGGGGTGTCACAGGTGGTATCAGAGCATCAGGTTCTAGTGTCCTTTAGGATCTGTACGGCTTATTATGTTTCCGCTAAGCTTTCTTTGATGTAGAGCCCTATAATTTAGGACTGTTGTATTCTTTTGTATGTGCTACGTTCTTCAGCTATTTTGAGTTTATAACTGCGAACTTATAAACTTCGTTCTTATTTCAGATGCCTCCACGACGTGCACAACGGGTTCCCAGGGATGCAACGCCAGAACCACAGCCCGCACCAGTTCAGGGTATGATGAATGCCGCTGAGGTTGCAGCCTTAGTGGCCCAGGCGGTAAATGCCTCACTTGCCGTAGTTCAGTAGGCACCACCTCAGGCGCCAGTATCCGCGCCAGTTCAGGCACATGCATTCCCGTCTTCTTGGGAATGTGTTCGAGATGCTTTCCAGAAAGCACACCCTCCGGAGTTCGTCGGTAGCTCCGATGTGGTAGTTTCGGGTCAGTGGAGGAAGGATATTCAGCGGCACTTGAGGATGTATGAGTGCACCAATGTCCCGAAGCAGATACTAGCTACCTTTAAGCTAGTGGGGTCTGCACTGCAGTGGTGGGAGTCTATTACCACCATGGAGGAGAGAGATACTCTTACTATTCAGGAGTTTTGGGTGCGGTTCGATCGCAAGTACTTTCCGTCAGCTGTTCACATGTAGATGAGGAGGAAGTTGATGAGCCTCAAACAGGAGAGTAAGACGGTGGCCAAGTATGAGGCCGAATTCACTGATCTTCTGAATATTGTTCCGGATGAGATACCGACAGAGGAGAAGAAGATACAGAAATTTACGGACGGGTTGACATGGAGGATTCGTCAGCACTTGTTAGGGAACCTCTCGTTAGCCACTTATTTTGATGTGGTTAACGCTGCATTGCTCCATTGCCAGGATCACCGCTTTCACATGGCTGAGGGCAAGCGATCGGGAGAGTCCAGCCATCAGGGAAGGACTGGAGGGAATGGTGCCAGTGGGGCACAATCTGTTCAGGGGCAGAGGCAGGGCGACCAGGGTACCCAGCAAGGGGATCACAAGAGGTTCAGGTCAGGGAATTTTAGGCACGGACAGGGAGGTTTTCGGCAGGGCCATCAGGGTCCGAACGGCCATCAGAACCAGCAGGGTCAGAATGGCCAACAGCAGTTTCAGCAGGGCCAACAGGGCCAGTGGCGGAACGGTAACGGCCACCAGGGCCGGGGGCAGCAGGGGCAGAGAGGGGGGAACTTCCCAGGGAAGTGTTTCGTTTGTGGCAAGACTGGCCATAAACGCCAGGACTGTCCTGATAGGGGCAGGGCCCCGCAGCAGCAGGGTGCTCGACATGAGCCATAGAGGCCACTTTTTCCACCTGCTCTCCCAGCTCCAGCCCAGGTGCCAGCACTACCAGCCATTCCAGCAGTTCCTGTGCAGTAGGGGCAGTTACAGTATGGACGTGTCTATAACGTCCACCAGGCAGCAGCTCCGCAGGCACCACCCGCGATTGAGGGTATGTTTCCTATCCATGGTACTATGGGTCGGGTTTTGTTTGATACGGGGGCAACGCATTATTTTATAGCTACACATTTTGCGAAAGCCTTAGGGTTGTTATCCACAGCAGAGAGCACAGTGACGTGTGTAGACTCACCATTGGGGAGTGGGTCACTTATATTCTTTATATGCCGGGGAGTGGGGGTAGAGATTGGTAGTTTGGTATTACCTGCAGACATGTTGGTATTAGATATGCATGTTCACGATGTGATTATCGGTATGGATTGGCTCGCAGATTATAGAGCCATGATTGATTGCTTCGGTGGGAGCATTGTTTTTGCCATTCCGGGGCAAGAGATGTTTGTAGTGGCGATGCCTCGCCCAGAGGGAGGCTCGACCGATCATTTATAATACCTAGAGGAGGATACCTCTAAGGAGGTTTTGATTCCTTTAGATTCGATCCCAGTTGTCAGGGAGTATTACGATGTGTTTTAGGAGATACCAGGCCTACCCCCAGTCTTGAAATAGACTTTGTCATAGACTTATTACTAGATATGAGACCTATAGCACGCGCACCGTACCGTATGGTTCCAGCTGAGATGAGGAAGTTACGAGATCAGATTGAGCAGTTGTTGGGTCAGGGGTTTATTCGGAGGAGTACTTCACCGTGGGGTGCCCCTGTGTTGTTCGTGAAGAAGAGAGATGGTTCACTGAGATTGTGTGTGGACTACCGGGAGTTGAACAAAGTCACGATACGGAATAAGTATCCGTTGCCTCAAATCGATGACTTATTCGACCAGTTGAGAGGAGCTTCTTTCTTCTCGAAGATTGATTTGAGATCGGGATACCATCAGTTGCGTATCAGGGAGGAGGACGTCTCGAAGACTGCGTTCTTATCGAGATATGGTTCTTATGAGTTTCGAGTTATGCCTTTTGGTTTGACCAATGCTCCAGCCGTGTTTATGGACTTGATGAATAGGGTGTTCAGGGATTTCCTAGATCAGTTTGTCATTGTCTTCATTGATGATATTCTGGTTTACTCCCAGGCAGAGGAGGAGCACGCCGAGCATTTGAGGCAAGTTTTGCAGACGCTACGTCAGAATTAGTTGTATGCAAAGTATGAGAAGTGCGGGTTTTGGCTGAAGGAGGTCCAGTTTTTGGGACACATTATTTCCGACCGGGGGATATCTGTTGATCCAGGGAAGGTATTCGCGGTGAGGGAGTGGGGACAGCCCACGACACCGACAGAGATCCGTAGCTTCTTGGGCCTAGCAGGATACTACAGGAGGTTCATTCGGGGATTCTCGAAGATAGCAGGTCCTTTGACACATCTGACTCGTAAGGGTGTGCCATTCATCTGGAGTGATGCCTGTCAGTTCGTATTCGATGAGTTGAAGGATAAGTTGACCTCAGCACCTGTGTTAGCATTACCGAGACCGGGAGTTGAGTATCTAGTCTACACAGATGCGTCCTTACAAGGACTTGGAGGTGTATTACAGCAGGAGAGTCAGGCCATAGCTTATGCTTCCCGTGAGCTAAAGCCTCATGAGAAGAATTACCCCACTCATGACTTGGAGTTGGCGGCAGTTGTATTTGCCTATCGTATTTGGAGACACTACCTTTTGGGGGAGAAGTTTCGATTGTTCATGGACCACAAGTCCCTAAAGTACCTATTCACGCAGAAGGAATTGAATATGCGGCAGCGAAGGTGGCTTGAGTTTGTAAAGGACTATCAGTTTGATATCCAGTATCACCCGGGAAAGGCTAACGTGGTAGCAGACCCGTTGAGCCGTAGGCCAGTAGAGGAAGTGGCAGGGGTGTGGAAGGCCAAGTGGAAGGAGTTGGGACACCAGGATGCAGTGGCCCGATCATTCATGTCTGTAATGACTGTTACACCGCAGATTGTCACGAAGGTAGTAAGGGCACAGGCAAATGACTCGTTCTGTCAAGAGCAGATAGTTCGATTATTAGCAGAGGGAGCCGAGTCCTATACCGTTAGTTCAGACGGAGGATTACGCTTCAATGAGAGATTGGTAGTTTCGGAAGGGGAGGAATTACGGCACGAGGTGATGGCAGAGTCGCACGGCTCACGGTTCGTGGTACATCCCGGTGGGGACAAAATGTACCAAAACATGAGACGACAGTATTGGTGGAGCGGGATGAAGAGAGATATTGCCGAGTTTGTTTCTAAATGCGCCACTTGTCAGCTAGTAAAAGTGGATCATCAGAGACCGGCAGGACTGCTACAGCCATTGGAGGTCCCTATGTGGATGTGGGAGAGCATATCCATGGACTTTATCACGGGGTTGCCTACGTCACAAAGAGGTCACGACTCCATTTGGTTAATTGTGGACAGGTTGACCAAAGTTGCTCATTTTCTACCCGTAAGGACAGACTACACTACGGGACAGTATGCCCAACTCTTTATTTCTGAGATAGTGAGACTTCACGGTGTGCCCCTAAATATCGTGTCTGACCGAGACAAGATATTTGTTTCACGGTTTTGGGAGAGTTTTCAGGAGGCCAAGGGCACGGAATTGCGGTTGAGTACGGTGTATCACCCGCAGACCGATGGGAAAACTAAGCGTACAAACCAGATGTTGGAGGACATGCTACGTATGAGTATCATTGATTTTGGGGGTGGATGGGAGCAGTATCTTCCACTGGTGGAGTTTGCTTACAACAACTCCTACCAGTTCACCATTGGCATGGCTCCATTTGAGGCGTTGTACGGTAGACCTTGTCGTTCCCCAGCATGTTGGCTGGAAGTGGGGGACAACAAACTACTTGGGCCGGAAGTGATTCAGGATACTTCGGCGAGGATAGAATTGATTCGGAGTCGCATTCGGGTAGCTCAGGATCGGCAGAAGAGCTATGCTGATGCGAAGAGGTTCTTCAGGGAGTTCCAAGTGGGGGACCAAGTTTTGCTCAGAGTATCTCCTATGAAGGGGATTATGCATTTCGGGAAGAAAGGGAAGTTGGCACCGAGATATGTGGGACCATTTCCTATTATTGAGCGGATTGGACCGGTTGCGTATACGCTTGGATTACCGGAGCATTTGCATCGGATTCACGATGTATTTCATATTTCCTCGCTAAGGAAATATCTTAGAGACGATTTGGCTCATTCTCACATTACTTTGGAGGACATCGATCTCCAGCCGGATAGCAACTACGAGGAGGGGCCGATTGCTATTTTGGACCGAAATGAGCGGAAACTGCGATCAAAGATAGTTCCGTTAGTGCGTGTTCAGTGACGACATCATAATGTCAAGGAGTCCACATGGGAGCGCGAGGATGAGATGCGCGAACGTTATCCAGAGTTGTTCTTACCAGGTACTTTCTAGTTCCGAATTTCGGGACGAAATTCAGTTATTAGGGGGGAAGTATGTAATACCCCGTATTTTTGTGATATTTATTTATGGGATTTATTGAATTAAATGCGTATTAATTGGAAATTAATTAGGATTAAAATACTAACGAGATGCGAGTTGGTATTTGATTATAATGTGAATATATGATTATATATGAATATTGAATTATGAAATTTGTCGTGAGATTGAAATACGGTAATTTGGAAATTTTGTTGAGACGCGTGTGACAGTCGCGTCAGGGAAATATTTATTTTAATTAAAAAGTGAATTTTAGTTCTATTAACTGTATGATCATTTTGAGTGCGCCAACGCGTCCGGAAGGGTCGAAATAGTCAAAAAACACTAGCCGGGGGTTTGGTTTGGCTCTCGGGGTATTTTTAGGCCATACTGGCAACCAAAAAGGGCAGTTTGGTAATTTTAGAATTTTGCGATTTTTGATTAACGAATTTTAGGAGTTTTAAATGGAAAATTAAAAGACCCCTTAACCCATTACCAGCGATTAACTGATTAGAGGGCTACGGGGGTTATTAGAATTAGACCCAAAAGTTCCTAAGACAAACCCTAGCCTCCATTGCCACCATTAGAGAAGAGCTTGTAGAGGGAGAGAAAGAGGAGAGTTCTGTAGAGAGAGAGAACTATTCATCAGATCGACATCAAAATCAGAGATTCAAATAAGGCAAGTGGTTTAATTCCAATTAATTTCAGAGAATGCTTCTTCCATGCGTAGGAATTTGTTATAATTGTATTTGTTTGGGAGTTGGATGAAAACTCATTAAATTTGGAACTAGAATCTTGCATATTGATGAGGAATTGCATGTAGAATTATATGTAGGCGATTATTCTGATGTTAATAAGATCTTGGATGAAACAAAAACGGATTTTATTAGGCTCATTGATGATTTATAAATGTTAGGGTTCATGTTCATATAAATTGGGGATAAATGAAGGGATTTGAAGATTTGATGATGTTTAAGATGAATTGGCCCTATATAAACGTTTGATTATGACCTATGAATGTTTAGTATGAATTATGAACCTTAAAATGATGTTGGGACGATTTTTATGTGGGATTAGGAGTGAAGAAAATTGGAAAAACGAAAAAAGGGAAATCTGGGCTCGAATCTGGCTACTCATTAGAAGACCTGCCCAGGTCATTCGAACGAGCTCATTCGAACGAGATTCTAACGAGTTGACCTTTGAATTCTAACGAGGGTGAAGTTCGTTCGATGATTTCGTTTGAACGATACCTCGTTAGAAAGCCCACTTCGTTCGAACGAACTCTCGTTCGAACAGCCTCGTTCGAACGAGACTTCTAACGAGTTGACAGTTTAGGCTTTTTAGCCTGTTTTGATTCCGAGTGTCCTATAACTTTGTTTATATGTAGAGATAACACTTCCTTGTGGATTAATGGATATATTTGGGATATTTGGGATATATTGAGGAGCAAAACCTAGAAGTGTAGTTAAACCTAAGGGAAATTATGGAGTAGGACGTGAGTGTCTATTAGGGTGCGAGAACTATTGACGGCCTAATTTATTATATTAATTGGGAACATATAAATTGTGTAGTATTATATGTCGGTACGAGAATGAGAAGGGTACCACCAACATATTATGGTGATTACTAAGATGTGTGCATACTTAGTATATGTATTGATTTTATGTGTATGACATACCTACCATATTTGCTATCACGGGAGGTTTACGTTCGCTTAGGGCCTTCTAATCCTTGTGTTGCCCGGATTTAGATTGGTTACCTCGATGAACATAGGTCAGAGAAGGTCTTATTGGGATATTAATAAGTCTGCTGATCGTGGGAGCGTAGGTATGTGCGTGACACATGTGATGTGACTGTGTTCGCCTCCATTGTTTGTGATGTTGTTATCTGAGAACGATTCCTGAGAGATTCGGAATGCGTGATCCTAATGTACGTGATGTACCGGGATGGATAACAGAGTATGTGTGCACCGCAGCTTAGTCTCGGGGTGCTTGTATTGTATATTTATGATGTGAATAATATACACTTAATTAATGGGAACTTTCATATTGATATTGTGAATACAATTATGGTAATGTTTTGAGAAAACCTAACGAGTTAACCGATAGTGAATTGTATTACTGATTGAGAATCTGAATTTAAGTAAAGCCCTCTATTTAATTAAGAACGCTAGAATGTAATATGGGAATCGAGTAGTAAGGGGTAGAACTTATTACGGTTTGGGTAGATATGTATGTCATGTAGATGGGTACGGTACGTTAGGAGTGCACATGTAGTCGAGAGGTGAGAATTTCATGTGAGTGCACGTCGTAACATGTATTTTGCATTTAATGTTTTAATGTTATTAAAACACTTGCTATTTTTAAAATGATTTCCACTTTCGGGCTCTGACCCATTTGCTTTCAAATCTATTTTTGTAAAAACCATTTTAGGTGCCCAGCCACAAGGACACCATGCTTAGGATCCTCATTCAGGTGACGAGCTGTAGCTGTTTGTGGAAGTTACGGGACTTTGCTTGTAGACGCTTCATCTATCTTGACTCTATATTCAGCATTTTATCAGTTGTAGGGCATGTCGCCCATTCCTTTTAGAGACATTTCATTTATTTCAGTTATTCAGACTTCTGGCATGTAATTATTCAGGATTCAGACTTGTCACATTATTTTTCAGTTGTGGGATTATTGTGAGGAGTTTTCCTCCAGATTTCTATTTATCATTTGTTGGCTATTTCATTACTTCGTTATGGTGAATGGATTATGTTGATTCTTCCATTATTCTTTTATTGCATGTTAACCGGACTTAACTTAAAATTTGGCAACTTACTTTTTAAATACTAGGTGGTTAGTAAATATTAAAATGTTTTCGACAGTGATGCTATTAACTGAACCAACTTGGCATTTTGTATTGATTTAATAAAGGAGTAGCTACCCGGTATTTAATTAGTTGGGGTGTCACAGCTATCTGATATACAATACACACACACGGTTTTATAACTTTTAACCTAACCGGCACTCTCTCTCCTCTTCTTCACGCATGATCCCTTTCTCCCTCGCGATCTGTTTCCTCTCCTCTCTTCGTCGTATAAATCCAGTAGTAACAGGAGCTCCTTCCGGCTCCGAGCAACTCTTCTCCTCCTCTCTGTCTTCCGCCCTCTCCTCCTTCGTCGGCATCTCAACTGCCTGCACCCCAAGTTCCCCAATCGCATTTGAGCAGGAGAAAATCAATGATTCATTCAACTCCGTTCCAAGCTCCAAGCAAACAACAAAGCATGTGAGTCTTCTGAGAGAGTGACTAAGCCGTAAGCAGGTAATTTTTTTTATTTTTTTTTATAATTTTTTAGTAAGTTAAACATCTATTCTATATGGTTGAAGTTAGTTTATTGTAAACACTAATTTTTGACATTCTTAGTTTATTATAAACCATACCGAATGCATAAACGGATTTGAAGTTTGGGTATTTACCGAGAAAAAAACGAATTTAAACCAAAATTACCGAAATAAAAAAAAAAAAAAAAATCGACCGGTAAATTGGTACGTTACAGTTTTACCATCTAGATTGTGGTTTTGGTATTGGTAATGGGTCATTACTGACCATACTGTATCGGTTGCTCCCCTATACTCATCTCTCCTCGTGAATAGTGAAGAAAGAAGACCATAGCTTTAAAAGTGCCCGTTTTGATACTAGCGACGCTTTGAATGTACTCATCTAGCGAAGAAGTAACCATGCTAATATTATGATCTAACATAATGACCTCCACTACATTCTGCATCAATCAACTACGCACGTGCTACAAGGTCATGGTTTCAAATGCAACCCCAATCGATAGATTCACCATGAGTAACGGCATGTTCGCACAGGTATAGAATACATATATATACATCACAGGATATATGTAACTATAGTAGGATATCTCCTCGCTCACGCATCTATCCAAATCACCTAATCCCTAAATGCGGAAATCAATTAATATATGTAATTTCAACTTTTACTAAAGTTATAATAATGTCTAAGTCTTGGTTTTTAATCTAATAAACCTAACTACCGCCTTACTATTCATCTTTCACTAAAACAAATATTTGATCACTCAATTCAACTCGCGAACAAATTCTCTAACGAAACTAGGACCAAATCCCAAACTTCCTAAATCGTATTCAAATGAAATTTTTCCCTCATTCGATCTAGGAAATAACTCATTCGAAAAAAACTAGGAATCTCGTTTAAACGACATTACTTTAGAATGCCCTCTTTCTATTCAGAATACAAATCATCACAGAAGTCCTCCGTTAATGAGTTTTAAATCTCTAAAATGGAAACCCAACAATACTAAAATCAAATGAGAATATGTGTACAAGATTCTAACGATTTCTAAGCTTTATTATCAACCTCAAACAACAATTTGATGGTTAAATCTTTTAAAACATAATTTTTTCTACAACATGAATGGGTTATAAATGTCTTTCAACTTCATAATCAATCTTTAATTTAACACTTTGGTTTATCTTGAAATGAGATTAAATCCTAAATCATGATTATTAACATTGCTTCAATCAATAATCATCATCAATTTTCATTTCTCTTCGCAAAACAAAAACTTTTAATACAAGGTTAATTAGTTACTAATCATGATTATCCCAAAATGGTAACATAATTAAGATATATAAATTTCAATCCTAAACATGATTTCTAATCCCAAAAAAAGAATGGAAAGCATGAATTATAAATCAGTTACTGATTATAACGTGATATTGAAAGAGATTTTTTTCCTTAAATTGAAGAATGAGGAACTCCCACTTTATTCCTTTGCTTTCCTCCCCTCTGCGTCTTCTCTAGATCTCCAAAGCTAATATGACTACTAGGGTTTATTTTAGGTGATATATTAACATGGATTAAAGAGTCCTAATATCATTAAAAACTCTAACTCCCGCACCTCTAAAAGAGGCCTAATTTTAGGCCCTAAATGAGCCCAAAAGACTACATAGAATAACCAAAAACTCACCTTAAGGGTAAACCTACACTGGGGCCAAGGTTCTAAAAAATGTGGGGCGTGATCGAGGCGTGGAGGCCAAGCCTTAAGCCTTAGAAGCCTAGGCGGGCTTGGGCGTAAAAAGGCATTTAGGCCTTCTTAATATATTTTAATATTTTTTAACCATAACAACGCTATTAAAATACTAAAATTGTGCGTATCATAAAAATATGTCTGAATATTTGCAAATTAAAATACTATTTGATTATTTTGGATGAGATAGTGATTCGGTTTGTAAAACAATTCTTTAAAAGGCGATATCGTTTCCCTGAAGCATTATTGTTTTTAGAAGAAAAAAGTGTGCCTTAAGGGTTTTACCAAGAATAAGGCGTAAAAAACTTAAAGCGTGGTGTTTCTCCCAAGCCTCAAGCCTAGGCGTACCTAGGCGGGTTTTTTAGAACAGTGACTGGGGCCAACTTAAGATGATTAAACCACACAACCGGGTGTCCGTGTAACTGCGGAGTCCACTCAAATGGAATATACCCCATATATCACGGTAAACCTTGCGACATAAAAGAAAAAATAATTAATTATTTTACACATAATCGCATATAGTTTACATAATTAATCACACTTATTAATTTTGATAGCGAAGCTTTAACCATAATATATTTTACATGTTAAAAATATGTATGTTTGAACAAACTAATAGCCTTTGCTGCCGTTGAATGTGAAGCCATCCAAGCCTACATACATGAAGAAATCCAAAAGTCTCAAATGAAGGTTTGAAAATGAAGTCATTTGATGGTGGAAGCATAATAGAATGTGAATATTTGTACATAACATAATCCAAGGGTGATTTATAAGACATGTTTATTTATCAAGAGTAAGGATAAGATGTAAAATTTAGAAAGACAAACAAATATCCTCAAATTCGGAGCTTGAGTTGAAATAGCTACATATATTAAATAAGTAAAATTACTGAAAGGAAGGATGAACGGTCAAAGAGGAGGAAAGAAAAACATCTGATTTGATAATTCATACAAACTCAAGTTTAAGCAACAAATTCAACATTCGAAGAAAATTGAAATTATAAATCTGAATGCACATGTATTAAGATCCAAAGAAACATCATTCCCTATTAAATATACAAAAAAAGAACAAAACACTCTTCCACTAATAAACCCTAAAGCTCCATTTGATTATCCCAAAATAGTAAATTGGTTTATTAATAAATTGGTCAATTTATAGACCCACTAATTGTGTTTAGTTTCATTAATGAAATGATTCATTAATTGTCCCATTTTATCTCATGTGAAAAAATATGAAATTAAATCGGTTAATAACAAAACGTGAAATGCGCCAATTTGAAATAGGAGTCGCATAAAGTGCACAACCTCTCTCCATTTCCATCCTTTCCCCCTCCCCTCACTCTTTCTCTTAATTTGTTTTGGGCATTTTCTCTCATAGAACCTTAACATCAATTTAAAATTACCAAACATTGTGTAAAATTAGATTTGACTCATTTCAAATCCACGCATTTACAATTCTTTAATTCATAGTGAACCAGTTTATATAATCAAATAATTTGCATAACCAAACTCATCCAAACTAATTTTCTCAGTTATAACATACATATTTTCCCACTAAATTTCTAAATAAATTAGGAATTTAATTTAGACACTACAATCAAACTCATCTACTGCCGCTCAATGTTCCTTATTTACTCATCCACTCCAAATCAAAAAGTAAAAATTCCTTGGTTGCATGGGAAATCAATTTTCAAGTCTGTCTAAGCCAAATGGTAAACAAAAAAAAATCCTTGAAAGATTCAAAATGAAAATAAAGTTGATCCTGGATAATTGAGTTTGTGATTTATTTAGTGTGACTTACTCGACTCTTAAACCATGGGAGCTTCATTGAGTTTGAATTTGGAGACCTAGTTTCAAAGTGGCTCGTGGTAATCCTCTCGCTTACTTGATTGAAACATTGAAATAATAAATAAGCATAGTGATGGGCTCAGGGTCGTCTTTGCTTATAGGTAAAGCAGGTGGATGCCTAAGGCCCTCGATGAATTGGGGTCCCCTCGAAATTGTTTTTAGGTAGAAAATAAATTATTTATGAAAAAATAATTGGTTATGAAAATATTTAGAGTTACCACTAAAGCATGGTCCCTCAAAAATAAAACTTGTTCCATATAAAATATTTAATACAATAATTTTTGCGTTTGGAAATTACATTTGTTGTTGTGTGATTAATATGTCTACTAGAAATATCCATCCGATCACGAAAAAATAAAAAGACAAAAATAAATTGAAGAAGAAACATCAAAATTAGCGGGTTCAATAAAAGCAATTAGATTTCAAATGCCACAAATAAAAAGTATAAAAGTAATTAGATTTTAAATGTCGCAAATTAGAGATGCATTGATTGACATAGCGAGTAGTCCCTATTGTTAAGTAAGCACATAGAATATTTGTGATGACTTGATAACTAATGCTTTTGGTACTTTTGATTTTATTTTTGGTATTGTTATGTGTTAAATACGGTCAATAAAGTTAGCAAACTTTTATAAACATATAACATGGATATTGATGTTATTTGAATCTATTAAAATGACTTGTTAATTATTTTGAAAATAGGGATAAAACATATTTAAATCCGCACATATTGAATCTAAAGATATTGCCAAAGAAATGAAAATTGAACCCGTATTTCGTGAAAAATGTAATATTTATAGAAAAATATTTAGATGATAATTCTAGTGATGGGATTAGACAATCATCGAAAGAATCATTTAGAGTTAATTACTTCTGACATATAATAGATCGAGGGCTTATGTTAATTAGAACTAGATTTGAAAAAATTAAAAAATACGAGGACACGTATAGGTTTTTGTTTAATTTGAACAACTTAGAAACTTTAGATGATGATATTTTTAAATAGTTATTGTATTAAGCTTGAAAATTATTTAACACATGATAATAGTCGTGATATTTTGAATTGAAAATTTTAAAGACGTCTTTACCTAAAGAAACTGAAAAATCAATTGTGGTATTAGAATATATTTGTTGACGCAAAAATTCTCCATCTACGTGGACTAGTCAGAAATGAACACCTGTTATCCTGCGTGGCAATAGTTATACTTGCTCGGCACCCGAGGAGAGTTGGTTGGCACCCGAGGAGAGTTAGTCGGCACCCGAGGAGAGTTGGTAGGCTTACTAACCAACACACGGCATACCAAGCAACTCAAGGAAGACCAACCACCCTAGAAGACCAAAAGTTATATTCATTGTATATAGATATAAATGTATGAATATATAAAGACATTGTATCTCTTTAATTCTCATCACTATAAATACATGCATCCCCTTAGCCAAAGGGGGGATCTGAAAAACAAAACAATTCTCTACACACCCCTCTCCCTCTCTATTGTGCTATTGTACACCCCTGGGAATAAAAAAGAACAGTGGACGTAGGCTTTATTCATAGTCGAACCACTTTAAAAACCTTTGTCTCTTATATGTTTTATGTGAATGTTTATCTTCATCTTCAATCTCATCCTCATCATTTATCTACTGTTGACGCCACTAAAATGGCAGAGGCCATTTTCTGTCTTTAACAGATTGGCGTCGTTTATGGGAAGAGACACAAAACTCTTTCCTTATTTATGGATGAAGATCATCATCACAAGCTAAGTCTTTCTATCTTTTTATATGAACAATTATATACACATATTATTTCCTTCAATCATGAATCTATATTCACGAACGACATATTTTTTAATTCACGTGATATTGCTATATACAATGATTTATCAGGCAATCTAAAAATTAGAGATATCAATCACATCATTTTATTCATGTGAATAAGATACATACTCAATTTTTACTGAGTCCCAAATCTGCACAACTGTGTCGCTCTTTCATGAATTTTAGATCTTTTAATACTTTCTAAAAGTTTCATTCGCATCATATGTATCTACCTGGAAGGGGGAAAATAAGAAGAGATATGGTCAAGAACGATTTTCTCTCACTAAAGAAATCACAATTCTGACCCAGAACTACTTCAAAAGCTCCCATCAATTTGATTCATTTTGTATTCCATTTCTGTAAATTTTTGTCTTATTAGTTTGATGCAATTTTTAGACAAACATCCATAGTGTTACATGGGGTAAAGATTAGTTGGATCGCCATATTTCACAACAATTCAAAACGATTCTCTCTCTTCAAAATATTAGCCATATCTTTACATATAGAATTGGTAATTTTGATTTATTAAACTCCCTTTTTTATATCTGATGGCGGTTGTGTTATGGGTTTAATAAATTTATTTAATGTGGAATCAAATTCCGACGACCTGACAGCTACACAATTTCAATCCACTCATCTCTACCATTCTACAACAAATGGAATTGGGGCATAAATATAAGATCGAAATCTCCCTACTTTAACTAACTTAAATGCATGAGGTTTGATATCTGAGGAGTTGGCAAACAAAACCTCAATCTTGCCGAGTAACAATACCTTTTCCTGTTCTTTTTCAAATTATGCTAACCAACAACACATGGAGGCTTTACTCAGGCGATATTTGTTGGTTGGCCATACTTATTCGTTGGTCGGTGATATTTATGGCTCGATTTCTGGTATTGTTGTTGGTCAGATATACCAGGTTGTGTGGGTTGTTGTTGGTCGACGACGTTTTATTGATCGGCACACATCAACTCTGGTTGGAGATATGTCACAGTACTGAAGTCCTTACAGTACCCGACTTGGTTGGCATACTCACTATTGCTCAATGACAGTTCCAGACCAGGTATTATACAAATTGAAAATTCATATTTACTGATCGAAAATACATTTTATTGGTCGGAGACTCATATAACAGATCGGTGGAATGAATTATTGGTCGGCAAAAACACAAAGCTGTTCGGAGACCAACTTATTCTTAGTCGATGGCCTCAACAAGTGCTCAGGCAAAATTATCTACCCAGTAAATTCTTGGATGCTCATCAACAGCACATAAAGACCTTAAAAGGTTAATACTGAATAAAAACAACACAACTAGACTGCACATAGCATAGCAGCACGACTGCAAAGAATAATTCCTCGAGGAACTTCAAAAGTTATTTGAACAACTTTCAAGCTTATTCGGTCAACAACAATTCAATCGGAACCACCTGGGCATAGAGCTTCATACTTGACTTAATTGAGTTAAGATAAGAGATACATGTAGGCCTTTCTAATTAATAATTCAAACATTTATTCCTCAAACACTCGTATTGAGCTAAAGAACACATGTAGAAATTCCCAATTTGGAATTCAAACAGATTCTTCAAAAGCTGACCAGAGTCAAATGTGGGAAGAAATGTAGAAATTCACAATTGAAATGTCAACATATATTCTTCTTAAACACTTCAACTGAGTTAAATAATAGAAGCCAGAAGTTGCAAACTATGACAAATCTCATTGTTGCATCCAAATTCCCAGGGGTGATACATAGCACACGACAAACAGAGTTCCTTAAAAGAAAGACTAGCTCCGACGCAACCATCAATCAGCCTGAATCATCCGTTGACCAGAAGATAGTACACTTTATGTTGAACAAATAAAGAAGGCAGATCAAGAATTTCATTATACACGAGCACCGAGCAACACTGCAGGATAAATACTCCATCCTTTCAGTTAACCATCAAGCATGGAGCATTGGGGGCTTCTGTTGACGTTAAAATTCTCCATCTACGTGGACCAGTCAGAAATGGACACCTACCATCATACATGGCAATAGTTATACTTGCTCGGCACCCAAGGAGAGTTGGTTGGCACCCGCGGAGAGTTGGTCGGCACCCTAGGAGAGTTGGTCGGCATACCATCTAACATACGGCATACCAAGCAACTCAAGGAAGACCAACCACCCTAGAAGACCAACAATTATATTCATTGTATATAGGTATAAATGTCTGAATATATAAAGACATTGTATCTCTTTAACTCCCATCACTATAAATACATGCATCCCCTTAGCCAAAGGGGGGATCTGAACAACAAAGCAATTCTCTACACACCCCTCTCTCTCTCTCTATTGTGCTATCGTACACCCCTGGGAATAAAAGAACAGTGGGCGTAGGCTTTATTCATAGCCGAACCACTTTAAAAACCTTTGTCTCTTATATATTTGATGTGAATGTTTATCTTCATCTTAAATCTCATCCTCATCATTTATCTGCCATATTAATTGCATTTTTCACATGCTTGGATTGCCTATAGAATAATTTTGACAATACTGATTATAGTTTCCTCGGCCAAAGAAGTTTTTTAAAGTCTAAATTAATAAAATATTATATTCATTCTATTATATCACAAAAAATATTAAATGGATTCACCATGTTATCAATTGAAGATGATTTGTTAACAATAGTTAAATTTAATGATTTAATTGCTAGTTTTCCATCAAAAAATGCCATAAGAATACATTTTTTTTAATTTGATTTTTTATATGTGAAGGGCCCCCAATTGATTGTTCGCCTAAAACCTCTAAAACTTCAGAGTCGACCCTGGATGGGCTAGTTCCATTTATAGGGTCAAATATGTATAAAATTTTATTAATTTTTTAATGCACCAAGCCCTTTTTCATTATAGAGCACATATTGTTAGACAACTATACTCATACCCATTTTAAATCCACTTACACCGTCTCTAAAAACAAACACATAACCACTCTATCTCTCTAGCAATGCCACCGCACGCCACCAGAGACTCGCTGTTAGAGTCTGTAGGACTGAACATTCTATTCGGGATGTTTCTCTCTCTCTCTCTCTCTCTCTTCATCAATTTCTTTCCTATTCTGGTCCACACTAGTAGCACTATTGCCGAAGGTGGAGAATAAGGTCTTTCGCCAAAAAAATGGAGTTTTCGCCCAAAAAATGGAGGTTTTAAAGAAACGGTAAATTTATCTCTTTCGATTTTTTGGTCAAACAATATCGAATGTAAGTGTTTTATTTTTTTTGAAAAGGGGATAGAGATCTCCACTATTTATTAATAAGAGGAGAAATTAGCCTCTCCTAGGTGGCCTTCCCAAGAAAAAATGAGATCATAATGAGTAAATTCCAAATATAATAATTTTGTGAATTTTGGATTTTTAGATTTGAAATTATGAACTTTTGAGTTTTTTTTTGTGTGTGTGGGGGGGGGGGGGGGGTGAGGTACTTCGCCGTTAAAGATATTTTTTGGGTACGTTGGTCCTTTTAATGCCCTGGTTGACTAAATAATACATTTGACACCATTTGACTAAATAGTCCTTTTAATTCCCTGAGTTGACTAAAGTCAATGGTGCATATTACCCCTACATAAAAAAAAGTAGTTGCAATCTGTTCAATAATTTTTATAGAGAATGAGAGGGGATCCCTTTAAATAATTTTTTTGTTCAATTAGACCCACCTTACAATTGGTATAGAAAACGACCCTCGTATGTAAGGTCGTCTCCCATGTGTAATTATATATCGGGTATTTTCTATGTTAGGAAAGGAGAAGGGAAAAAAACTTATCCAGTGATCTTTTCTATATAGGAGTGGATATGACGTTATTTAGATATGAAGCATGACTCGATATGTGATTCGAGACATGACAGGACACACGTCATGTGATTTATAATTTTTTCAAAAATTAGGATACGATACCCTGATATATATATATACACACTATAATTTGAAGTGTTTATTGCAAGTTATTTTCATAAAACTTAGTTAAAAATATTTTTAAATTTTTTAATACATATATACACATAGGGATGGCAACGGGTCGGGTTTGGGGCGGATTTTTCAAAACCCAAATTCGCCCCCGAAAATGTTTTTAAAACTCGCCCCACCCCGAGACCCGTGCTAAAAAATTTTAACCCACCCTTAACCCTTTACGTCTACGCCCCCAAACCCGCCCCGACCCACCCCATTTACATTGAGCTGGTTAGAGACCCGCTGAGGGTGGGTTAAAACTCGCATGTTAAACCCGTATACCACATATATAACTTATATATATATATATATATATATATAAATTTTTAGTGTAAATGATATATTAAATATGCGTATTTTAGTAATTATAAGAAATAAACGGGGCGGGGCGAGACGGGTTATGCTTATACATAGTAAATGCGAACCCACTCCGTTTAATTAAAGTTTTTTTTAAAACCCATACCCACCTCGTCTATTTTAAATGAGTTTTTAACCCTTCCCATTACGGGTGGGGAGGGACGGGATGGGATGGGACGAGGAAGACGAAAACTCGACGGGACGGGTTAAGTTGACATCTCAGAATACACACACAAAATAAAGTAATTAAATTTGCTTTTCAAATTTTGATATATTGGTTCACGGTTTTCTGTAAGCAATAAATTAATGTTGGGTACAACTCTACATGTAGATAAGAGGTGTGACAAGTACAACTCTACACAATTTTTGTTTTATGTCTACTGTTTTAGTTAAAAAAGTTAGGACAATGTACAACTCTATGCATACTAAAAAATGAAAAAAAAACAAGAAAGAAACAACCTTTATAAACAAAGGTAATACTTTTAGTGAGTTGGTTGTACTTATAGTACTTTTAGTGAGTTGGTAAACAGAGGGACCTGTCAACGGGTCGAGTTAGGTCGTGTACGGGTTATGAGTCAAAACATTCTAAATCCATACACGATCCGTTAAGATTAACGGGCTAATGACAATACCCAAACCTAATATGTTAATATTAACGGGTACACGATCCGCACCGTTAACACCTGTCAATATTAAATAACCAATTTGGGTCCAAACAGGTAACGGGTTGGGTGACCCTATAGTACCCGGTAGTCTTCCTTAGTTTAAAAATAATTGGTTTTAATTGTTTTTCTTATTGGTTATATCTTGGGTGACTCTATGGTACCCATTAGTTTTAAAGAATTTACAATTAGTGAATTTTAATGGTTATTCTTATTGGGTATGGGTTGACAGACCCTATAGTACCCATTAGTGTTAATGGGTATTAACAGGTTAAAATGGGTACAAGTAAATTTTCAAACCCAACTAACGGGTCTATCGTGTTAATCCGTTAATAACCCAAACCCAATAAAGATAACTCATTAACTTATAATTTTGTGTCAAATCGTGTCAACGGATTATCATGTTTTTTAATAGGTCTAGTAATACTCATTCCTCTTGATTTTCTCTTCATTTATTACACCCTAAATAGCAGAAGCCATTGTTGCAATATCTGTTGCGTATGATTTCCTCAAAGAATGATTGTCTGATTCAACTAAATCAGGTGGTTGTGTATATACATAGAGAACACACAAAATGGAAAAGACATTTGGTCTTCGAAGATTGATAACCTAAAAAAAATCAAAAAGTCAATTATCTTCATGTGCTGGAATGGAAAGCATTTAAGTGGTGTAGGAGTAATTAATGAGAGGCCATCTAAATTATTGAGACATGGAGGAGCTTACTTTGAAGAGCTCCATTATTATCCAAGCACACCTTATAGAAAGACACTCTTTCTTGTAGCCCCATTTGTTTATATGGTGATGAGAGACTTTGTATTAAACGTTGGAGGTTAAAATAGTGAGAGATATTAACATTAGTGGCAGCAAGTGTGGCTCCAGTACTATTGTGGGAAGAGAAAAGCATTGGAATAGGTTTGATAACTCTGTCAATGCTGTGTCCTTTGGTTTTGTGGCCACTGCCAATCTCATTTCCATGTTCCTTGTTATGGCTATTTTTGAGAGGCTCATAAGGCCAAGATCAACTTCTGCCGCTACCCAAAATCGTGGGGGATCTTGTAGGGGTGTTGAAAAAACCAACCGGAGCGAGGGATCCAATCGACCGAGCTGAACTGACCCTTTTTTTGGGTCTTTTTCTTTATCGGTCCATTCCCAATTTATTTTTTGGCACAATGACCAAGTCGGTTTGGTCAATAGTGTTCAGTTCAAAAAATCCTGTTGGGACTGACCTTGATGACTCTATATAAAATAATATTTTTTTACATATATATGTATCACTGTTCTAAAAGGCGCGCCTAAGCTTGACGCTTGGGAGAAACGCCTTTTACGCCTTATTCTTGGTAAAAAGATTAAGACGTATTTTTTTTTAAAACAAAAATGCTTTAATGAAACGATATCGTCTTTTAAAAACTTTTTTAAAAAAATGAACCAATATCTCATTCAAAACAATCAAAAGACAAATGGTATCCCAAACCTCTCTACCTCTCGTCCAAAAAAACGCAAGTTTTTTCTTTTCTTTTCTTTTTTTTCGTATTTATAAAAAAATATTTTAGTTTTCATATATTCATACATATTTTAAGGTATGTACCATTTTAGTATTTTTTAATCGCCTTGTTATGTTTAAAATGTTAAAATATATTAAAAAGGCCTAAATGTCTTTTCACACCTTTTTACCCCTAAGGCCCGCCTAGGCTTCTAAGGCTTAAGGTTTGGCCTCACTGCCTCGGTCATGACCCGCAATTTTTAGAATCTTGATATGTATATATATATATATATAAGATAAGTAAATGGTAAAAGTATGTATTTTAACATTTGATTAGTTTAAATTATAGATTAATTCAATAGTAGGTTTGTTTTAATTGTAAATTGTGATATTTTTTTAGATTTTAATGTTAAAAAAAATAGATTCGGGTATATTTTATTTCTATAAATGATTTAATTCATTAATACGAGGACCGACGAGGTAGAACGGATCGATCATATAAAAATCCGAACGACTAGGGTCGATTAACTGACATTATCAGTTCGATCTCGGTCCATTTTTTATAGGACCCAACAAGTCGATCCGGTCTAAAAAACTCTCAAAATCGGTTCGAATTGGACCGCGGACCCCCTTAGGATCCTGAGGCACACACATGATGTTCAATGGAAAACTCAATTACCCATCTCCCAAAGTATGCTCTCTCTCCCTCTCTAGAACACTTAAACACATTATATGTCAAAAATAGCAATGTTTTAGTTCTTGTTGCTATCTTGATTCATTTCCTTGTATTTTGTGACAATTATCTCATCTCTTTCTTGATGTAATTAAAGCAAATTATGTAATTTGATCGATGATCGGTGATCGTTTATTGATGTCGACAGTTGGAGGGGATTATAATTGTTTCAGATTCAAAGTATGCGGCATTTTTCGGTGACATAATTCTGTGAGAAAGAGAAACAAATGTCATAGAGAAACAGTGTACAGAGACCCGCTATCAAAAATTTCAAAATCCATCCTTTTCAAGAAAAGGAGAGAGAGTCAATAAAACAACAATGGCCCTTTAAAATGATAACCAAAAAGAAAAAGGAAATCCAATAACTAAAAAATCATATAGATATGAATGGGAAAATTGGAGTTCAAAACCACCACCCATCAATCGATGAGCTGTATGTTGATCATTTAGGATATTAAAGTTTATATCCTTTATTTATCTCCTTGTATGTTGATATATACATATAAAGAAAGAGGGGATGAAGACATTAAATCCCTTTCATAAGTCACCGTGCGTGTGCGGGTCTCTAAATTTATAAAGTTAAAAAGGAGGAAAGGGAGAGAAAGAAAATTAATAAAGGTAGATTAAAGGGTTTCATAATTAAGGGAAAGTGGGTTATCTTTCACAAAAGATGAAGGGATTTTATGGTGCAACTATTTTGATTTCTTTAGAAAATAAAATGACCAAATGGAAATTTCAAGAGAGAGACGTAAGGGATATGTGACAACCCGCATACCAAAATAAGGGGTGGCCAGCCCGATACCTCGACATAACGGAATCATGGACGGATATCATCCTAAGCATCATAACAATAAAACAGGTATACGAGAAAACCACTCCATAAATCAGAAAGCAGGCTGTCAAAATTTGGTTTAATAAAGATTTAAGAAATAAATTAAACAACCCAAATTAGATGAAAGTGGAATTTCAAAGGAATATATAGATAAATACCAAAACAACCTACAATAAAAGAACCGAATAATCTGTCGGTCCACAGTTACATTCAATATTTTCAACAAATTAATATATTTTACATACTACATTCATTAACAAGTACAAAAGATGGGCCACTATCTCAGATGAAAGACCCGATCATAACTAGATTCCAAAAATGAAGGCGTCTAACAAACATCCTGTAATAATCCGCAAGGTCATACAGCTCGTCAAAATCATAAGAGTAGGAAAACTCATAATGGGCGCCCTTGCGGAGGAGCACCTGAGCGGATACAACAACATGCACAACATGGAAAAATAACGGGTCAGGGACCGATTTATATATGATTCCCAGTAAAGTAATAAACATGATAGATATGGACAACGAATCATAAATAAAGTGAATGAGAATCTAGCAACCTAATCATAAAATGTGATGATTCAATTATATAAGTTTCTAACAGTTATGAAATTGGGCAAGAGAAATTAAATTAAATCTCATATCTCATCATTTTCCATTCCTTAATAGGAATATAGTTTCCATCATATCTTTCCGTTTTCCATTCCTTAGCAGGAATAATTACCATCTCATAACTTATGGCAATTTACATACCTCAAGTCCCACTTGAGTTAGAAAGGTTATATTCTTGTACATATAACGTTTCTAAGACCGCCCCTCCGAGTTTCCCCACTTGGCGCGCCCCTAAATGACTATCATCTTCCAGGGCCTATCTATACAAGACAACCTGGGCACCTAACGCACGTCGGGAAGTGTCCATATTCCTGCGAGTGAGTCATAACCACACCCGAAATTACCTCACTAGCGCAGAAAAATATATACAAAACCCGCATATGGCCGAGGACTATAGCCAGCCTGCATTCAATAGTCAGGGGACATCACCTCATGCGCGAGCTTCCCTTATGATAGCATTTAGAGAGGTATGTTTAAGTAATTTAACAATTACCAATTTAATCTCATTTTCATTACCATGAATCTCATGTGTTTCATTTTACTTGAAACATTTATCTTTGAATATTTCTTATTCAATTTCATCATATATTTAAGTCCCGAAGTATTCTCCAAACAGTCCCCCAAAGTCCAACAAATCCCGAGGTTTCATACACCTCAAAAAGGTTTCTAACATCTCCACATATGGGCTTAGAACTCTAACTTTAACTAATTTCCCAAAAGAGAAGTGATACCTAAGCATCACTTTAAGTACCCCTAAATTAACCCCAAGTGATCCCATTCAACTAGAGGGTAATGACCAAACTCAACTAGAACTCTAAAATCGTAGTTTTACTTCTTACAAGAAGGGTCCTAGGTCATAATCCTAAAGAAAGGGGTAAAATTTAAAAAGAAAAATAAAGGAAAATAGGCTTTCCGAATCGATTCGGACTAGACGAATCGATTTGGGTTCTTAAAGGCGAATCAATTAGGAATAGCCGAATCGATTCGGCAGAGAAAAGTGAGTTTCTGCATAATTGCCAAATCGATTCGGACGAGCCGAACCGATTCGGAATACCCAGGCTTGGAAACTGTCTCTCAACGAATCGATTCGGCCAGGCTGAATCGATTCGGTCTTGCAGAAATTCCAAGTTTTGTTTATGGAGTCTTTGACTCCAAATTCTACCCAACTTCAACCAACTCAAACCCCTATACTTTAATGCAACCAACTGATCATAAATGCATCATCCAACCATAATTTACCTCCAAACCATATCAATTTAACTTCCAAAGATCTAAAGCCCATAAATCAAATAAAAACCCTAACTTCCATAAACCATACATAACCATAACTATCAATGCAAATTACTCTACTTAAATCATAAAATAGCAAGTAGATAACTTTCCTCAAGTTTGCAAGTTCAGATTTTGATGAAGTTGTATGCAAGAACAATCACCCAAGCTTCAATCTCTCACTTTCTGCCAAGGTTTCTTCTTCTCATTCTTTCTCTAGGTTTACCAATGTAATTAGGGGAATAGTGACTTAGTTCAAGACATAAATCGTGGCTTGAGTCCAAATATCCAGCTTAAGTGATTAATACGCGGTAAAATAATACGCAACTACTCATATAAGCTACCACTAGTCAAAAGTGCCCGGGACCTCGAAAATAATATGGCACACAATTTGACTATCTCGAACCTACGGGAACTAACTACGCCCTCCAAATTATCATTTGGAGATTTTATAATTCATTTTAGGTTCCGGTTTCATTTTAAGCCAAATGTCATTTTAAATTCTTATGACATAATAAAACATAACATAGGAAAATTCACCTCTACATACGGTAAATATGAAACATCATAGTAGATATTAACTTATCTTCCTTAAATTAATACCTACTCCACATATCAACATCTTTATATCTAATCACTATATTTAGCAAATTAAATATAAAATAGGACCTCAAAAGAGAGGGTTATTATAGGTTACAAACATTAAGAAGGGTATTTTATTTTTCCACGTGGAATGGCTATATGTGTAGAAAACTTTAATGTCGCCCTTCCGTTTTATAGTATTTTATTGATTACTTCTTTTTGCTGCACATGCAATGCGTGTTTAAAAATATAGTGTTTTCACACCGATTAATATTTTGACAAAATTAATATTTGGTCAACTTTGAGCCATTATAAAAGTGGACCCCCATATCAAACATATTGAGACCAGGTACGTGTGCCTCCATTGCATCAATGCAAGTCATGCGTTATATTTATGTGTTGAAAAATCGATAAATGATGAATGAGAAAGTTGGTTTCAAAGTGACCAATTTATTTATGAAATTTTTAGGAATTTTATTTAATTTTCTGGAAGATTTTTCTTCACTATCTCTAAAGGTTGTGACTTTTCTTTATATACAGTCCTGGGAGGAATATGCCCATTGATTCCATCTATAAGACCCATTAACGGGAGCGAAATCTGTCTTGATAAGAAAGTGTCCAATACAAAATTTGATCGATGTCATCTTTTTCATTTGTAAATTTTCTATGAACCTAATATTTTATTTCATAAATATGATTTGTTTCATCTTTTAATTTGATAAAAACACAAAAGCACATAATTTTAAACAACAATTTCATTATTCCTATTATGAACTTATTATGTTTGGGCTTTGTGTTTGTATAGTTTTTTGGCATTGAGTAAATATATATTAAGAATCTAAATAGCCTAAAATTATTAAGAGCTTTTTAACTTTAGAATACATCTTGTTATGCGAGTATTCAAGCTTTATGATTTTCTAATCGTCAGACTGCTGCAAAATTATACACTGAAATATGGTACTATAATAATTTTGGTGATATATTGATCAAATATGTTTATAATTCTGTTAATCTATTACCTGAAAAATGCTAATAATAGTGTCAAAATCGATTCAGGCATACGAGTCTATGCAAAAAATTAATATTTGGTTTTCAAATTTTAATTAATTTTCACGCATGTTAAAGTATCTCGACTTTAAGCATGAAATAAATAAAAGTCGGAACATAATTTTTTTTATTCTTTAGAAAAAAAATAGATCTCTCTCTCTCTCTCTCTCTCTCTCTCTATCTATCTATATATATATATATATATATATATATATATATATATATATATATATATATATACAGGCCGGCTCTAATGCGGACGGATTTTTTCGTATTTTTTAAAAATAGCAAAAAAAAATCTACTTATTTTTTTTTCTGTGGTATTTATGCATTTCAGAGTTATTTTTTAAAAAATCGGTCAAACATATGTCAGTTTTTAAAGCTCTTTAAAACTGACATATGTTTGACCGATGTTTTTAAAAATAATAAACATTTCATTTTGAGCTGATTTTTTTTACAGGGGTCACTTAAATGTTTAAATACCATAGAAAAAAAACCATCCACATGTTAAATTCGCAAGTTGTGTCCGCACTCTTAAACTGCGGACTGATCCGCACAAGAGCAGTATATATATATATATATATATATATATAACTAATTAAAGGATTTAAAATGAAAAAAGTAGATGTTGTATGATTGAGGCTGTGAACACTAAGTTTTTTTTTTTCGTTCGTGTGTCTCACTCAACTCTTAAACCATTGAATACGATAGGAGGGACACAACACAGTATGCACCACTTCTGAGTAACTTGGCAAAGATTCATCCACATACCTGACGTAACGACAAAACACAACAAAAAATAGTAATACGGATAGACACTTAGCACCTCTAATTGCAAAAGGAAAATGTTTTGTGTCCCAAATAATTCCTTCAAATTCTCTTTTAAATAGCATTAAGTATTATATTTTGTGGTAAGGGTCCCGTCAAGACAAAATTCGTTAATACTATTTGAAGGAGATTTGGAGGATTTATTTGGTACCCATAGCACCCCTCATTGCAAAATCACTTGACTCTCATTTGTTCCTTCGAAAACATAACCAACACCCCTTTACATCTTCTCAATCCATTTTCTACGGTTTGACCTGAACCATTCAATCTTTAGTTTCTCCTCAATAGCGAGTCCAATTAGACCTGCTAGGATAGTTCTAGTGAGAAAAGCTTTGAGGTCCGCTGCCAGCTTTTGGAAATCAGTGGATACATTTACACTTGAAAGAGCCTTCAATATTTCAGTCTTAACAATCTTATTCTCAGAGGTCTGTCCAACATGAGTGAGGTCTATATTATTGAGCATTGCAAGTATTGTCTCGTACACTTTCAGTATTTGGCTGTGCTGCTCAAGTATCTTGTTGATTGCGGCCCTCTCCTTCTCATTCCTCTTGATTTTCTCTTCATTTATTACACTCATATTACCAGAAGCCATTGTTGCAATATCCTGTTATGTAAGATTTCCTCAAGGAATGTTGGGTTTATTCAACTAAAGGAGGTTGTTATATATATACGCACAGAATACACAAAATCGAAAAATCATTTGGTCTTCCCAGATTGATAACTTAGAAAAAATCAAAAATTCAATTGTATTTATATGCTAGAATGGAAAACGTTTAAGTCGTGTAGGAGTAATTAATGAGAGGCCATGTAAAAAGCCTTTTAGATGTTTTAACCTCTACAGGAACTAAATGTAAGATAGTGAATTTGTCATTTGCTAACAAGCCTTTTAATCTTAATCTTAACATTTTATATATGGTTCTTGTTATTTATCGTTGTTTTAACCACTACGGGAATAAATAGTATTAAAACTGACCTTTTAATTTTTAAAATTTTATATATGGGCCTTATTATTTATTGTTGTTTTATCCATTATAATAATAGATAATATTAAAACCATTTTTGGGCAGTGGCTAGCTTGTGTAGCAACACGCGCATGAATTTATTAAAACGTGTTGAAAAAAATTAGAGGTGGAAATTCGTGTTTTTGAATCGGGTCACGGACCAACACGATATGGTAATATTTTTTTGGACACGAACACGAAACGACTTCATGTTTTTTTATCTGACACGAACACAACCAACATAGAATATAGCATGGCACGACTTCATATTTTTTATCTGACACGAACACGCCCTACATAGAACACGACACGCTAATACGATTTCATAAATTTTATATTGAAATAAACATAAATAGACACGACAATCCTAATAAAAACACGATTCACATGACAAGACAAGAGAACACCATTGGCACGACATGACTTGGTATAAAAAAAACATGACACGAACGCAAAACTGTGTGTCATTTTTTAATCAACTTTGTGTCCTTTTCGTTTCGTATTTTCGCAGCGTTACTAAAATTGTCACCTTAGAAAAAAATACAACCCATTTAACTTCCATGCAAGAGGTAACCCCAAATTAGTTGCAAAAGAACTACTCAATATCAAACAATCCTGGCTTCCTATCTAAATTTCTCTTGAACATTACTTATTTTGGATGAGAAAATTTGTGAGGAAAATGGGTGAAATTGGAGAATTTAAAGATCTAAGGTAGAGATGATGACAAAGTAGGTTGTGTTTGATTATATTGCATCTTTAGGGATTTGTGCTTTCTTTGGACATTAACTCCATGCGTGTGTTGAAAAACATTATATTTTATAATCATAATGAATGTCACTTTTTAAGTTCATAATATATCTTCTAATTGTATATGATAGTAGGTTTTTATGTTACTGTAGATTAGGCATACATTTTAGCATCTAAATTTTATATTTGTTTGTCAATAATTATGATTCATCTTTTGAATTTAACCCGAAATAAAATCCAAAACATATAAACACACGTGAAAATGACAATTTTGCTTTACATGTATCTTTAGGGAGCTGCTCTAGTTATTTGGTTATGTTATTTTTTAGAAAGTCAAGTTTTTTCAAAATCTAATTAATCTTAAGCTAATCATCTTAAAGCATCTTTTAGGAATATTGTTTGCTTTGGAGTATTGTCTTGCTTGATATTGATGTGTATTTTGAGAGTTCAACATACATTGGAATTTAATTAATAATTAATTTTATTGTTTTAAAGTATCTCTCTTGAGTTGCAATTGATTCGGACAATAGTTTTTTTGTTCGAAGTATCTTTTCGGAGTAGTGTTTGCATTAGACTCTAGTTTTTGTTTGTGTTTGAAGTATTTTTTGGAGTTGAGCCAGCTTTGAAAGACAAATAATCCTAGGCCTTTTTGGAAGAATATTTTGGGAGTTGTGTTTACTCCGGACTATAGGCATTTGTGTTTTGAAGTATCTTTCGGGAGTTGTATTTACTTTGGATTATAGTAACGTGTGTTTGGAAGCGTCTTTCGAGAGTTGCGTTTACATTGGATTATAGTGGTGTTTGATTTTGAAGTATTTTTTTGAGAGATTCATCTGCATTGAAATATAATTAATCTGATGTGATTTTATGTTTATAGTATCTTTTGGGAGTTGTGTTTGGCTTGGACGTAGATGTGTTTGTTTGGAAGTACTTTTTGGGAGTTGAGTTTGCATTGGATTGTAGTTGTGTTTTGTTTTAAAGTACTTTTGGGGAGTAACATATGCATTGGACTATCTTCGCGATTTATTTTTTAAAGAGACTATAATCGTGTTTGGCTTGAAAATATTTCTTGCAAGTTGTGATCACTTTAGAATATTTTAGAAACATTTTTTGGGGAGTTTCTTTTGCTTTGAAGTGTAATTAATTTAGTTATTTTTTCTTTTTAAAGTTATGTTTGCTTTGGTTAACCATATTCTTTAGTTTAGATGTATCTTTTCAGAATTATCTTTTGTGGAAAATTTTAAATACTCTTCAATTATTTAACTCCTCCCCCGTTTTAGAAACTTGTTACTGCCTATTAACTTTTTTTCCAAATGCTTGAACTCATTCCGTAAGTGGGGTGAGTTAACGAAAATAAATGAATTAATTAACATAGCAAGTATTCGCAAATTATATACCAGTATGTTTTAAACATAAACTTAGGGAGCTTGATAATTTGGTTTGATAACTATGTAACATTTTCTAATATTTCACATTATTGTATATATATATATGAAACTAAATATATAGAAAGTAAGGGGGTACATAAGATAATGAGAATGGGTTAAATTTAATATCACTTTGATGATTCAATATTGAAAAGAAGATCTAGATCGAGAGCAAGAGATGTGGGGGTGAGGAGAAAGACTTTTTAGGTGATACTATCCATAGAGTGCATGCACTCACATATATGACAATAAGATTTCTTTTGTCATTCTGAAATCATCCATTGCAAACTACGACAAGACCTCTTTATTTTCTCTTATGAACAAAAAATCAAAAAATATATATAATAAGTATTGCACATGAAGATTAAAGTACAGACACTAATTTTAAGTTTGATCAAAATATATTGAACAAAGTGAGATTAAATATTAAAACTTGTCTGATATATCAAGTCGTCAACATCTCACATAGTCAGGCACTGACCAACTGAACTTGTGATCAAAAAAATTTACAACCTGATTTTCGATGCATTTTAGGGGCCCCAAAAATATTTACGTGTATATATAATTATAGCGTCATTTTCTAATCGTCCTAAAAATAATTTGTTAAAAACTGTATGGATAAAAATTTTAACTTCCCGCAACTCTTGAAAAACATGTCAGAATTCTTTAGGTTAAAAAAACCTACAATTTATAAATTAGTAAAAAAATCTGTTGTTAAATATGGGGCCCCTAATTCAAGAGTTCGCATCAGGTCCCTAAAATGTTCGAACCGACCTTGGTATTGGAATATAAGGATCCAATAGAAGTTGAGGTGACGATTGTAAGGTGGCCTTTTAGGGAAGAGGAAAGGGTGTCGTCTTGACCCACACTTAAGGTATGCGTGTGTGTGTGTGTGTGTTTGTGTATGTGTGAGAGAGAGAGAGAGTTATGTCGACTATGATGTTTTTACAATAAAGAGTTCACTAATGGGTGAGATTGGTAAGTTTATGGTTTTGAAATGGTAGAAACCTACAATAAAGGATGATATTAAAACCTAATGGTTACGTGGTTATTTTAGAATTTATAAAGGGTATAGTTGTCCAAATTGGTACATTTGGTTTAAGCCACATTTATATATATTGAGTGCTAGGTTTGCCTATCCTTACTTTGAAAAAATAAAAACTTATAAGTAAAGAAAGATATATACCAACTAATGACTCTTAATGGAAACAGAGACGCGAGATGATCCAGAAATACTAAGTCTAGATATCATAACTTTATTTAGGATTTGTCAAGTCTGGTTCAACATTATTGGTCACAAAAACCATACCTTTATTTATGTTTACTGCACTTGACTTGCTAATAATTTAATAAACTTTGGTATCTTTCTTGTCCCCGCATTCATTGATTTTAGCTTCAACCCTCGGTTTAACTTTAGCATGAAAGACAGGATAAGGTTCGTAGCCGAAAAGCATTTGAAGTCCCTGTGAGAAATCAACATTAATGACCGAATTAATCCAACATAATTTCCAATTTAGTGAAGTTACTAAATAGGAACAAACAAAACTTACCTCCAATAACACGAAGAAAGGTTCCATGAAAAATCCTTGAGATAGGTTATCTTTAAGGTCTGGTACTCGCTTCTACGATGAAAAAAAATGAAGAAAAAAGTTAAGAGCACTAAATGATATAAATGCATAATAGTACTTAAAATGTTGAAAGAGTCACCTCAAATATGCCATGGCATATATAGTGTCCCATCCAAAAGAATAATTGAGCTGCCACAGTGTAACAACCCGCCCTTTTGGGGACCATTAAATTCCATAATTGGATATAAATTGGAATTTGGGGAATTTTCCTAAATAGAAATTTTTGGGATTTTCGAGGATTAAATGATTTTTGAAGGTTGTTGTGATTATTTTTCGGACTATATAGGTCGAAATAATTTAATTATATGTCGCCGTTGAGTAGACACGAGGTAAGATTTTAAATTGGAAAACCCGCATTTATTTATTTTGGGTTGGAATAGTGATTTGCGGTCAAGTACCTCGGATGGAAATTTCGACTGCGCCATGAGTCTCAGAATGTCTGAGATAGTCGGAAAAGAGTGTCCGATTGACAAAAATGAGTTTCGGGTAATTTTAGAGGTAAAAGTAACTCGTAATTGGGTTTTAAGGGTTTAAACCCTTTTTCTTTCTTTATAAAGAGGGAGAGATGGAGAAAAGAGAAAGAAAAGAGAGAAGAGAGAGAGGAAGGAGAAAAGAGGGGAGAAAAGGGAGATTCGGGCCAAACTCCACCGGATTCGACTCGAGGTCGTCGGATTTTATCCTACAGGCAAGTGTTTACTTGCTTTATTTCATTTTGTGCAATCCTCTCATATCACATTTGGTATAAATATGATTTTAGGGTTAGAACCCTTAAAATAAATTGGGTAAAAGTTGATTATGAGTTTACATATTGATGTAGTGTAAACTCTTAATGATTTTTAGTGTTAAAACCATGTTAATGGAGTATAAAAATGGGTTAATGTTAAGTTGGGGTTTTTATAGTTTTAGGGTTTAAAACTAAGAGAAATGATTTAATACCCCAAAATAATTGATGTGTTAGTTGTAAAACATAGATTAGATGTTTATTGAGTTGTTGGGTGAGGTTAGAAACAACAAAAATGGAGAAAAATGGAGTTTGGGATTTTGGGAGAGATAATGAATAGTAACCCGTAAGCTTGTGGGGTTATTTTGACTAGGAATAAAATTGATTTAGCTTTCGGTCAAAACATGAAAGTTATAGATCTTTTCGATACGGTCGTGTGGGCGCCGACCGCGTATTTTTTCAATTTTTCTATGATTTGATATGATTTTTACAAGATGGCAGCTCCGGATTGGAATTTCCAACTCGGAAATCAAATCGGGAATTGGAAAAATTACGGCTAGAATTAATTGCGTAGATGTTTGGGATGATTTTTAGGGTAGTTTAGAAACCCCGAAAATGAATTTGGGTTAGTAGAGGGTTATGTCCTAAGGGACTTGTGGATTTGGGAGTGTGTATATATATATATATATATATATATATATATATATATATATATATATATATATATATATATATATATATATATATATTAAGTTAGAGTGAATTAGTATAGTTGGGGATATCCAATAAATCCTTAAGAGATGATTAAGGTTATTATTATTTGTCGAAGTAAGAAAATACTTTGGGATTAGTATCATGCTTATATGAAAGCATTATTATGATTCTTTGATAGAATCCTTGGGATTAATGGTCATCGCTAGATACTATAGGCCACTATGGCTGTTTATATATATTCTAGGAAGAATATATAGGATATGTATATACTGTGTGATTTAGGTATATATATATGTTATGATGGAAATGATTTTGAAAATATAAAAATGAATATTTTCAAAATGGAAAGATAAATGATTTTCATAATTAATAAATTATGGTTACACACCTCCCTAAATCGCTATCATAAGGGAAGTTGCGCGCGTTGTGGTGAAGCCTTCCTAGCTATTGAGCAGGTTGGATATAGTCCCTAGGCCATATGGGCGTTTATTTGTTTACTGCGCTGGTTAGGGGATTCTGGGTGTGGTCCTGACTTTCTCGCAGGCAATATGGCCGCTTCCCAATGCTGGTAGGTTCCCAGGTTGTCTTGTATAGATAGGCCCTGGAAGATGATAGCCATTTAGGGGCGCGTCCAGTGGGGAAACCCGGAGGGGCGGTCTTAGATTTATTAAAGCAATTCATGATAATGGATTGGCTTTAATTTACATTTCCTGAGTATAAAAAGGGAAATGGGATAAAGGTTTGGCTTCGCTAACACTCCCGAATGGAAGAAGGGATTTAGAAGCATATGATTTGATCAAAGCATTTTCATGATAATGAAAATGGCTTTGGGTACATTTCCTGAGTATAAAAAGGGAAATGGAATGATTTAAAAAGGAAAAGCATTTTTATGTTAATAAAATTGGCTTTTAAAAAGATATATGTTTTGGTAAAGCAATTCATGCTAATGAATTGGCTTTAATTACATTTCCTGGATATGAGAAAGGAAATGAAAGGTTTTGATATGAGTATAGAATACACCTCAGTCCGGGAGATATTAACCGGACGTATATTGTCGATGTATAAATATATATATATATATATATATATATATATATATATATATATATATATATATATTTATATATATTTATACATTTGTGTGTGCTACGGGCCTACTGGATCTCTACCATTAACCCTGCCAAGTAGTAGTGTATCGGGGGGTTCCTTGTTTGGATTTCGCTTTGCGAGACACCCCACGCACGAACTTAGTGCAGTGTTGAGAATGGAGGGAAGTTTAGCCCTTAGCACTTGGACTATCTGGGGTAGATAGTAGATGGGTAAATTAGACTAGTTAGGCAGGGATAGCTTGACTAGGGTATGTTATTAGGGTGCGTTAGGTGTGCACTATTAGAGGAGAGGTGAGGCATATCTCATGGGAGTGCAATACCAATTTAAATATGAGATAAAACTATTTTTCTAAAAATAAAGCATTTATGCACTTGCAAAATATTTTCAAAATTCGGGCTCTGACCCGTTTATCTACTTTCCTTTCTTTCTATATTATATATATATAGGTGTCCAGACACAGGGACGCCTGGATGGAAATTCTTTCGAGTCAGACGTCTGCTGCAGCAGCTGTGGATGCTTGCAGGTTCTCGGTAGACGCTTCTTCTTTTGTACTCTAGATAGGAGGTATTGTATAAACATTCGAGCCAAAGGCTCAGTTGTATTTATTTATTCTTTTATACGTTATTCGATATGGTTGTATAATTTGAACCGAGTGTTCGATTATTTATTTCATTTCATTTTCATTTCAGTTCATTTACGCATTAATTTGTGGATGTTTTATTTTAATTGATTAAAAGAGTAGTTAAGTTAAAATTTTAACGCTCGCCTAATAGGATATTAGTAATTAAATGGATTTTCGACAGTGATGCTAAGAATGATCCATATGTAACTTCTGTTATAATTTGATATAGGAGTGATCGCCCGGTATCCCATTAGGCGGGTTGTTACACACAGCAACCTGAGAACAAATGATTGTCACAATTACCTAAATAGTTCAAAGTTTAATGTAATTGATTTAGCAAATAAAATATTTTTTTTCTTTGACGACTCTCCAACAAAGTAGCAAAGGAGTTATTTTTTTATTACGTTTGATAAGAATGTAGCAAAATTCAATATGCTAAAGCAATATAATTTGGGTATTTATTGGATTGTTAAGTGAAACCATGTATTATATCAATATGTAAGATTAAAATAAGTCATTTTGCTAACTTTAAGAGTACTAAAATTGAAAAGTAATTGAATGCCATATGGGCTAGAAAAGGACAAATTTACTAGTCAGGTTTGTTAAATGGTCTTAGACCTTCTCCTAGGAACGTAGTAAATGCAAGATAGTAAATGTGTTATTTGCTAACAAACCTTATAATCTTTACATTTTATATACAGGCCTTATTATTTATTGTTGTTTAATCCATTACAGTAATATTTATTGTTATTTATTGTTGTTTTATCCATGGACAAAGCTAGACCTTTAACTTTGGAATATTTTAAAATATGTCCTTCAAATTTTCTACACTATGCAATTAAGATTTTTTCTAGAAATTTAACAATTCAATATATCATTTACCAATATAATTGTGTATACTATGTCTCTCCCAATACATACAATCCTAATAAAATTTAAATTACAATTATGTTTGTATTATAAAAATTTTAAATAGAAACTTTATTTATTAAGTTAATAATTTTTTAACATGAATTAATCTATTTTTGACCCAATTAGTTATAAAAAAATATTGGGCCCCTTAATATATATTTCTGGCTTCATCTCTGGTTTTATCCAATACAACAATAGATAAAATAAAAATTGTTTTTAGGCAATGTCTAGCTTATATGCAGAACAAACAACACGCAAATGACTTTATAAAAATGCATTGAAAAAAAATAAGGGTTAAAATTCATTTTTTGGGATTGGGTCACAGACCGTGCTGACACAACACAACACAATAATGGTTTCTTGAGCGCAAACATGACACGTCTTTTTATTTTTTATCTGACTTGAACACGACTACATAGAATACGACATGACATGATTTCATGCTTTTTTATCTGACACGAACATGCCCTACATAGAACACGGAATGCTAATAAGATGTCATAAATTTTACATTGAATCAAATAGACAGAATACTCATATGAAAAACACGATTAACACGACATGACACGAGAACACGGCTGACACGACATGACTTGGTGTAAAAAAGAAACGACACGAATACGACACTGCTTATCAATTTCGAATTAATTTTGTGTCATTTCCATTTCATATTTTTATGCGTTACTAAAAGTATCACCCTGAAAAAAATAAATTCCATTTGACCTTCCATGCAAGAGAGAACCCCAAATGAGTTGCAAAAGAACTAACAAGTACCCAACACCCTAAACACAAGAAAGCAGCCAAAGAACCAACTTGCCTGTCCAAACACATGTAGAATATGGCATGGATTAACGCAAACAAGGACCCAAAATTTAGAACCAAACTATAGTTGTTGAACCCAATTTGTGGGAAATTGAGCAAAGGAGGTGTGAAATAAAAAAGTACAAGAGAAGTAAAAGGTTTGGCAACACAAGCAACAAGTGCATGAGGAAATTCATTGGGCTGCTATGGTTTGCCCCATAATAGGCAGAGAGCTTCTCAAGATCAAACAATCCTCGCTTTCCCATCTGAATTTGTCTTGAAAATTACAAGTTTTGGATGAGAAAATTTGTGAGGAAATGGGAGAATTTAAAGAACAAAGGGATAGGTTATTACAAAATAGGGTGTTCTTGGTTATGATGCATCTTTAGGGATTTGTGCTGGCTTTGGACTTTTATTGCATGTACATCTTTAGTTTAGATTAATAAATCTTCAATAGTTTTTCTTGTAAGAAAAATGATTAATGCACCCGATCTGGGCATCGATTTTGAGCACCGAGTTCTCTAAATACTTGTACACTTCACTAACACACAAATATACAAGTATCTTAGTCAAGTGTGCAAATATTTAAAGCAATTCGGTGTACAAAACCAGTGCACGATTCCAGTCATGTAACATTTTTGGGCTCCATTAATGTTGGACCCGAACACGAGGCAATAGGATACACATTAGTGTGTCTTACCAAATATGTCGTGTTTGTGAGTTAGCATAGGACTCTAGAATTAGTATTTCTAAAATCAACTTGCTTTCGTCTTACATACGAACAAATGAGGCAATATCAAAGTTTGAAAAAACAAATTTCTTGTATTACAAAATATTATTTTAAAATATTACTGAATATGTCACTTTCTAAGTTCATGATACATCCTCTTAAAGTGTATGATAAATAGTAGGTATGTTAGTGAAAATTAGGCATACATTTTAGCATTTACAATGTTATGTTTGTTTGTAATAATTAAGATCCATCTTTTCAATATAGCTCGAAATAAAATCCAAAACATATAGAGTTGAAAACACATGAAAATGGCACTTTTGCTTCACATGTATCTTTAGGGTGCTCTAATTATCTGGTTATGTTATTTTTAAGAAAGTCAAGTCTGTTTTTTAATCTAATCCATCCAAAGATTTTATCATCTTAAACCATCTTTTAGGAATATTATTTGCTTTGGACTATTGTTTTGCATGATTTGATGTGTTTATTAAGCGTTCAACATACATTGGAATTTAATTAATAATTTTTTTACTATTTAAAGTATCTCTCTTGAGTTGTGATTGATTTGGACTATAATCTTTTTTGTTTTAATTATCTTTCGGAAGTTCAAAAGTTGTGCCTGCTTTAGACTCTAATTTTGTTTGGGTTTGAAGTATTTTTGGTGAGTCGAGCCAGCAATGAAAGATAAATAATGCTTAGCCTTTTGGGAAGAATCTTTCGAGAGTTGTATTTACTCTAAACTATAGTCATACGTATTTTGAAGTATCTTTCAGGAGTTGTGTTTACTTTAGACTATTGTCATGTGTGTTTTGAAGTGTCTTTGGGGAGTCGCATTTACATTGTATTATAGTGGTGTTTCGTTTAGGCGTATTTTTTGTGAGTTTTGTCTGCATTGAAATGTAATTAATTTAATGAGATTTTTTGTTTATGGTATATTTTGGGTGTTGTGTTTGGCTTGGACGTAGATGTGTTTGGTTTTGAAGTATTTTTTGGGAGTTGAGTTTGCATTGGATTGTAGTAGTGTTTGGTTTTAAAGTATTTTTTAGGGAGTTACGTGGGCATTGGACTATAGTCGTGATATAATTTTTTAAAGAGACTATAATCGTGTTTGGCTTCAAAATACTTCTTGGGAGTTGTACTTGCTTTAGAATGTTTTAGAATTACTTTTTGGGAGTTTCTTTTGCTTTGAAGTGTATTTAATTTTATTATTTTTGTTTTAAAGTATCTTTTGGAAGTTGTGTTTGCTTTGATTGATCATATTGTTTGGTTTAGATGTATCTTTTTTTAATTGTCTTTCGTGGGAAATTTTAAATACCCTTCAATTCATTCAACCCAACCTTATTTTAGAAGGGGAAATTACCAAATGGTCCCCAATTTAAATACATATTTTGTAAAAAAGGCACCTATCTTTAGTTTAACCCATTTAGTCCATCATACCTCAATTTACCTAATATTCTCTTATTTTTAAAGGTCCACGCAAGCGGCATCTCCTCCCCACCCCGACCCCCACTACCGGATCTCCGATAGTGGAGAGTGGGTGGGGGGATGAGGGAGGTGGGTACATGGGTCTGTGTGTGTCTTTGTTTTGAGTATATTTATGTAGTGAGGGAGTTTTTGGAAAAAAAGTCTTGAATTAAACGTGTATTAAAAAATGTTCGAGGGACTATTCGGTATATGGCTCATTTTAAAAACTTGTTCCTTCCTATTAACTTTTTTTCGAGATGCTTGAACCCATTTTGTAAGTGGGATGAGTCAAAAAAAACAAATGAACTAACCAACTTAGTATTCGCAAATTATATACAAGTATGTTTTAAACATAAACTTAGAGAACTTGATAATTTAGTTTGATAACTATTTAACATTTTCAAATATTTCAAACACACACACACACACACAGATATATATATGTATATATATATATATATATATATATATATATATATATATATATAGAGAGAGAGAGAGAGAGAGAGAGAGAGAGAGAGAGAGACTCCTCTTGTAAAGACTCCTTATGGTTCAGATCTCGGTACATACCATTCTTTTAAAATAGTAAAAAAATGAATTTTTTAATGAAACTTCATGGATATGATCTCCACGGTGAGAAGATCATCTCTAAATGTTTTCATCAAAAAATTCAATAGAAAAAACGTTGAGATGAGGTAATATGTAACAAAAGGGTATAAATATGCCTTTTCGACCGTAGAGATTTTGACAATCATCTCACCCACTTTTTGATTGAATTTTTTGATGAAAGTTCATGGATATGATCTCAACAATGAGAAGATAATATCCATGAAGTTTTATCAAAAAATTCAATCAATCAAGTGGTTGGCGCAGACTCAAAAAATTTCAACGTATCACCTCATATCAATGATTTTTTAATTGAATTTTTTGATGAAAATATTGAAGATGATCTTCTCACCGTATAGATCATATCTATGAAGTTTCATCAAAAAATTCCTTTTTTTGCTATTTTAAAAAAAATTGAATGTATCGATGTCTGCACCGTAAGGAGTTCTTATAGGAGACTTTCTGTATATATATATATATATATGTGTGTGTGTGTGTGTGTGTGTGTGTGTGTGTGAGAGAGAGTGAGAGAGAGAGAGAGAGAGAGAGAGAGTGCACATGAACTTAATAGATTAACTTATTTAATTAAATGCCCCAAACACAAGTCCAATTTTATCAAATTTTAATTTCTGATTAAATTAGGTTTGCAAATGATAAATGTTCCAGTCACATAAATTAACTTTCATTTTCATTTTAAAAGACTATTAAATCCCAAATAACATAAAACAGAGAAAATAACCCTTCTCTGGGGGCTTACAACAAAGAACAAGAAGTCAAAAATCTGAAATAGAAGACATCATAAATCTAGTCATGGGACCTTTATAAGGCCTAACTTTGAAAGACAAACTAATCTCTTCATGGATAGTTGCAATAATTGACTTGGCATTAATATAAATTCTTTCAAAAATAGCTTTGTTCCTGGCACACCATATTTTCCAACGAATGAAGCTTGGGAGCAACTTACAAAGAATAGCCCAGATATTCTTCCCGTTAGAATTAAACCACCAAAGCAAGAGATGGGATCTAAAACCCATATTCTAAAAATTGAGACCCATAAGTTTTTCAAAATGAACCCATACTGAATTAGCCATATCACTCGAACAAAATAAATGTTGGGAATTCTCCGCTCTAGGATGTAAACAACAACGACATCTCGAAACCAATGGGATGTGGATAATTTGTAAATTCTCATAAAGAGGAATAGCGTCATGAAGAATACGCTACATAAATGTAGACACTTTGGGGGGAAGTCTGGGATCCCAAATCATGGTAAAAGAAAATTGAATACCATGTTTAGATCCCACCACATCCCAAGTATTTTCGAAAGAAAATCCATCCAAAAGCCAACCTTGATTAGGAGCTTCAAAAATATTATTATCAATAACCTCATAAACCGATTGCATCCTTTTCCACGAAACACTAGCAAATGAGGGAGAACCTCTCAAATTCAAGTGAGCTAAGTTTTTGTATTTTGAATTCATAAAATTAACCCATAAAATTAGCCCATAATGACTTCAACCTCTAGGCATGCAATCACACAGATATGAGGAAAAATCCCTTCGCATGGCAAAACCTATATTTAGCACTTTAGAATATTTTACAAGACAGTCGACTTATAAATCACTTTAAACAACTAAGCATGACGCCCAGTCTTTGCAAAACTTCCAAAAAAATAGCCCAGTCTAGATTTGTCCACATGTAGCGATCCACCATCGTTATCCACCGATCAAACTTTCTTCTTCTTTCAGAAGTGATCCCTCGGGTCACAAGTTTAGCCGTAGAGAATGAACTCCACAAAGTGTATGTAGTGTATGAAACTTCTAGGCTTTCAAAAGGTTTCACAATTTATTTAGGGGATGTAAATTTGTTAATCAAAAAGTGTTTCGAAACACAAAAGATGAAAAATTTTAAAGCAGATATGCTGGTTTCATTTTTTTTTTGAAGTCTCACAAAAATATTTTCAAAACAGGTATTTATTGATTTGACATAAAATTCGAGATGGTGACTCATTTGAACTAAAATCAATGTTGTTCGAACGAGAATGCCAATTCGTTCAAACTAGAAGCCATGTTGTTCAAACGACAATGTAAGTTCGTTCGATATCTACATCTAACAAGCTTCTAAAAAAAGTTCACTCTAAAATAGTACGCCCTCGTTTGATGTGCGTTCGAAGTAAGGATCTAACGTCCTTCTGGCGAAATGTCTATTTCGTTCGAACAAGCTTCAATCTCGTTTGAACGAGGTAAACAAATTATTTTTAAATCTTAAAATATCCAGCCTCATTTTTTTCTAAAAATACATCCCAAATATAAATATGAATAATTATGAACTCCTAAAAGAATTATACCTTCATGAGATGTAGAGGAGTCTTAAACTTGGAGATGTTGGAGTTCAGTTTGGCAAGTCGGTGCGTGTCGGTATGTAACGTGATAGGCCAAATATGCCAAAATGCAAATATAAGCCTAAGCTATGAGCAACTTCAGAATATTTTCTCTTACAAATCTCCTCCTTCGCCTATTTTGATACAAAATTAAACCAAAATTCATATTACATTAAAAATACCTCGATGACAAAAATCCTAATACCCTCCCAAACCCTACAAATAGAACGACATAGTGAAACACTGTCTTCAATCTCATCTTGTTTTCCCTTGGGCAACTTTGACTACATGCGGTGTAATTTGTTCTTCCTTTAGATTCCTACACACATGAAAAAAAGAAATACAGTGATGCATAGTGTCTGAAATAGAAAATAAAAACTTGTAATGCGTTTTTCCCTATAAATAAAACTCCTCAAATCTACCCCGCAATTTGTTCACCCCCTTTTTTTAATCGAAATAGACAAATGAATGGAATCTAAACATGAAATATAAAGCATCACATGTCAGAAGTAAGATATAATCACAAAGATATAAAAATAATTCACATGTGATCATACTCTAAAAGGCATCATCAACTATTTTTTAAATTTTTCTCAAATATAAGATTTTACAAATATAACACACCGTGAATAAACACAAAAATACATGAATTATGAATGCGTAATATAGGGGTGTGAAGATATTCCATAGGTTAATCAAATAGACAATCATAACACATGTGCGCGAAGGATTAAGATACCACTAATGAAAGTTCTCAGGGTCTACTTAAGTGTAAAAATGGTGAACTCAAGTGAAACTGACTTAACCTAATCAACTAATCAAGAACATAAGTGATTTTCACACCAATGATGCCCAAAACTGTGTAATGTTTTTCGAGCTTTGTATAGTATGTGCAAACCCATTGATCTTCTACTTAACTCCCTCATAATCGCAGATAACTAAGTATACTCTCATTATTTATGAAGGTATTAATGCACATATGTAGCGAAGCACCAATGATTCCAAAATTGTCCTAGCACTTCTATTTCTATCGGCCTCTAATCTTTTTAGGCTCTTTTTACAAATGGTAGATTTTAACCCAATTTTTTTTATCTTTCGTAGCCCCTTTCCATTGCTTAACATTTATTAAATTTTTTGGTAAAAATGATGTAAATCCGGCCAATGGTTCTTACATGCACAACTTTTATCTTGTTTTTACATTTGGTTCGTTTTAAAGAAAAATCGAGTTGTGAACACTATGTTCGACGAGTAATAGGTGAGTACAATATTCAAATAATCTCCTGCACATGTGCATTAAAGGTGACTAGGAGTCAAACATGTCGTAAGTAATCATCAAATCCTAACATAATGACTCCACACATCATGAAGTACATTAATGAAATGATGTCATGTTTTAAAACACTATGAAAAAGTCACGTGGAAAAATGGAATGAATGGGTGATTCAGACATCTTAAATGTTCATCCATATATGGTAAGTACAAATATATTTTTGTATTTTTCTAATTTTTTTTTATCAAAAATGAAATATTTTTCACTTTTTCTTAAAAATCGAAAATCTTTTTGTATTTTCCAATTTTTTTCCAGAAAAACAAAACTCTTTTTGTATTTTTCAAAAAATATATGAAACCAAAGAAAAATATAAATATACTAATGGTACGTGATAGCAATAGGGATATAAGATATTATTATGATAAGCACCATATTCTAGTAACAAGTCTCAATATCAATCATTAGGCCTAGAGGAGTTCTCAAAAGGAGATGACATCATAAGAAATTCCTCCATCAAATTTTGTGAAGTCTCGACTAAATACCCTACTTGCTCTCGAAAACTATTAAAATCTCTACGGTGATGTGCAGGAGCATGTGGAGTAAAATGTGTGGGAGAACTTGCAAAAACTCATATGGGAGGATACCGGGAACATACCTATGAGACACTCTCCCTAGCTTAAAACAAAACTCTCTAAGGTGAAATCTCTATTTGCAATAGGTATGAATATAAATGGGCTTGGGTCCACTTTGCTCAAAATGTCTAGGACGAGCTCTCCTAGGTCGTTAAGGTCGCCTAGGTGGGTTAGGTTGAGGGCCATAAAGGTCCATCACAAACTCGAGAATTGTTTTGGGTGTGACATGGGATGTGGATGCACCATCATAACCTATCTCTTGCCTCTTAACATTACCAATTGCGGGACAAAGGATCATTTTCCAACCTTCTTAGATGTATCCTCTAAAATGACCTTGACCTCCCGGGTATGTTCAAGATTGCTCTCGAGTTGGGATACATGGGCTTCAAGTTTCTTACGAGTCTCCAATTGAGACTGAAGATATCTCGTAAGACTAGCCACGGTATTGGTCAAATCGGTCTTTTCCCTACCTAAAGCAATCAACTACTCACACAACGAAATTTTTACCTTATTGAGTGGACTCATCGATGCCTTACACTCACTTAAAACTTTCATCTCTTTCTCCAAATCTAACAGCCTAAAGGACAAATATTTATTGATCTTTTTCATTTTCAAATTTTCGGTATAAAGATCACTAAACGCCTTGTGGAAATCACCACCTCCTCACTCAAATTTTCGTCCTCACTCTCACTATCTCCAGAATGAATCAAAACATCATGAGCGTGGGACAAACTAGAAGTGCTAACATGACTGGCCATGAACGCAATGCATGGTTCATGTGGTGATTCTCCCCCTGAATCAACCGACTCGACGCCACTATTGCTAAGAGTGACATTATTTGCAACTTTCTCGCCCTTTCACTTAAGCCAAGTGGGACACTCATGTGCCTTATGCCCTTTATTTGCGCATTTATAACATCTAATCTCTTCTTTCTCATAAACCTTCTCGCCCTCATTATTATTTATATTTTTCTCAAAATCTTTTCTTTGGAAGAATTTTCTTTTAAAATTTGAGATTTTTTTTTGAATTTTTCGCAAAAAGGGCCAAGTCATCCTGCTCAAAATCAAATTCTGATTCAGACTCACCAACCTTTTCTTTTTCAAAGAAATCCCTATTTCCTTAGGTTTAACAATTTTAGAAAATATATATCTCATACTTTTGAAGATCACCTACAAGTTCTTCTACCCTAAGAGTATCTAGGATTCCTAACGAAATTAGCACGGTGACCTTAAGAATAAAATGGGCAGGGAGCGACCTCAAAATTTTCTTAACAATTCTCATCTCAAGAATCTTCTTACTTAAATTAAAACTAGAACTAATTATATCCGACAAACGTATGCAAAATTCATTGAAAGACTCGGACTCTAGCATGGTAATGGTCTCAAATTGGGTGGTTCCCTCATGAGTGAGCTGGAGGGCATACTAAGCCGCTTTAGACGTGGTGCACGTCATAATGTGGCGGAAGTCGTCAGGGGTGAACGCTCCTGAAATAGAACTTAAATCACGAGAATTAAAATTTCTCCACTTAAAGTCGTCCTCTGTCCATGAAGGAACATGTTTAGGTCCAACGACAGTATCTACATCCAACCATACATGTTTGTCAATAGCTTTTACAGAAGACCTCATCCCGGCTTTCGAGTAAGCATAATTGGAACCATAAAAAATGGGCATTCAATTATTCAAATTATCAATTAAATTTTGGCTTTTAAGGATCAACAATTTTTCAAAAAAATTGATATAAACAAAATTTACGAAAAAGGATTACACAATAAATTAGTGTAAACGGCTCTATTACCAATTTGAGAGTGCGCAAGAACTTAATGGATTAACTTATTTAATTAAATTCCCCAAACAAAAGTCCAATTTTACGAGCAAATTATGTTTGCATATGATAAATGTTCCAATTACATAAATTAATTACACATGCAATCATATATATATGAGGAAAAATTCTTTTGCAGGGCAAAGCCTATATTTAGCACTTTATAATGTTTTACAAGTGTGACACCCCGCCCAATAAAATACCGGGTGATCAGTCCTATATCAAATTTGAAAAGTATGGAAACCCAGGATTTTTAATTATCTTAATTAAAATATTTAATTTCCTTTTTAATATAAAACACAATAGAGATGATGCGGAAGCGTTGTAAATGTGATGGTTCAACTTTCCAAAATTTAACAACAACAAGTTTTAATTAACTCAAGTCCTAGAATTTGCCTAAGTCATAATTTTCAATTATCCAAAGTTAGGCGAAACCAAATTAATGCAAGTGACTTGAATTACACAATTTTACCCAATATTAAATTAAAGTCCAATTTAAATATAGTGTGATAATTAAATCAAATTTTATCTTGAAATTATCCTAAGCATGGATTCTAAATTATTGTGCAAGATAAAATAAACAAAGTCACACTACGCCGAGATGTACAAGGAAAAACCCAAGACGGGAAACAACCTCGGACGACCCTAGCCACAAGTCCACTAGATACGGAATTACAATTACAAGACAAGAGACTTACAACACTCGACTCGAACCCTCTCAAGCCCCGATGCACCTCCTTGTAGAAACCTCTTCCTAGCGAACAACCTCGGAACACCACCGCGGTCTCGGAGTCCACCGATGGGACTTTATATGGTCACCGTCACCCAAGCATGGAGCCTTTCTCCGTGTGGGTAGAATCTCAACAAAGGTCTTCTTTGTGATGAGGTGTAGAAGCAAACCCGAAACGTCTCTTGAATTCGGTAGAGAAAACCGGTGCCAAAAACTCCAAGCAATTGATATAAATATAGAAACTTGGATAAACAATTATTGGGTGTAAACTAGAGTGTGTATGAATTTTTTTCATTAAAAATGAACACTCAAAACTTGAACATTTTCCTAAACTAATTTTGCTCTCAAACTCTCTCTAGGAGATAAACAATGTTGGAAAAGTTAATTAGAAAAATGTGATTCCCGCACATATTAAGTCTTGAAAAAGTTGGTTAAAAACCAAGTGGGGAAAGTGGGAGAAAACTGCAGAAAACTGCTCAAAACTGTTCCCTCCCTGGCGTCTCGTTCGAACGAACTTGACTCTCGTTCGAACGAGACTTCTAACGAGTGACCAGCCTGGGCTCGTTAGAATCTCATTAGATACCTCGTTAGAACGAAAAACTCGTTCGAACGACATATCGAACGACTGACCAGTTTAGGGTTGTTGGCAAACTCATTCGAACGAAACTTGTTCGAACGAAACCTGGTTCGAACGAAAAAAAACTCGTTCGAACGAAACCTGGTTCGAACGAAAAAACTCGTTTGAACGAAATATCGAACGAATGACCAGAAAGTTTGTAAAATTCGATTTTGGCCCTGAAACTTTTATATACTTATTTTAAAGTTCTAATTGATTCTTTCTGAAAATAAAATGCAGTTTTTATTACACCTAACACCCAATACAAATTGTTCCAAGCTCCTATATAAATATAATTACATTCATACCTTGGGAGCATGGAACCTTAGTTGATGACGTAGAAACGAGGCACACAAATCGGCATTTTGATGAAGCTTTAAATTCTTTGCCGCTACGTCTTCAACACACACTTCATAGGCTTGAAAATATTACAATCCAATACATTACTATGAATAAATGTTTTTGTCCGGAATTGAGCCAAAACTATATATGGACTCAATTGGAAATTTGTGTCCTTACAAATCTCCCCCTTTGGCTATTCTGGGACAAAAACCAAACAAAATCCTAAAGGGCCATCAAGCTCTACTAGACTCAAAACATAACCCGCCCAAACTTGACTCAACCCAAGGATCAAACGCTTTGCCATAGAAAGATGTCGCTTTAGAATAATTCCTGCACACTTAAGCAAACTCATCAAATGCATAGGGAATATCAAAATATTAAATGCAATTAATTGCTCCCCCTAAATTAATTCTCGCCTTTATCAAACACATGACCTACTTAGAAAGACGTCTCCCCCTAAGATAAATCTCCCCCAAACTAAGATACGATAAAAATAGGATTAGATACCATTTCTCCCCCTATCATCATTCTCCCCCTTTTTGTTCAGGAATAGACAAAGGATAAAGAACTAATAAACATGTTGATGCTTAAAGTGTTAAGATATGAAAGCATATGGGCAATAAACGCAAGGCAAAGACAAACAAATATCATATATATATACTATAAATATACCAATAAGTACGTTGCATATATAGATAGATATAAACACACACATGACACAAAATACAATAAGTTTGCACACTCGTATGGCAAAAATGTGTCATATGGAAACGGAAGTGTAGGGGTGTTTACTAGCAATAATTAAATTTAGACCCAAACACTTAAGAAACGTTCACGGAGTTCTCATTTGATTGCAAACTTCATCACAGTGAAATATAACCTCATGTGACAATATAGATTGAACTCAATGAACAAACATACACAATGCTTACAAGCCTAGCATGATGATGATTCTACAAACCAAATAGAGTCATGACATTAAAGACAACTAGGATAAACGGACATTGTGCAAACCGTTGATATACCATCCAATTCTCCCTCAATAACCATATATATTCTTTTACTTTTGAATGAATATATCAAACAAACATAGGCCTTGGCAATTGTTTTCTTTTTAATGCCAAATATTCTGTTTTTAGGCCTTTGGATCACGTATTTCTTTTAGATCCAATAAACGGTGGCTTACAATCGCAAAGGATTTAATTCATCCTTTCGGAGCCCTTCCCCGTGCATATATTAATTTATCATGTTTTCATTTTTCACACAAAACTCTCATGCAACGGATTTTGACATGCACTAGTCCTCCTAGGTCATTGATATGTAGATGACTAGATTGATAGGAGAACACCTCAAAAAGCTCAAATATGACATGTGACATTAAGATTTCAAAAGAGCTCGTGCATGTGTGAAAAGAGGCATATAGAAATATAATCCATTTCAACAATACAAAATCCAACTACTCCATATAAAACATGGTAAAGAACATTTTAAGGATTGAAAATCTAAACCAAAAGTTCTAGCCACGTGGGAGCGTTAAAGGAGGGATTCAAACACAAGTATATGCCACATAAAGTGTGTCAAACAAAAATACACACAAAATAAAATCTTTTTGAATTTTTAAACATTTTTAACCAAAAATAAATATATATATATACTCAAAAGGATAAACAAAAATCATTTGAATCTTTCATTAAGCTCAAATTATCAAGAGATAAAATCCAAATGATAAACAAAAATCTTTTTGTATTTTCATTTAAAGCAAACAAAATGAAGGAAATATAATACAAAAGATAAACAAGTCATGATTTCTAGCATGTGATATGAAATAAGGCAATGACTAGAAAATGACTAAACAAGCATACATTTAGCATATGAATATAGCATGAAGTACAAAAGCTAAAGTATGCAAACACTATCACATTCAACCTTTAAATTTAGCAAGGGAGGAAGGATGTGAAAGTAAATGAGAATCAAAATCCCTATTTTGTAAGGCAACCAAGTCGGATTTCCTAACCCAAATTAATGAAGCATGACTTTCTTGGGGTGTAGGAACGTTAGCGACCATGGTTACTTTATAATGGGATTTTCTAGGAATTCGTTTAAGATCAAAACAAAATTTCCTAAGATGACCTTGTCGACCACAATGTGTACAAGTGAGAACATGTCGAAAAGATTTACTTAAGGAGTGATCTTTAAAAGTATTCCTAGTTGATTCTTCTAAAACATTGGTTTGGGAATTATGAGTAAATTCATTACAAGGATTGAAGCCTAAACCACAAGTGTCATTTTTAATTTGGACCGTTCCTAACATTTTATCAAGTTTTTCTGAACGACATTCCAAATCAAATTTGACATTACTAGAATCTTTTAATTTATTTTCCAATTCTGCAATGTTAGATTCTAGTAAAACATTTCGCTCTTCAAAAGCAAGAAGCTCCTTTTTCAAGGATTCCATTAAACCCCTAAGGCTATCTCTCTCGCCTTCTATGTATTCTAGCTTCTCTCGAAGAGTCCTCTCTCGTGTCCTAAGGTCTTCTATTAAGGCACTATCATCAACGACCTTGACACTCTTTCTTAAACAAGCTTCTAACTTCAAATTAGTTCTTTTCAAATTAATAGATTCTTTATATAATTCATGAAAAGCATTTTGAAGTTCACTCACATCAACCTCTTCTTCATTTTCACTCTCGCTTTCTTCTCCACTCTCACTATCATTAAAAACAAGGGAATCATGAACAATGACCTTGGAAGTGGCATGTGCTATTGTGTCACCAATCGATGAGTTCTCATTATCACTCACATGACTAGCCATAAAAGCCACAAAATTTTTCTTAGTGGGGGAATCGGGCTTTTCTTCCTTATCACTATCACTAAGGGTTGCATTATATGCAGTGGGTCGCTTACCCTCTTTCCTTAGTTTAGTGGTCATTCATAAGCTCGATGGCCATAACCTTCACAACCAAAACATTTGTTAGACTCGTCCCTATCTAAATTGTCATTACTAGGTTTAGGGATCCTCTCGGCTTTAGAAATCTTCTCGCTTTTATCATGTTTAGAAGTATCAAATTTCTTAAAATCATTTTTAAATTTATCTTTGTTGAATTTAAGTAATTTTCTAAATTTACGAGCAAATAAAGCCATATCTTCCGAGTCACTATCACTCTCTCTCTCTACAACTTGTTGAACCTCTTTTCGGGCTTTTAAAGCAACGCCCTTTTCGATTTTCTTTTCATTTTTAGAGGGAAACATATCCAGTTCATAGGTGTGTAAATCACCTACAAGCTCTTCTAATTTCGTAGAGGCTAAAGTGGGTAAAGAATTTAAAACGGTCACCTTTGGAATAAATCTATCGGGAAGGGACCTTAAAATTTTCTTTACTACACGGTCGTCAGGTATTTTCTCTCCCAAGTTAAAGGATGAATTAACAATATCATAAAGTCTAGCATAAAATTTATCAAAAGTTTCTTTTTCATCCATTTTGATACTTTCAAATTGAGTGGTGAGGTTTTGGAGTTTAGAAGCTTTAACAACACTCATTCCTTCATGAGTTAATTGTAAAATATCCCAAGCTTCTTTAGCGGTCTCACATGTCATAATGCGTCGGAATTCATCCGGTGTGACAGCGCTAAATAAAGCATTTAAACCACGGGAATTAAAATTTGCAAGCTTAAACTCATTTTCGGTCCATCTATCGATGGGTTTGGGAACACGTTCATTTTCAATGAGATGAGTTGGTGGGGAGTACCCGGTAACAACAGACATCCAAACACGTTCATCGATAGATTTAAGTGCCGATTTCATTCGCGCTTTCCAATACGCGTAGTTAGAACCATCAAAAATAGGAAATTTTGAAAATGGGGAAAAATCCATTTTAGCCAAAGATTATTTAAAGGATCGTTTAACGAAATAATTTATCGCTTTGGCTCTAATACCAATTTGAAAAGTATGGAAACCCCGGATTTTTAATTATCTTAATTAAAATATTTAATTTCCTTTTTAATATAAAACACAATAGAGATGATGCGGAAGCGTTGTAAATGTGATGGTTCAACTTTCCAAAATTTAACAACAACAAGTTTTAATTAACTCAAGTCCTAGAATTTGCCTAAGTCATAATTTTCAATTATCCAAAGTTAGGCGAAACCAAATTAATGCAAGTGACTTGAATTACACAATTTTACCCAATATTAAATTAAAGTCCAATTTAAATATAGTGTGATAATTAAACCAAATTTTATCTTGAAATTATCCTAAGCATGGATTCTAAATTATTGTGCAAGATAAAATAAACAAAGTCACACTACGCCGAGATGTACGAGGAAAAACCCAAGACGGGAAACAACCTCGGACAGCCCTAGCCACAAGTCCACTAGATACGGAATTACAATTACAAGACAAGAGACTTACAACACTCGACTCGAACCCTCTCAAGCCCCGATGCACCTCCTTGTAGAAACCTCTTCCTAGCGAACAACCTCGGAACACCACCGCGGTCTCGGAGTCCACCGATGGGACTTTATATGGTCACCGTCACCCAAGCATGGAGCCTTTCTCCGTGTGGGTAGAATCTCAACAAAGGTCTTCTTTGTGATGAGGTGTAGAAGCAAACCCGAAACGTCTCTTGACTTCAGTAGAGAAAACCGGTGCCAAAAACTCCAAGCAATTGATATAAATATAGAAACTTGGATAAACAATTATTGGGTGTAAACTAGAGTGTGTATGAATTTTTTCATTAAAAATGAACACTCAAAACTTGAACATTTTCCTAAACTAATTTTGCTCTCAAACTCTCTCTAGGAGATAAACAATGTTGGAAAAGTTAATTAGAAAAATGTGATTCCCGCACATATTAAGTCTTGAAAAAGTTGGTTAAAAACCAAGTGGGGAAAGTGGGAGAATACTGCAGAAAACTGCTCAAAACTGTTCCCTCCCTGGCGTCTCGTTCGAACAAACTTGACTCTCGTTCGAACGAGACTTCTAACGAGTGACCAGCCTGGGCTTGTTAGAATCTCGTTAGATACCTCGTTAGAACGAAAAACTCGTTCGAACGACATATCGAACGACTGACCAGTTTAGGGTCGTTGGTAGACTCGTTCGAACGAAACCTGGTTCGAACGAAAAAAAACTCGTTCGAACGAAACCTGGTTCGAACGAAAAAACTCGTTCGAACGACATATCGAACGAATGACCAGAAAGTTTGTAAAATTCGATTTTGGCCCTGAAACTTTTATATACTTATTTTAAAGTTCTAATTGATTCTTTCTGAAAATAAAATGCAGTTTTTATTACACCTAACACCCAATACAAATTGTTCCAAGCTCCTATATAAATATAATTACATTCATACCTTGGGAGCATGGAACCTTATTTGATGACGTAGAAACGAGGCACACAAACCGGCATTTTGATGAAGCTTTAAATTCTTTGCCGCTATGTCTTCAACACACACTTCATAGGCTTGAAATATTACAATCAAATACATTCCTATGAATAAATGTTTTTGTCCCGAATTGAGCCAAAACTATATATGGACTCAATTGGAAATTTGTGTCCTTACAAAATTAAACAGGAATCTCATATGGATCATTCTTAGCATCACTGTCAAAAACTATTTAAAATTTAATAACCACCTAGTATTCAAAAAAGATGATGTTAAAATTTTAATCTTTCTATTAACCAATACATAATATAAAGCCTATCAAAATAAAATAAACATCACATACTGATAGAGTCAAATCATCTCATCAAATAACTAAAATAATGTTTTGCCGGATAAACCATCGGCTAAATCCAAATCAAAATAAATTAACATCTGGTAATAACTCCCATACAATCTGAAATGAAATAACTGAAATAAAATCGTGGGCGACATGCTCAAGATAAACTGAGATAATAGGAATAAAATGCGAGACGCGTCTATCCAAATCCTGCAACATCCACACATGCTACAACGACGAGTCTCTAAAATGAATTCAAGTCTGGCATCCCTGTGCCTGGACACCTAAAAGTGTTTGAAAATATTTGATAGCAAGGGTTGGAACCCAAAACGTTTTGAAAATATTTAGCAAGTGATTAAGTTGCAATAATTTAAAATGCATGAATGCTCTTCATATTTAAGCTAGTGTCGCACTCCCTTGAGGACATACTCACCCCTCCACTAATGTGCACACCTAACGCTTTATTTATATATCCCCTAGTTATCTACCCCATAACTAGATAATCGATATAACTCCTTTCAACCACCCTACTCAAACCCGAGTATGCTTAAGATATTAATTTATGAGTTGTTAGTCAAATTAACTTGGTTACTCATTTCCCCTTATTAAATCCATATAATATTCACACCCATTATATACATAATACAATTCACGTCATGTATTAAATTACCCCTATATAATATTTATCCCATTATATACGAAAAATCATATTACAACATTCACACACACACACACACACACACACACACACACACACATATATATATATATTGACTTAGGCCTTTTAATACAAGATTAAACTATTGAAGTAACTCCAAACTATTTTTTGAGGAAACTCTTTTCTTGAAAACAAAATAGATTAACACAAGATGTGTTTAATAAAACATGCACGAGATTTGTTCAAGATTTTATAACAGGTTTAGTAAAATAGTTTAAATCAATTAAACTCAACATAACCACAAGAATGAGATGTAGAAAGATTAAGGACAAGGCATTTTTTAACGTGGTAAAACCTCACCAAACTGAGGAAACATCAAGGGTGACTTCTAAGTCACAAACAAAATATCCACTAAAACAAATATACAAGTTATGAACTATTTAACACACATGCACACAAATCACACCTATACAAGTTTATAAATGTACCCACTGGTTTAATTCTAACTTCTCTGCAGCTCTGATGTTGATGTGGCTTTCCCAGTTTCCTAACCTCTCCACTTTATTCCAGCCTTTACGTCGACTCTTAAAGATTCAAGATCTTATAACCAACACTTATGTGTTGTAGTGTATCAAGTGTTTGGGATGGTGCTCTAACACATGCATGCACACACACACACACACACACACACTTATTTTATACAAACAGTCCTATCAAATTACAGATCAGATCTATATGTTGTGATTTTCAGTTTCTCTCTTCTTAGGTAACAAAAGAACTTTGTTTGACCTTTTAATTAATCCCAGAATCCAAGGTTACCTTGCTCGTAAGACTGCCAAGGTCATATCCAATTTCAGAGGATTTTGAAAATGATTTTGAAATTGGAAACCACCAATTACAATTCCATCTAGGTCAGAAGTCTTGTTTCAAAAGAACTAGAAATAGAAAATAATTTTGTTGATTATAGAGTTGTGAAAAACATTTACAAAAAAAATCAACAAAGTGATTTCTCAAGATAAGAAACTAAATATGCACATCTAAGTGTAATATAACATAAAATGACCAGATCCATAATTTCTATAAAAAGGAAATAGATCTAATCGAAATGCTTAAGTTGGACACAAGATCTCAAACTCAAGAGGGTATAAACCACGAACAGGCTTTCAAACCAACTCAAAAACAACTCTCAAACACTGAGGTTTGGTTTCGATTTACACTGACTTTGAAAAAATGAGTTTAGGGTTTGAAATAGGGTTAGGACGATTTAGGATTTCTTTCTCTATCTGGTTTCTCTCTTCTCTCTCTTTAGATGAAATGCAAAAAGTCCCCAAATGCTGAGGATAAGCCTCCTTTTATAGGGAGCAAGGAAGGATCGAGAAGGTGTGATCAAAACCGAGGACTGAGATGAGGTCAAGGGAAAAACAATTTGATCCAATGGTTAAATAAGAGCGGTGGATTAAACGTCCTCTGATTGGTCTAGAGAGGTTCATAGAGATTAGGTTCAAACGCATGCAGAGCGTTGATAACAATGATCTAACGACTGAGATTAGACAAGGGTTATGTGTCTAAAACACAAATCAGGCTGTTATAAGGATGACAGGTGTAGGGTTGAGATTGGCTCTCACACGCGTATTTTAAACTTAATTACACAGGCACTCTCAATTCTCAAGAGCTTTCGAATCCTACCCAAATCAACTTCCAGGCATGAAAGCATAAAACCAGGAATTACAAAAAAAAGTTTTATAAACCAAATTTTAATTTCGAAAAAAATTATTAAAAATTCCTAAAAATTATTAAAACCATTTTAAATGGGATTAACCACATACAACTCACACACAATCAAATAATGCATAATATGAACAATGTATGCAACCCTAGAGTGTGTGATTGAGCGTTATAAGTTCAAATAGAATCAAGTGTGTCTTAAGAAGAAGATTCTGAGGCTCTTTGGTATCTAGGGAATGGGACTCTTATTTTGTCACTATTTCCAAATTAGATGAGCACTTATATAATTTAGACTCAAGTGAGTCAAGAGTATAAGGTGCTTAAATCTCCCCCTTTGGAAATATGAGACAAAATCTCCTTTGAGTCAACTAGGACTCGTAGGGCAACAAAACAAAAGGAAAAACCTATTCCTATACAAAAATTCTATCTACCCATTTCCTAGAAAAGAAAATTACATAACTCAACTAATTATACCTCAATACCCTAATAACATCTGTTGAATACAACTGTACTGATTCTTAAAAATAATCACTAAGATCAAGCTTATTAGAAATATGTAAAAAAAATGAACTTGTAAGACTCAAATTTCTCTCGCATTTTGTCTCAAATGGACAAAGGGAATATTACATAAGTGATAGGAGTTTATTCAACACACACCATTCCAATCGATTTTAGCAAAGCAAGAAGTTTATTGTAATCCAAAGGTTTGGTAAACATATATGTGAGTTTCAAATCAGTAGGAAGATAATTGATTTTTTAATTCCTTAGTCTCAACTAATTCGCGTATAAAATGATGTCTAATTTTTATATGTTTTGTTCGCGAGTGTTGAACAGGATTTTTAGAGATATTGATCGCACTTTGATTATCACAATAGAGATGAAATTCTTCTTCTTGAATACTATAATCACTTAGCATTTGCTTAAGACAAAGTAATTGGGCACAACAACTACCAGTAGCTATGTATTCAGATTCAGCTATTGATAAAGAAGTGCAGTTTTGTTTCTTACTACTACATCCTACCAAATTATTCTCGATATAACAACATGCTCCTGATGTGCTCTTACTATCATCAGTACACCCAACCCAGTCGGCATCAGTGTATCCTATTATAGTACTAATAGTATCATTGGTGTACCAAAGTCCTAAATTTAGAGTGCCGTTGATGTATTTAATGATTCTTTTAACACAAACTCAATGGCTCTCTTTAGGGTTATTTTGGTAACGGGCACACACACAAACAACGTACATAATATCAGGACGCGAGGCAATAAGGTATAGTAAGGTTCCTATCATACTACTATATAGAGTTGGATCTATGGATTTACCATTCTCATTCTTAGATAATTTGACTGTAGTACTCATGGGAGTTTTAGCATCTTTTTCACTTTTAAGGCCGAATTTTTTTACAATCTCTAAAGCATATTTAGATTGCGAAACAAATAAACCATTCGAATTCTATTTGACTTAAAGACCCAGGAAAAATTGTAACTCCCCCATAAGAGACATTTGAAATTATTTATGCATAATTTCAGAAAAAGATTTAACTTCTGAGGGGGATGTTGATCCAAAAATGATATCTTCAATATAAACTTGAGATATAATGATATGTTTGTCAAAATGTTTGATAAAAAGGGTTTGATGATTTCCACCTCTCTTAAAACCTTTATCTAAGAGAAAATTGGAAAGGTGCTCATACCAGACTCTTGGCACTTGTTTTAGGCCATACAAAGCCTTTTTGAGACGATAAACATGGTTAGGAAACTGAGGGTCAATAAACCCTTTGGGTTGTTCAACATAGGTCTCTTCAGTCAATATTCCATTAAGGAAGGCAGATTTGACATCCATTTGGTAAAGCGTAAAATGTAAGTAACAAGTTATTGTAAAAAGAAGATGAACAGATTCTAAGCGAGTAACAGGGGTAAAAGTCTCATTAAAATCCATTCCTTCAATTTGAGAGTATCCTTGAGCCACTAATCTGGCTTTGTTTCTAATAATTATCCCACTTTCATTAGATTTATTTTTAAATATCCAACGTGTGCCAACAACCTTTTTGTGATCAGGCCTAGGTACAAGATACCAAACATCATGAATGACAAATTAAAGAAGTTCTTCCTGTATGGCAGAAATACAATGAGGGGCATCTAATGCCTCATTTACATTCTTTGGTTCTACAAGGGAAACAAAACATGCATAATGAGCATAGTTTCTTAATTGAGTTCTTGTATGTACAGGCTCACTTAGGTTACCAACAACGTTATCTATGCGATGATCATTCGAAACCCAGTCAGGTACTTCAGATGTCTCAGTTGGTAAAGAATCATCTATTTTTGGAGAGTCATTTTCTAAAACATTTTCAGACTCTTCCATAATAGTTGGTTCTCCAGTCTTACTCTCAACAGTAGTGTCACTTACAATAACATTTTTGGATTCCATTAAGGTCTTTGTGTGATGATTATAGATGAGGTATGCTCTAATATCAGGAGAATATCCTAGAAAGATAGCTTTATCTCCACGAGTATAGAATTTGGATAAGTGTTTTCTGTCTTTACAGGCATAACACGTACTACCAAAGGTTCTAAGGTATTTAAGATTGGGCTTTTTCCCATACCATAGTTCGTAAGGAGTTGGTTTAATATTCTTCCTAAGATAGACCCTATTGATAATGTGATAAGCCGTTCGAATAGATTCTACCCAAAAATATTTAGGTAAACACTTGGCATGAATCATAACATGTGCCATCTCTTGAAGAGTACGATTCTTTCTCTCAGCAATTCCATTGTGTTAAGGAGTCTTAGGAGCACTAAATTCATGTTTGTAACCATTATAGTCACAATACTCTATAATTCCAGTATCTATAAATTCTCCACCTCTATCTCTACGAATTCTATTTACTTGAGTGTCCTTATCATTTTCAATCCGAAGAAGAATTTTCAAAAAAGTTTAGAAAGTATCAAACATTTTTTTAAGAAGGCCACCCAAGTAAATCTGGTGAAGTTATCAACCATAACTAGAATGTATCTGTGTCCACAGAGACTAATAGTTCGAGAAGGACCCATTAGGTCCATATGGATGAGCTCCAAGGGTTTAGAGGTAATGGTATCTTTAACTTTCTTATGAGGTCCCTTAATAATTTTTCCTTCCTGGTAGGATCCACAGACAATGTTAGAAATAGGTTTGATCTTTGGAATTCCTCTAACTACTTCTTGTGTAGATAATCTACTAAGGTTATCGTAATTTATGTAACCCATCCTAATATGACATATTTCATTGTCATCCATTCTGGCCATATTACAGACCTCATTACTAACCTGGACAGTATAACAATTTTCAAGAGTCCTGAGTCCTGTAAGAATGCACTCACCTTTTTCATTTAAAATTTTACAATTATTCTTTGAAAAGGTGATAGTATGATTTGATTCACAAAATTGCGAGATACTAAGTAGATTAGCCTTAAGACCTTTTACTAGAAGAACATTTTCAAGTAAAGGCAACCCTTCTTCTTGGAGGGTTCCTTTACCAATGATTTGAGATGATACACCATCACCAAAAATAACTTTTCCTCCAGCAAAGATGGTTTTGTTTAAAAGTTTTGTATCATCACCAGTAATGTGCTTTGAACAACCAGAGTCTAAATACCAACCAGAAGGAGTGTGTTCAATTTTTAAAGTAGTAATCACAATGATACACTTCATCTGGGGCAATAACTCATGTTTTCTAACCCAAACATCTCTTGTTTTTATTTTGCCCAAATTTTCCCTTATTTGATAAAAACTTTTAGCATTAGATTTTTGTTGAAAAATGTTTTGCGCATGAGTTTGTATTTTATGGAAAATATGAGAATTTGGTTTAGGAAATGTTCTTTTAGGTTTGATCTTTCTCTTTCTATAGTTAGAGTTTTTATCTGGTTGTCTAGGCAGGACATAATTGTTATGGCTTCTCCCAGAGTAGTTAATGTTATGGTATAGAGGAGTATTACAGACAGGTTTTACTAAATGTTTAGAGTAGCAACCTTCAAAAGAATGACCGTTTATGTCACAGTATGAGAAATATAGATTGCTTGAAGAGGGTATCTCCTTAGGAAAGTCTTTAAACATAGGTTTCATAGAATTTTGATGTTGAGAGCCTTATTCCTAGGGAGTAAAGTTTGGAACGAAGAAACACTCTTCCTAATTGGAGGGCAGACGTATTTATCCTTACGTTGACTATCACACTGAGAGTAACTTGATTCCCCAATATCAAACTTTTGTTGTTTTTCATCAAACTCAACTTTTAGGGAATGAAAATTTGGACAAGTTTCTGTAGGTCTTTTTCCTCCTGACACAAACTTGATTGATTCAAAGTTTTTAGTTTATGTCTTTAAATTAGGGCAAAACCCTATTCCAGTTCGATCATCAGAATTGGTATTTGAATCAACAACCAACCCATCAAAACAGTTGGAATTATTTTCAAATTTTGCAAATTTTTTGAAAATAGTTGTTGTCTTTTCTTTAGATTGTTCCAATTCTAATAATGTCCCTTTATATTTTTTCTCCTGAGTTTCACTTATTTCAATCAAATCTTTCAATTTTTATCAAAAAATTTGACTTTATTTCCATGAGTTAGACATTAGGTAGTATACCCTTCAGCGTTATGTTTAACCATTAGACTTAGTTATTCTAGTTTCTTAGTGAGGTCTTTCACAATCTTGTCTAGTCTAGAGCTTTTCTTGAGAGTTTTCTCATAAAGTGTGTGAATATCAGGGATGTCTTCAGTGTCCGAATCACTAAGTGTAGTGTGTGAAGTGACCCCTAAGGATTCATTTCTTGAACTCACACACACATTGACATTGTCATTATCGCTTTCCCTTTTACTCACACACCCCGCTGTAGAACTAGCATTGTTCTCAGAAACTAAAGCATCTAAACCAGTAGCAGGATGAATCATAACAGCAAAGGTAGAGCTATTATCATCATTTTCATACATGGGTACAGGCATCTCATCATTATAGATTATCTTAGCAAAGAAGGACATGCAAGGATCAAAAACATTAGATGATTCAGGTTTCTCATTTTTAGAATCACTTGAATCATCCCATGTCTTACAAATGTTGGCCCTAGTCTGTTTATTGGTCGTGTTTAGTTTCACTCTACAGTCTTGTGATATATGACCCAATTTTCCACATCGAAAACATTCAACATCTTAAAGTCTTTGTTAGGTCTCGTATGAATTTCCTTGTGATGTTTGTCATGACCTTTCTCATGAGGTTTCTGATTATACTGAGTTGGATAATTTAGCTTGCCTTGTCTGTTTGCCATTTTATTTCTAAATTTGACAATTTTCTTAAACTGCTTTGACATCTTGGCAATTTTATTATCCAAACTATCTATATCACATTCCTCATCAGAGTCATTATTGGGAATAGTAAGCTCAGGTTTCATCAGCTTTGAGGAAAAACTCAAATTGGAACTAGTCTGTTTCCTATGGGACTAGGTCAATTGTTTCTTAAATTCTAATTCAATTTCCACAGTTCTCAGTTTATTACTGAGTAATTCAGGAGTGAGATTTTGGTCACTCATTTCCTCAATAGCATATCTTTTATTATCAAATTTTTGTGGTAATGATCTTAGAATTTTAGAGACAATTTCATGTCTGTTATAAGTTATCCTATTATCATGCAATTTGGTCACAATGTCAGTCAATTTCATGTAAAATTCATCAAACGATTCAGAGTCTGACATAATTAACGAGTTATACTACTGGACAAGCATCTGTGTTTTAGCAGCCTTAACTCTAGTGTCACCTTCATGTGCAGTAATCAGTGTATCCCAAGCTTCCTTAGAAGTGGCACAAATAAGATCCTTTTGAACTCATTTTCATTTATAGACATAAAAAAGGCATTATTTCCTTTGTTATTGTTTCGAGAAACTTGCTTCTCTTCTTGAGTGAATTCACTTAAGACTTTCTTAATCCTCTCATTACTTCCTTCAATGGCTGGTTTAGCAGGATAAGTATATCCATTTTCAACAATATCCCAGGTTACCTTGCTCGTAAGACTACCAAGGTCATATCCAATTTCAGAGGGTTTTAAAAATGATTTTGAAATTGGAAACCACCAATTGCGATTCCACTAGGCCAGAAGTATTGTTTCAAAAGAACTAGAAACAGAAAATAATTTTGTTGATTCCAGAGTTGTGAAAAACATTTACAAAAAAAATCAACAAAGTGATTTCTCAAGATGAGAAACTAAATATGCAGATCTAATTGTAATATAACATAAAATGACCAGATCTATAATTTCTATAAAAAAAAAAAATCATAGATCTAACCGAAATGCTTAAGTTGGACACAAGATCTCAAACTCAAGAGGGTATAAACCACGAACAGGCTTTCAAAAAAACTCAAAAACAACTCTCAAACACTCAGATTTGGTTTTGATTTACATCTACTTTGAAAAAATGAGTTTAGGGTTTGAAATATGGTTAGGACGATTTAGGATTTCTTTCTCTCTCTGGATTATCTCTTATCTCTCTTCTCTCTCTTTAGACGAAATTCTAAAAGTACCCAAATGGTGAGGATAAGCCTCCTTTTATAGGGAGCAAGGAAGGATCCAGAAGGTCTACTGAAAACCAAGGGCAGAGATGATGTCAAGGGCAAAAGACTTTAATCCAACGGTTAAAGAATAGCGGTGGATTAAACGTCCTCGGATTGGTCTAGAGAGGTTCACGGAAATTAGGTTCAAACGCATGCAGAGCATTGATAACAATGATTCAAGGGCTGAGATTAGACAAGGGTTATGTATCTAAAACAAAAATCAGGTCGTTATAAGGATGATAGGTGTAGGGCTGAGATTGGTTCTCACACGCCCGTTTTAAACTTAATTACACAACCACCCTCAATTCTTAAGCACTTTCGAATCCTACCCAAACCAACTTCCAGGTATGAAAACATAAAACCAGGAATTACAAAACGACCCCAAAAGTTTTATGAATCAAATTTTAATTTCCAAAACAAAACATTTAAAAATTATTAAAAATTCCCAAAAATTATTAAAACCATTTTAAATGGGATTAACCACACACAATCAAATAATACACAATATGAACAATGTATGCAACCCTAGAGTGTGTGATTGAGCATTATACCTTCAAAGAGAATCAAGTGTGGCTTAAGAAGAGGATTCTAAGGCTCTTTGGTATCTTGGTAATGGGACTCTTATTTTGTCACTATTTCCAAACTAGATGAGAACTTATACAATGTAGACTCAAGTGAGTCAAGAGTATAAGGTGCTTCATATATAATCCATCCTCCCGAGTAATACCTCACTGGATGTATTCTCTAAAGTGCTACCAACCCAGGCTACTCACTCCCATCTGGAGTTGTGATCTATGGTCCGCCGAATCGAAACGTAAAATAATAACGTAATGGAGGCAGTCATATACCCCCGATTATGCGGACATCATCTCGATGCCCCATCTCTGTAATTGGACGCTATGACCTGGGGATATACTCGCCATACTGCTCAAGCTAGGGGATTCACCCACATCGCGCAACCTCCCTTGGTAGCATTCGAGTATATAATTTAAATAAATATCTAGTCATGGATATTTATAAGCACACAATATATATATATATATATATATATATATATATATATATATATATATATATATACTATCACACACCGTATATATAATTTAAATCCCAGCTTTACCGTGCACAAAAATCCATAGCACTAGCCTATATTTTCTCGAGTTTATGGTCCATCTCTAATCTAATTAATTTGCTCATTAATTACTTTATTACCTTCCTGAGTCTATGGTCCGACTCTAATTAATTAATTTAATACAATTCCGAGTCTCTCGTTCGACTCTAATTAATTAATTTACCCATTAATTAATTTAATGCCTTCCTGAGTCTATGGTCCGATCCTAATTTAATTAATTTATCTATTAATTAATTCATTACCTTGGCGTCACTCAACCAATATACTCGGATTTGCTCACTTGGCCCGTATCTTAATATTACAAGAGTCTATACTCCGACTCTAAATTAATCTATTTCTCTCCATAATTAATTTAATACCTTGGCGTCACTCAACCACTATACCCGGACTCGCTCACTTGGCCCAAAAATACAATATCCCTAATTAATTATTCAAAATTATCCTCAATAAATTTTTCACAATTATTAATCTAAGGTTTTCAATTTACTCAATTTGCCGGGATTTTTAAAATTCCGTTTTATGGAATTTTGGAGCCGTTTTCGAGAAACGTATTAGAGAATAAAAGTTAGAAAACGCGATTTTCTACAGGTCAATGCGAACATAATCGCCATTAACAGCTTTTGTGAAGCTTTTTACCCAGAATTCTCCACTGAAATACTTAAGTGTTGAAAATTAACTCCAACCCAACCTAAGTCAAAATTCCAATCTAGTAATTGTCATCCCAGATACGACATTAACCATGATTCTTTACAGATCACAAAAACTTTTAATTTCTCGATTGGTTTCTTCACAATTCATACAAATAAATTATCATTCTCAAATCTCAACATTTATTTATAATATCAACAAATTTAAAATCCCAATTTGTGTCTATCTAAACCAAAATCATTGGTTTAACACACCTACTATTATATGAATTGAAGATTACAATTAAATTAAAATCAAGTTTAACCACTTGCCCTAAGAGTTCGTAATGTCTGATTATCCTTTGGTGTAGAGATCGTTGTGTGATGAAGAACACCTTCCTTATTCTTCCTTTTTGGCACCCAAGAGTCCTCCCTCTTTGTCCCTTGCTTTCTCAGATTCTCCCAAATGAGTTATGGCTGCCCACAACTCCTAAACTTAGGTTTTATCTTTAAATCCCGTTTCTAATCATATGGGCCTAATTAAAATGACCCAATTAACCCCGAGTGGGAACGGTTATGCCCAATCATATCCCCTGACCCATTTACCACCCTCGGGTACACTTTTTCGGCTATCTCGACCCATCCGGACTCAACCGTGCACTCAAAATTGACATCCGAAGTAATATATTAAAAATTCCTATCTAGCACCCAACTTAGTCTATATCCGACTATCGGCAGAGATAAATAAATGCCACGTCACTAATACTTGTTATGACGTAAACAAATTATTACTATCCACTTAGTAATTTAATTTTCATAAATATTAACCATTTTCTCTCCGATTAATATTTAAATAAATATTAACATAATTAATTCAATTAAATTACGACATACAAGTAATTTAAAAATTTTTGAATTAATTAAAAATTAAAAATGCACAAAAATACGGGGTGTTACATACTTCTCCCCTTACAAAGAAATTTCGTCCCTAAAATTAGGTCATACCTGCGACAAATAACTTTGAATAGTGCTCTCGCATATCCTCATTTTGCTCCCACGTAGACTCGTTAATACTGTTATCCACCCCACTAAACTCTTACTAGTGGCACTCCCTTAGGCCATTGCTTTCGCTCACTATGAGCCGAAATAGCCTTGTATCTCTCCTCCTATGAGATGTCTGGATGCAAATCAATCTCCCCGAGTGGGCCGTGATAGGATGCGCTCTCAATGGTCACCAATCTCTAACTCGATGGTCCCCGACCTTGCAGTTCCTCAAACGATGAGCCTATACTCCATCGGCACTACTATATTTATGTTAGGAAATTCTCCTCCTGCATGGGTGCCAATTTACTCATTGACAAATACGTGACTTTCTTTCAGAAAATTACCCACAATCATTCTTGATTACACATGTCAGACTTCCACCTTCAACGCACGATAATGTACTCATTACATTCCTAAATTCTATCGAAATACATAACTTACTCAATCCCACTGATGGACCACAACTTATTTCGGGTACTAGTAGTTTGTCCTTTCTCCACCTTGTACCAGCCAAAGGTTAGATAGCAATACTTTTCCCATAGATTCTCCAAAAGTGGCACACAGATACTAAACCGTTACGAGGGGATATCCCACGTAACTTTACCATTGGTAATTACTACTCCAAAATTACCCAAAGATCTTCAATGCACATTCCTTAAATTTCTCCTACTACCTTAGGCCATAGCTTTCGGACTTATGGGTGACACGTCTAGCACGATATATAACTCTGTCACTACCGCCTCCTGACACTTCGTTCAAGTGGCGGGACTGGAAGTTCTCATCCAAATTCACAACAATATTGGACGACAACCTGACCTGGTTTACTTATTCTTTTCAATTGATTCATTGAATGTACTGCCCCATTATATTACCCATCCAAATTTAATAATCAATCATTCTGTTAAATCCATTCTGCAACCCGATGGAAAACCCTGACATCTCCCCGACTTTGGATAGCCCAATTACGAATTTTACTAATTGGCGTGTCAATCCCGTTCCTGGAATTATAAAATTACAAAAATCCCGATTGATAACCTTGAATAAACCTTGTACCCTTAAATGGTGTACCAGGACACAATTTCACTATGTCCCATATAACACAAATCCCCATGCTCAAAGATTCACATAGCATAAGTAGGAATCTACACCTTATCTATGCGTAAAACCATACTAGGCATATGACTTCTCTACTTTCCCAAACATTTGGCTTCTTTCTTGCCTTAAGATATCTTGTTACATGTGCCTCCACCATCTTTCCACTCCTCACGGTGGAGATCGTTATCCTTGATATACAAAAAGTCAAATTGTTTTCTTTCTCCAACGGATTTCAGTTCACTGTACTTTCCCACTTATTTTCTAACTATCCCATAGGCATATATTCCACACGCTTATTTACACATTTCTTCATTTAAGACGATTCTGAAATCACTCTAACCAGGGTTCCCATACACCATAAATCCCGTGCATATTTGCACAACATCACAGATGTCACATATATAAAATATTTCTTTCAAGGTTATCCCAGATATCACACTATATCATATGATTACATTCGATATTTCCCAAAATCGCATTTTAATCTCCTCGATGTTTCTCCTCCCATTAACTTGCGGTACAAAAGTTCTCTTAGTGCTTCTTTCGTAGCACTACCTGGCTATACTGGCCTTATAGTGTAATAGCTTTCACCTCAAAGTGTAACTCCAGACATTCAAAAATCACCCTTTAATCTGGTGTCCTAGCATCCAATAACGTCTTTCCACTACTGATGTTTATTAGGGCTTATGTGCATAACATTTCACAACAGAGCCCAAAAGAACTTTCCCCAATGCATTAAACACTAGCATTGTCGTTCATTGATTTTTGTAGACCCGAGCATATAAGCGGACACCCAAAACTCTTCCCCTGTACTCACAGGTCTAATTGTCGACTCCCGCGTCTCTAAAGGAGTTATATAATGCTGCGTTCGCACTATCACTAAGTCCTTAGTGCTAAGTCACTAACAAGCTAAATCTCTCTGCCCTGTGGTCAATCTTCCATGCCCTGAATCACATCAGTAAATGTCCCTACGAACCGGGATGGAATATAACTATTCAACTGTACCCTCTGAAGTCTACTTCATGAATTAATATAATCGCGATCTCGACCCTCTTTTAGGTGAGTCATCGCACAAGAACATGCATCCTGCCCTGGAATTGCGAACACGATAGTCTTGCTGTAACCGCCCACCATCGCTTACCCATCGCTAACCAGTCCATACCGAGGAAAAATCATGCTCTCATAACATTTCTCAAAATGAGTTGACCTTATAAAATATACCCTCTCAGTGTTCACACCTACTCCCCTGCTGATAAAACAAAAGAGAGCCTCGTTACCTTGTAGTAAACATATACTTAATAGTACCAATATGATACACCCACTAAACTCGTCTCCCGCACGAATATAGTGTTAACAAGAATATTATGACCACTCGTGTCACAAAATTAACCCCATCTATCCGAGGATAAAACTCATACTTTCACTCCTCTATACACTGGCGGACCAAATGGTTTCTCGACATAATATTCTCATCCAATCGAACCAAAACTTTATAATTGATGTCCCTACTAGGCATCCCACTCCTATCTCCTGACTCACTATGGACATAATCAATTGTTGGGGTCCCAGTTTCCACACATAAGGCACCTCTCTATGTCAACCCCTGCCTCTGGACCCAATGGCCATATCGGGGTTGTCATTCTGGCGTACTTGGTAGTCTTGACCCTAATTGCTACCCCTGTTGTCCCTTTGGCTTCACTAGCCCTATGGGACTTGTTGTTGGCCTCGACGACCCAGATTAAATCCACCGTCAATTGGTAGGAATTTAACTCATATAAATCATATAAATGGGTTACTTTAATGGGTATCCCCTTGTGGGGCCTCACTAGCACTTCTAAATACGATCTTTCCTTTCAGTTAGATACTCCACCTCTCTTGGGATCCTTCCCACAGAAGTATTGATATTAGATCGAAAACATACTACCTTGATGACTATATCACCAGTCATCCTAGCCGGAGTTTTCCATCCAGGCTTGTGTATTACTCACGAGTCCATTATTAACTCATGGACCCCTTCTTGACCTCCGCATCCACCTCATTGGGTACGAAGTTTGCTGCATAATTCAACTTTCCTTTATGTCCGACCACTGTTCGGATTTTCTCAAGTAAGTGCTGAAATCTCCTTTACCAACCGGTTTAAACGGCTGATGCGAAGATTTACGATCAAACAGCACCCTAAATTCCTTATTATTCATGGTATTTCTCCATGGTTGTGATGACTGGCTCCTACCACTACAACACCACCCCACTGGGCCAAAAAGTTCGTTCAAAATTTAGTCATGGGTGCCGTCGCAACCCACCCTACACAATTGCCTTTGGGTTATCTCCTCCCATTGGCTTATCACACTACTCTTCTACTCGAATCCTTATAGATGGCCCTTCCAAAAGGGTCCTTCTACATTTTCCCCACCCCTTGCTGACTAGGCTGGGTGGGGCTGAAATTGTACCACCGTTATCTACAACAGTGCTTTGGGAGACTATCACTCCCGGGTGATTATTCTATCACCACCGGCCTGAACAACAATCAACGTGATTCCTATCATGATCACCATTTTCAGAATACTCCATGTCTTCTATTGAGCCTATCCTCCAGCAATCCTCCTATGGCCCTCGTTTGTCGTACCAAAGAAGGTTTCGTGTACAAAGCCCAATCGAACTCGTGTATAAATCACCTTAACTATACTTAATCGTAGAAGAACATAAATGAACATACGTAGAGGGATATAAAAATCTATCATAAGGCTCTACATCAAAGAAAGCTAAGCTGAAACGTGAAAAGCCGCACACATCCTAAGGACACTAGAACCTGATGTTCTGATACCATCTGTGACACCCCGCCCAATAAAATACTAGGTGATTAGTCCTATATAAAATTAAACAGGAATCTCATATGGATCATTCTTAGTATCACTGTAAAAAAAATTTAAAACTTACTAACCACCTAGTATTCAACAAAGTTGATGTCAAAATTTTAATCTTTTTATTAACCAATACATAATATAATGAGAAACAAAATAAACATCACATACTGATAGAGTCAAATCATATCATCAAATAACTAAAACATAGTCTGGCCGGATAAACCATCGGCTAAATCCAAACCAAAATAAATTAACAAATGGTAATATATCCCATACAATCTGAAATGAAATAACTGAATAAAATCGTGAGCGACATGGTCGAGATAAACTGAGATAACATTCCTAAACTAGGAATAAAATGTGAGGCGTCTATCCAAATCCTACAACATCAACACATGCTACAGCGGCGAGTCCATGGAATGAATTCAAGCCTGGCGACCCTGTGGCTGGACACCTAAAAGGTTTTGAAAATATTTGATAGCAAGGGTTAGAACCCAAAACATTTGGAAAATATTTGGCAAGTGATTAAATTACAGTAATATAAAATGCATGAATGCTCTTCATATTTAAACTAGTGTTGTACTCCCTTGAGAACATACTCACCCCTCCACTAATGTGGACACCTAATGCTTTATTTATATCTCCCCTAGTCATCTACCCCATAACTAGATAATCGATATAACTCCTTTCAACCACCCTACTCAAACGCGAGTATGCTTAAGATATTAATTATGAGTTGTTAGTCACATTAACTTGGTTACTCATTTCCCCTTTTTAAATCCATATAACATTCACACCCGTTATATACATAATACAATTCACGTCATGTATTAAATTACCCATATATAATATTTATCCCATTATATACGTCAAACCATATTACCACATTCACACATATGTTGAATATATATATATATATATATATATATAAACGATCCTCTCGAGTAATACCTCACTGGATATATTCTCTAAAGTGCTACCAACCCAGGCTACTCAGTCCCACCTGGAGTTCTGAGACAACTATGGTCCGCCGAATCGAAACTTAAAATCATAATGTAATGGAGGCGGTCATATTCCCCCGAGTATGAGGACATCATATCGATGCCCCATCTCTATAATTGGACGCTATGACCTAGGGATATACTTTCCCTACTGCTCAAGCTAAGGGATTCACCCACATCGCGCAACCTCCCTTGGTTGCACTCGAGTATATAATTTAAACAAATATCTAGCCACAGATATTTATAAGCACACACACACACAATATATATATATATATATATATATATATATATATATATATATATATATATATATATATATATATATATATATATATATATACACACTATCACACACCATATATATAATTTAAATTCCGACTTTACCGTGCACAAAAATCTGTAGCACTAGCCTATATTTTCTCGAGTCTATAGTCCGACTCTAATCTAATTAATTTGACCATTAATTACTTTATTACCTTCCCGAGTCTATGGTCCGACTCTAACTAATTAATTTACCCATTAATTAATTTAATACATTTCTGAGTCTCTGGTCCGACTCTAATTAATTAATTTACCCATTAATTAATTTAATGCCTTCCAGAGTCTATGGTCCGATCTTAATTTAATTAATTTATCTATTAATTAATTTATTACCTTGGTGTCACTCAACCAATATACTCGGACTTGCTCACTTCGCCCGTATCTTAATATTACACGAGTCTATATTCCGACTCTAAATTAATCTATTTCTCTCCATAATTAATTTAATACCTTAGCGCTACTCAACCAGTGTACCCGAACTCACTCACTTGGCCCAAAAATACAATATCCACAATTAATTATTCAAAATTCTCCTCAACAAATTTTGCACAATTATTAATCCAAGGTTTTTAATTTACTCAATTTACTCAATCTTCCCGCCTCTTCCCAATTTCAAACCTAACCACCTAGAGCACGGACCACTGTCGCACCCCTTCTTGACCTCTCGCCTAGCATCACTACCTGCCCCACCACCTTCTGGACACCCTGACCCAGGTGACCCTAAACTCTTCACCACTAGCTGCCCTTGCATCACCCTCCAAAACCCAAACACCCCTCGCCAAACCCGACCCTGTCCCGAGGTGAGCCCACCACAACCCCTGTCAGATCCGAGCCTCTCATTACTAAACCCACCGAATTTGATACCTACTTAAAATCGAGCCCTCCTTCACTAAACTCAAGTCCCCCGACTTGATTTAGTGTGGATACCCGCTTTTCCATCTCTACCCCAAATAATCCACAAGACTTCACTTGAGATTGTCGCCAGCGAGTAAAAGAATGGCTGCATGAACACCTGAATTTTGATTTCCCACGAATACAATTTGCGCAATATGGAGAGGGAGTCCAACCACCCAAGCCCGTGCCTCTCAATGGGATGGTAGAGTCCCGATGCCTGATGAGTGGCGCACCAACAATTCTTCATTTGACTGTCCTAGTCCCAAGGTAGCGCCCTTTGTGCTGGTTGAAGATCACCACTGTTTTCTCTGTTATGAGCGTGGTTACTTAATGGATGATTATTTATACTATTCACCTGAGGATTTCGAGGATCCCATTTATAATGACACACCTGATCTGATTAAGCCACCTATGGCTCACAAGCGGCTACCCCATGCTAGACCCGTGCAGAAGGAGTTTATTGAAGATGAGGATGCAGACCTGGTGGATTCGCCATCGGGTAGTGACCACCTAGCTCTAACACTTCGGCTTCTCTCCAAGGTCCTCTATGGTGATATTAGGGTGGATGTGACGATGTTTGACCGTCACTTAGACTTGAATGCCCTTGTCAATTGGATTGGTGTGATGGAGACGGTGCTCGACTACAAGCGCATCATGGGGCACAAGTGTGTTTAGTTAGTAGCCACTAAATTCCTTGAATGTGGTGGAATAATACGGTGCAGTGATGTGCAATCTCATAGCTTCCTCTAATCCAAACTCAGGATCAGTTGAAGGCAGAGTTGTGGGCATTTTTCATCCCACCGATATATGAGCTCGCCACGCGGGTCCAGGGCTTTCGGCAGGGAACCTCCTTAATTCTCACCTACACCGAGCAGTTCTAGCTTCTTTACACTCAGGTCTATCTAGGTGAGACAGAGACTCAGCAGATCAATCGCCACATCCAGAGACTCCAACCATATATTCAGCAGGACTTGGGGTTGCATGAGATACCGTCCTTTATCAAGGCGGTCGAGTACGTGACCAAAGTTGAGGTCTATCGTCGCACTACTGTCGTTCCAGCTCCTTGACGTGCTTCCTCAATAATAGCCCTACCTCGGATATCTGGCTCGCCTCTTATTGCTATGAAATGTTTCAATGGTGGTGTGGTGGGCTACTGAGCAAAAGAGTCCCCAAAGCACGTAGGAGGACCTTGCTGATGAGTCAGAGCCACCAAACGAGGAGGTAGAGGAGGAGGCAGTCTAGGAGTTGATTTCCACGATCATTCTCATTGAGCCTGAGTGTGATGGTGTTTCCCCTTGAGTTCGAGGCCGAACGCTTTTTATGGAGGGGAGAGTGATGGAAATTGGTGAAGCTTTAGGGATATTTTATAATTTTATAGTATTTTTAATAATTTATTTTATTAAATATCATTTACTTTTATCACATTTATTGATTGTATTATACACGGCTAATGGGAAGCCTTCTAAAAGGGGCATTTTATGAATATATTGTAAAGGGAGTGCTCCTAGGTCATGTGACATCAAATGGGTCTAAGCCCACTTCGTCACTCTTCTAAATCCTTCCCACTACCCTATAAACATCCAATTATCACAATATAGTAAATTATTGTATGCTTCTTAATATTGAGTGTTAATTCTCTTACTCGAGTGTCTTTCTGTATTGCCATTGATGATTTCATTTACATTAGAACTTATAAACACTCACACACTCCCTTCTCTACAACCCACCACTAACTACCACCACACAAATATCACCAACAAACTTCAACCTGTCAAACCCTGTTGGCGAACACATATTAAGCCTTACCGCCAGCACCTTCAAGCTCAATAAACCTAAAATTTCACCACCTATCTTCTGTAAAACCCCACTGCCACCTTGAGGCATGAAAATTGGGGAAAATTCATGAACAGAGGAAAAAATTCGGAACCCAGCTTGTGCTGTTGAGCTTTGATCTGTGTTATGGTGGAAGTGTTTGATATGAGTTGAGAAAGAGGTGTTTGAATTGTAGTTTAGATGGTGTTCGATCGGTCATCTGAATGGTTATTGTGGTGTTTCATCGGGGTTAGAGAAAGGGGGGGAGCACCACCATAATACCACTCTTTCAAAACTTATATCAAACACTGTTGTAAAAAATAAAATTCAAGTGTTGAACATATAAATAACTAGTAGCTAAATGAAATAGAATCCTCTTCATGACTTGATTACAAATATTCTCACAAGTGACAAGTATCAGATCGATAAATGAATTGGTTAAAGCTAAAATTATGGAGAAATCATTTCTAATCTCATTGCAAGTGCATAGAGGCAATACGTAGTCCTTTATAAGAAATTAATTCATTGGAAATTGTTTTTTCAATCACACATAATTCTAGCATTTGAAAAATGGAGAAAAATTTAGTATTCCAAATAATTTAACCTTGTACCTTTACCAAGACTTTGCTTTGATGTTTTGATGCAAAAGAAACCAAAACCAAGTGCTCCACTGCACCCAAAACATTTCAAATTCGGAATTTTATGCAACACCTAAATCATTTCAAGTTCAAAATATCCCAATGTTGGTTTTGAAGCAGAATCTATAAAAATATAATTTAATATATATGAATCGTGCAAGTGTGAGTTCTTTGTTATATTTTAAAATAATTGGATTGAGGTAATCTCCTTTGGAGGATCACTATACGTGTTTATAAATTAAGAAAAACTGTATAGATTAAGAAAAATTTCAGGGTTCTAAATATACATAAATTAGTCAAGCCAATAGAGGGTTCTGAATATACATAAATTAGTTAAGCCAATAGAGTAAATTTTCATTGGAAGAAATGCTAACTATGAACTTCGAACAACAAAACAACACACAACTGAGGCGGCTTTAGCAAGAAAGTATTGAGAGTTTAAATATGATGTAGTAGCATGGGGACATGGGCGTCCTCTTTTTACGTTTTTTTTATTTTGTTCTTCTTTTAGCCTTTTTGTATGATTAGTATAAATAGATTGAGGGCCTTCTTTTGTAAAACTTTTTGCCATTTTGAGATTAAGAGTTTAAAGAGAGAAATAAGAAATCCTCTTCCATTTTCCAAGTTGTTGTGTAGATAACTTCATCTTTTCACGCTTCTGCACCCTAAATTACATCAAATTGGTATCAGAGCCTCCTTTTCTCTTGGATTGAATGTCGAAGATTGGAACTCGGATTGGATTCATCCCGACGAAATACAAAACACTCCCAAACTTGTCCATGAAATCCTAACCCTAGAAATCAAGAATTCAAGAAACTCGAATCTTTCACCACCTAAATTTGATATTACCAAACCCAAAATAACCCAAACCCTACCAAGATCTGAATCTCCCCTTCCAAATACCCCAATCAAGCCACCCGCAACTGATTTCTGCCACGGATGTGATAACAATGGGTCGGGCAGCACTAATGATTATTGATCGAGACTAACACCGATCGAAACCCAACCTGGAGTCATCTCCGGCCCATGCCAAAGTTTGTCGATCCCACTGACCCCACTAACCCCTCCGAACAAACCCAATTGCTCCTCTAGGCCTGACCACCCCTCAAAACCACCCGAACCAACACCTATTTTGTACCATAATCCTATAAACAACCCTAAACCAAACACCAAATAGCCAATGATCAATCTAACCCCATCAATAAAGGTTGTCCTTCCTATTCCCACCCATGTTCCATTGTCCTCCGCTCAGTTTATTTGTCAGCGAAGAGACTCATTTTTCCATGAACAAGCAAAATGAACGGGAGTCTCCACCACTTATATGCACACCGTGATGGTAACAACACCCGTTGATTCACAAACCATTTCCACCTAGCGACGATACTTGGATCCGATCGAGTATTTTTTTACTCAATGCACCATAAAGGGAGACTATGAAAGGTGATTATGTATGGAATAGCTAGTGATAATTTGGTCTTGCAAGATATGGTCTACAAGCTAAACCTTCCCACAGAATCCTTGCCTACCCCGTGTCGTATTGAATGGTTGGGAAATAAATTCACCCTAGCTCCTAGCCGACAGTGCCTGCTGTCTTTTTCCATCGAAGATTATCGCGATAAGGTTCAATGTACTGTGGTGGATATGAGAGTGTGTCACCTTCTTTTAGGAAGGCCGTGACAATTGGATCATTGCAGCTTGCACGATGGCCGAGCAAACACCTATTCATTTGTGCATGAGGGGAAAAACTTTCTCCTCCGTCCTATGTGACCATTCCCGATATCTTGACCTTTGGCCCTGATAGTTTCACATGAGGAGTTAGCTATAGAGGCCGTGGAAGAAGGGTTGTGTTATGCTCCCATTAACCCTATCACCACCCCGGAGGCAACTTCCCCACCATGTGTTCAGAGTTTATTGGATTCTTTTACCTATGTGTGCACACCCCCAGATGATCTTCCTCCTTTTAGGGATATACATCATGCCATTTATTTTATGCTTAGGGCACAGCCCCCCAACATTACCCACTACCGCTTGTCACCCATGGAGTATGCAGAGTTGCAGAGACAGTTTATAGAGCTCTGTGACAAGGGCTATATTTGGGAGACTGTCTCCTCGTGCGGTATATGTCCTGCTAGCGCCAAAGAAGGACGGAAGTTGGCGTATGTGTGTTGATAGCCGAGCTATTAACAAGATCATCGTAAAGTAAAAATTTCCTATTCCTAAGTTGGAGGATATGCTAAATCAACTCCATGGTGCGAGGGTTTTATCCAAACTAAACCTGAAGAATGGCTACCACCAAATTCGCATGAAACCAGGAGATGAGTGAAAGACTACCTTCAAGATGAATGATGGGCTATACGAGTGGACGGTGATGTCTTTTGGCCTCTCCGATGCCCCATCTACCTTCATGAGAGTGATGACACTGATATCGTGCCCTTTCATGGGTAAATTTGTGGTTTTTTATTTTGATGACATCCTGATTTATAGTCAGTAGGAGGAGGAGCATCTAGATCATATGGCTCGAGTATTAGTGGTCCTACGAGTCGAGCGCTTCTTCCTTACACTGAAGAAGTGCGCTTTTATGGCACCATCAATGACCTTTTTAGGATATGTGGTCTCAAATAACGACATCAGGGTGGATGATGCCAAAGTTTAGGCGGTAGTGGATTGACCCCCACCCTCTTCGGTCTCTCAGGTGCACAATTTTCATGGCTTAATTGGCTTTTATAGGCGCTTTATAGTCGAATTCAGCACTGTCATGTCTCCTATCATAGATTTGATGAGTACTTCCTCGAGTACCGAGTTCAAGTGGACACCAGAGGTGGATGTTGCCTTTAAACGCATCAAGCAGCTGACGACGACGATCATATCCTAGCTTTACCCGATTTCGATTAGTTTTTTAAGTTATCTTGTGATGCTTCTAAGATAGGGGAGGGTGTTGTTTTGAAACAGAATGGGAAACCGAATTCCTTCTTCAGTCAAAAGTTAACAGGCGCCGCTCTACATTATTCAATTTATGATCTCGAGTTCTATGTGGTGGTTAAATCGTTTTGGTCGCCCTATCTACTCCACAAGGAGTTTGTCATCAAATTAGATCATGAGGTCCTCCGTTTTTTATATTATTAGCGGCGTGTTAGTGACAGACACGCCAAGTGGACCGTTTACCTCCAGCGTTACACTTTTCACTTGCAGTACAAATCGGGGAAGGGGAATCAAGTGGAGGATGCCCTTAACAGGAGGGCACATGCGTTGGTGACTTTGAGGAGTCAAGTATTTGTATTTAATGAGTTTCGTGACCTTTTCCCGATGGATGAAGAGTTTGGGTTGATTTTTGTAGCTTGCCAACAGGGCAATGGAGTATTGGGCGAGTATCTACTGCAGTATGGCCTTATGCATTCCATTTTCGTCCCTACGGGAGAATATCATTTCTAAGATCCACGGGGGAGGTTTAGCCGGCCATCTGGGACAAGCGTGTACTCACGCGAGGCTGAGTGATCGATTTTACTGGCCGACGATGAGGAGAGATGCCAACGCTTTCACTAGGTGTTGCTATACTTTCCAAATTGCCAAGGGTCGGCACACCAATTCGGGTCTATGCATTCCGTTTCCTATTCCCGAATGCCCATGGTAGGATGTATCGATGGATTTTATAGTGGGAGTATCCTGTACTTCTCATGGCCATGATTTCATTCTTGTCGTGGTGGATAGGTTTTCCAAAATGTCCCACTTCATCCCTTCCTCTCGCACGACAGATGCATCTCATGTTACTTCATTATATTTTCAAGTGATTGTTCATCTTCATGGTGTCTCACGTATCATCACCTTAGACAAAGATGTGCGATTTACAGGACATTTCTGGTGCACACTTTTGTGCGATGGTTACGGACGGAGTTATAATTCTCGATCACTTTTCACCCCAGACAGATGGCCAGGCTGTGGTGGTCAATCGTAGTGTGGATGACCTATTGAGGTGCTTGTCTTCTGAGTATCCCCGTAGGTGGGACATTATGATCGTGCAGGACGAGTTTGTTTTTGATAATGCTATCAATTTTTCTACTGGCCTTTCCCCCTTTCAGATTGTCTTAGGATAGTCTCCTACTATACCCATTGATCTTACCGAGCTTCCGCCGACAGCGCCTATATGCCCTTTAGTCGAGGATTGTGTGACTCGCTTGACGCCCATCCAAGTTCATGTTCGCGCTCAATTATCGATCATGTATACCTCTTATAAACAGGCTGCCGATGAACACCGTCGATTTGCTTCCTTCTGCGTGGGTGATTTAGTTATGGTCTATCTCCAGAAAGCGTGCAGGCAAGGTAAGGGTTCCAAGTTTCTTATGCGCCAATTTAGACCTTTTTTCATTATCCGTGCTTGTGGCACGAATGGTTATGAGATTGATCTCCCCGATGAGTTTCACATGCACCGCACATTTAACATGGCCGATATTTCTCCATTCTGCAGCACTCATGCCCCACCGATTCCCATTCCCATGAGCACCAGCCACGCAGTCCGTTCCCATGTCGACCGCATCGAGGGGATTCTAGATTCCGAGCATGTGTCTTCTTCCTCAGGTGATTATACTCGTTATTTAGTTCTTTAGGTTGGTCGTCCTAGTGCAGAAGATTCATGGATCACCGAGGCTATCCTTCAGCACATCGACCCCGATTTCTATCGGCAATATACAAAGTATATGGAGTCTTTTCGGGGGAGAGTGATGCAGGAGCATAGAGACATGGGCGCCCTTTTTAATATTCTTTTATTTAGTTCCTTTTTTTAGCCTTTTGTATGATTAGTATAAATAGACCGAGGGCCTTCTTTTGTAACACTTTTTGCCATTTTGAGATTACGAGTTTAGAGAGAGAAATAAGAAATCCTCTTCCATCTTCCAAGTTGTTATTATTGTGTAGATAACTTCCTCTTTTTACACTTCTGCACCCTAGATTACATCAAAATATTTTGGGAGTACGGGTTTTGTGAGTTAGTGAGATTTTTGGAGTTGTGCATTTGATGGTCCCAGGGTAAGCATTCTAAAATTTGGGTGGCCATATTAAAATCTGAATGAAAATTAGAGAGTTGGACAGAGCGTAAAAAGGTCATTAGCTTTGGATAATTTTAGACAGTTAGATTCGATCTTCCAATCTTCCCCGTCAATAATCCCGCACAAAGAAAACCTGTATGTTTTATAATATAGCTTGCAGTGATAGTTTTTCCCCCCAAACCGGCTCCAAGAAGTTCTCTGCAGTCTCTCTCCCTCTCCCTTATATTTCTTTTAGTTGTCCACCTTTACGTCTTCATATTGCATTTCAGTTGATATATATATATATACTGCTAGATACTTAGCAAATAATAAACTTACGATTGTTGCTTGTTACTTACTCTCAATGATATTTATGTTACCAGTATATGCCTCTGACAGTTATATTTTGCTCATGGCCATTGTTTAGGAATGTGAACATTCTTTAGTCTCAAGACAGAAAAAGTATGTACGGGGCCGGTTCTTCAGATCTGGTTGGAGAATCAGAAAAGGTAAGTTCCTTACTCAGCCTCATACTCTTCTAATTGTTTTCTAATGGATCAATTTTGTGAAATACACCCTACTCCCAAATTAAGTGTTCTATTGTCCTTTTTGGTTTGTCCTAATTTAAGAGTCCTTTTTCTAAAAATAGTACATAAAGTTAGGTGAGATTCCCAAGTTACCCATCCCAACAATACCCATGGGTGAGCAGTTATCCAAGTATTTATAGTTCTTTGTAGGATAAATTTTCACAACATTTTTTCTTCTTAAAATGTTTTGACTTTCAATTTGCACTCTTATTATGGGACGATATAAAGACTTCAACTTGAAATGGATTAGTTGTTTTGTCTCCGTATGTGTAGCTATCTATATATATAAAATCGGGTTACTCTACATTTATGCGGCCTTAACCTCAATTTATCTTTGGGGGTAACCCACGAAAATGACAAATGAAGGTCATAAATTCATCAGTATTACTGATTGATTTTCCTGTATTTTTTCTTGTGATTTGTATGAATTCTCTTTTTTGCAGTACCTGGTAGAAAAGCATGTGAGATCAAAATGGTACACCAAGAAGATGCTGGTTTGAATGTCGAAATGGCAAAGCTGGCCTTCGCGAGGGGCATATGGAGTTACGTGTGTAAGATGGATAATGCGCTTCGCAAATATCCTGCAATCCGAAGTCTTCAATCCACTTCAGCTGTGAATGCAATCGCTCTCATTCAGAAGGTGCGGAGAGTTTCTACCAATATTTTTACTTGCAGTGTGACGTAAATTAGTTTCTTATTCCTAAAATATATAAGATCATGTTGATATAAATTAGTTTCTTATTCTCAGAATATATAAAATCATGTCCCTGGTTAGTTAAAGGTCGTACCTTAGTGGGATGCCAAGTGCCCTGGCCCTAGCTACGGTTGGTCTCGAGTTCTAGACATGAGAGTAGACCTGAAAAATGAGTGGATATCGGCAGATTGAAAATGGTTTGGGTTGAAAATGGGCGGGTCAGAAATGGTTTGAGGTGAGTTGCGGGTCAAATTCAGATGGTTATTTGGTTTTCCCATTTTTTCTCTTATTTTTCGAGAACCCAATTACCAATCTATACCCTTCTTTAAAAAAATAGAGGAGAAAATCGTTGATACTCTAACAACTCCCACATGACCCTTTTTAACTCGCTCCTAAATCGATCTATTGGGCCATTAAACCCTTTTAAACCTGCACAACATACTTATTAAAACTGAATGGTTTGTTTCCGGGTTAATTTTGGGTGGATTTGTAATGCTAAACCCATATTACCAGGCTTACATCGGAGCAACCTCTATATATGGGGGTAGCAATAAGCTGGACATTTGTTGGATATTATATGTTTATATATAAAATAACATAAAAATTATATTATGTCAATAAAGAATTCACATTTATCATATATCCACAATATAATATTTTGGCAATGTTGAAGAGAAATTTAAATGAACTACAATAACAATAATTGTAATATAGGGTAAATTCCATTTCGTTTACCTACCCTATATATTGTTCAAAATCCAAAACATCGTGTTTTGCAAAAAGCCACAAACCTCCCTAGAGTTTAGATAAATTCAGCATAAATGGACAAATCCCCCTTATTTGAAAAAACTCGTTAGTTGACAGTTAAATATTAAAATAAATATTCAAATGAAAAAAATAACCTTGTTGACATTGTTGACTGGACAAAATATTTTTTAAAAAGTAGGCAGACAAATACCTTGATTATATATTATGGAGTTGATTTTTTATTTATATACGATAATTTTGTTTTTTGAATTAAAATTTTCGAATTATAATACGGAAGGGTGTTCAATTTATTATGCCCATTGCCCACCAATAGTTTACTTATAAAAAGGAGGCTTGCGGTATTTTTTTAAAAAACTTCAAGGAGATATATAGCATTTCATGAAACATGAGGGGTCTAAAACGAATTTACTCTTGAAATATAACATGGAAATTTTAACATCAATCATAATAATATATAATAGGCATATAAAAAAATGTGTTTGAATGTGCATGTAATGAATGTGTATATATAACTCAACTCAGCAAAGCCTTTTTCCAATTATTTGGGATCAACTACATGATATCATGTTCTTTTTACAATATCCCACCAAGTCAATTTAGGTCTACCTCTGCCCTTTGCGTTACCATCAGTACAAACTAAATCACTCGTCATTATGGTAGCATTCATTGGTCTACACTTGATGTGTCCAAATCATTTAAGCCAATTTTCTCTCAATTTATCTTCTATAGGAGCTACTTTTACCATTTCAAGAATTTGTTCATTTATAATTTTATTCTTTCGAGTTTTACCACACATCTTAGCATTCGCATATCTGCCACGATCATTTTTTACACATTTTGTTTTTTGGTTGCCTAATACTCCATCTCATATAACATACCGGGTCTAATGGTCGTCCTTAAAATTTTCCCTTTTGACTTCAGAGGTATGTGTCAATCACACAATACGCCGGTAGCAATTTTGCACTTAACCTAACCTGGTTTAATCATTGAGTAACATCATCACTAATATCTCCTTCCTTTTTAATAATCGAGCCTAATGAATGAAAATGATCATTTATAGGTATCTCTCGACTCTCCAACTTCACCTCATCCTCGTTTGTTCTCCTGTTATTACTAAAATTGCACTCCACATTCATTTTAAGTTCAACTTATTTCAAATCATCTTGTTTTTAGAGTTTCTCCCCCACAATTCCAATCTAGTATTTGAGAATTCACTATTTTTTCCAGCATACATATCCTTGGTCATATTAATATCTACGAGTAACTCCTTTTTTTATGTAAAACCTAGATTAATATATCACTTGGTATCCTATCACACGTCTTCTCCAAAATTGTAAAAATCATATGAAGATCCTTCTTTTTTTCCCTGTACCTCTTCTTTAATCTCCTCAATAAATAAATAGCTTCAATGCATAAACCCAAACTTCTCATGTTTCCAATCTCAATCTTTGAACGTGTATGTACACGTATATATAATTATATATGCAATTCCTATTTGTTAAACTGGAAGGCGATGGATATATAAGGGGTTGATATAGTTTAGAGTGAAATCTTGTGGTTTTTTCTTTCATTTTTGGGGGTTTTCTTTTGATGAAATTATTCTTTTCATCCTTCATTACGTAGATTTTTTGTTTTTAGTAATTTGTAATTGTGCTTTTTATCCCTAATTACTTACCTAAGAAGTACGGACACTTCTCCGAAGGTGATACGCCCGTGTCGGACACTCGTTGTAGTATTTATTCATCATCACTTATAACTTACCCTTGTACACATTGAGGGAATTTTGAGTTTTGACAGAGTTGTAACTCTTCCGAATTTAATCAAAGAAAGGAAGTAATCATTATCCATGGACGTAGAAAAATTGGTGAATCACTTACCTCTTGTATTGTGCTTATAGATGTGTGTGATTTCTCTCAAGTGTCTCATTGCATTTCATTTAGATTATATTTCTCCTGTTATCTATTTCGTTTGTTATTCATATTGGATCTTGAGCATGAATGAATCATTCTAATTGTAATGCCCGTTATTTTTTTTAAAAAAGAATTACGACACTCCGCGTGGCTTGGCAGCCTTGTTTGCCATTTTAAAAAGGGGACGCTTCACGAACACGTCCTGGACACTTCGTGGGCAAGACGAGGTGCCAAAATTAAAAACACTAAGAAGAAATTATAGTGTCATCTTTTAAAATTAAATCGTGTAAGCGTGTATGAACAATAAGAAAAATATTTAAAAGAATGAAGTTATTATCTCTCCTAATTTAAATGCATATTTTTTTACTTACGATTTAGCTGTCATTATGAAATACTGGAGCATGTTAATTTTAATAAATTAGTTTCACAACTATTTTTGTTTTTGAAATGCAAAGCAGAATAAAAATATATTTATGCGTCGTCGTGTCTTTGTCGTGTCGTAGTTTTCTTAGGTTTGTTGTGTTGGCGTGTTCGTGTCGCGTTAGTGCCGGAAAATAAGTGGGTTTGGGCGGATTTGGTCAGGTCATTAATGGGTTAGGGTCATGAGTCGAATTAGGGTTGTCAACGGATCGGGGTCGACCCTAATCCGTTTAATAAAAAAATTGGCGGATCAAGTCTGACCCGATAATCCGAAAGATCTTTAAAATTATGTTCCGGACCCGGACTGTTAATGACCTGATTCTCTGATCCATTTAATTTTATGTTTTTATAATTAAATTTATGTCTTGACAGGTCTGATTATCCACCAAATCCGATTACCTGATCCGTTTATTTTTATCCTTTTATTCTGATTTGTTTTTAATTAAATTTCCACATTCCACAAAATCAAGTATTCTATTTTGACAAAAATTGAAACAAAAGTTGGAAGATGACTTGTCTATATTGTGTAGAGGAGATGAATAACCCACATACACTTAATCTACCAATACTTATAATAGGCCAAAATCCGAAATCACTATTCATTCCCCCTAGAAAAATGACGAAAATTCCCTTTCGAGTTGTCTATTCATTTCCAAATGACCCGAGACTCAAAATTAACATCAAAATAGACTTTTCTGACTATTTCGAACCTTCCGGACGCAACGACGCAGTCGAAATGACTATAAGGTCGATAGAAAATAAATTTCCTTTTTAATTTAATAAACTAGTCCCGACGCGTCCCATACCGCGTCTGACTAAAAATATAAATTACCGAATTTATATCATACAGTCATATCAATGACATCACATTCATATATTACCTAAATATCTTTAAGTAATATTCAGAATCGTCCATTTTAATATCCACCATCCGGATAAAACTCGAATGAATTAATTAATAATAAAATCCAATTAATCCATTAATTTAAAATATAACCCATTTTAAAAGTCATTTAAAATTACGGGGTATTACAAGGGGATTGGCAACAATTTTAGGTTTAAGATATTCTATTTACACTATTACATTCCTTGTGGTCACCGTGACATCACGATTTCCAAAATTAATCCAAATCCCATAGATCACGATGAGAGCGAGAATACTCCATATCCTATCGTCGAACCCATAGACGTGAGAGAGAATATTATAATTCCCATAGCTTGATCCTCCTCATCCAGTGAGCGTTTAGACCATCTCTAACTCCTTACATTTTGATCGAAACCCATATAGGAGCCAACTTTGAGACTAATTCTATGGCTGATAATCAGAGTGAACATGGCAGTAGAGGGTAGGTTGAGCCTCCTTATAGGCCGATGAGAGTGTACTTACAATCGGAGAGGACCACCTCTCCGTCGTGTTTCATTTTCCCGTATAACGCTGCCCAATTCTATTTTCGCAGTGGAATGATCCAACTACTTCCAACCTTCCATGGAATGGATAGTGAGTTTCCCTATCTCCATGTTCGAGAGTTTGAGGAGGTTTGCGCTACTTTTAGCGACGAAAATTATCCTCTTGATGTAACTCGACTCAAACTTTTCCCTTTCTACTTAAAGGACAAAGCCAAAACTTGGCTTTGGTCCTTGTCTCCCAATTCCATCAGTAGTTGGCGCGATATGCAAACGCAATTTTTAAAGAAGTTTTTCCCAACCTATCGCACCAACGCTCTCAAAGGTCAAATCCGAAACTTCTCCCAAGCCGAGGGTGAGACTTTTGAGTGATGTTGGGAAAAATTTAATGAGCTACTTCATAAATGCCCACATTATGATTTTGAGAAATAGAGATTAATCTATTTTTTCCATAACATGCTTTCCCTCAACGCGAAACAAATGGTGGAGACAATGTGCTCCAGGGATTTTTTGGGCTTAGACCCAGATGACACGTGGGCACACTTAAAATATTGTGCCGAGACTGCCTAAGCTTAGGACACCTCGGACCCTAGCAAAGCCAATTCAAGTTCAACCATTTCTCCTTCCTCAAGCCATGGGATATATTACCTCGCCGATGGGGATGATATGTCCTTGAGAGTAGCTCAACTTGCCAAGCGTGTCGAGGCCATTGATCAAAAGCGTTGGGAATTTGTCAATTCTAATCCTTCTCCTTCGCACATTGAAGAGTCATGTGCCATTTGTGACGTGGAAGATCACTCAATAAAGGATTGTTCTATAATCCCGACGTAAAAATTAATGCTTCGCAACAAAGCAAATGCAATGGCCATATATAATAAATAATTTATTACTCCTCTAGGAGAAGGGTATAATCCTTCGTGGAGAAACCACCCCGGTTTCCCTTACGGGCAATCCCATAAATCTCAAAATCCTTCACACCCCAATTATCAACAACCATACAATCAACTTCCTCCTCATGAAGTAAAAATGTAAGGTCCCCCCTCCGGGACCTATTCCTCCCGTTATACCCTTGTATGTTCATCCGAATAAAAAAAGTCTTGAAGAAGCTCTTCAATCTTTCATGACTTCTCAATAAGCCACCAATGCTCGACTCGAGGCTCAAATTTCTAAGTTGACCTCATCTTTAATCATTCAAGAAAAGGGAAAGTTCCCTTCACAACCCTGACGGCCCAGTGGGTAAATTAGTATGAATTTCGACGTCTCAACTCCCCCTTCCGCTCAATGTTGATTAATGGAATAAGCCAATTCCATCACCACTCTTAAGAGTGGGAATGTGATTCAAAGTCCAATCCCACCTTCCCCAAAAGAATCTAATGAGATCGCACTAACTCCTCGAGAGAGTGAAGTGACTCCGAAGAAGAGGAGTGGTAGGTTGCCGACCAAGGAGCTAGAAATTTCAGTCCCGTGTCCATTTCCCTCACCCTATCCTCGAAGGTTCCTTCCTATAGTCAAACCCAACAATGATCAAGAAATTATGGAGACATTTAAACAAGTGAAAATTAATCTCCCTCTCCTTGACACGATTAAGCAAATACTAGCCTACGATAAGTTTTTAAAAGATTTGTGCACTTTTAAGAGAGATCTTGTTTCTCGAAAAAAGGTAGAGTTGACTCAACAGGTGAGTTCCATTTTCCAACACAACACGATTCCAAAATTTAAGGATCCAGGACTATTTCACTTATTTTATAGATTCATTCAAAAGCGGTAGAGGTCGGAAAGCGACATCAATTGAAAATAAGTGGTTTAACCAACCTCAATACGAATATTAGGGATCGAAAGCATGCCCGTAAGCCAGAAAGCGATCAGTAGTCACTCTCCTTAGCTGAACTCGTAGGTATAATGACTACTATGTATCTTGACCTAGATCTGAATCCATTAAGGGAGGCGGTAAGTAAGGTAATAAATAAGGTAATAAAAGAGTAATCGAACCCCACATGAGATGTGCATGCATCTTTTGATCAAGTGTTCTTAGAAAGGCTCTACTGAAAACCATAGTTGACTGACCCCTATCCTAAAGGGGTCACGAGCTACTACTCCCTCTTTTATATCTTTCATAATGGGCTTTCCCTTGCCCCTTCCTTTCTAGGGTAGCTCCCTCTTTCTTTATTCCCCCAAGCTTGAAGGTGGGGGCAACTGCATGATCCCAAGCTCAATCTTGAAGCCCAAGTGAACAGTCTAGAAGCTCGCTTTTCAGGATGGATACAAATGTAAGTATGGTCGAGTCAGCGCCCAGTACTTAACCATGTTCTTCATAAACAAGCGTGCTGCCTCATCCACAGTGTAGTCGGCAGATGCCGCCATTAAGGTGGCATACTTTGAAAATATATCGACCACCACCATGATGATTCCAAACCCATCCGCCTGGGGCAAGCAAGAGATGAAATCCATAGTAACACTTTGATGGTCTGGTGACGATAGGCAAAGGATCAAGCTCTCCTATTGGCTTCTTACTTATCGTTCTATCTTTCATACTTCTTCCTATAGCCAGAATCATCGGGCAATATGCCCCTCCTATTATCTATTAGTATGAGCTCTACCCTGTCTGTAGGACGAGCTCCTAAAACCCGAGCAATAATAAAAGAAGCCAGACCAACCCTTCCTCGATCCAATAGACTCTCTCCGCCCGAAAGTTGTTCTAAGGGCAACTTCCTTTGAGAAACTTTATTTAAAGGAATATAGGTCCTACCTTAAGGTGCCTTCTATCTGGATAAGGTGTCTGCCCTCTGGAGCTAATTTGTTCCAGGGGCTGGATAAGGGCTTCCCTTCGCTCTTAGTTGAATAAGACAGGCCCCGTCCTTGCGTGGCTGGTACTTTTATAAGCTCTTTCGATATCTCTTTCGTATAGTGTTCGGTGCTGAGCTCATCTTAGATCCAAGCATACTATCTCCAGTATAGAAAGTCATTCTTTGATCTCCTAGTTCTTCCTCCCTACCAGGGACATAAGAAGTCAAGTCAAGACAAGGCATTTCCTTCTATCTATTGTATCTATCTAAGTAGTTTCCCTCGAAGCCCCCCTAAAGTAGAAGGAACCCTGGATGGTTGAGCTCTCCCAGTATCTAGTGAGTTGTCATTCCTTTGAGTCTCTCTTCTGAGTTTCCGCTATGTCCCTATCCTAGGCAGCTGCTGCTCCAGGCTATAGAACTCGAGTCCGATGGATGGTGGATAGAGGCTCTTTCCCATCTACTTTCTTTATCAGATTGCTATCTTATTAGCCTTACTCAATAGGCGCAGACGCTAGCTTTTCATATCATACTATGCAGACCTACAGTCTGACTTTGATGAGAAAATACATTGATTGAGCTTTCCTTGCCTAACCTACGAGATCTAGTAGGGTCCCCTTCTTTGACATAAGAAATAGTTAGTATGGAACATAGGGGCACTCCCCTTCTGAGGAAAGAAAGATGAGCTACCAACTCGTGCATTCCTTCCGATAGGTATAAGGTCTTCCCTATCCTGTATTTGACTTCAATCTCCCCCAACCATGGAAATCATTTTTTATTTCCATTTAAGTTAACAGGATCCGTTAACGGTGCTTCTGGCTCGATAAGTGACTTTCTTTGCCCCTCCCACTTATTTATTAGGGGGTCTTTAGATCCTGTACTACTAGATTGGGGCGAACCCACACTAGTGGTCTACGTACCAGCAAAAGCAAGGGCATTGGAAGTGGGAAAACAGTGTACCTAAAGAGATGGCCGACAGGAGCCAGTTTAAATAAGTGTAGCAAAGGTTCATTTCAAAATGGTTTAAGGCCCGACGGTATGCGATCAAAATAACGGAGGGGGTTTCAGTTCCCTCCATGCCATTTTATTGCCCAACATCCCTTCTTGTTCCAAAACTACCAACACAAGAGATAGTAGTAGTAGTCACAGGGGTGGGAGTCGCAGAGGAAGATACGGAAATGAATAAATATAAATAACCAACCTCAGCGCAGAGAGTCACGAGCTGAGCTCCTACACAAAGGGTTGCTCGTACTGTTAGGAGTTCTCTTTCCCTGTTGCTATAATTATTTCATCCTAGTTCTTTCTCTCTTAGTTATTATTCGAGGACTGCATTTAACCATCTATGAACTTCTAAGACTGATTCTTTTTTCTCTGATCTTTCATGCCTTACTCTTTAATTCTGTAACAAAAGAAAAGAGATAGGGACCTATTATAGATAATTAGTGGTCTAGCTGTATTACTAAATCAGTTCCTTCCCCCTACCCTCTACTCTAGTATGCTATTAACTTCCTTATGTGCTCTACTAACTGCAATACATAGTTCCAAGGGAATGAAGATATGACGTTGTGCGGTAACTATAAGTGAGTATATTAATCCTTTACGCCTGTAACCTTGATTAATATTGATGAATGTGGGGTAAGGACTCTTATTAAATATATGTTGGCTAAGGACTGTGTCGACCATCCAAGCAGATGTGATTCTATCTTTTCCTTTCCTATTATCCTTTCTGTGAAGAGAATTAAGGTTGACTCTCTCTCCTTGCTCGTTTCACTCCTTTCTGTGAAGACTAGGAACTAAGTCGCAGTGACAACGCCTTCTAACTCCTCTGATAATTGAAAAAAACATTCATTGGAGGGAGCGTAGATTATTTTCAAGTCAGGCAGATTGGTGCTCCTTAAAGACCATTGATTGCTGCTCTTTGAACAGATAGAGATGAACACACAATTCCAACGGCAGCAGGAGGAAAGACATTCAAACCTGACACATCCACTACCCTTACTCACTTAGGGCCTTTGGAGCCGTAGTTCCGGGATTAGATTGAAAAGGGAACGGGAATGCTTTGAAGCTCAATGAAATCAAAGCCCATTGACCATGGAGGGATCTATGGAGTTCTCCATTCAGTATAAGGCCTCCCTTTGCTTGAACTGGACTTTTTTGAAAAGGTGCTTTGCACTATATGCTGGCTCACCCGGTCAAGATCTTGACTAAAAAAGATTCAAAGACACTCCCCTTATTTGAGTAAGGCTACTTAACTTTTGCCTTCGCTATAATTTCCTGCGAAACTTGACTGACCTGTTAGGGCCTTTCATGCTCTCCATAGACATAGAAATAAGCACAAGCTCGGATTCAGGCTCTTTAAAATGTCATGTCACTTTCTTGTCCTTATCTAGTCCACCATACAAGCCCAGTGAACCAGTCGATCCAACTTTGAACCCTTTATATTGAAGTAGGGAAAGCGTTAACAAGTCAGAGTTCGCCTGCCGCTTTTTATCTGTCTAAGTAAGTCAAATGAAGCCGTTAAAGGAGCATTTGGAAAGAGCACCTGGGAGGAGGAAGAAGAAATCGGATAAAGACCATTTAAAAAATATTATCCAAGTCTCGTGGAGCTAACTAGCAGTGACTAGGACCCGTCAAGCAAACCAGTCCAGTTGAACAAAGAAAAGTAGGCCGAAGACAAGCTCCACGCTCAAGCTCAAGATGTATCTCATTCCTTCCCAATCTTGCCCTTTTAGCTCTTAGGTAAGTAAGCTCCTTTCTCTTTCTCCGGAAGCTAATCCACCCCAATACAACATGTCTGTCCTTTCACAAATCTTGACCTTATACCTTCCCTATTGACTCTATGAATTAGCGTCGACCTGTCTTTTCAGTGTAGAAACTTGCAGGTTCGGAAGCAGAATCATCGTAGAAAAAAAAGAAATCCTGATAAGTGGGAAGAATGGGTTCGTCAAAATCGGGTGGAAAGGTAAGGGACCAAGCTATGAGTCAGAGGCGAGTTGCTTTTAATCTGTCTTGCAAAAGCTTGGATGTTGTGATTCTGCCTTTCCAGCAGCGAGTGAAACTCCGTGAATGGACAGAAAGGCTGTTGAGGAAACCTTCGTCAGGAGGTTTCTCTTTGAGGAATCATCGTTCTTTGCTCAAAATAATTCAGGAGACCTATGTTCCCCTTTTTTCCTGTTTAATATCTTGAGATGAGTATAATGAGGATCTGAATGGAACAACCCCCTTTAGTCAAGCCCAGTTAAAATGCCAGTCAGGAAGGCTCTTGGAAGGTTAGAAAGGCTTTTCTTAATTAAGTCGATCCTCCCTTCCCTTTGCTTTCAATATGTCGTGTGCCATTCCAGTTTTCACTCGAGCCATTCTTTGAACTTACTTAAGAGGGGAGACCTTCACTCTTCTTCTCACTTCCTAACCCTAAAAGCTCACTCCTTTTGGTGTTGCTCCCCCTATCTCTAAAGGCTGAACCTAACCCAACCTACCTACGAGATAAATAAGCGGGGGGTTGACTTTGATGGTAAGGCATGCACGTCTGCCTTCCTTTTGTCACTACAACTTGGTTTCAAAATAAGTCTTTCACCAGACCAAAGACCTCGAGAATGCCTGCCGCGAGAATTCATAGGTTCGTTCATTTACCAACACTAGTTCGTACCTTAGCAAGTAAGCCGCCGCGACCTCCGATCTGTAAGAACCTTTGGTCCTAAGCACCTCGGTCTTCAGGCTTAAGGTAACGGGGAGACAAAAATCCACACTTGCACACAACACTTGCTTATTTCTTTCCGACTTGGTGCTTTTGTCGACATTTTTTTCCACTTTTTCGTGTAAGCCTTCAAGACAAGTGAAAATGGAGAGCATTTTTCACTAATTTGATTGGTGGATTGATCTGGTTCTTGCTTTAGTTTCTTTCTTACGAACTCAACCATCCCATGGTCAAGCTCTGGACGAAGCTCGCGCTCGGCCCCCTGTATAGTAAGGGACCTTTACTTTTTCATTAAGGAGACTTATCTAGTTCGCAAAGAATTCCATTACCTTTATCTTGAACGATAAGTGTCACTACCCTCCTGGTCCACACTGGGTCTGGCGGAGCGATGTCACGACTGTCAGAAAATCACTAGTTTAGGTGAGGCATGACCCACAACAAACGAAGGGGGAAGAGATAGATCCAGCTTTTAGGGAAGTAATGGAAAGGAACGGATAAAAAGAGCTCGTTCAGGGAAGGTAGGTGGGAGGGAATCAAAACAGCTGTGTTGGTTCAATCGAGAAATGGTCGATTATGCTTGTTATGGTTGAATGCTTAGGGTTTCAGATTCAAGCAACTTGTTGCTACAAGATCAATCAAGCTAAGCTAAGAGAGAAAATCGATAGTCCTTCCAATCAAGAAAGCGACCAACGAATTCTAACTATTGCAGTGCTTATTGGGAGTATGGGGCCTCAAATAAAGAAGTATAGGCTTGAAGGATCAAGTGGGAAGAGTGGAACTTAACAGGTCTCTCAGCTATTAAGCTAACGGGAATCTTTCAAAAATGGCTATCGCATCTGCGCTTTGCTACGATCCGAGAACTGAAAGCGAAGAAAGCTTAACGAAAGCGACATAAGTAATCAAGCAACAATCAAGAGCCGAAGGTCTGATTCCACCTAGGGGTGAATTAAACCAATAGAGAAATCAACCCTAGCCTTTTTTGAAGTCGACCTACTTACCATTTTTCTCTGATTTCCTGGTACTGCTTTAGCTTTCCACTAACCTTTTCACTTAAATGAAGCTAATGCCTCATCCGAGGCCCCAAACCAACCACTCTATCCACGAGTTTATAAATCAAATCCTTCCTTTTTTTCTTAGGTAAGTAAGTTACTTGCTCTTTACTCATACGAGGTGGGAAAGCTTTCCCCCTTTAAAATAGAGGGTTATGCCTGCGAGCCTAGCTATCTCTCTAGAAAGATACAACTGAGGACCACTTACTTAACTTATGTCATTCCTTATCGGGAGAAGATACGAAATTTAAAACCTTTTCAAAGAAAAAAACTCATTTTATGAACTCAATTTTCAAAGGGGAGCAACAGATAGGAGTAGATTGGGTTTTATATAGTCAAAACAAGTTGATCAGGTCAATAGCGGAGGTGTGCCTCTCTTGCTGAATCGCCTCCTCATACTGCTAGTCTTTATTCTTCCCGCTAACGAGTTTATCTGCACCTTAGTGTAGTTCACAATCATGCTTTATTCCCACCACCAAGTCGGAAAAATCAGTAAGACTCGCGAGAGGTAGGTTCAGGTATGGTACTATGCTTCGTCTTGGTCCCCGATCTTGATATGGTAGTGAGGAAGGCAACACAATCATACGAGCCAGGAAGGCATACCATAAAAAGACCTTCTATGAGGTTAGGATTGAGACTATGATCTCCAGTCTCTTTAAGAGGACTAATCTCCCTTCTCCTTCTCTTTTTTGATTTGGTCGCTATGCTTCACTTTTGTTGGTACATTGGTGCTGGAAAGGGGGCCAAAGAGGAGAAAGCTTGCTGACTCAATAACTCATTTGTCCTTGAGCTTCGACTTGCTGACTTGGTTCCTTAAAACCTATTTCTCCAACTTGGTCTGCTCTCCTTGCCTTTAAGTAGGTTTTTCACTTTAGGGTTATCCTTCCCTTTGACTCCGATCTCCTCTTTCCTGCTCCACACAGATCAGGAAGGTGAAGTCCGTTTTCTCATCAAACGGGCAAACAGGTTCCACGGGTTAGGAGGTGGTCTTTAAGTGATAGGGGTACCTCATTCCATGTAACACAAAGGAAAGCAGTGGCTGTTCACTCACTCAAGTTAGGGATGCAATGAAAATGCGGAACTGAAAGCATATATCCATAATAGGAGGAAGCCAAAGTTGTTTCTTTTTCCTTCTCTTTCACCCGAAGTTGAGTTCTTTATTCGTATAAATAAGGTTCGGTACAGATCGTATGGTAAATTCAGGAAAGCACGATCAAGGCTTTGCTTTGATTTGACATAAAAAGGGTAAAAGGAAAAAAACAAAAAGAAATCCTTTAAATTAATAAGGATAGAATCAATTTCCCCTTCGAGATAAGAAGTTTAAATTCAAAGGAAGTCTAATGGAAGTGCTTAGAACAATGAGTTATATGATGACGACAGTCCATAGCACACTTGTTATGTTTGTTTATATAGTTATATAAGTATAAATAATTGAAAGTGCCTATGAATTAGTTCTAAGAAAGTGGTTGTCCACGTCAGGAATAGAGGTTGTTGATGTAGTTACTTGTAGTTTTCTTTTTTTCATCGAGATTGGGTTGGTGTTCATTGTACCTCCCCTATACTAATTGAGGGGGTACAAGATCGAAAAGAATGCATTTGATGGATGCCCGGGCATTGATAAGGAAGGACGCTTTTAGAGGCGAAAGGCCATGGGGAGATACCATCTGTGATCTATGGATCTCCAATCGGGAAATTGTATCCAAGCTCCGTGGCTAGTCTGCGCTCTTTAGACTTTTCAAACTTAACGAACTGAAACATCTGAGTAGCTAAAGGAAGGAAAATCAACCGAGACCCCGCTAGTAGCAGCGAGCGAGAGCGGATTGAGGGTTTGAATAAAAACAAACACGAAGCTTCATTCCTATGCAAAGTGTTCACTTATTTTTCGCCAGGTTTCATTCGATTTGTTGTGGATTAGATGATGGATAAAACAACAAGATACGGCTTCAAAGCTCACCTTATTATTATGAAAAGGAGAAAGTTTGTTTTTTATATAGAAAAAGAGATTTAGTAAGGGGGGCGGAGCTTTAAGAGCGAAGCGAGCCGCGCTAGCCTATTACATTTTTTAGCAGTAAGCTACAGTCTAATGACCCCCTAATCTTCCATGCCCCCGACATAGGAATGAATGACCACGGTGGTAGTGAATTCTGGCGTAATAGGAAGGCTTGTGATTTGGAGAGAGTTATTGATAAGGGTTGATCCATTATATAATAGAACGAAGTGTAAAAGTTGCCGGAATTTCAACAGTGAGTTCCCGAGGGATATACGGATTATAAATTGGACGATCGATACCTCGAACCCATGGTTTATCTTTTTTTGACATGCAAAATGACTCGGAGGCCCTGTCTTTTTTAGCTTAGAAAATTCGAGAGCACCCTATCCTCTCCTCGTTGAGGGATCCGACATTATCGTTCAGATATTGGCCGACTGGCTTTGGTTGCTATTAGTAAATAGCGGGTGGCTACAGGCTCAGGTTGCTAGTTGGGTCAGTAATTCATTGAAAGATGGTAGCTGCTTCTTAACTCTTCAAGTAGCGGAAGCTTCTATTCAAGTCAGGAATAGGAGTTGATAAAAGGAAAGTCTTTTTTTTTATTTTTTCTTAGGTTAGTTTTCTAACTTATCCTAAGAAAAAAAACGTCCCCTCCTTAAAAGGGATGCGGACAATCCTCACTTGTTTTTGGGGATTTCATCTTCCTCTCCCTTTGGTCGAGTGAGCCTTTAGGATTCCTCCCTTACTTCAATTGATTTTTCGAAAAAATCCCCCTATTCCATGACAAATCCTCCTATTTTTTGGCATTTAAGTAGCCGGATAGTGATGGAGGTCAACAATATGCTGCTATCGAAGATGCAACTTGAAACTGAGGACGATACAGGGGGTGCTTTCTTCGTTTCCCACCACGAGCTGCCCACCATTTGGATAGGTAGCAGAACTCTTCTCAGCCTGAACTTCAGTCGCAGTCCTTGTTTATTCCACGGCCTCCGCCATTTATGCAGAACCAAAATCAGCATCTTAGCTTCCGCCAAGGAAGTTTGTGGCTCACTTATCAATACTACACCTACCGAAGATGTTCGAAAAACGGCCTTCCCATTATCCAAATTAGATTAAGAGGGCGCCCTTGCTTGCCTGTTTGTGTGTTTTTGCACCCTTGCTTGTGTGCTTTCGCTTGCTTTCTTGGCTTATTAAGGATCAAATAGTCTCTCATTTGTAGTTGATCATTGAAATCCGCCAATTCTTATAGTATAGGGAATGATGAAACTGATCCGTCTGCTTCTTCAGATGCCCCTACATGAAGGTATAGGGCTTCTCTCTTGAATAAATAAGGCGGTAGACTTCATCACGCCAACAAGGCAAAGTTCAAAGTTAAGATTGAGCATTCTAGGAAAGGAATCCCATACGTCGTTCAGGATAGAGAGAATAGCAAAGGTCCTAATTGGTAAAGTGAATTTGTAGGCCTATTGATAGAAAGAACTTTTGTGTGTATTTGTTCTTTTGTCGTTGCTTGAAAAGTCCTTCTAATCAAAACATCAATTACCTACAAATATAAAACAACTCAAGTGTAGAGGTAAGTAAGGGTATCAATCCACTTCCTAAGGAGTAAGCTAGAGACAAATTCAATTGTAATTCACTTTTTATTTTCTTTTTGTGCTTTTTCGCTTTTCTAATTTTTTTTAGCTTTTTCAATATTAAAACAATAGGGTGATGTGAGGTTTAAACTAAACTAAACTAAATGTAATATGATAACAACTAACTAGAAAATTACTAAAATGGAAAATAAAGTCTAACACTAGAATAAGAGATAAAGTGAGGTAAATAATTGTGAGAACAATCAAGGAATGGGATTACATCACAAATTTTAGTTATTCTAATTAATTAATTTAATTATTTGAATTCTCCCAAATTAATATCAAAATTACAAACCAACTCTCGTTGCAAGTGTAATTATAATATTAATCTTTTAGAAAATTAAATTTAACACCCCACAATTCTAGAAAAGTAGATCTACACTCCTTTTAATTAGTCACTCGCTAGGATCGATCAATTATAATTTATGTCAATCTTATAAAATAAATTTAGAGTTGAAATTCAAGTTATAATACCCCAATTAAGAAACCCATATCTCTAGTTCGAATCTAAAATGAGTATTATAACTAGAATTTCGATTTTCTCTCGAAAATCATTTACCCTCTTTCGAGGCATAAATTTAAGGGTGAGGGATCAAAATTAACATTCAAAGAAAAATTTCAAGTAATTAAACTAATTAAAATAAAATAACATTAAATAAGGATTTTACCCCACCCCTTGAAAGGGATTTTAGCCTAACATGGTATAAAATATGACAAATTAATAATCAAATGCATATATAATAAAAGAAGAGAAGAGAACAATCAAACCAAATCTCTTTGATTAAGTTAAACTTCAATCCTTGAAATTGAAGCATACACCTCTTAATTGATCATCCAAATGATTTGAAATATCAACTTAATTAAATCTCAATCAATATTTAACCTCACAAATATCTAAAAAAAAATAGAACAAAACTATTTACAAAAGGTGTTTATCCCTCTACAATTCTCTCTCTAAAATTCCTATCTAAAAAGCTCTTTTTTCATGGGTCTTCTATCTTCCTTTTATACAAGGCATAGAGCTAGGGGTATATAAGGTAATTGGTATAAGTGTGCATGTAATTTGGGTGTGTCATGTGAATGAGAATAAAATTCTGATTTGGGTGAGGGTATTTTTGGACTTAATAGAAGGTGCATGTGGATGGTGAGGTTATGAGAGAGTGGGGATAAGTTGGGGGGAGGGGGTATTTAGGGTAAAAGAGGATAAGTTGGTTTAATAGGCACATGTGGGAATTAGTTGGTTTGGTTGACATTGGCATGTGACAAAAACGTTTTGGCTTTGGAGGTATGGGAAAATGGGTCTTGAAATGGGTATGGGTTATGGAGGAAATCGGGTTGGGTTGAAATGGGTTGGCCGGAGTGGTGAGGGCAGCTAGCGTCGGGTTAAGGACGCTGGTGGAGGGGTGAGATTGAAGGTTTGAAGGAGCGCCGGAATTGGAGGTGAGTCGCATGGCGGATGCGATGGTCGTCGCCAGCACAGGGGAGTGGGATAGCCGTGGGCAGGGGCGTTACCGTCAGAGGAGGGTCAGGGCGGCGACGGTTGTGACGAGCTGGGGTGAGGGAGGCGGTATCGCGAGGAGAGAGAGGGGCTGGATCGGGGTTCTGGGTACAACCGGAAAAGGGTGCCGGCGAGGGAGAAGGAGGTCCGGCGCCGGAGGGATTTGTTCGGGCGAATGTTGGTTTTTTGGGTTTGGGTTTATTACAGGAGTGGGGCGGAATGGGTGGCGAACTTGGCTTAGGGCTGAAATGGTGGGTTAAGCTGACGGTAAGAGAGAGAGAGATGGGTGGGTGAGTTTGGTTATGGTGGGTTTTGTGTTTTGGAGAGAGGAGAGAGGGTGAGTTGTTGGGGAAGATGAAATCGGGGTTTATTATGTGTGTGAGGGTGTATGGGTTATGGTGTGGGTATAGGATATGTTTGGGTGTAGGGTAGTAGTATGAGGGTGAGGGTTAGGGAGGTGTAGGATAAGTTGTGTGTGTGTGTTTTTAAATTGTGACCCTACTAAAATAAATAAAAAAACTAAAATAAAAATAAAACTACTATAATTAAAAATCTTAAAATTAAACTCCTACTCTAAAAATAAAATAAAGACTAAATAAAAATAAAAATAAAATAAATAAAATAAAAATAAAAATAAAATCTAATAAAAAATCCTAAAAAGAAAATGCAAAATCTAATAAAACTAAAAATACATGAAATCCTAAAAATTCTAATCCTAATAAGATAAAATAAAATAAAACTAAAACTAAAAACTAATAAAAATCAAAATAAAATAAAATTATACAAATAAAGATAAAAATAGAAAATAAAACCTAGAAAATACTAAATAAATCTAAAATAAATCCTAAAAATAGAAATGACTCAAACTAAAAATCTAAAAAAATAATAAAATGACACAAATAAAACACACACGGGCTTGGGGTAAGTTTGGGCTAGGTTTAGGCTCGGGAAATTTGGTAATTAGCTCCATATTGTTGCAAATTGCCTTGAAATATAACTTTTGACACCGCAACTGCAATTAAGCCTGCATAATTAACATTTAAGCACATAAGACCCATATTGTCGAGAATTAGCAACTAAAGTACGTCTATTTGGGTTATAAATTGTACAGTTTTGGGTGCTTATCACACCACTCCCAAACAGAGCGTTGCTAGTCCTCGAGCAATAAGATAGAGAGAAAGAGAAAGATAAGAAACCAAAAGTGTACCACTTTCGCGGGCACTTACGATTGCACTTAGCATGTGCAATAAGCCTTTAAACCTATAGGTTGCCCTACAGGACGAGTTGTGTCTCGTGAGGGTTTGCAGGGAATATACACACAAAATTCTTTATTTGTAAAAGGTTTATTGAAAGGCCGTCAATCTCTTATTAGACATAGAATAATCGCACAATCCATCATATGAGAAATGATTTGAGAAATACAAGCTAGAAGTGCAAAAAGATTTAGCTAAGTAAATACTCAAGGCACATCCTTCCTATAACTCAACGTGTGTAGTGTGAGTCAGTCAAAACAGGTCGAGTATCATAAGAGTAATTCATAGATTGCCTTTTCGAAATCAATGCTTCAACTTCAAATCTCACGGATATATCTCTCTCAAACAAACTCTCGAGATATGGGTAAGTGTATCGCTGTTGTGTGTGAGGAGGTGAGTAAATGTAAGCAAGTTCAAACGTCTCAAACACATATAAGAAAGAACGTACATTTGAAAGAAAATTGATCTCATGAAAGAAATGCTAATCACTATAGTGAGAAGGTCGAGTTATTCACCACGTCGACTTTCATTTGCCCGAACATCTAGAGGAAATAATGATGATGGGTGAGGGAAAAATGAAATAGGAAGGATATGATGAAGTGAGGTGAGGTAGAATAAGATGGATGAGTGATGAATCTGCGATGTGAAATGGATGAAAAATGAATGCGAAAGAAGAGTGTATACACTTTAGTCACAAATGTCTTCATTTAAAAATAACTAACTACAAACTCTCTTTCTTTTCTTTTCTCTCTTTTTTTTCCGATTTTTCTTTTCTTTTCTTTTTCTTTTTTCTATTTTTTTTTCTATTTTTCTGTTTTTCTTTTTTCTTTTGCTATTTTTTTGCTTTTCTCTCTCCTTTTAAACTAACAATGAAGACATTTACATTTGAAATCACACTCTTTTATTTGAAATGATGGAAGATGAAATGGAGATGATAGGTGATGGTGTGAGGAAATATTTGGGAATATGGAAAAGCATGGAAATATAATGGGTGAAGTGGATGGTAAATGGTAAATGGAAAAGTGGTAAGTGTATGGATGAAAAACTAGTATTCGGGACGAATTTCAAGACACGTGTTTCTTACAACTCGAAAGTGATGTCGTTCTCAGTGATCAAGCCAAAAATTTAGTGAAGAATAATGAGATCATACAACAATTTAGTGCGGACCCAAAAGAAGTTGAATCAACTTATGACTCGGAGATTGCGTAAAACTCTCAAAAAGGTGAAAGGCACGAATCTCACGGGCTAAAGTCTCTACTAGTGATCCTTAAGGTTCTCTTTAGAATTGTAGTACTCCTCAACTCTAAACCGTATTGACATGATAAGTGCGCAATTTTTTTTGTTGACTCTAGAAATTCATGGTGCAACATGCCTTGTTACGTATTACATAAGTTATTTAGAAAAAATATTCTATAGCTTGATTTCTAGACTTTGAAAGATGGATGATTGAAAATTCACATCAATGAGTGAGATGAAAGAAACTGCACGAAAATTTAAAAGTCAGGTTTAAAACTCAAAATTTTTCAAAAGAGGCACGATTTTGATAAATTTCCCCACCCCCAAACAAAAAGGAACATCGTCCTCGATGTTAAGTAAAATGATTTTTAAAATGAGAGCATAAGGTAGGAAAGAGATTACCAGAATCAACCGTTCATGAAGTGGACAAATGAAGCTAAGAATAAACCTGAATAAATGATAAGAGAAAAAAATGTGTACAAGTCTATAAGCATGATACATCATAGGGTGATGTGAAACACCACCCCCAAACAGGATGAGATTAGTACAAGAAACGCGGGCTGCCTCCCGGTAGCGCTAAGTTTAATGTCTTCAGCCAGACCGAACCATTCTCACCCTAAGGATAAGAACAATGATGGCGCGGGGCAGCAAAAAAATTGGGGTGATGAGAATCACCCCCAAACAAGACTGAAGCGTCAGTCTTGTTAGAAACAGGCTAAAGTGGTCAATGCACCTGTATAGAAAAATGCATCACGCGATGCAAAGCATCGGTGGACCAAGGGCGGGTGGGAAAAAGGGCTAAGGTGAGGGTGGAAAGGTATCGGTCTCGGGCCTTGTTGAGCCGAAAGGTGAGGGCAACTAGGGCCCTATAGGCATGGTGCTCTAGTTGGTGAGGAAGGCGAAATGGTGTGGTAAGTGTAATTGGGTGGGGCTCATATAAATGACACGACCGTTCTATGAATGGGTGATGATAATGGTCGCGCCGTGACACGCCATGGAGTTGTTGAGAAAAATCAACGCCACAAGAGAGTGGCGGGCATGGAGGAACAAGTTCGATGTCACGGAAGTAGAGAGTATCACCATAACTCTCATGGATGGAGGATGGTTTCAGGTTAGGATCTAAAAATGTTGATGGAAACTTAAAATGTGCAAAATCAAGATCCAAACCAGGTGGTGGGGTAGAAAGGATAATGGGTGGGTCGGGTGGGACAAATGGTGTATCGGGTGGGATAAATGGTGGAGGAAGATGATCCAACTCAAGCGTGGGAGACACACACTACTCATGAGGCGCAGAGTGATCCACAAGGGAACTCGCGGGAGGAAGTGTGGTATCTAAATATGGAGTGGTCAGCTTCTCCACAAGAATATCGACGGGGAATGTGGTGGGTGGGTGAGACGAGGCACCAAGATCAGAGATAGAGGATCACTAAAAATATCGGGCTCAACGGGAGCCATACATGGTAGGACATCATCCATATCTGGATAGTTAGGAACTATCACGGATTCTATCTCGGGAAATTGGTGAGCACTCGTAGCCGGAGCTAACCTAGGATAAATTGGTTCCTCGGGAACACAGGGGTGAATCTCGATAGGTGTAGAATCGGGCATTTTTTTGGATATGACGGGAGTGTGAATGAGAACCTCAAGGTGGGGTTCATATGGATATGGTGGGATTGGATCTGGCTCACTATCGAAAGGTAAGTCAACACAGTTGTCGACTTGGGACCCGGACCATGGAATGGTCTCAACTTCAAGATTCTAGGGGTGGTAGGGTTGGTCACACTTAGAATTCGTGTCACAAGAGAACACATCATCGTCACACTCGGTGGCAACGATGGGAGGGGCCATGGGAATATCCGACTCTCGCGCACACTCCAATTCATTTAAACGTTGTTCAAGCCTTTGGAAAGCTTGAGTTTGAATTGCTTGCTCTTGCTCAAGTATGAACTTTTGCAAGAGGGTTTCGAGAGTGGATGTGGATGAAGGTGTTGGTGGAATGATGGGTGGTGGTGGTGGTTGAGGTGGAAACAACTCGCTGTAATCGGGACAATATGGAGAATACTCATATGAAGTGTGTGGGGTGGGGCAAAGTACATCATACACGAAAGGATTGCTTTCGTGATGGACAAATGGTTGAGACTCATGGGGTGCGTAGTGAGGGAACTGATCGGGAATGGGTGCACAAGGTTGCCATGATGACTGTTGGAACGTGTGAGGATCCACAACATCGGGTTGGCAACGTCGCCATTTGATAGAAAGAACCTTTGCGTGTATTTGTTCTTTTGTCGTTGCTTGAAAAGTCCTTCTAATCAAAACCTCAATTACCAACAAATATAAAACACCTCAAGTGTAGAGGTAAGTAAGGGTATCAATCCACTTCCTAGGGAGTAAGCTAGAGACAAATTCAATTGTAATTCACTTTTTATTTTCTTTTTGTGCTTTTTCGCTTTTCAAATTTTTTTTAGCTTTTTCAATATTAAAACAATAGGGTGAGGTCATGTTTAAACTAAACTAAACTAAATGTAATATGATAACAACTAACTAGAAAATTACTAAAATGGAAAATAAAGTCTAACACTAGAATAAGAGATAAAGTGAGGTAAATAATTGTGAGAACAATCAAGGAATGGGATTACACCACAAATTTTAGTTATTCTAATTAATTAATTTAATTATTTGAATTCTCCCAAATTAATATCAAAATTATAAACCAACTCTCATTGCAAGTGTAATTATAATATTAATCTTTTAGAAAATTAAGTTTAACAGCCCACAACTATAGAAAAGTAGATCTACACTCTTTTTAATTATTCACTCGCTAGGATCGATCAATTATAATTTATGCCATTCTTATAAAATAAATTTAGAGTTGAAATTCAAGTTATAATACCCCACTTAAGAAACCCCTATCTCTAGTTCGAATCTAAAATGAGTATTATAACTAGAATTTCGATTTTCTCTCAAAAATCATTTACCCTCTCTCGAGGCGTAAATTTAAGGGTGAGGGATCAAAATTAACATTCAAAGGGAAATTTCAAGTAATTAAACTAATTAAAATAAAATAACATCAAATAAGGGTTTACCCCACCCCTTGAAAGGGGTTTTATCCTAACATGGTATAAAATATGACAAATTAATAATCAAAGGCATATATAATAAAAGAAGAGAAGAGAACAATCAAACCAAATCTCTTTGATTAAGTTGAACTCCAATCCTTGAAATTGAAGCATACACCTCTTAATTGATCATCCAAATGATTTGAAATATCTACTCAATTAAATCTCAATCAATATTTAACCTCACAAATATCTAAAAAAAATAAAACAAAACTATTTACAAAAGGTGTTTATCCCTCTACAATTCTCTCTCTAAAATTCCTATTTAAAAAGCTCTTTTTTCATGGGGTCTTCTATCTTACTTTTATACAAGGCATGGCGCTAGGGGTATATAAGGTAATTGCTATAAGTGTGCATGTGGTTTAGGTGTCTCATGTATATGGGAATAAAAATCTGATTTCGGTGAGGGTATTTTTGGACTTAATAGAAGGTGCATGTGGATGGTGAGGTTATGAGAGAGTGGGGATAAGTTGGGGGGGGGGGGGGGTATTTAGGGTAAAAGAGGATAAATTGGTTTAATAGGCACATGTGGGAATTAGTTGGTTTGGTTGACATTGGCATGTGACAAAAACGTTTTGGATTTGGAGGTATGGGAAAATGGGTCTTGAAATGGGTATGGGCTATGGAGGAAATCGGGTTGGGTTGAAATGGGTTGGCCGGAGTGGTGAGGGCAGCTGGCATCGGGTTAAGGACGCTGGTGGAGGGGTGAGATTGAAGGTTTGAAGGAGCGCCGGAAATGGAGGTGAGTTGCGTGGCGGATGCGGTGGTCGCCGCCAGCAGAGGGTAGTGGGATAGCCGTGGGCAGGGCAGGGGCAGGGGCGTTGCCGCCGGAGGAGGGTCAGGGCGGCGACGGTTGGTGACGAGATGGGGTGAGGGAGGTGGTATCGCGAGGAGAGAGAGGGGCTAGATCGGGGTTCTAGGTACAACCGTAAAAGGGCGCCGGCGAGGGAGAAGGAGGTCCAGCGCCGGAGGGATTTGTTTGGGCGAATGTTGGTTTCTTAGTTTTGGGTTTATTGCAAGAGTGGGGAGGAATGGGTGGCGAACTTGGCTTAGGGATGAAATGATGGGTTAAGCTGAGGGTAAGAGAGAGAGAGATGGGTGTGTGAGTTTGGTTATGGTGGGTTTTGTGTTTTGGAGAGAGGAGAGAGGAGAGAGGGTGAGTTGTTGGGGAAGATGAAGTCGGGGTTTATTGTGTGTGTGAAGGTGTATGGGTTATGGTGTGGGTATAGGATATGTTTTGGTGTAGGGTAGTAGTATGAGGGTGAGGGTTAGGGAGGTGTAGGATAAGTTGTGTGTGTGTGTGTTTAAATTGTGCCCTACTAAAATAAAATAAAAACTCAAATAAAAATAAAACTACTATAACTAAAAATCTTAAAATTAAACTCCTACTCTAAAAATAAAATAAAGACTAAATAAAAATAAAACTAAAAAGAAATAAAATAAAAAAATAAAATCTAATAAAAAATCCTAAACAGAAAATGCAAAATCTAATAAAACTAAAAATACATGAAATCCTAAAAATTCTAATCCTAATAAGATAAAACTAAAACTAAAAACTAATAAGAATCAAAATAAAATAAAATTATACAAATAAAGATAAAAATAGAAAATAAAACCTAGAAAATACTAAATAAATCTAAAATAAATCCTAAAAATAGAAATGACTCAAACTAAAAATCTAAAAAAATAATAAAATGACACAAATAAAACACACACGGGCTTGGGGTAAGTTTGGGCTTGGTTTAGGCTCGGGGAATTTGGTAATTAGCTCCATATTGTTGCAAATTGCCTTGAAATATAACTTTTGACACCGCAACTGCAATTAAGCATGCATAATTAACATTTAAGCACATAAGACCCATATTGTCGAGAATTAGCAACTAAAGTACGTCTATTTGGGGTATAAATTGTATAGTTTTGGGTACTTATCACCTATCCTTTACCCTATCGCATGTTGGATGCTTACTGAAGTTGCTTCAAATAGAGGTGGCTCAGTTTCAAGAAAGGTACACGAAGCAGTGCCTTTAATCAGGCCTTTCTTGATTCATGAGGATTGATTGATAGATTAATTGGCAGTGGGCGTGAACCAATGCTATTACTTGACCTATATCCTATAACTCTTACAGCATAGCGCTCATCGAAGGCTGCACCAGCCCTAAAAGAAGAAAGGGGGCAGCACCTCTAAGAGAGAGAAAGTGAGATGGAAAAGAAGATTCAAGATAGTAAACTGAAAGAAGAACATTGAACAACGAGTCTGAATAGACTCTCACACTACAAAAAATCGAAGACCGCTATCCCTCAGGTAGCTTGCTCTAGAAACCTTGCTCGCTCTATGACTACCAATTAGATAGACCTAGCTTCCTAACCTCAACAGATAAGAACAAGAGCAACCCCATTCATTCTTTTCTATCCGTGCTTCCCATCGGGATACTTGGCTCGGACAGTTAGGGCAGGGAAAGCAGCTAACCTTAAGAGCTAAAAGACGAGGGAAGGTATTATGCTTATTCACTCTATCTTCTCGAAACCTAGGAATTCTTAAACCTAGCTATAACCCGATAGGCAAGTAGCAAGAAAGAGCAACTGCAACTGATAGCATCCGCTGCATCATCCCCTGCAGATTATCCTCTTAGCATCTGAGAGACGATGGTAACAAAAAAAACCAGGAGTCCTTCCTTTAGCATGTCGCTTTCCTTTCGACTACCTCTTGCCTTGCCCCTTTTCGACGTGGATGCGACGAATCTTTCCTTTAACAAGGAATGAAAGACTGGCAGGATCGACTTGGATCACAACCCCTTCTATAACACTAACATTTCTCTACTTAATCGATTACTACAAAGATGGGGTGCAACTGGTCCCCGAGCAACAACCTAGTTGGGCTTTGGTTTATTTAGGACTAGAAGCCCATTTACCTCGAGATTCATAGCGCAAAAAGCTCCTACATTTGCTCTTCTGAGTCTATGCGTTGTCCCTATCTGAAGCAGCAGACTTAGAAAGATGTTACTAAAAGGATAACATCTGCACCGTCTTAGCTAGTCGCTCTTTCCTATTGAGGTTCTTTGTAAGAGAGCAATCTTATGAGTGATAATAGGCATCAGATGCTAGCTCAGATGATAAGATGTAGAAGCTATTAGCTTTTAGCTTCTTCAATGTCTTCCCTCTCATAAATGAGGAGATGCGGACGTTAAGACAAGAGACTCTAGCTATAGCTGCTTGCCCTTCCCTGGCTGCAAGTCCCAAGGCATCGCTCTTAGTAGGAGGGCATCTTATTCAAGAACTAATTTAGTAATAGACTAGCACCTCTAGTCTTATTTCCCCCAGGGAAGGAGCCTTTATCCGACCAAAAACATCCTAGTGTATGGGACCCAAAGAATTCTATTTTTTGCACGAAATGTGCAGCTACTATAGGGGTAGTCCTACAAAGGAAATGCACCAATAACTGCCTATAGCAGATAGTCAAAGGGGTGAACAACCTATTATATTACCACCTATTTTTAAATAAGTTGTCGAATAAGATAGGTTGTTACTATAAGAGCATTCTTACCCTACCCGGGAGATGACCCTTATCCCACTAGCTCCAGAGGTTTTTATTACTCACATAACATATTGGACTAGGGAAGGGTTGGGTCTAGCCTTCTTCTATTACTTTTCTCGGGGGCTAGTAGCTCGTCCTCTAGACGGGGCAGAGATCCTACTAATAGATAAAGGGTAAGAACTGGGATCAGGATTTCACACTATACTAAAGGCAAAGCGAAAGACCACTTAGTTAACCACCAGCCAAGCAAAGAGAAGAAACTACTCACCTAGAGGGCGAGGAGCTATTCTTTTGTACATATGCTCGATCAGGATCTACTAAGAGAGGAATGACTTGAGTTATGCCTTTGTAAGGGCTCCCCCTTTTAAGGCTCTCGATCCCATAAATCCTGTAGGGGAGGGAGGTACTTAGACCATTACTTCAAAAAGTATGGAATGCCGGGCAAGGGAAGAAAAATCACTTCAAGAGCTATCCTTCTAGTCACCTTAAGGGATCATACTTAGTGATTTTAACAAACCCCTAGGGGAGGAAGGTTAAGCAACCCAATCTTGAACCCTCGGGGGGAAGGGAATTCCTAAAAGAAAGGATAAGGAAAGCACAAAGCACGCTTGCGGACAGATTCTCCATAAATGAAACCTGCTTTTAGAGGGCTACCCCTAACTTACATAGACTTCACTCTTAGAACCAACCCTTTAGTTCTGGGTAACTGAGACCAACTGCTAGTACAAGGAAAGCCATTTATGTATAGACTAAAAAAAACTAATACCAGACTTTGAGAGACAGACCCAAATAACGCCTATTTACTTATTTGTTACCAGCTTAGATAGAATCACATGCTCAGGCGAATATAGAAGCTCAGGAACTTCCCGGCTATAGGCACGATCATAGATAGAAATGTCCTGGCTCCAGAAGAAGTTCGACGTAAGAAAGAGTCTCTTCGGAGGCACACTTCTATTTTTGAAGATATTTAGTTTATCACCAGTAATTCCGTTAGCTACACGGTCTACCTTTTTGCGAAAAGCGATCGATGATCAATAATTAATACGAATTCTTGCTTATGAGGATTCGACATTCAATCATAGGACCCACAGCGGGATGGCCCGTACTCAAGGCAGTCAACGTAGATATTGAAATATGTAATTATCTTTTTAACTGCTTGAAAGAACCTTGCAGGCGAGTATTCATCTATGTACATATAGATGCAGGGTTCATTGATAGAATGACGTAAAGTGAGTTAATGCTAGCAATACGACACAGCTGTTGATGGTTGTGATTCCACATAACTTACTAAAAATGAGGATACCCGTCCTATTTCTCCGATATACATCTATTTTAGTTATTGAGCTGAATAGGACGAGACTATGACCTTTACATTTTGGTTGAATTCCATGATGCATACAATACTCATTAGAGTTGTTAGAAGTAAATTCTCAACCACCATCACTTATGATTTGAAGTTGTACATTTGGTATGACCTGCCCACTAACACTCTGCCATCTAGAAAGAGCGCTGATGTGGAGTGATACATTTTGGAAATCTGGCTTGGGTTGAGCACCACGAATCCCCCAGTCGGATCCTTATCGGGTAGGTAAAGAACTGAGTTGTAAGCCGAGTTTCTTGCCTCGTCCCAACCCGCGCTTCCATAGGTGGCGCCGTTGATCAGAATGATGTCGTTGGGGGGTAACAACAGCATATCTTTCATCACCCGAGGAGCGGGGAAATCCATGACCTATTCGGGTTCCAGGTCGGATACTCTCAACCTTCTACAGGTTCATGACGCTTTTAAGAAAATATGCTCCTTGTTGGCCTTAAGATACGCACCAAGTGGCGCGCCACCACAAATGCACACCTCCATCATCGGTGAATCAGTGGCATTGGACACTCCACGGAGAGGGAGTCAAACTAAAGATCCAGTACATGGGTAGCTTCTTTTATCACCATCGGGCATAACATGTTACTCCTTGATGACTCTGTTTCTTGAATAATCAAACAAGATTGATCGGTTATTGGCGAAGATGAAGCGATTACCATAGATAGGGTAACAAAGAGGTGCACGAACGGATATAGATTGTTTTTTTTCAAATGGGTCTCTGGTTTTCACCAAGAAATTGAGGTTTATGTTGTCTTTCTTCGGAGGATTATTGGGGTAGAATTCATAGGTGAAGAGCCTTCTTCCACCGACGATGATGATTCGGCCATCGGGGATAATTTGGTTGGTCGCATACCATCTTCGGTTCTTAAGAGGGCTAGAGAGCTCAACCCAATGGAAAGAATAGTCATCCCTTACTAAAATAAGGGGTGAAAGTGTGAATCGTGGGTTCACCTTTTCTGTTACCACTGGTTTGGATGAGAGTGCCGTTGGGGTCGAGGGATTCGTAGGAGCACCAGATGTTGGTGAGTATGAGAAGAGGGTGGGCGAAAGGAGTTAGAAGCCTTGTCGTAGAGGACGGAGTCGACGGTGAAATCTTTGGGTTTGATGTACTCGTCGTTGTAGCGACACTTGCCGGCGGGGAGAGAGAGGCTGGAGAAGCCGAAATCGGTGTGGTCGAACGTGATGACCTTGTTGTTCTTGAGGACCTGTATGTGTATGGAGGAGATGCCAATGATTTCTTGGAGGAGTACCTAGTTCCCGCCAGTTACAGTTGACAAATAGGAACTTGCATGGGCTTGGGCTTGCTTTGGTGATGGGTAGGCTTGTTGTTCTTTTGCCCATTAAAAACGTCGCTAATGCCGTTTAACACAAGGTTAAACTGTATAAGCAACTCCGAATGTTTGTTGGAGAAACCCTTTTCTTTTGAAAATAAAAATTATAAACAAGATGTGTTTACAAAGAAACTTATGTACGAGATTAATTAAGATTGTGTAATCAATTTTTAAAACTAAGGCAGTTTCAAAAATACAGCACACTTAAAGAATGAGGTGAGTAGATGAAGATAATCAACACAATGATTTTAACGTGGTAAAACCTCTCCCAACTGAGGAAACATCCACGGTGACTTCTAAGTCACAAAAGCAAAAAATCCACTAATAACAAAAATCAGTTACAAACTATACAACATGCAAGCACACAAATCAACCTATTCTAAGTTTAGGAATATACCCACTCGGTTCCTTCTAACTTCTGATAGATCTGATTTGTTGATGATGTTCTCCGGTTTGCTAACTTCCTTTGCTTTAGCTTCTTTACGTCGACTCAATGATCTCAGATCTTAAACACAACACTTCCAGTGTAGTAGTGTGTTAAGTGTTTGTGTAGTGATTCATATTCACATGCATGAACTCACACACACTTAGATTTACAAACAGTCCTATACAAATTACATATAAAGTCTATATGCAGTGATTTTGTTATTTTTCTTTCTTATAAAACTAAAAGCCTTTTGACCTTTAAATATAACCCAGATTCCACGGAAATCTTGCTTTAAAAATCGGACAAGACCTAATCAATCTCTTTTTGAAAACATTTGTGAGATTGAAAATCTTCCAAGTGTGAATCCAACTAGGTCAGGTTAAGTTTTGTAAAAACAGAAACTATAAAACATTTTAAAATCAAAACAGAAATGATTTTCTTAAACCAAGTTGAGAATATGCAGATCTAGTGAAACATGTAACATGCAGAGTATAGATCTAACGTTTCTATGGAAAAAGAAACAAGATCTTCACTCTAAAGTTTAAGTTGTGTACAAGATCAAAAATCACGAGGTTACAACAACGATATGAACAAACCACTCTCTCTCTCTCTCTCTCTCTCTCTCAAACACTCAGGTTGTGTTTGGGTTAAGGTTTATACAAAGGTTTGTTTCAGAGACGAAGTGTTTAGGGTTAGGGTTTGGTTTTGGCTAACTGTTTCCCTTTCTCTCTCTTCTCTCTATTCTCACTTCTCTCTTCTCTCTATTTTTTTCTCTCAGAAAGACGAATGCCCAAAAGTTCTCTAAGGCTGAGAAGTGAAGGGTGTATATAGTGCATGGGGAAGGTTCTGGATGATCGAGGCAAATCAATGGCTGTGATGAAGTCTTGCAATGTTTGACTTGATCCAATTGTTATAAAACAGCGGTGGCTTAAAAGGATTATGATTGGTTCATATGAATAACACCGGGATTAATCAAGAACGCATGCAGACCCTTGATAAGGAATGATCCAACGATCATCAAACATCCATCCAGCCCTCTCACATAAGAAACACAAATACATTAACCCGGAGGATGACAAGTGTTGGCTGGTAAGAGGCTTTCACACGCGCGTCAAATTAATTACAAGACCTCACCCTGAAGTCTCTAGCGCTTTGAGATCCTACCCAACCAAACAATTCGAGTGAAAACAAAAGTTAACAAAATAAGATATTAACCCCACAAACTATATAATCCCATTTTATTAATAAAAACATTTGTTTAAAAAATGTTTAAAATTATTTAAAAATTCCCAAAAAATTATTAAAGCTCCAATTCAAGGGGAATTAAACACACACTCAATTTTAAGCAATATGAACACATGTATGCACTTCTAATTGTGTGTAGTGTGATTCAATTTGTATCTTCATAGATCATTGAAGGGGATTAGAGAGATAGGTTCTGAGGCTTTTTGGATTCTAGGTTAGACAACTAATTTTGTCAATATTTCCAAACTAGTTGAACACTTATACAGTATAGACTTAAGTAAGTCAAAAGTATAAGGTGCTTCAATCTCCCCCTTTGGAAATATGAGACAAAATCTCCTTTGAGTTAGCTTAAAACTCGTAGGGAACCAAAAAAAATAAAACCTAGTCCTATACAAAAGATTCTATCTACCCATTTCCTAGAAATTCAAAAATTACATAACTCAACTATTTACAAGTATGTACACTAAAAACGGTAGATAATCAGAAGAAGAGATTCCTGCAAATATACACACTAAGATCAAGAAGTTTAGATGAAATGTGAACAAAAAATGAACTCATAAAACTCAAATTTCTCCCCCATTTTGTCTCAAATGGACAAAGGGTAAAACTTAAAGTTTTAAGAGTTTAATCAGCGCATACCATGCCTATAGAATTACGCAAATACAGAAATCTGTTATAGTCCAATGGTTTAGTGAACATGTTTGCAAGTTGCAGATCAGTAGGCAGGTAATGAATTTCTAATTCCTTAGTTTCAACAAGTTCGCGAATAAAATGATGCCTTATTTTAATATGCTTAGTTCGCGAGTGTTGAACCGGGTTTTTAGATATGTTAATGGTGCTTTGATTGTCACAATACAATTGTAACTGATCTTCTTTAATTCCATAATCGCTTAACATCTGTTTGATCCATAATAATTGAGCACAGCAACTTCCAACTGCTATATATTCGGACTCAGCCGTGGATAAAAATGTGCAATTCTGTTTTTTACTACTCCAACCAACTAAATTATTGCCGACATAATAACAGGCACCTGATGTACTTTTACTATCATCAGTACAACCGGCACAATCAGCATCAGTATACCCTATGATGGTGCTACAGGTATCCTTAGTGTACCTAAGTCCAAGATTAAGAGTGCCTTTTATATACTTTATTATACGTTTTACACTCGATAAATGGCTCTCTTTACGGTTATTCTGGTAACGAACACACAGACATACAACATACATTATGTCTGGTCGTGAGGCAGTTAGGTAAAGTAGGCTACCAATCATACTACGGTAAAGTGTGGAATCAACTGACTTACCATTTTCATCTTTGCTTAATTTAATGGTAGTACTCATAGGTGTTTTGGCAACTTTAGCATTCTCTAAGACAAATATCTTAACAAGGTCCAAAGCATACTTAGTTTGAGAAACAAATAGACCATCAGAATTTTGTTTCACTTGAAATCCTAAGAAAAGTTGTAGCTCCCCCATAAGGGACATGTGAAACTCCTTGTGCAAAATAGCAGAAAAGGATTTAACTTCAGAATTTGAAGTTGACCCGAAAATGATGTCGTCTACATAGACTTGGGCTATGATAATGTTTTTGTCAAAATGTTTGACAAAGAGAGTCTGGTCATTTCCTCCTCTCTTAAAACCCTTATCCAACAAAAAGTTGGAAAGGCGTTCATACCAAGCTCGAGGAGCTTGTTTTAAGCCATACAGAGCCTTTTTTAGACGAAAGACATGATTAGGGTATTTAGGGTCAATGAACCCTTTGGGTTGTTCTACATACGTTTCTTCGAACAGAATTCCATTTAAGAAGGCAGATTTGACGTCCATTTGATAAAGTGTAAATTTTAAGTAACAAGCTATGGCTAAAAGAAGACGAACAGATTCAAGACGAGTGACAGGGGCAAAGGTCTCGCTGAAATCTATCCCTTCTATCTGAGAGTAGCCTTGAGCAACTAGTCTAGCTTTGTTTCTAAGAATCACCCCATTTTCATCAGATTTGTTCTTAAAAATCCAACGAGTTCCAATAACATTTTTGTTTTGAGGCCGAGGTACAAGATACCAGACATCGTGAATGACGAATTGTAAAAGTTCTTCCTGCATAGCAGAAATCCAGTGTGTGTCATTCAATGCTTCATTAACATTTTTCGGTTCCACAAGGGAGACGAAACATGCATAATTAGCATAATTTCTTAACTGGGATCTAGTACGAACTGGCTCATTAGGATTACCGACCACGTTGTCAATGGGATGATCTTTAGAGACCCAGCCAGGTACTTCTGGACTCTCAATAGGTAATGAGTCATCTATTTCTGGTGAATCAGTTTTGAAATCATTTTCAGATTCAACCACAATAGGTGATTCAGATATCTTATTTTCGACAATAGTGTCACTTACAATTACATTTATCGATTCCATAAGGGCCTTAGTACGCAGATTGTATATACGATAAGCACGACTGTTTGGAGAGTATCCTAAGAAGATGGCTTTATCACCACGAGTTTCGAATTTAGACAGATGTTCTCTGTCTTTACAGACATAACACTGACTTCCAAAGGTTCTTAGGTATTTCAGATTAGGCTTCTTACCGTACCACAACTCATAAGGGGTTTGTTTAGAGTTTTTCCTAAGATAGACCCTATTAGTGATGTGACAGGAAGTTCTAATAGATTCTACCCAAAAGTATTTAGGTAGGGATTTGGCATGCAACATGACACGTGCCATCTCTTGAAGAGTTCGATTTTTCCTTTCAGCAATGCCATTCTGCTGAGGAGTTTTAGGGGCACTAAATTCATGTTTGTAACCGTTGTAGTCACAATATTCAACTATTCTTGTGTCTAAGAACTCTCCCCCTCTATCACTACGAATGCGATTGACTTGTGTGTCCTTCTCATTTTCAATTCTTAGAAGAATTTTCAAAAAATTCTGAAACGTGTCAGATTTATGTTTCAAGAAGGCAACCCAAGTGAATCGTGTAAAATCATCAACCATGACAAGGATATAACTGTGTCCACAAAGACTAACAGTTCTAGAAGGACCAATAAGGTCCATATGGATGAAATCTAAAGGTCTAGAGGTGAGGATGTCTTTAACCTTTTTATGCGAAGTCTTAACTATTTTTCCTTCCTGGCAATGACCACAGACAACACTTGAAATAGGTTTAATTTAAGGAATACCTCTAACTATCTCTTGACTAGACAATCTACCAAGGATATCATAACTTAAGTGACCCATACGATTATGCCAGATTTCATTGTCATCCGTTCTGACAATGTTACAGGTTTCAGAACTAGTCTTGACAGTATAGCAATTGTAAGGTGTTCTAAATCCTGTAATAATGCATTCACCTTTATCATTTAGAATTTTACAATTGTTCTTTGAAAAGGTGACTGTATGTTCAGAGTCACAAAATTGTGATATTCTTAGGAGGTTGGCTTTAAGGCCTTTAACTAATAGAACATTTTCGAGAACATGCATTCCTTCTTCTTTTAGGGTTCCTTTACCTATGACCTGGGATGAAACACTATCACCAAAAACAACTTTCCCACCAGCAAATCTGGTTTTGTTTAGAAGTTTTGTTTCATCTCCTGTCATATGTTTGGAACATCCTGAATCTAAGTACCAACCAGATGAAGTGTGTTCAGCTTTTAAAGCAGTGATGACAATATTACACTTCATTTGGGGTAAAAGATCCTCTTTTCTAACCCAAATAGCTTTAGTTTTAATTTTGCGCAAGTTTGCCCTCATTTGATAAAATATTCGAGAAACAGCTTTTTGTCGAAAAATATTTGGAGCAACAACCTTTTTATTATTGAAGATTTGAGCTTTTGGTTTAGGAAAGTTTCTGGGAGCCTTTCTCTTAAATGAACTCTTAGTTTTGGTCTTTCTATTTCTGTAGTTAGAGTTCTTATCAGGTTGTCTTGGAAGGACATAATGGTTACGATTTTACCTAGAATAATTAAAGTTCTTATAGACAAATTGTATATAGGGGTGTTTAGATGCCTAGAATAACAACCTTCAAAGGAATGACCATAAATGTCACAGTATGAGCAATATTGATTGCTTGAGGGATGAATTTCCTTAGGAAAACTTCTAAAGATAGGTTTGACAGCATTCTGTTTAGAAGTTTTATTCCTAGGAGGTATGGTCTTATAGGTAGAATCAGCCTTTCTGATCAAAGGACAGACGTATTTAGTCTTAAGTGCAGTCTCAGCCTTAGAATTACTAGACTCTCCAATGTCTTTCTCTTGTTGCTTTTGATCAAATTCATTTTTAATCAAATGAAAGTCTGGACATGTTTCAATTGGTCTTTTGCCCCCAGACACAAACTTAATAGGTTCAAGTTTAGTAGTTTGTGGTTTGTTCTTAGGGCAAAATCCAATACCGGTTCTATCATCAGAATTGCTCTTGGAGTCAACAACAAAGTCAGTAAAGCAGTTTGAATTGTTTTCAAACTTAGAAAATTTTTTGAAAACAGTAGCTGTCTTTGTTTTTGCTTCCTCCAATTCTAATAATGTTCCCTTATATTTCATTTCCAGGGTTTCATTAGTTTTAGTCAACTCTTTTAATTTTTGATCAAAAGTTTCAATTTCAGATTGATGAGATAGACACTGGTTAGTGTACTCTTCAGCATTCAACTTCACAATAAGACTTAGATCATCTAATTTCTTAGTAAGGTCTTTAACAGTCTTCTCCAATCTAGTGCCTTTTTTAAGAGTTTTAGCATACAAGGTATGGATATCTGGGAGGTCATCTGTGTCTGAGTCGCTAAGTGAAGTGTGTGTAGTGACCCCTAACGATTCAGTTTTAGTACTCACGCACCCATTGGCATCGTCATTATCGAGATCACTTTGACTCACACACACGGAACTAGAACTAGCAACATTTTCAGACAGTAAAGCATCTAGGCCAGTCAAAACAGTATTCACACATGCAGGACTAGGAGAATCATTATCACACACAGGCACATCATCATTGTAAATGATCTTAGCATAAAAAGACATGCAAGGGTCAAGTACATCAGTTGAATCAAGTTCCTCTTCATCAGTGTCACTTGAATCATTCCAAGTTTTACAGACATTGGCTCTACTGTGTGTGTTGGCTTTATTCAGATTAACTCTGCAATCGTGAGCAATGTGACCTAGTTTCCCACATCTAAAACATTCAATCTTTTTAAGGTCTCTAGTGGGTCTGGAGTTATTGTCCTTAGGATGTTTGTCAAGACCTCTCTCATGAGGTTTGGAGTTAGACAAAGTAGGATAATTAGGCTTGCCTTGTTTAGTTGCCTGTTTGTTTCGAAATTTGACAATTTTCTTAAATTGTTTAGACATTAAGGCAATCTGATTATCTAGTTTGTCTATATCACACTCCTCATCAGAGTCAGAGTCAGAGTTGGTCAAATTGGACTCAAGTTTGGGTATCTTAGAGGCAAAACTCAAGTTAGAGTTGGGCTGTTTTCTTTGAGAATGATTTAATTGTTTCTTAAAGTCTAATTCCATTTCCACAGTTCTAAGTTTGCTACTGGGTAACTCAGGGGTAAGATTTTGATCATTCATTTCCTCAATAGCATACCTCTTACTGTCAAACTTTTGTGGTAATGACCTTAGAATTTTAGAGACAATTTCATTTCTATCATAAGTAATACCATTAGCATGCAACTTAGTGACTATATCAGTTAAGTTCATGTAAAAATCATCAAAAGATTCAGAATCAGACATGATCAAAGAGTTGTACTGCTGGATAAGCATTTGGGTTTTAGCAGCTTTGACTCTTGAGTCTCCTTCATGGGCAGTGATTAATGTGTCCCAAGCTTCCTTAGAAGTGGAACAAGATGAGATTCGTTTGAACTCATACTCATTAATAGACATAAAAATGGCATTCTTGCCTTTGTTATTATTACGAGAAATAGTTTTCTCTTCTTGGGTAAATTCACTTAAGATTTTATTTACCCTCTCATCACTTCCTTCAGTGGCTGGTTTAGTAGGATAAGTGTATCCGTTTTCGATAATGTCCCAGACATCATCTCCTAAAGTCCCTTGGATGAAGGCAGCCATTCTTACTTTCCAGTAAGCAAAGTTGTTTCCATCAAAGAGTGGAGGTCTGGACAGATTACCAAACCTTTCATTCTTCTCGTCCATAGTTAGGTTTTTCAGAAAACGATTTCAGAAACACAAGATCTTTTAAAATAAAAAGTTAATAGGGCTCTGATACCAATTGAAAAACGTCGCTAATGCCGTTTAACACAAGGTTAAACTGTATAAGCAACTCCGAATGTTTGTTGGAGAAACCCTTTTCTTTTGAAAATAAAAATTATAAACAATATGTGTTTACAAAGAAACTTATGTACGAGATTAATTAAGATTGTGTAATCAGTTTTTAAAACTAAGGCAGTTTCAAAAATACAGCACACTTAAAGAATGAGGTGAGTAGATGAAGATAATCAACACAATGATTTTAACGTGGTAAAACCTCTCCCAACAGAGGAAACATCCACGGTGACTTCTAAGTCACAAAAGCAAAAAATCCACTAATAACAAAAATCAGTTACAAACTATACAACATGCAAGCACACAAATCAACCTATTCTAAGTTTAGGAATATACCCCACTTGGTTCCTTCTAACTTCTGATAGATCTGATTTGTTGATGATGTTCTCCGGTTTGCTAACTTCCTTTGCTTTAGCTTCTTTACGTCGACTCAATGATCTCAGATCTTAAACACAACACTTCCAGTGTAGTAGTGTGTTAAGTGTTTGTGTAGTGATTCCTATTCACATGCATGAACTCACACACACTTAGCTTTACAAAGAGTCCTATACAAATTACATATAAAGTCTATATGCAGTGATTTTGTTATTTTTCTTTCTTACAAAACTAAAAGCTTTTTGACCTTTAAATATAACCCAGATTCCACGGAAATCTTGCTTTAAAAATCGGACAAGACCTAATCAATCTCTTTTTGAAAACATTTGTGAGATTGAAAATCTTCCAAGTGTGAATCCAACTAGGTCAGGTTAAGTTTTGTAAAAACAGAAACTATAAAACATTTTAAAATCAAAACAGAAACCAAGTTGAGAATATGCAGATCTAGTGAAACATGTAACATGCAGAGTATAGATCTAACGTTTCTATGGAAAAAGAAACAAGATCTTCACTCTAAAGTTTAAGTTGTGTACAAGATCAAAAATCACGAGGTTACAGCAACGATATGAACAAACCACTCTCTCTCTCTCTCTCTCTCTCTCAAACACTCAGGTTGTGTTTGGGTTAAGGTTTATACGAAGGTTTGTTTCAGAGACGAAGTGTTTAGGGTTAGGGTTTGGTTTTGGCTAACTGTTTCCCTTTCTCTCTCTTCTCTCTATTCTCACTTCTCTCTTCTCTCACTTATCTCTTCTCTCTATTTTTTTCTCTCAGAAAGACAAATGCCCAAAAGTTCTCTAAGGCTGAGAAGTGAAGGGTATATATAGTGCATGGGGAAGGTTCTGGATGATCGAGGCAAATCAATGGCTGTGATGAAGTCTTGCAATGTTTGACTTGATCCAATGGTTATAAAACAGCGGTGTCTTAAAAGGATTGTGATTGGTTCATATGAATAGCACCGGGATTAATCAAGAACGCATGCAGACCCTTGATAAGGAATGATCCAACGATCATCAAACATCCATCCAGCCCTCTCACAGAAGAAACACAAATACATTAACCCGGAGGATGACAAGTGTTGGCTGGTAAGAGGCTTTCACACGCGCGTCAAATTAATTACAAGACCTCACCCTGAAGTCTCTAGCGCTTTGAGATCCTACCCAACCAAACAATTCGAGTGAAAACAGAAGTTAACAAAATAAGATATTAACCCCACAAACTATATAATCCCATTTTATTAATAAAAACATTTGTTTAAAAAATGTTTAAAAAGGTTTAAAATTATTTAAAAATTCCCAAAAAATTATTAAAGCTCCAATTCAAGGGGAATTAAACACACACTCAATTTTAAGCAATATGAACACATGTATGCACTTCTAATTGTGTGTAGTGTGATTCAATTTGTATCTTCATAGATCATTGAAGGGGATTAGAGAGATAGGTTCTGAGGCTTTTTGGATTCTAGGTTGGACAACTAATTTTGTCAATATTTCCAAACTAGTTGAACACTTATACAGTATAGACTTAAGTAAGTCAAAAGTATAAGGTGCTTCAGCCCAGACTATTTAGGGGAGGGGTCTTCCCTTTAAGAGATGGTGTAAAGCAGGATTGACAGGCCCGAGTCTTCATTCACATTGTTTGTAATAGACCAATGGAATAAATAGGAATGGAATAAAGAGATTGGTTGGTGTTAGCTTATCTAACCTTTACGCCTTGTACCTTCAGGGCTTGGGCTCCTAGCGGATGCTCGTTCGAGTTTTGGGCAGAGCTTTTTGGCTACCGCTTTCTAGTTGTTGGAGGTTTACTTTAGAGTACTTAAATCAGAGAGAGCAGGTCATAATAAGGGAGCCCTCTGGCTTTGTTTTTTATCACACTTTTTTCATGTTCAACGTTGTTGGTTTACCCTGAAAATCTTGTACTAAGGAAGTTACAATCAAGATTTCTTCTACTTTCCCTTCATGGTATGCCGTGGAAGTTAGATAGAGGGAAAGTGATAAATCTAGGTTCTTTTGTATTAAAGCAGGAATGGAAGTTCTTAAACCCATTCGTCGCACAGTTATCGTTAATGAGGAAATGGGGGTCGCTAGCACGTTTGGATAAGAGAGGGCTATCCTATCATCTGACTTCCTCAGATGAGACCTCCTCCCTAGTGTTCCAGATAACTACTTTTGCCCTGTTTAAGCTGAAGCATAAGATTCTCGGATTCGTGCCCAGCCTGTGATCACTTTTTTGACCGTATTTCTCTTTGCTTGGGGAGGGAGCCCTGTGTAAGAGCGGACGGGAATGCCTACCCCTCGAAATCAATCTTCCTTTGCTTTTAGATGGTTGGGTCGTAGTGGGGAGATACTTTAGGGGGAAAGGAAGACATCCTTCAACTATACGAAGGACCTACCTCTTTCCTCTAAAGGGCGGTCAAGCTTTCTATCTATCAGGCCAAGAAGGGGCTTCTAAGCTTTAGAGATAGGGGCCCTTTTTGGGTCTTATCATTGTCGATCTTACTGCTTGGATAATGGGGGATCCATTATTGGTCAAAAGTAAGATGCACCATGTCCTATGAAGTCTTTGAAGGGGAAAAACTAGATCTTTATATACCTAACCATGGTCCATGAATAAGATATGGATAAGAATATGTGGTTCGTAAATAAGAAGATATATAACTCATAAGTTCATAGGGCGAAGAGTGTAAATCCTCCTAGAATAATAAGTCAATCAATCAGCATGGGGAGCGCTTAATTGAATCAGTAAAAAATGATCATGCCTTCATCCATCTTATCATCGGGGAATCCTAGTTAGTTATAGGGTTATAAATCTGAGCTTGCTTACCATAGCACTGCTATTGGATAGGTTTACCTTTTTTCTCCAACTCGCTTATTATAGTGGGGAAGCTCGGCTGATAAGGAATTAGATTAGGACTCCAACTATAATAACTGGCCTTAGTACTGGAATTAAAAGGATAACTGAAAAGACCTTCGACTATTTAATTTATTTGGTAGCATAACACGTTTAGCTCGTTATGAAGCGTATTGTTAGAACTATAAGTGGTCTTAGTCCAGGTAAGAGTCCAATGCTAGATTAATAATGTAAAATAGGAGATATCTAAGGAGGAAAGAAGTTTGTTTCCTATTGTCAGTGGCACTCCCACAGGATGGCAGGGAATTCCCATATGGATGGCTGAAAATCATTCATATATAGGCTATAGGCTTGAAAATAGTGCTAGCTTTCGAATCTCGTCTTCTGGAGTGCTAAGCTAATCCTACAAGCCCGCTTGAAAACAAGCTTTTCCCTAAGGAACTGCTAAAGGCTTTCCTTGAAAGGAACGGAGTGACTCGAACAATAGATAGAGGGACTTAGGCCTTCCAGCCACTCTTAAGACAGCACGTTATAGGTCAAAAGACTGACGGGCAAGCTAGAAAGGTAAAGAAAGAGCTAGGCTAAAGATAAAGGGTCAAACTCCATGGGCAAAAAATAAGCAAGCAATGGATAAAGCAAGTTATTTAGATTAGCAAGGGAGTTCTCCTTTTGAATTTCTCAAGCCAGTTCTTTTTTCATATCATATCCTATAGCAAGCATCCTATTTCTTTTCGAGTATGAACTTTACTTGAAAGTCTTGAAGTTCCAATCCAATGTGTGTCTGCGAGGGTAAAGGCAAGCTATCCAGTAGTCACTCAAAAGCCAGAGAAAAAGTGGAAGCAAGACAGTTTTCAAGAAATCTCTTAAGCAAGTGAGGTCGGTCAAGGGATTCAGCAACTAGAGAAAGAGTTTGATCCCCTTAGACTGAAGAACAAATGTCTGGGAGAGTCCTCAAGTCAATCTTTGATTAAGGTAAACTTGATAACTACTAAATTTAACTCTTCCCCTTCGTGAAAGAAGCTTTTTATGGAATTGAGTGCTTGTCTTGGTTAGTCCCCTCGTATTGAAGTGCTTGATGGTTTAAGGGCTAGTATCAAGACAATTGAGCACTGTACGGGGAGCAGTACTATATGTAAAAGAGAAATAATTCTATTGCTGCCATTCCGAAAATAAGGTTTGAGAAGTGTTTCGTTCGGGAGATATAGCTCATCAGCGCATACATACAGAGATCATGTGATTTGATCTGTACTAGAGTCATTCTTAAAGTTCCTAGACGAGGAGAGAAAGACTTAAGTCGACTCAAGTGGAAATAATCAATCAGACTGCTTCCATACCTTATCTTAGGTTATCCTTTAGTGCTGGTATGGGGCATTATCCTCGAGTAAAGAAGAGGGGGATACGTATTTTCTAACTCTGATAGTAGTCAAGTACTAGCTCAAACTTCTTACTGGAAGAGAAGAGATGACTTTTCTCTCTAGTAGAGTTAGTCGACTTAAGAGTTTTGGGGCGGTCCTAGCTCTAAAGCAGGGAATAAAATATCATCACCATTAAGAGAAAAAATCTCAAGTGATTTTCTCTTTGCTAGAGCAGAGCCACTGGAAGGGAAGGTTTTCAGTCGACTGCTCCCTTTCCTTAAAGACGAGTAAGTGCCGATACTGCACTTTACTTAGCCGGGTCAGTCCCATTCATTAAAGAAGAGAGTATTGGAGTGTGCTGGTTCGCAACTATACCCTTCTCTGAATAAAAGAGTTGCTCCTGCTCCAGAGTAAGGGGTGGAAGGCTAGAAGATATCAACCACTTATTTTGCACAGAATAAATGGTAATTCGTTAATAGCACGGATCGAACCAGAAGGATGGGATTGTTTTCAGTTAAGGTAACCTAGAGGGTGAAAGCCTAATTTTAATCAAGCTTGCATCTTAGTACGCAAAGTCTTCAGGAAGAAACGGGGAATCTTAAGAGAAAAATAAAAGGAGTTTTCGTTCTCCTAGAGGCTAAGACGGGCTAATTAGAATATCTAATGGAAATATCTTATATCGGGGGGACCTAGACGTGGAAATTCCTTTGATAGGACAGAAGAAAGAGGGATTGATGTGATGTGATTAACGAGTTTGGGAAAGAGAATAGATAGACTCTATGTAACTCGGCTTCAAGCCTCTCTTTTAAGTACCAAGTACGAAGCCTTACTATACAAGGGGGCACTGGGAACTCTCACTCGAATGTTTGCTTTTTTATCTTCCATGACCAGATCAAAATGAATCAGTCTTCCCTTTAGCTATGGGAAATTATTTAAAGCAATTCAGTCAGCTCTTAACTCACCGATTGCAACCAGTGTTCCAGATCTAGATCTGCTGGTATCTCTGCCTCCTTTAATGAAACTCACTCCATTTTCTTTTTTTAACCCGTATTTCTTTTCCTTTTGGATGCCCATTGTGCTCTCGCTCAAGGCACCTTGTCTTAGGGTTGACTTTCTATTTATGAAAGTCGCATCAATTCCTTTTTTTTATTGAAATTACTCCCGATCTTCCTCGTTCCCTTCCTATTGAAGTGAATAACCTTTTTATTCCCTCGTATTCCTCTCCTCCTATTGCTTTGAGATAAGGGAAAGCTTATTTTACTACTCATCCCATCACTCCATCATTTTCTCAAATTCCTACGGGTTGCTCTTCTTGCTCCGTCTTCTATAAAAGAAAGCCAATAAGGGAGGTCTCATACTGAATAGAGAAGGGCGATGTGAAGAGAATGAGGCACTGAATAAAAAGGGTACCTGACCTGGGACGAGAAAAGCTTCAATTTCCTGAAGGGCTCTCCTTTGGATGGGGAAGAGGATGACCTAGAGTTTGTTTAGAGAGGGTTTCTTTCTACTCTCAAAGAAAGAGTTATCTGATGGGGCAGATATAAAGCTCGTCTTCTTACAAGGGGATTGACTATAAGGGCATACGATATCGATTCTTTCGATACCTTTTATCCTGTTGCCAAACTGAACTCTATCCACCTTATCCTTTCCATCGCAGTAAAAAAATAATGGCCTCTTCACAAACTTGATGTCAATAATGCTTTCCTTAATGGAGAGACTCAATAATCAGTCTTTATGTTACCGCCACCTGGATTCATATCATACTAAAACAAAATCAAAGTCAAGTGTGTCTATTAAAGAAGTCAGTTGACTAAGAATGGGACTAGTTCGAAAGGGTTAGCAATGATGTAAAAGAGTTTAGTTTTAAGAGAAGTCATGCAGATCATTCTGTCTTTGTCAGGAAGAGAAAGGAGGGGACTACAGTTCTAGTGGTTATGTTTATGAAATTTGCCTTTCGGGGGATGATGTCGAGGCAATAAAAAAGTGTAAGGGTGGTCGTATATCAGTTTTTTCAAGGATCTTGGAACTCTGAAGTACTTCATAGGAATAAAAGTTGCTTTCTCAAAAATGATATCAGATATATCTTTCCCAGAGAAAGTATGGTGTTGATCTTTTAAAGGAGACTTGTTTTGGGGGAGCCAAGCCCGCTCCGAAGGAAACATCGTCTTTGTTCCGATCAAGGAGAGCTCCTTAGTGATCTTTGTATGTATAGAAGACTCGTGGGTAGGGTAGACTGCTCTACTTGACTATCACCAAATCGGATCTTGACTCACTCCAAGAGGAAAGACCAAGACTTGTCACCTTTAGCTTGCCTACTTGACTGTCCTATTCATCTCTCAAGAGTAAACGGGCTATGCACCTCTTTCGCATCTTCTCTTTCCAGGTTCAGGTATCATACTATAGATAGCTTCGAAATGTAGTATGGTCTTGCTATTTCTTTTGGTAATACCTATCCAACTCAGCCCTTACCCGTCTTTGATCGGTATTATAGCCCGGACCGCTGCGACCCTTGACAAAAGATCTCCCTTTGTTGCACCACGAATCTTCAGCTCTTAACCTATAATGATAGGTATGAGCAAGGTTTTTCCTGTGCATCTACTTAAAAGGACCCTACCCTTACTTATAGAAAAGTTGAAGCGCGTTGCGTTAAATGTGCGCATATTGAGCTTTATAGAGCAGTTTAGAGTTGAGTTGAGCTTGTCCCCTACCTTCGAACAACCCTTGAATAAGGGTCTTTCTATGTTACTTCATTCTCAGGAAATGAAATGAAAGCTTTGGGCCATTCAAATTAACTACATGTGCATTTTTGGAAACCACTATTGCAGCTTTTAATGAGGCCATTCGGGATGACCTTGAAATAGAACTACTTAGAGCTGAGCCACACACTTTGGATCAAGCCATTGCTACTGCCAATAAATAGGAAAATCTTAAAGTAAAGCTTGGAATGAACACTTTTTAGGGTTGTAAACTCCAAAACCCTAGCCAGAACATTACTTCCAAGAACCTTGTAAATATTGTCAACCTAACCATTGCTACTGTTAACACCCAAAGATAACCTAAGAGACTTAATCCTCAGAACGAGCAAAACCTACCTCATAATGATAAAGATAACTAGGGGGTACAGGCCATTGTGAATACTGTACACCTGTCACCTAAGTAGCCTTAGTCGTAGATTAAGGATCATGCAGAGACCTCCTTATCAGCCTATAGTCAAACCTCAACTTTATAGGTTCCGTTCCGTCAGCAGCCAAACTTAGTCTGTCAACTTAATGATTTGCAAAGTACGAAGGGCTTCTACATAAATTATAGGGAACCTTGTTGGTGAGATGTACCAACCACACAATCCTCCTTAATAGGTTGATTGTCCTAGATATAACCAAACCCATACTATCCCTAGACACAACCAAAATCTTTGGTGCCCCATCCGCCTAATTAGGGGACATGACTTGGACTCTTAAAAAATAGAAAAAGCAAAATAGTTGGCTGAAGATGACACCTCTCCCTAGTTGCCTATTATCCCAGACAACCAACACTTAGGCATTTACAGGGAACCTTTCCCTAACCATAGCTGTGACACCCCTAGAATCAACTCAAACCTTTTGACAAACTATGCCCAAGCTAAGTAAGTTGAGAGATCAAGATCCAATAGCCTCAACTCAAGCCCAAACCCCTTAGAGAATGCCAGGTAGAGAAGCATCAGCCAGATACTATATTCCACCTGATGAGACTAATGTTGTCATTTGAAACCAAGCTGGTCAAACTAATGCTAGCTAGGTTGTGTTTAAAGGGTAGATAGCAATCCAAGACCTCAACCAATAGAAATGCTGTAAATAACTTGAGAAGTGCCTAGAGAGTTGCTACAAAAAGATACTACATCATCATCGATAAGTTGAGCTCCACCCGCATAAGCATTTCCATATTAGAGCTGCTTAAAACTTTGCTTGTGCGTAGGGATGCTTTTGTAAAAGAAGTGCTACTCCCTTATGGTGCTAGTTTGGATCAAAAGAATCTACTGCTGAACATATTGACTGACTACTTTATGCAATTACTCGCTATAAAGCCTTAAAGCTAGCTCTCACTAATAAATCCAGTGAAATCTCTATTAGCCCATAGGGTATACTCTCAACCATTACTTGCCCTTTACTAAGTTGTCTAAAACTTGTCTTATTGTTGCTTTGTCTTAGTGCTTTACTTGCCTTCTTAATTGTCTCTTAATAACAGAAAAGGAAAGAAAAAATGCTAGTACCAGAAATTCTTCAATGTTTATATTATTTAGAATACAAGTATCCGCAGTTTCAATGGTAGAATGTCAGTGAAATTCCATAAGGGTAAATACCATACAAGTCTTAGCAGTTTGAAATGTTTAACATCCGCTAGTTGCTCGAGTGCCGATATAAGAAGTTCTTCAATGAGATTTAGCTCGAATACCAACATAGGCTCTCTTGCAAACCCTGCTTGCAAATAGAGATCAAACTTATTAGTTAGAGCTAGCAGTAGAGTCTAGAGCAGTATATGATCCATCAGTGGCAGAGCCAGATGTAGTAGTTCCTATGGCCTGAACAAGTAGTTTCAGCAATAGTAGACCCATCATTTAGAGAGAGATACCACCCTGCAAAGGCATGGGGAAAGCTATAGGCATCAGCAGAAAGGCAAGCAAAGGCATAGGTAGTATATCTACCAGCATCACTATTGGTCAACTTCCAGTGCTTAATTAACTGCTCTATCAACAAAAATGACTGAAGCGGCTGTAGGAAGGTATGCTGCTTACTTAGATGCTACTGGTGGATCATATGTTCCCACCTATGTCTCTAGTGATGCTTCAACCTTCGTTTCTGTTGCTCTTACTAGGTTTAGAACTTAGAAGGGTACTGATCCTAGACCTACTACTGGCCCTACTCATTTTATTTATGCTCCTGTGGGGACTAGCTTTCAAACTGACTCGACATTTGCTGAATTAATTCCTCCCCGGGTGAATCCAGATAACAAGTAAATATATCCCTGCTAATGGGAAGACCCCCTCTATGATCTGAAGAACTGGCACACTGTCCCTATATCAATCACCGTCAGCGTTATCAATGGAATGATTAGCTAACCCTTTAAGGTATGTGAAGTCGTTCTCCCCGGCTCTTTAATCCTAGTATACTAAAGGTCATGCCCATTCATTCTCGAGGTAGTCCTCTACCAAGCAAGAGGAATCTCTTTCTCTTAGCCTATCACCGACGGACTAAATATGTGACCACCACTCTCTTGTACCGAAAATACAAAAAGAACTGACTTTCCTACATTATGTTTAGGCAAGTGCCTATAACGGGAGTATTCTACTCCAAAGTTTGAAAGAGCTTGACGAATAGATTGACTGGATTCCGAGTCTTCCAAGAGCTGAAGCTCCCAAGCAAGAAAGCAAATATTCTCTAAGCCAATTGCCATGGAACTGTTCTGCGACTTCCCAAGAAACCAACATTTATATTTTTCAAAAAATAGAGGGGAATTATTCCATAAGCCTTAAAAAAATGGGGCTAAACTAACGAACCTACCTCTTTTTATGAGCGCTGGAACTTGAGTACTGAAACTGAACTACTGGTTTTTCTTCGAGTGCCGGCTCTCTTAGGTTACGCCTACCCGCTACCTGCAATATTAATACTATTTAATGCTATCCCTCCTTCCCCAGTAACGTTACTGGCTCTCTTCGATTCCTTATCTAGTTCGGGTGCAGGTTTAATTCCATTAAAACCTTAACTTACAGTTATTCCTTCCTTCACTCACAGGTTTACCTAGAAGTCAAAGTAATGATCCCGTCCCTTCAACTATCAGTCCATTGACTAAGAAGGGGGCCACTGAATCAAAGGTTCAAAGTGGAGAATTCTTGGAGTGAGAATTTCTTTTTGCAAATTCCAGTTTCATTCATTTATACCTAGAATATCTACGCTGGCAGGTCCCCACCCCTTTCAGTGCATACCTTTTTGCTCTCTCCCCTAAGGTCAATCTATTTTTTAAGGTTTGGTTTCCATTTCGAAGTTTACGTATACGGATCAAATGCTCCCGGCCCTTATAGGAGTATGGGAGGTTCATGCTTGATCTCAACGCCCTTACGAGGTAGTGCGGTCTAGTCCTACCCCTTTCGGTCATGAAGGAAGAACTCGAACAACAGTTGAATGGCATTCTTCTTTTTATTGGTTCATAATCCACACGGTGTTTTGGTCTTATTACTCTATGTTCCGGAGTCAATGGATCCCTTGATCAAGTCCTGACTAGAAATATCTTAAGAGAAGATGAGAAATCGGATTCGAGGCGAAACCCCTCTTCGCCGTTACGAAGTTCTTCTGCTTTAATCTCCAAAATTGAAGGTCAGCTACTTTATTTAAGGGGGGAGTTAGTATTGATTCATGCAAAGATGCTCCTCTGAAGCTGGAATAAGGGATTGTCCACCTCACCGCCCCAAAGAGTAGTGGATCTGTTATTTTGCATGCCTACAGAGAGAGACTTCAAAAGTATCGACGCTCAATCGAAAGAAAAAACAATCCACTATATGCTTCACTCATGCACCAGGAATCCGGGGAGCGAATCTTTGACTGGAGGGAAAATAAATCTGGGGAAAAGAATAGAGCGTGCGGGATCCACTCTCGCCCTCCTCCCATCCGCTAAGCTGTGGTAGGAGAAAAAATCATAACTCCCCGATGTCATAGGTTACCTTTCTATCTTCCTCCTTTGTATAGTAAGGGATTCTCCCAAACCGATCGCTATCCTTTTCTTATTTTCTTGAATTATTATAGAACGACTTTCTCTCAGGTATAGTTGGAAGGATGAAGTGGGATGAAGCATTAGTGGATATAGCAAGTGAGCCGAGGATTCATCTCGGGCGTAGTGGGTCTTGAAGCCTAGCATAAAACAACCTTCTCTGATAGCGGCACTCTACCTTAGTCTCTCTTTAGCTTCCGGTCTATATAAAACTTCGCAGAGGTTAGCCTTACTCAAATAGGGGCTGAAGTTCCATCACATCAAGGGCGACTTTTGCATCGGCTCTCTCTCGTTAGGTAATTCCCGAGGTAGAAGCAGCTATCTCGGAAGTCAGTTTCCCCGCCATCTTAGTGGGATTAGGCTAAGAAACTTTCACTTGAGCTGCCAAGACTTATTTTTTTGTTGTGGTAACACCCTTGATGAATTATGTTTCATGTCCCTTTATAACTTTACCGATCGGCACATCGAGTCAGTAACTGGGCTCCAGGACATCACTACCACGACGAATATCGACCCAAAGAAGGAAAAGAATGAACGGACTAAAGCGAGGAGTTCATTGGCTGTACATAGTGAAGGAGGATGGGGTCAACCACTTTCATGACCCATGGCCCCATCACTTGGTTAACATTTCTAGATAAATGGATTAGGGTTTATTTTTCGATAGGGAAAGAGAGGGGGGAGTTGGATGTAATTGAGACACATTTTTCGGATGGACGATATAGATTTTTTCGATATGGTTAACCACTTTTTCCCCTCTCTAATTTATAGGGAGAGGGAGGTCATTCAGAATCCGCTGGCTCCAGAACGGGGGGTGACTCCAGAGGCGCTGCCGCAGGTGCCAGCATCGACGGAAGTTGCCCACCCCGCTCCCGATCAAAAAGAGCGTGCGGCACTTCGAATGGACATTCACACTTTTATTCGTGAGAAAATTCCCCTATGTTGTAGTAAGGCATTGTGAAAAACAGAAAGGGCGGCTGTCCGTGCACTTTTCAGAAATGACGGAAATATATTCCATTGTCGCGAAGGCGATAATGTCTTAAGATCTGGAGATATCAGCGGAAAAGGATAGGGAACCCCCCCAGATGGGTGAAGAATATAAGGGGGGACCCTAATCTCCTAAAGCCACTCATTAGGGAATACCAACTAAATTCGTCTTTTTATCGCTCATAATAGAGCCGTTATTCCTGGATAGCATAAAAGTCTCTCGCGGGGGCGAAGGAGATGCATTTCTGATACCGATGGTACTGGACAAGCTCTTAGGGAAGAATATATTTCTTATTTCTACCTTTCTTTCCCATGACGACTAGGAACAGGAAAATCCAAGATTTCACTTCAAATTTCAGACCTCAACATCCTGCTACTCATGGTGTTTCTCAATCAGTATTGGAAATAAATGGAGAAGTGGTGGAATGTACGAAACCACATATTGGATCACTTCAGTACGACACAAAGCCGTTGATGCCGAGTCGGCTCCTATGCCGCTAGCTATGACCGACTTGATCCCCCGCCTTTATAGGAGTAGGGGAGGTTCCGTAGCACATTATGAGCACCGAGCTAAGGGGCGACTAAGCAACTCAAGTGAACCAAACCGCCCTACCTTACTACAACATAGGTACAGAAGGGAGAAGGTTGTGAAGGTGGCCTCATTATCCACACCTCCGGTCGGATGAATGGAGGACTGATCAACCCGAGTTTTCACGAGCATTGGCGGGTTCTGGAGTTCCTGTCAAGGGCGCTAGTGCATACCCCGGGGTGATCATCACCACCTGCATCTCACATCTCGGCACAGTGGAACGTGTAACTCGCCTGCTCTACCATTCAACTACATTTGTTCCTATAATCGATAGCCTAGCAGAACGTAACAGCGAGGGATAATCCGCCCATACAGTCAGCGGAAAGGATGGCACTACTGGCAAAGACCATCTGGCGAAAACGCTGCAGGCTCGAAGCGTGGTAGGCCTGCACCGGGGGAGTATAACATAGGGAGAAAAGGGAGCTCGAACGGTGGAAGATCCAGGGGAGGCCGGGTCATTTGACGGAAATGGAAGATTTTTCCCTATTAGAGAAGGCCCTATGGAGTAAAGGGAAGTGCATGAATTCTTGGAAAAAGAGGGAGCGAGCCTATATAAAAAATATAATTAAGAAAATTTAATGAATAGATAGAGTCAACGGTACGCTTGTAGTTTAGGGCAGCGCTGCCTACATGCGAATTAGCTTCCGAGGTCGAGCAACCTCAATTTCACTACAGGATTTGCGAATGAATGCTGGGCTGGGACACCTCGAATGGCATGAGCCGTGTGCGGGGAGACCTGCACGTACGGTTTTTGGGGGGATCTAGTCGAAAGACCGGTCGGCGCCCACTCAACTAGAAGGACTGAGAAATTAATAGAGTAAAAAACTTATCTTCAAGCTTTACCTTATTCTAATCGTTCAGAGGGCGATCGCGGGGTCACTGAATGAAGTCCCCTATTTTTTTCGGTAAGCGACAGAGGGCGGTGTCGTCCTCGTTCAATTGAAAAATTGTTAGAACTATGTATTGTAGGACTCCATTTTTTTCAATATAGTGTCCTCCTATTTTTTTCAATGAAGTCCTGCAATACATACTGCCGCTTAAGGACTCAACAGCTTTACTGTCTTTCGAACGATAGTTGTCCTAGTTCAAGCGACAGTAAAGTGGTGGATGTTTGAGACTCCTAATTGTGTTTTAACTCTTAAACCTTGACGGGGTTGGAACTCTTAAAATCTCTTTTCTCTCAAACTTTTTTCAGAAAGCTTTTCCAAACCTTTTTCCTCTCATATTCAACCCCTAGCCTCGATTTTTAAAAGAAGTGAAGGTTCCATTAGTGTTTCATCTAGAGGAGTTCAACAGTTTATTCAAATTTTGATCAAATCAATCACACGCATGAATACTCTATTCTTTTCCTTTAGTATTATGCATTTTAAGTGTTGCCTAAACCTTAATTTCATGTGTTTCTTAAAATCAATTAACAATCTAATTACAGAAAGTGGACACTAAAACTTGGGGCTATTTTTATGAAATCTTTTAATATGAATAATATTCATAACCCTTGGGGGCGTAGGATTCATGAGTGGATTTTGAGTTTTATTGGTGTAGGTTGCATGTAGAAAAACCCTAGTTTTGAATTAAATGAATTTGGGGGCGTATAACTCACGTAATTTTGTTGAGATCGTGAAGTTGGAAATATCATGTATCTTCTGTTCCCACAGACGATGCCAAAATGATGATGCTGGAAATGGCACCACCAGTCAAGGTGTTTGTAGGCTCAAATTAGTGACAACAATGGGACCACAGGAGAGTATACATATATGTGAGTGTGTAGAAGGAGGTGAGGAGAAGATGATGAACACTTGAATATAAGTGGTTCAGCCAATCTGGCCTACATCCACTGTGAGTGTGTGTGAGTAATATCACTGAATGAAGGCTCTAATGTCCATGGATACAAACTCTCAAGCTTTCTCTCTCTACTGTATAAAATGATAGAGTTTCATCTAGGGTTGTCATTTTGGATCCCTTTGAAAGGTAGAGGATGATCTCTATATATAGTGCTTGGGGGTGTAATGTACCCTCCAATCATGCAATGAGCATGTGCATGAGGATCGAACCAGTATGAGAATGACACCTGGTTGATCTTATGTATATAATGATGACCTCAATATTCCCTCACGTGGTGGGAATGATTCAGTTATAACAGATTTATCCACATGTCTCAAGTCGTGCATGTACGCATAGAACCTCGGTCGTCATTGCTTGATACTAATTAATGCTGAGCCTGCAGGGCCGCTGATTTACAATTAATGCTGAGCCTGCAGGGCCGCTGATTATCTTATGGCGCTTGCAACGTCGGCTAAGGCTGATGTTGGCGTTAAAGGGTGACTATCCCAGGATTCCTTGTTGACCTCGACTGATGACCAGCCGAGGTAGATGTATGGGATGAGTGCGACGTCGTATATGGACGACCAGATAAGAGCTGTGCTCCAAGGTTATAGATAATCTCGGCTGCGGCTATGAAGAGTTTTGTAGTGAAATGGGGCGTCGGCTGTGGCCGACCTTAGTAGGACAATGCTGCTGATAGATCTTCATGAACTTCTATTACCTCGGCTATCATAAAGCCAAGGTTGAGATCTCTGGATTTTCTGGTACACTTTGGGCATATCAATGTATTAATGATGAAATCTTGGTGTATTTAATTTAAAATAATTAAATGGGATTAATTGGGTGTTTATGACATTGTGATAATTAAATTAAGATTTAATTGAATTGGACTATTATGCGTAGTTTTATACGTTAATTAATTATAAATGTTTGTGTGACTTGTTGGTATTATTTTATTGCCATTTGTGACGACGGGTTGTTGGGTATTTATGCTCTCCCTATATTTTAGGATGCCTTCTAGGTATGGGACTAGCGGGTGGGCCTTTTGGATGATTTACGCCTTCTAGGTATGGGACTAGTGAGGTTAGATTATTACGACTTTATTATGTTGGGTGTGGACTTAGTTTGATACTTTATCATCATTACGCTAGCCCAGGCATGAGACTAGGTCGAGGTTTATGTTAGAAACTCATCATATACATAGGGTAGGAAGCATTGATAACTTGGGGACCCTTAGGTATGGGACTAAGGGGTATTTTGAGGATCTCACATCCATTAAAAGGGTGGAGTAATTTATAAATTGAGAAAATGAGAATTATTGTCTAAGATAAAAACGGGTATTAAAATTTATGGCGACATAATGTGTCAGGGACTGACAGTTTAAACGGGTCAACGGACGATTTTATGTCGTGTCGCGTGTGGACCCTTGTCATGGGATGGGGTCGACAGTTTAAACGGATCAGAGCCCATTGACAGGGGGAAGTGTGACACTTTGGTGGATTATCACCCGGGCCGGGAGGACCGCCATAATAAAAAGTAAGAACAATAATAAAATTGGGTTAATTTAATTAAATTAACATCGTGGGGACTTGGGAATTAAAAATCATATTGGTGTCTTCTTTTGAAATGGGGATCCCTACGGGTAGTTAGTGATTTATATTTATCGCGTTTAATTATCTCGTTTAATTAAAATATTCTATTTTGATATTTATTGCGTGTAATGCTACTTTTTGGATTCAAGGATCCTATTTGAGGGGAGTAGTGTGTATTCATGCTCGGGGCTCTGACCTCGTGTGTTGACTAACTTTTTCAGGATAAGTTTTGCAGAAGCTGCATAGGATTATCAGAGTTTATCGTTTGGAGGAGCAACTGGAGTTCATTCATTTTATTGCTTTATTTAGTTAGACTTTATTTTTCAGTCGTATTTAATTGTGAGACTTCATTTGAGTTTTTATTGGACCATAGTACTGTCATTATCATATTATGATTTTTCGATACATGGTTGTTTCAATGAAGTATAATCATCATTAGGGATGGCAACGTGGCGGGTATGGCCAAACCTGACCCCAAACCCGTTAACTCTACCCTGTCCTCGCCCCCGCCCCCGCCCCCGTCCCATTTAAAAACCCGCGGGGCCCCCGAACCCGCCCCAAACGCGTCTAAAATATTTTTTATGATATTTTTTAACTTATTTTATATAAGGGAAAATTTCTTTTTTTTTTTAGTTTTCTAATACTCTTAAAAAATTAGGTATTAAGAGATTAAAAAAATATGTATAAGCAAATTAAGAGATTAAAAAACAATTTATACAGTTTAATAAATACAAAGTTTATATAAAAGGGAATATTAGTAAACATATATTTAAACGGGGCGGGTTCGGGGTTTTTATGCAATAAACCTGAACCCAACCCGAATCCGATGGAATTTTTTAAATCTAAACCAGAACCCACCTCGCTTATTATTTCAAAATTCGCCCCATTAGAGTGTGGCAGGGCTGGTTCCCGCCAAAACTCGCCCTATTATCATCCCTAATCATCACTTTTTGTTTTGTCATTGTAACTACTAAATAATACTATTCTTATAATTGGACACATACTCTTCTTATTTTGCAAACGTTTGTTCCAATAGTGGATAACTTGATATTATCCTTGTCTATATATCTGTCGAGTCAAGAACCATTTCTTCATAATTTTTTATTGCTATAAACACTTCCAAAACCTTTGATATTATTTCCTGTTCATTAGCTATCAACAAAGGTGAGTTGGTATCCAATTCATTGAAACCATTTTTATCCTCGGTCATCACCTTTTTTTTTTCAAGAATGGTGGGCACCTCCTAATTCCTTGATTCATTACACTGACCTTTTACAAAAGGAAAATGAGATATGTAGCGGAGGGTTTATCGAAATATTACCGGATCTTCCCTTTTTCTTTTTCTTTTTTTTTTTAGTTTCTTATTCTTTTATTTTAACAATTGTTTATATAAAAAAAACAGTTTTTTTATATAAAACATAGTTTTCCTATTGATATAAAAAACAGTTTTTTTATATTATTTTATTGGAATAGTTTTTTTTTGTTTTTTTTTAATTAGTATTTTTTTTTGTTTTTTATATTATTTTTAACTCATTTAGTCATTCAAACGCCCATTTACCCAATATTCTCTTATTTTTAAATATTCATGCCAGCTGCACCCCTTATTTTTTAACTTTATTTTTTTTTTAATTTTACAACATTTAAAATAATTTATAATTTCTTAAAATTGTTTAAAGGTCAGCCCCTTTTTTTTACCAGATCTCAACTCATTTAGTCCCTCAAACGCCCATTTACTCACTACTATCTTATTTTTAAAAGTCCGCGCCAGCGGCACTCATTATTTTTTAAAACAATTTTTGTATTTCTCAAACTGTTTAAAAATGTGAAAAAAAGTTTTATTTATTTATATTAAACTAACTTATTTTTTCTGAAACAGTTTTTTTAAAAAAAAAAAATCTTTTAAAAAATTCGAACACATCAAATTATTTGCGAGTCTAACATATCAAATTAAATAGTTTTTATTAAAATTAGACAGTTTTTTATTAAAATTAAAATTATTTGTTGAATATGGGTTCAGGAATGTGGGTCCGCGCCAGCGGCACTATTCAATCGCGCTATCATGTCAATTAACATAGTATTTTTTATTTATGAAAAAAAATATTTTTTTAATTTTAGTAAAAAACTATTTACTTTAAATAAAAAAAAAACCATTTTTTTATATTAATAGGAACACCATTTTTTTATATAAAAAATTGTTTTTATATCAATTGTTAAAAACAAAATAATAAGAAACTTAGAAAAAAAAAAGGAATGAAAAATGACTATGGTAACTTTTCGGCAAAATGGTCCGGTAGATATATCACTACTCTTTACAAAAAAAAACGCACCTGATGGGTTTTGTTATGAACCAAAATAGTGGATATAATAGCTAAAGGCCTGCTTTCCTCACACATTTGAACTACATCATTTGCATTTTCAAATGACCCAGAATTTAAAACAGACACCTACTAATCACATTCAAGAATAAACAAAGAAAAGACACCACGTCATTAGAGACTCGTTCTAAAACAAGTGAACACATTTGTAAGAGAGTATTCCTAAACAGGTACAAGGTTTATTGGGTATCCATTGTCTGTTGGGACGGAGAAATTCTGACTTGAAGCCTTAGACCACAATTTTGGCATAATTTTGCATGAATTCAAAATTTAAACTGCAAGTGTTCACATTGACCTAAAAAATTATTACTTTACTATATAAGGTCAAGTTTAATATGGACCTGCAATGTTAATGCAATAATCAAGGAAATAAATGTAATAATTTTGATTGCTTGTCAACAAGAAGCCGCGTCACAAATGAAAGGAAAAACAAAGAATTTAGTCCCACTGTTGTACTAATAGAACCTATAGAAATATGTAAATAATTTAGTTTTAGGAAAATGCCATGTTAAAAATATTAATCAAAAAATTACACTAACTGATGTGATAGTGAATTAAGGTATTGTACTCTGTCTTGGAGTGAGTTATGACAATACTCTATCGCACTGTGGCATTAGTTTGTTTAACTTTTGAATTATTTATTTGTACCCATATCATTACCTTTAAGGCCCATTTGGCAACCCAATTGTAAGGCTTGGAATTGAAATTGGAAGGTCAATTTTAATTCAACGGAATTTAAAATTGGTCTTACAATTCCAAGCCTTGGAATTGGATTGCCAAACGAGCCCTTAATTTTACTCTGCAAAAACCTTTCATTTCTTTTCTTTCAATTAAACAGTTCGACAGAATATTTATGTTTGAATTATTACTACTTTGTAGGTGTAATTCCAATGGATATCTGCGATAATCTCCCAAAAATAGAAAGTCGCTTTCTCGCCTCGAATAAACTTCATGGAACAATCCCTCCAAATTTGTACAAGTGCAGGGAGCTCCAATATTTAGTATTGAGTGCGAATGAATTTAGTGGAAGTGTACCTAAAGAAATTGGCAACATAACTGTACTAAAGTGCTTATACCCTGATCAAAACAATTTAACAGGTATGATTTTTTTCATTCACATATATGTAATCGATTGGTTAAATTTCAATATAAATAAAAAAATATCTACCAAGGGAATGTCCTTCTCTAAATGTGAATCAATACCATGACGCTAGAGAATGAAAAATAATCATATAAAGTTTTCCAACAAGAGGAATGTAAATTCCCTAATTTCGCCGGAATTCATCTATTACCCTTCCAAAAATACAACTCCACCCTAATTGTATTTGTCATAAGTGACCTGTGAGTTTTTTAAGTGAATAATTGTTATGTCTACTGTTTAACAAATACAAAAGTACAGAATTACGAATTATAATCTAATTACAAAAAATAAAAACTTACTTGAATTTGCAGAAACAATAATAGAAATAGAAAGATAATCCGAGCCATGTGAATTTCACAGTGTCCTTAAGACAATTCATTCCCTCCAATGTGCTCCGAGGTTGATGAATATTGTCTCCCAAGATAGAACAGATTTTCTAATTAATTATGTAGCACAACAATAATTAATCACGACGAAATCAAATTCTGTGGCTTTTACTCAACAACAATGCAACATATGTTATGCAGAAAAAAGAATTTTCTGGAACAGATATGACCGAACTTTTGACAATTTTCTGGAACGGATATGGAAGGAATTTAAGGAGGGAAATTTTTGTTGTTTAAAAACGGAGGGAGGCATCTGTATTTATAGCAAAGTAAGTGACTGTTGGCAATAACTGTCAAAAAATAGTTAAACGAATTAACTGTTGGCAACAACTGCCAACAGTTTATTAATTAATTAATTAATATCATAATTAAATCCCAAAAGTTAAATTAATTCAGCCCAAAAATGTAGAAGATTTTTATAATCCCGAGCTGAGCCGGCCGGCCGGACAGACGTGCGCGTGCGCGCGTGGACTTTTGATCGAAAGTCAACCCGTGCATAGCTTAGGTCATCTCCCCTTCAAAGAGTTGGAATACCCCAAGGCATCCAAGCCTTAGTCCATCATTTGGGTTATATTAACTCATCATTTTTCCACTGCTCTTCTAATGTGGGACAAGAGTTAAAACATACCCAATACATTAACTTTCATTGCTTTGTGAGTCACTTTGGGGACGTATTTATGATTCATAACTTAATGAAATTGGACATGTGAATATACTACGTTAATCTCCTTGCGGAGGAGAACGCGTTCGTATATTTTCCCACAATTATCGTAGTGTGGGTCCCACCTAACTTTGAGCTCAAAGTTGCTCAAAATTCTGTCCAGAAAAATCTGGACAGCTCCAATTTTCCAATAATCCCCCACATGAATGATATATTGCTATAAATAAAACAGAACAGATAATAATGCAGATGCAGGCACATGTTGAGTAAAACTGAAGATTTATTGCATCGGGAGAAGTAGCCTTGAACTTTCCTTAGTGATATACTATCGGATTTACTTGGTTAATCAGTAGACTTCACTTCCTTGAACCGTCAACCATTTTTGTAAACCTAGACAACAGTATTCACACAACAATTCTTCAACACAGTTGGTTCTCACGTTTGTGTTCATTTTGGCTATGAACATCACTTGGTTCCGTGAGTATTTTAGAGAATATGCCTTTCATTATTCTCATAGAAGTGGCCCCCTTCTTACTCACGTAGGTGACTTCCATAATGAGTATCCTGCAATACCCCACTTAGACGTAATAAGATATAGATGTCATTAAAAGCATAACTTATCCTAACTTCGCGGCAGATATGCACTGTCTCATCTTTGGAATGAATAGGATTAAATCTCCTCCAGTGCTTACTGAATACAATGTAGTTCGGTTTTCCCATTGAACCTAGATCTTGGGATCTCCATTCAGCTAGGTTGGGTTGCCACTATATTGATTCTTATTTATTTATAGGCTTTAGACCCATTCCACTCGATGATCTTTCAACTTGCTCTCGGTTTAAACCTTTCGTTAGTGGATCCGAAATATTATCTTTTGACTTTACATAGTCAATTGAGATAATTCCATTTGAGAAAAGTTGTCTAACGGTATTGTGTCGATGACTAATATGTCGTGACTTTCCGTTATACATGTGATTTTGTGCCCTTCCAATGGCTGATTGGCTATCGCAATGTATACATATTGCGGGCACAGGTTTAGACCAATTTGAAACATCCTCTAAGAAATTTTGAAGCCATTCAGCTTCTTCTCCAGCTTTGTCTAGTCCAATGAATTCAGATTCCATTGTCGATCTAGCAATGCACATTTGTTTTGAGGATTTCCAAGATACGGCTGCACCTCCGAGGGTAAACACATACCCACTCGTAGACTTAGAGTATTTTGTATCGGATATCCAATTTGCATCGCAATGTCCTTCAAGAACATATGGATATTTTAAGTAGTGCCGTCCATAGTTTTGAGTATATTTTAAATAACCCAAAACTCTCAATATTGCTTTCCAGTGATCTCTTCCGGAATTACTCGTAAATCGACTTAGCTTACTTATTGAGTATGCTATGTCCGGTCGCGTACAGTTCATGATATACATTAAACTGCCGATAATATGAGAATATTCTAGTTGAGATATGCTTTCACCATTATTTCATGCAAGATGTAAATTTACATCTACATGTGTCTTGGATGGACTAATATCATACTTCTTGAATTTTTCAAAAACTTTCTCTATGTAATGAGATTGAGATAATATAAGTCCATCCGATGTTCTAGAAATTTTAATTCTTGATATAACATCGGCGATTCCCAAATCTTTCATGTCAAATCTACTACTCAACATTTGTTATGTAGTTTTGACAATTTCCAAGTTACTACCCATGATAAGCATATCATCAACATAGAGGCATACAATGACATATCCATTATGAATGTATTTAAATTAAACACATTTATCGCATTCATTAATTTTGAAACCATTTGATAACATTGCATTGTCAAATTTTTCATGCCATTGCTTAGGTGCTTGTTTTAATCCATATAGTGATTTAACAAGCTTAAATACTTTTTCTTCTTGTCCAGGAGCCTTGAACCCTTCAGGTTGCACCATATAAATTTCCACCTCTAGTTCACCGTTTAAGAATGCAGTTTTTACATCCATTTGATGTATTTCAAGTCCATTAATAGCAGCTATTGCTATTAACATCCGAATGTACGTTATTCTTGTTATCGGTGAATATGTGTCGAAGTAATTCAACCCTTCCTTTTGCCTATAGCCTTTAGCTACAAGTCTAGCTTTATATTTATCAATTGATCCATCGACCTTGAATTTCTTTTTGAAGATCCATTTATAACCTAACAGTTTTCAACCTGGTGGAAGATCCACTAGTTCCCATGTATGATTTTGTAATATGGATTCAATTTCACTATTAATTGTCTCTTTCCAATTGGAAGCATCGGGTAAGGATATAGCTTCTTTATATGACTGAGGTTCATTTTCTAGCAAATATGTTAGAAAATCCGGACCGAAAGAAGTCGAGGTTTTTGCTCTTTTACTACGTCTTGGTTCATCCTCTATTGATTCAAAAGGATAGTTTTGTTTGATATTCAACTTGGGAAAAAAATTGTTAAGTCAACTTGGGAAAATTTTGGGATAATGAACTTACAATGAAGTCACCTGTAATAGTTCGGATACTTAGGACCTGTTTGGTTGTCCCTAAAACTGTATATTAGCCCATTTAAAATGGCCTCATATATGAATTATCTTATTATTATGTTTTGGTTTTAAAAATTAACATATTAAAAAAAATTAACAAATACAATTTAATTCATAAAAGCTCAAATTATCCCATTTCACCAAAAATTGAAATTGCACATCTTGACTTTATGACATAAGTCATAAATGGACTACTTTGATCTCTCTCTCTCTCTCTCTCTCTCTCTCTCTTTATATATATATATATATATATATATATATATATATATATATATATATATATATATATATATATATGTGTGTGTGTGTGTGTGTGTGTGATATAATCAACGGGGAATAACTCCATTTTTACTTTTGTAAACACAACACAAATTACAATAATAAAAAGTTTGAAATGAATATATTGACAATCCATTAATTTCAAATTGATAAGTTTATATAATTAAAGAATTTGCGTAACCAAGCATGCCATACGAAAGTTATCGTAAGTCGTTGTTTAAAGCCTTTGAGACTGTTTCATGATAACTAATAAAAATATGAGCTGTTATAGACAGTGCAAGCTGCCATTTGCAAAAACCCTTTATCAAAAGGGACTTTTTTTATGGAGGGTCAAATTTCAATTTTTGCTCTAATGTTTTGTCAAGTAATCAATTACAAACTTCCCTGTGCAAACTGAGATTTTAAATCCGTGAACCAAACTTTCAACTCTACACAAACTTCCAAAGGGCCTTGAAAGTATATATGTCAATATTAATTAGCTTTTTTCATATTTTGTAACTGAAGTTTTAGTCAAAATAAAATTGCCTTTTTCGTAGTTTTTGATTGAATGCATGTTTAGATCTTAATCTATTAGATCCTTGAGGCAAGTTGGTATGGTTATATTCATAGCAAGCCTAGCATACATGTCACCTCATCATGAATCTAAAATGTGTTTTCTTCTCATTCAGGAAATTTTGTACTATAAGTATATTATAAAATATCATGGAATATTCCTAGAATTAATGCCACATATTTTGTTATTTATGATATTTTTCTTTTTAAAAGTTACCTTCATTGTCTTATATATTTATAGCTTTCAGTATCATTTTACATCTAAGTTTATTTCTTATGCACATGACATTCAAATGTGATTTTATTGTTGCTAAACTAATGAGATACAAAAAAAAATGATTGGCACACTAACCACTAGAGTGACCCTATAGTTATTAATCTTTTTTTCTCCCATTTGTTAGATACATTAACCAAAAATGGTAGATAACCGTTTAAAATCGAAGAAGAACAATGCGACAAATCCGCATCAAAGAGATCCATACGAGGTTCTTGGGGTCTCATGCAACTCCACGGATCAGGAAATCAAGAGTGCGTATCGTAAAATGGCTTTGAAGTACCATCTCGATAAGAATGCAAATGACCCTAAAGCAGCTGATATGTTTAGGGCATCACATTTTCATATAACATTTTGTCTGATCCAAATAAACGGCATAAATACGACACTACAGGATTTGAGACCGTTGAATCTGAAAGCCAAGATTTAGAACTCGATCATTCAAGTTTGGAATCCATGAATACTATATTTGCAGCACTTTGTAGTAAACTTGGCCTGCGAATAAAAACCATTGTATCATCCGTCGTCTTAGAGGATGCATTAAATGGCATGGTACACATCTGTCCACTCTCGCTGGGGGAACCTGTTTATAGTAAGGTCGAAAAGAAATGTGTTCACTTTTATTCTGTTATGATAACAGAGAAGGAAGCAAAATACGGATTGGTGTGTCGAGTCCAATCAGCGGACAAAAGCAAATTCAAGTTGTACTTCGACCAAGAGGAAAATGATGGATTAAGCCTTGCTCTGCAGGAGTACAGTGCAAAAACAGGAAAGGTTATGTCTGTTGGGATGTATTTTCTCTCTTTCCCTGTTTACCACTTCGACCAATCGGTGAAGGATCCTGATCCCAACGTTACGTTCTTCAAAAAACTAAACGCGTTTCAGCCATTTGAAATAACTGAACTCGAATCAGGCACTCATGTATTTGCCGCTTATGGTGATAATTTTTTCAAAAGTGTTAGCTACACAATCGAAGCTCTTTGTGTTGCACGTTATACGAAAGAAAAGGATAATCTTAGACGTATTGAAGCTCAAATCTTGTCAAAAAGGGTGGAAATATCCAAGTTTGAAATTGAATACTAGGCGGTTTTGGCACAATTTAACGAGATGTCTAGTTGATTAGCGCAAGAAATGAAAACAATTGATGAGCTTTTTAAGAAAAGAAGTGAAGTACAAGCATCTTACACAAGTGTTTCGCCAATTAAGTGTAGCAGTAGTGGAAGCAAGAATAATGGAATAATAAGGGACGAGCCGAAGAAGAAGTGGTATGATATCTACTTAAAGATGGACAAGGGAAAAAAATCTGAATATGGATTTTAGTGTTCACTAAGGCATTTGGGAAAACTTGAATCTGCTACCAATGTGAAGATTAGGGAACTCTTATTCATGAAGGATTGTCTCTGCTTTTGATATCTCAATTATCTTTTTCCCATTTACAGATATAGATATTACCTTTTTTTCTCTCTTCTTCTAGATACTAAAGTAATAAAATTCACAATAGTGCAAAGAGAGTCATATTAAGTTGTTTGGATTTGTACTTCCTAAATAATTATAAGTGTTTCCTTAGTTTTGAACCATAATTGTGAGGGTATTTTTTATGTTTATAATATCCCATCCCATTATCAATTTATTAGCTCAATGTTAAATCCTAATATTTGGTCTTATACGCTCCTAGAAGTAACTAATTTTTGTGCTCGAAATTCCCTTGAGTTTTCAAAATTCTATGTTCCAAAGAACATAAAATCTCAACTCCCTGCAAATGCATCCAGAATTAAGAGTTTTTGTTTTAAAAATTCACTTTATTAAGGGAAATTTTGTTTATAATGTTAGTGTGGATTTTTTTCAAGAGCAATGACTAATAAAAATAGAGTTGGTTGGATATCGCATTGTCATTATCGATTGTCATGCTTTCTCCACGTTGTGCTCAAATTTTTACCAATTCAGTGTAAAATTGTTTGCCTGACTATTAATATTTCATTAAAGGGAGATTGTTTTATACAGAAACAATTTACTGTCTGTAGAATGTATGCATGTTTGACTTTGAGGAAGAGTAGTATGAAACTATTTGTGAATACCTTTTTCTATTACCATTCCATTTTGAATTTGACCCTAAACTTTTGATTCCACAGCATGTACTATTTATGTTTGAGGGCTAATGATTTTGTTATCCAAACACATGTGGGCTTGAACTATCTAAGTGAATCTATCAGCAACATTGTTTTTATATTTTCATACCATTTGAAGGCTTGGGAGGATCACTGTAATTAAATCTTTTGAGCTATATATGTTATGTCATTTTGTTGCTGCTATTTAGCTCTTTAGCTCAATGGTTACCAAATTTGATTAAGATACATCTAAAAACTGGAACAAACTGGAGCAGTGATTTGTGTGTTGGGGGGGGGGGGGTGTAATTTCTTTGCATAATACTATGTTTTTTAGGAGAATTCCCAGCACATATGTAAATATTATAGGTTAGTACTGTAACAACCCTCGCTTTTAGGAGGCTGATTTTATATTAATTTACCATATAAGGTAATTATATAAAATGTTGGAACTGGAGTAAATATAATTTTATGAGATGAAAGTTAATATTTGCTGGGTTATTGCATATTTACTGCATGAGAAAGTAAATATCATTCTATTGTATGTTTTATAGTGTCATGTGTTTTAAATAACATTATGGTTTAATGGAAATCAGAATTTAAAATGGTTTCTAAAATTTCCGGATGCCATTTTAGAAGACGTAGTTAGTCCCGAAATGTGCGAGACAGTCAAAATAAGTGCCATATTGTATTTTTGTGTTTCGGGCACTTTTATCTGGTTTTAACTTATACGCGTATTTGGGAGTCATTTTAATGTGGTATTAACCACTTAAGTTGGGAGACTTGTGTTAAGCCCCGGTTTTAGTCTTCTAAATCCCCTAATTTCCTCATTTTATGTCTTACACTTAGAGAGAAAAGGAGAGAAAGAGAGCTTGGGAGAAAAGAGGAGAAAGAAGAGAGAAATTGAAGATTGAAGATGGATGGTTGCTAATACACAAAGAGATCTGAGATTTCAACTTCAAGTCAAGTTTTCTACTTGCTAATATATGTTTTAAGGTGAATAAATTGTATGATATTTATGTATATATATATATATATATATATATATATTTGGAGATCAAAAATGGAAATTTTGGTATTTAAGCCTAGATTTGGTTTTGATGATAAAAATTGTGAATTGTAATGGTTATAAATCATGTAGAATAATCTTTGGTTAGATAAAGGTTGTTGGTTGGGTTTAAAATAGAAGAGATTTGGGAAAAGTGAAATTTTCACTTGGGTTTAATTTTGGAAGAAGGAAGAACCCTAGGTCTGCTATGACCGGTCGATCGCGGTCTCAGGACCGGTCGACCGGACCTTCGCGGGAGGGCTTACTTCTTTCGTACAAAGGCATAAATCTTGGGCGCGGTTGACCGCGGTTCCCTGAATGATCGACCGGCCCCTCCATTCTGATCTTTCTATTTTTCTTTGTAGGAAAAATCTGGAGACGCGGTCGACCGGTCCCCTGTTTTTCATCTTTAAACCTTGTTTTGTTTCCTAGATTTATTTTCTTCAATAGGGACTAGGAACCTTCTTGAATGAAGTAAATTTAGATTTTTAGAGTCCTAGATGAATTAGTTATCCAACCTATATTAGAAATACGATATGTGGGGACTTTTCCGGGGATATGCCAATTGAAGTTAGGGCATCCTTTCTTCTAGTTGATTATTATTAAACTAGGAGTCGTAGTGTTATGTTCGGGAGACTTTAGAAGCTCCATTGAGCTATGTCAGTCTTGAGGGTTTATAATAACACCACAAATGAACCCTGGGAGAATAGATTTGGAAGTTTATTTATTCATCGAGGTGACAATGATAAGATGAAATAAGTATGGCTCCGGGTATATTATAAGGTATTTACAATAATGTAAATGATTATTGTTTCGGTTAAAATGAAACATATATATATGGAAAGTAAATAAAATGGAAATGGTATTAATGATGGTAAATGATAATTTACTCAATCATGAATATGGTAAATGCTAATTTACTTGATACACACTTCTCTAAATGACATCATAAGGGAAGTTCGCACGCTTGGTGATGCCCCCTGGCTAATGAATGCAGGGTGGATATAGTCCATAGGCCATATGAGCGATTGTGATATGTTTTATGCGCTGGTGAGGGGATTCCGGGTGTGGTCTTGACTCTCCCGCAGGCATACGGCCGCTTCCCGACGCCTTGCGTTATAGGTGCCCAGGTTGTCTTGTGTAGATAGGCCCTGGAAGATGATGGTCATTTAGGGGCGCGCCCAGTGGTGAAACTCGGAGGGGCGGTCTTAGAATCGTTATATGTAAATAAATATAACTATTCATAATCAAGTGGGACTTGATGTATGAGATGTGCCATAAAGAGCACAATGAAATGCCATAAAGAGCATTTGTTGATAATAATATTCCTGCTAAGGAATGGAACGCCAGGAAGGGCATGTAATTGAGATAAAAGCCATAAAGAGCTTAAAATTTTGACTATATTTTCGTATTAAGGAATGGACTATAAGATGGAACAAGGTTTTGATGTAAACTTTTAATTTAAATGTTGTTATTCTTATTTTCTGGCCTAATTAAATTGTCTTAGCTTATGCATAACATTGTGTAGCTAGATTCTCATTTAATTACTCATAATTATCATTCATAACTGTCATATATTTTATTCATCTGGTAATCATATAGAACCGGACCCTGGCCCGTTTGTATTTCTTGTTTCACATGCATCTTGTCTCCGCTAAGGTTTTCCGCCGCAAGGACGTCTGTTCTGACTTTCCTATTCTGGTGATGTTGATGAGTCGTGATGCTTTGCGGGTATTACGGGTTATATTGTATAGGCGTTTTCATTTTTGCACTCTAGTTAAGATTAAGTCTTTTATTCGGGCGTGAGGTCCAAGCCTTTGTAATTATCTAATGAAATGTACTGTATAAATTATCATGATGTGTTGAATACTGTTATATAGGTTGTTGACCGACAACATATTCTGTCCATTTTATGGTTAATTGTAGTTATGGTAATATATATGTCTTGGGGTTTCCCCTATCTTTTCAGGATTTGGGTTGTTTAATTTCTTTCTTTAACTTTAAAACACAATTTTGGCAACTAGTTTTTATGGAATTTTGGGTGGTTATCCTGGATACTCTATATTTTATTGTGATGCTGAGAATGGTTCCATCTATGATTCCTGTTATATTGGCGTATTGGGTTGGCCACCCCTTATGCTGGTGAGCGGGTTGTCACAAGTACTAGCAACGGGCAGAGGGGGCCATGCCCCCTCCAAACCTTTCAAAATTAATGTGGCGGTATAAATATTATAGAGGTAATGTGTTTTAAGAAACTTCAGCTATTAATGTTCCACATAATTTGTTGTACTTATCTTCTCCCTTCACAAGGAAATTGGATATTGGCTATTCAAATACTAAATTTTAACTTTATTATAATTATCCTTTTCCCTTAATTTTTCTTAAGGTGCAAATAATATTTGGTTCCTAGGAAAATGTATTCGTTTGCTCATGTTTAATAAAAATTTGATTTGTCGATAAACACTATTGTGTGCTAACTAAATCCTGGAGTTCTTTATTTTGGCCTTTTTTTGATGAGCATATATTATATTATTCATGAATACACATGGGCTAATATTATTTTGCACACCTCCAAAATAATACACTGAATTGATCCACGATGTATGAGACATTTGGAACATCGGTCATGTTCTCCTTCAAGTGCCTCTAGTGAGGGTTATTTGGAGTCCTAATTTCTGGATCGATTTGAGAAATCTTTTGATTTTTTAAATACATTTGAAAATTATTCCTGACGGCCAGTCAGTCTGTTTGGAAGAAAAATTGAAAGAATAAAAAAAAAATTACATATATTTTTGCCCCCTTAAAGTTTAAATACTGGTTTCGTTACCAATGTAAAATATTTACAGTGCTCGAATGCAAAAAAAAAATAGATCATACTGACATTAAATTTTAATAAACGAATCTATTATAATGAAATTCTCCCATAGACCATTGAGTTCCTTTTTTAGGATGAGTAATTTTATGAATACCAAAGAAATCCCTCAAATCGTCCTCCAAATGTATTTTTTATGTATACCTATTCTATCCCATTTAAATGTTCGGGATATTCAGGGCATGGCCTATTAGCACTCCCTCAATTCTTCCCACACTCAACTTTCTATTATAATTATGTTAAGTGACAAAATAGCCCTTTTTGACACCCAATGACTTTCTAACATTTTTTTATTACGTGAACAAATCACATATTATTAAGGATAAAAAATCTAGTAACCTTTTTCAACAGAAAAAATAGTAACCATTATTTTTTTCACTATTGTTACTTTAAATAATTGAACGTAATTTAAGTAAATAATATGATTCACACTTTAAGCCTAATATTTGTCTGATTTACACTTACATAGTCATTTATTTTTATTTTTTTACCAAAGACGTATACGACCTAATTAAAACACGACGCATCATAACAAGATAAAAAATCTTATTTTTTTAACCTTATACGAACGTGATACAACATGAAATCTTATTTTTATAATCAAACTTAAAATTGACTCGATTATGAGGAACACGACACAGAATCTTAATTTTTTACCTAACATGAACACGATCAAATTAAAATGAGACACGAAACAGAACGATACGAAATCTTATAATTTTACCCGATAAGAAAACAACCCAAATAAAAGTGACACAACATGATACGATACAATTATTTTTTTTAACTAAACACGAATATGATCCAAATAAAAGTAACACAACATAAGACAACACAAAATCACCTTTTTATTAACTAGACACGAAAACAATCTAAATAAAAGTAACACGACATGACATGAAATATTAGTTTTTTTACCTATCATGTCGTGTAATGGTGTGCCATGTCATGTCCTTTTTTATTTTGGTCAGGTTCGTTTTCCGTATAAAAAATAACATTTTGTGTTGTGTCACTTTTAATTAGGTCGTGAAATGTTCTTTTTTTACATGTCATGAACACGACCCAAATTTATTTTTTTATTTTATGAAAATGTAAGTTTTTTTTTGCAGGAAAATCTGGATTTTTTGGTGTATGAATTAGTTTTTTTATTAAATGTTTTATTTTTCGTGATTTTTTAAGTTTATTTCTATATTATTCAAACTTTTTAAATATTTTTTCTATTATTTCCAAAGTATTTTAAAGTTTTTTTCTCAATATTTTTCATACTTTTAAAACGTTTTTTTCTATTATTTCCATAATTTTTATAAGTTATTTCAACTATTTCTAGATTTTTTAGAAACTTTTTTTTCAATATCTTTCATATTATAAAAAAGCTTCTATTATATTCGGATTTTTTTAGTTTTTTTAAACAAATATATTTTTGATACTTTGTAATGTTTTTCTATTATTTTCAGAATTTTCAAAGTTTCTTTCTATTATTTCCAATTAAAAGTGAAATGTTTTTATCACGAACACGATCCAATTAAAAGTGGCACAACGCAAAAATGTTGTTTTTATGCGGAAAAGGAACCGGACCAAAATAAAAAGGACACGACATGGAACGCCATGACGCGACATGATATGTAAAAAATTAATATTTCATGTCATGTCGTGTTACTTTTATTTGGATTGTTTTCGTGTCTGTTTAATAAAAAATGATTTTGTGTTGTCTTATGTTGTGTTACTTTTATTTGGGTCGTGTTCGTGTTTTGTTAAAAAAAAGGTGTCGTGTCATGTTGTGTCACGTTTATTTGGGTTGTTTTCCTATTGGGTAAAAATATAAGATTTCGTATCGTTCTGTGTCGTCTCTCATTTTAATTTGATCGTGTTTCTGTTAGGTAAAAAAATTAAGATTTTGTGTCGTGTTCCTCGTAATTGAGTCATTCTTCTGTTTGGTTTGAAAAATAAGATTTCATGTTGTATCATGTGCGTATAAGGTTAACAAAATAAGATTTTTTATCGTGTTATGATGCCTCGTATTTTAATTAGGTCGTATTCGTCTTTGATAAAAAAAATGACGATATAAGTGTAAATCAAACAAATATTAGGTTTAAAGTGTAAATCGTATTATTTACTTATATTATATTTAATTATTTAAAGTAACAATAGTGAAAAGAAACAATGAATACAATTTTTTTGTTGAGACACGTTAATCTTCTTTTTTTGGTATCAAAAAGGGTTATATTGTGAGAAAGCCATTGGGTATCAATAAGGGTTAAATTGTCATTTATCATTATTATAATTGAAAGTGGAGTGTTATAAGAATTGAAGGAGTGTGAATAGTTGTTCCCGGATATTTATTTATATTTTGTTTTGTGGTATAAAGCTTAAAAGTTAGGGGTTATTTATATTTTATTTTGTGGTATGAGACATAAGTTATATTATAATGCTAGGGTGTTCCTAGGGTTCCCTAAAATATGACCACTTTTACAAATTTTCATAGGCCAAAAATATTCCATAAGAACACAATTCTTGCTCCCTGATGTCTATATAGACCTCGGCCCTTCTGGAGCAAAAATATTTCTTGCCTACAAAATTTGGGTCAAGTTAATTTTCCTAGCCTCAACTTGATAAGGGTGTCAGGCCTCGCACTAGAGAGTTTTTGCCCAAGTGCACAAATATAAAATATTACTACTTTCGTTCCAAATTAATTGCCGTGATTTTCTTTTTGTAGCATCACGAATTAATAGTCAACTTTCTTTTTATGGACGTAATAACCAAATTACATGATGGTGAATAAGTCTTGTTCTTAACCGTATATATATTTTTGGTATGATGTGTTTTTTATTACCAGAAAAATAGGGATATCGAAAGGATATGCAATTATGCCTACAACATGGCTCCTTGGGGCGCTACAACATCCTTAAAACCTGTCATTTTCAAATTTGACTACTAATTTGGGGTTGAGGTAGTGTGAAATTTCACAATTTCTAAAAATTTGAATTCCGGACTTGTTTAAGCCAACATGCGAGTGTATATCATCTTTGTTTGAGTTGCAAAGTTTGGCAATGTATAGATGTGTTCAAGTGTTAACATGCATTTGAAATTCGATAAAAATAAATAACAAACTGGAAAATTTAATAATGGAACATCTGCTACCCAATTTCATGTAATAGTTTTCTCATTCATATGGTTACATATCAGGTTGAATATTGAAGAGATGGAAGTTTCATTTTGTATTAGAGAAGTTTTCAATTGTTTTAATCGTGTAGATGAGGAACGTTGTGAAAATTGATACATAAAAAGTTGATTACGAATATATATGACCTACTAAGAATATGTATACCATAAAATTTAAAATAAAATTAACGTCATATTCCAAATGTAACATTGTGTACTTAATCTCACTGAAAGGTGGGGAGGATTTGAGCCATTTAACTTAAAGATAATATCACTTGTGTAAGAATTATTTGCGTTTTGGGACCCACCAGTTATTCTTGTTTGCATTTTGGATCCAAAATTGTGTAGCTGCACTTTGGGTCCCATCTTCACTTTTTGTGATACTTTTTAAAAAAAACTCACAAAATGTTGAAAAGTGCCACGAAAGTAAATGGCACAAAAAGTACAAAAATGCAAATTTTAGACCCAAAATGTAAACATACGTATAAAAGGGATATAAATTGTACAGAACTAACATGGATTCTTGATTGGTTTTATAGAAAAAGAAAGTATTTCTTATTCATCCCTAAACTACTATAGTCTCATTCTTTTTCTCTCCAATACATTTCATTTCTTCACAGACTAAAGAAGAAAATAAGGTAGTCAGTTAAAATATGGTCATGCCTAGTGCACAAAGCTCTCGTTTAACTGTAAGGTCAGGGAGAGACAGATTCCAAACATATGTCGGCTAGCCTTACCTCTGTACATAGAGAGGCGGCTCCCTTAGGCGAGGGCAAAATATAGAAAATATCAAGACTAAAATTATCACCATCATGACATTCATCTACAAATTTGAGGTTGATGAGACAACAAGTTTATATGGTGGTCATAATCTGGTGAAGAAACCAACTCATCTGAATCATGCAAATAAAACACATCTCTTTTCTCTTGCACATCTTCAATATTATCTCAAACACACCAACCTCACAAGGAATTCTAAGTACACCCTCATTTTGAAACTCGAATTCTTCTTCAGCCTCTCTCAACTATATCCTAAATGCTTGGTGACCCAAATACTCAGTTGGGATTATAAGTCTCTTAACCTCATCGTCATCCGATCTTCCAACGCAAATCGCGATAAACCCTTTACGGACCGCAACGACGTCGTTTTGGTTCAAGCAACTATGATCCGAAAACGAAAGGGTTTTCTCGAGAAACTTAATGCTTTCATTGCTAGTTTTGGCATTATTTGTGGGCTTAGTGGCAGATTTTTCCACTTCTTGATGATTTGTTGTAGCCTTACAATCTCTCTAATCTTGTTTGTAGGTTTTTTGGAATCCATGATGGGAGAAAAAGTAAGGTTTGTTTGAATTTTTGTGTGGATGTGAAAGTGATAGTGATAGAATATATTTATAGTGTTTAGGATTGCTTGGAATTCCCTAAGTTGTTATTATTTTTTGGTGTAACAAATATAATATTTGACATATACTTTATTGCATAATAGCCGGTTGTTGGTGCAACTGCCTCAAAAATCATAACCGATCAAAGGGTTTTGTATGTATTTATTTTAGTCTATGATTTGGGAGAGTCACATGGTTTTGTGAAGTTGACATTCATTTCAATTCTTGTATATATATTAGTGTAGTTAGGCTCATGTGCAGAACCAGAAGAATTGTAAGAAAAGAATAGAAAAAGGACATCTTACTTTAAGCGTAAATGATTGATTATTTTGATCAAATTTTGTGTAGATAAAAATTATTATGAGTTGATCATATTTATAAAGTTTTATTAATAATTTAATAAAGAGGAGAGTTAAGTACAAAATTAATATGTAGACATGTATTTTCTGCCTTTGTAACGTTTAATGATCATGTATGGTTGACTAAATTGTTGAATATGTGGACAACATTTAGTCAGATCGGTTCTCTTTTTTTATCTTAATATACACTTGAGAGCTTGACTACGAGGTCCTTTATTGAGAACCTCAAATGCGGATATTTTTTAAAACGATAAATTTTTTTTTACTGATTTTATTTGGAGATAATATCCATATATAGCAGGTGAAATGCAAAGTTGATATTTACATCTGATTTAAATTGCTTAAAATTAATATAATCATCTAACCCATTTTCAGTTTGAAATTGTTGTCAAATTATTTTATAGATCATCTCCTAATAATGGAGATCATTTGCCAAAAAAATTGCAAAATTTACTTTTTTTTCTAATTATTAAAAAAAATGATCTACACTTGAGGTTTTCGTTTAAGGACTTCACTGAATAACCTCACGTTACCTAGCTGACATATACATATGCGCATACATATATAAATTTAGACTACATTATTGTTTGTCCTAAAGAAATGTTGCATTTTTTCAAAAATGAAATCTAATGTTTAGTCCAACAAAATTTTTGGTCCCTAATGATGTTAGCACAAGAATAGTGACGTTAACTAGACATGTAGTTAATGTCTCTATTAGGGACGAAAAAGTGTTTTCAAAAAGATATATAAAATAAAAAGTCAAACTTAATGAACGAGGACACTACGGGATACTGGGGGTTAGATGTACGCAATCTTACATTTGTATTTTCGCGACTCGAACCTGTGACCTCCAAGTCACAATGAAACAACCTTATTATCGCTCAAAGTTTACCCTTTGTTTTTGAAAATATATTAATCTAAAAATTAAAATAATAAAAAATCACTTATTTTTTTATATTTTGTTAAATGTGTCATAAATATCTCTCCCTCTCTATACTCTCTATGTGGAGTATTTTTTTTTGTAACTGTGTTTGGATCATGGGAAGCTAAATTTACTCCATGAGAATCCAATACAAAACTTGATTTCACTTATTTAAGCTTCATAACTGTCTCAATAGTCAAACCCCACAAGGGGATCTGCCACACTTCAAATACTTTAACTCCCAGGCTTTTGTCTTGGTATTTACATCTTGGTGTCTATTTAATCTTATTTATTAACTTATTGCACTTTTTTATTCACCCCACCTGCAAATTTGGCTCTTGTTTATTGGATTTGAGATACTTAAAATATTGTGAGAAGATGGTACATAAGAAATCCCATGTGAAATGCCATTTCTTTACCCCATTTAAACAATAACAAATAGGGAGTGGTACTAAATAATTAAAAAAAGTTCACAAGTGGACATCTTAAGATGCTAAATTGGGGTGTAGTAAACGAGGAAATAAAACATGGAATCACCTGCCCAAATTGAGTTAATCAAGAAGTAATAATGGGAGCTCATTATTTGGTCAAAGGTCAAATAAAATAAACATTCGTACACATTCGATCTCTAGTTCTTTAAATTGTACGTTATGTTTGAGAGTTTAGGAGAATAGAGAAAAACGATTTATTATAAAAAAAATAGGGTAATTTAAGTATTTAGTCATATTTTTTAAGATTTATTTATAGTTACTTTCATGTTTTAATTTTTTAAAGTTTTCAGTCTAATTATAATCAATATGGGATAAGTGTCATTATCTGCGAAAATGAAGAGGTACGGTTAGAGAGTAATTGCAGATAGTTTTGGGTGGTTATGGGACATACCACCGTTTTAAAAAGACATGGGATGGGAGCCTAACAAATCATCGAAGATGAGACTAAAGTCAAACAAAACTAAAAAAAAATAATGAGAGAGAGGGAGAGAGAGATGATAGTAAATTTCTTTTCTTTTAATGAATTGACAAAAGGAGAGAAAGTTATTATATTTCCTCCTTATTTTCTCATCGAGAAGAAAAGAAAGGAGAATATGAGGGGGGGGTTTTACTTTAGTGCATTACTAATCATTGATTTTAAACTTTAATATGACTTTATTAGTTTATTAGACTTTAGTATATTTTTCGTGACATTTTTCGTCGCTAAATGTCATCAAAGATAACTTTTAGTAGCGAAGCTTTCACATTTATCAACGGAAAATGTACTTAAGTCTAATAAACTGTTAAAGTTGTATTAAAGTCTAAAATCGAAGATTAGTAATGTATTAAAGTCAAAAGAACCCAAACTACTATTATAATTTAATAACTAAGCGTATTCATTTTAACGTGACATAGTAATTTTAAATTTTATTATGGTTAAAAATGTCAGGAAAATAAATTAATTAAATCAAGTTTTCTCTTCGCGAAAGTTTAGGACATAATTTTCATTAAAACTTTACACAAAATCTCAAATTATGTCCCTTTTTCCTAATTTAACTTCTAAATAAGATAATTGAATCATTTTTCTTCACTTTATATTTTGATTTCCCCATTTTGTTATGCTGAAATGAGTTGTTACGAATGGATTGGATTAGTTGAGTGAGTTAAGAATTAGTATATTTACATCCAAGCACTTTACTTACGTGTTACGTGTGCACTTTACTTACGTATGCATTATTGAAAATTATGACCATATTCAAACCATTATGATATTTTAATGGGAAAAATGCAAAGATGGTAAATTGAGCGAACAATCGCAAATATGAGTTGTTCCCTCATAAATTGGAATGCAACTAGAGGATCCTCCTAACGGCATTCAAGTTCTCGTGGAAATAATAATTGCTCGTCGATGGTAAGTTTATCTTCTCAGACATAGTAATGCTTTAAAACTATATATCATGATCATCCTTGCCTTAATCCCATAACGTGACATTTGTCAACTGAACTCTCTTTCTACATTCTTTTTTATTATAAGAAATGTTATCGATTAAAGTTAATTCTTTAAGAGCTCTCTTTATAATTCCCTCTCAATATAGTTTCGGATGACAAATTTTGTCACTTAATGTTATCAAGCACGCCATCATAGTTATGCATCTTTGAAGTTTTCACTAACAATATATCATCAATAAAAGTAATACATCATGGGATGTCTTCTTCTAAGTATGTTGTGTAATACCCCGTATTTTTGTGGTATTTATTTATTATTTATCAATTATGAAAATAAATTAATAAATGGGATTAATTATTACTTATGTGATATGGTAATAATAAAATGTATAGTTTATATGATAATTAAGTTTTACATGTTACGTGATTTATGTGCCAATTGTTATAAATAATTAATTGCTTGTATTAATTATATAAGATTAGACTATATACGGTTAAGCATAAAGTAAGTAAGCGTGTATTTTCATTTTACATTTTGAGATATTATCGTGTGTTATGAGGTATTACCGTTTAGACCAGACTTTGGAATGATACAGAGGCCTTGAGAGGTATTTTTATTGCTTTGGAGTGGACCCAAGGGGAGATATACTTTTAGACTAAGTTTTGGACTAGTTTAGGTGATATTTTAAACTCATTTGGAGACTCAAATTTAGGCCTTTTAGTGACATGAAAGTTTAAAGTTATTTATGGAGTATTAAATCTCATTAATTAAATACTATATACAAATTATAGCCCTAGTAGCCTAAGAGAATTGGGAGAACTTGAGAAAAACTTCGGAGAGGAACAAGGGATCAAAAGAAAAGGAATCACTCGTTCTTATTGTTCAGGAAATAAATCTATTATCATCACATGATTTGTAATTTTTTTATGAGTTCACGTCATTTAATCTAATTTGGGATTAAAATCATTTTTCGGTTATAAATTTTATATTTAATTACGTTGGTATTGGGTAAATGCGGGTTAATGTTTTAGATTATTAATGGGTTAATAATCTGATTTCAATATTGTGGATTTTGTGGAGAACCTTTGCTTGATCCATATCGGTTTATGATTCTCATGTTAGATACAATGTTTTGGACTAATTTACTCGTGATAATGAAAGCATATATTAATTTGAGAAACAAACTTTAAATCGAATGTTAATTTGGTCCAATTGCATGAAGAAGATGAATTAAGTTTAAATTGATATTATAAATATTTGAACCCTTGATTGTGTTAAAATCGCGTTAATTCATGAAGAAACATGTTAAAAAATTAATTCGTATCTTTTATGGTTAAAGGCTTTACGATGAATGTTATGGGGTTTTCAAGCGCCATAATGACTTTGGGACGAAACTCTGCAGCTACGGTTTGACGAATCGATACGGACAAATCTTGGATCGATTCAAAGGATGGATCGATCCGTCTTGGGGATAGATCGATTCCGACCTACTGATTTTAGGACATTTTATGTATTGCTCATGGGGTATATATATAACGAGCGATGTGTGTGAACAGAATTATGTAGTTTATAAGATGATAAACTAAAAAAACACAAAGGTTAAGTTTTTAATTAGGGTTTGAGAGTAATTACCTTTTAAATAATTGGACATTCCGATAATGGGGATTGGGATAGTTCGGGTACAATTGCGAATAGGTGTGTGTGTGTGTGTGTGCGCCTATATATATATACTAGTGTATGCCCGTGCCTGAAGGCACACCCAAAATTTTCAAAGTATGTAATCGCAAGACGGCAAAAATTTCGTTCCCCGACAAAATAAAGTGTAATTTTAAAAAAAATCGGCCATAATCTCCTTTGTTTATAAAATTATCCACCCTATATAAGAAATAAAAAATACTCCAACAACAACAATCCTAATAGTCCATATGCAAATGTCACTTATCATTAACAAATTAACAAATTAATGGGGGTACATAGTTCCATATGAGATTTTTTAGGACAACAATTCACATTTTCCGAATTTATGTTCTATTTCAGTCAATTTAAATATAACACTAAAATCACAATAAACCATAAAAGAAGAAGAAACTGTGTCAACCAATTCGAAGGGGTAAATGTAATATGCCAAGACACGACAATCACAATGGTTGCTTCCAAGAAAATGAGTTTCAATCTCATCAGATCAGCTCTTGGAGTTGTATGAGGCCTCGTCTAATGATGAGCTCTCTCGTTGAATGCGTTTCAGCTCATCATATGCCCAAAAGTGGATTGCCCACCCCGCAACTCTTCCTACATCAATCCTGTGATCATATAAACAAACATTATTAATCTCATCTAAATCACCTCAGAATCTTTTTATGAAGTGAAACAATTCAACATGTATTATCACAAAACCAACAAAAAAGGCAAAAATGGGACAGAGGGGACAACACATGTAACTGAACTATGTGTTGTACTTGTATTTAATTCTTTTATTGAAGAGACAAAATAAAGTCAATTTATCATATTTTAAAGATACATTAGAAATTGTTAAAACAAAGCTACGATCAGAACACCAAACATGCCATTTTAACGTAAAAAGTAATCAATAAAAATATATATGATTAATCTTTTGAGTCTAACAAAAAAATATATCTTTTAGACTTTATAAAGACAATGAATGATAGATATATACCAACATAATAGTAAAATACCTGATCAAAGTTACACTTAACATTTTTGGATCATGGAAATTTCAATCTCCCACTTGGTCTAAGAAATTGCCTTATAAGGAGTCATGCCCTGTAGATGTCGGTAATTGAGTTCCAACTAATCCTCCATAGAGAGGGTGAATTGCAATGACAGATTGCAGGTTGAGAGAAACATAATTAGTATCAGATGATGAATTGCAATAACAATTTGTACATTTTTAATCTAGTAAAAATGGTCAGATACTTTTATTACTATCTACACCAGAATATCTAAAAACAAAGGAGAAGAAACACATGAGATGATTTTAAGAGCCGATATTTTGATATTAAGAGGTTAGGAGAGGCTACTGAAACTGTCACTGCAATTATTAACAAACTTATTGATCTAAATTAATACCCGATTGAAAATGCAAGAAGGTAAAATTTGCCATATAGGTCGATTGGTATTGATGTTACAGTGTTGTTGATACTTTTATCATGTTAGGGATGACATTTTATATCCCATAGCCCAACAATTAAACAAAGTTAGCGATTTGATGAAAGAACTTGTTTGCATTTTGATAAATAACTCAAACCTATAAGAACTCATTTGCGTCAGACACAGGTTTCTTTAGTTTCCACCATTTCTACTACGATGTAATGAAGTTAGTACCTACAAAAACACACTCTGAAAAAAATAAGAAAACACACACACCTCACCACATAAGGAGGGATGATGTACCCATGTCTTGTAGCAATTGGATGCATACATTACCATTTCACAGCAATTTGACTCCCTTTGATAAAAAACTCAAACTTTATAGTAACTCCTAAACTTTATAGTATTAAAACTAATTATTAATGGAATCAAAACTAATTTTTTTAATTCACGTATGAATGAAGAAAAAACTACGGAGATGAATGAAATAAAAAAAACTCTATGAAATAGATTGCAAACTGACCAAATATATGAAGAGATGGGAATGACCTTAATGATGTCAGACCACATAATGCCACGTTCTTGCTTAGTCCACTGAATACTGTGACAACCCGCTCACCAAAATAAGGGGTGGCCAGCCCAATACTCCAATATAACAGGAATTATAGATGGAATCATTCTCAGCATCACAATAAAATATAGAATATCCAGGATAAACATCCAATATTTCAGAAAATGGGTTGCCAAAATTTGTTTTAAAGTTAAAGAAAGAATTTAAACAACCCATTACTGAAAAGAGAAAGTGGAAACCCCAAGAATATATATATTACAATAACTACAAGTAAACAAGAAGGGGACCGAAAATGCTGTCGGTCCACAGACTCTACAACAATTGATAAATAATTTCAATAAATTATATAATACATTACATTAAACAATTGCAATGGCTTGGTCCTCACGCCCGAATAAAAGTCTTGATCCTAACTAGAGTGCAAAAATGAAAACGCCTATACAATATAACCCGTAATACCCGCAAAGCATCACGGCTCGTTAACATCACCAAAATAGGAAAGTCAGAACAGGCGTCCTTGCGGCGGAGTACCTGAGCGGATACAAGATGCATGCACAACAAGAAATATGAACGGGTCAGGGCCCGATTTTATATGATCACCAGATGAATAAAATGTATGGCAGTTATGAATGATAATCATGAGAAAATAATGAGAATCTAACTACACAATGTTATGCATAAGCTAAGACAATTGAATTATGCCGGAGAATAAGAATAACAACATTTAATTTAAAAGTTTACATCAAAACCTTGTTCCATCTTATAGTCCCTTCCTTAATAGGAAAATATAGTCAAAATTTTAAGCTCTTTATGGATTTTATCTCAATTACATGCCCTTCCTGGCATTCCATTCCTTAGCAGGAATATTATCACCAACAAACGCTCTTTGTGGCATTTCATTGTGATCTTTATGGCACAACTCATACATCAAGTCCCACTTGATTATGAATAGTTATATTTATATACATATAACGTTTCTAAGACCGCCCCTCCGAGTTTCCCCACTGGGCGCGCCCCTAAATGACCATCATCTTCCAGGGCCTATCTATACAAGACAACCTAGGCACCTATAACTCAAAACGTCGGGAAGCTGCCATATGCCTGCGGGAGAGTCAAGACCACACCCGGAATCTCCTCACCAGCGCAGAAAACATAACATATCACTCATATGGCCTATGGACTATATCCACCCTGTATTCATTAGCCAGGGGGCATCACCAAGCGCGCGAACTTCCCTTATGATGTCATTTAGAGAGGTGTGTATCAAGTAAATTAGCATTTACCATATTCATGATTAAGTGAATTATCATTTACCATCAGTAATACCATTTCCATTTCATTTCCATATATATGTGTTTCATTTTATCCGAAACAATAATCATTTACATTATTGTAAATACCACATAAAATATCCGGAGCCATACTTAATTCATCTTATCATTGTAACCTCGATGAATAAATAAACTTCCAATTTATTCTCCCAAGGTTCGGTTGTGGTGTTATTATAAACCATCCAGACTAACATAGCTCAATGGAGCATCTATTATCTCCCAAACATCACTCTACGACTCCTAGTTTCATGATAATCAACTAGAAGAAATGATGCCCTAACATCAGTTGGCATATCCCCGGAAAACCCCTCATAACCTATTTCAAATATATGGTGGATAACTAATTCATCTAAGACTCGAGAACTCTAAATTTACTTCAACCAAGAAGGGTCCTAGTCCCTAATGAAGAAAGTAAATCTAGGGGAACAAAATAAGGTTTAATGATGAAAAACAGGGGACCGGTCGACCGATCCTGAGACCGCGGTCGACCGCGTTGATTTGGCACGTATTCTTCAAATTTATCCCCTTAATTTCGGTATTTTTATGATCCCGTGCAGTGTAAATAGCTTGGATTTCTCTCGTATTTATGCTACTAACCTTTTTTGGCAAGTTTTTCTTGTTTTGTGTATTTCTCATGTGTTTTACAGGTATTTCATGCAAGTTAGTGCGAAGGAGAACTCAAAACAGTGAAAGAAACCAAGAAATGAAGAGTTGAAGGGCATTTTTGTAATTTTACAGCCTTAGTCCGGAGGTGGGGACAACAAGAAAGTTGAAGAGCTCTAAATTACAAGAACACTGGAAAAAATGGCACCTCAATTCGAGCTACGGTGAAGAAGTTATGATGTTTTGAAGTTGCGCGATACTGAAGAGAAATGGACCAGAAGCCAAACCGATTCAGATGGAACAGGACCGATCCGGTGGGGACCGGACCGGTCCGGTCAGAAAAAAAGAACCGATCTGGTACCAAACCTATCCGGACCAAATGGATCCGGACCGGTCCGGTTGTGCTGTAATTTCTGTCATTAATTATGCAAATTTTTGGCGTGTGCAACTGATGAAACTTGTGCCACAAGCAACTTGAGCTCTCAATTTCGAGATTTTGTGCTATAAAATCCCATGCCCTACATCATTTGGAGGGAGTTTCTAAGAGAGGCTAGGTTAGGAGGCTAGGTTAGAATTAGAGGTTGAATTTTAGGGTTAGATTTTGAGAGAAAATTTTCTATTCCTTCAAGAGTTTTCATGAATCTTAGTTTGTAAGAAATTCGGAATTCCTATTTCGTTTTGGTTGCTGAATTCAAGTAATATCATTCTATTCTCTTTTACTTTATTATTTGCAAATCTTTTACAATGTCTTGTAATTTCATAATTTTATGTGTGAATTTGTTTCTATTCTTGAACCAAATCATGAGTATCTAAATTCCCAAGGGTTGGGGTACATGAACTCAATCCAAGGCAAATTATTTATGTAGAAAATAGAGGTTAAATTAAAATATTGATTGAATCGTGAAAGAAACTCATACAAATATTGTCAATCTTTTAATCTCTCTTTCCCTAGGTACTTGAGATGTTTAAGAACGCTTTGCAAGTATGATTTATCATTCACCGCTTTATATCTATCTTTGATTTCATATGATGCGGGCTAGATCCCTCATATATGTAATGCTTAGAATTTATAAAGACCGGATCTAGTCAATAATTTTAATTTACAATTCTAGTATTCTATACGGTAATTTGTTAAGGATTGAGGGATTGTACCCTACCCTATTTTCTCCCATTTGTCAGATCTAAGTATTTTTGCAATTTTCAATTTGTTTTCCTTAAGTAAAGTTTTTATTTCATTAGAAATTTTCCCAATAATTAATCATCTTTTTATTTCTTTTAAGGAATCATTTCAAGATTTAATAATTTTTATTATTACTATTTGGCAATCTCGATCCCTGTGGAGACGATCCCGACTTACCGGGTTATTTACTTGAGCGACAAGGCTTGCACTTGAGCCTAGAGAAAAATGCACTTTTGAGACAACTACTCAGTCGTGTCAAGTTTTTGGCACCGTTGCCGGGGATCCGAAATTGTTAAAGTTTTAGGAAAGTTCTTTTTATCCACAAGTGAAAAAAATAAAAAATAAAAAATATATTTTTCATCTTTTGTGTGCTTATATGCAGGATTCATCTCCCATCCAAGTTCACGAAAATCCTATTGCCGAAGCAAGTTCTGAAAATTCCGAGTCTCCTCATTTTTGGGTTCTACCTCCTTCGCCTAATAATTCCATCACAAGTCGTTCATTGAGGCAAACCGTGAGTGATAATTCTGAACCTTTTGGTAGCGATATGTCGGATCATGGTAGTGTCGGTGTTGGTGCGGGAGAGGATGAGATACCATATCTTCCCATGAAAGATCTTTTATTTCCGGAGCGAACTGTTACCCCTGGTTGCATTTTACTCCCATATAATGCCGGTCAGTTCCACTTTCGGAATGGTATGATCCAAATTCTTCCTACATTTCATGGGATGGATTCTGAAAAACCATATCTCCATATTCGAGAATTCCAAGATACATCTGAAACGTTTGGTGATCAAGCCTGTCCACAAGATGTAATCCGGTTGAAGCTCTTCCCTTTTTCCTTAAAGGATAAAACTAAAACTTGGTTATGGTCCTTACCCCCAAATTGTGTGTTATCCTGGAGAGATATGCAATCCAAGTTTATAACAAAAATTTTTCCACAACACAAAACTAATTCTGTTAAAGCCCAAATTCAAGCTTGTTGGGAGAGATTTCAAGAGTTAGTTAGTGCATGCCCACATCATGGTTTTGAAAAGCATCATCTGATTTCATTTTTCCATCAAGGCCTTACTTTAGCGTCTAAACAACTTGTTCAAACCATGTGTGAAACACCTTTTTGGGAGTTAAATTCGAGCGATGCTGAAGCTCATTTGAGATATGTAGCAGAGACTACGCAATCATGGGATGTTTCTGACCCCAATAGTCAAAACCGAAATCGACAAGTGTCCAACTTGCCTGCTGCGTCCAGTATTTATCAATTGGACAAGGACACTTTGTTGGATCGAAAATTTGACCAATTGGAGAAGAATTTCAGAGATATGCTTGCAGTGCGATTGAGAGATGTGTCTGGACCCGTACAAGCCGGAAAGGAGAAAGTGTGTGCCATTTGTAATGCGGGTCATTCTACTAAAGGATGTCCTACCATTACTGCATACAAGGCAATGTACACTGAACAGGTTGAGGCAATAGGGGGTTTTCGAGGAAATTATAATGCACAGCAAGGGAATGCATATAATCAATCGTGGAGGAATCCTGGGTTCAATTATGGACAACCCCAAGGTGGGATGGTTCCTAACCCACATATGATTATACCACCACCTCCTCAATTTCAGCAAGTGGCTCCTCCAATGCCAAATCCTATGCAGGTACCACCTCCTGGTCCGTATGTTGCTCCACCGAGGCGATCTCTTGAGGATAACTTAAATAACCTCATCCAATCTCAAAAGGAGACAAGTGCTAAGTATGATCGAATGTTCAATGACATATATACTAGCATCTCAAGGTTGCAAACTGCATCGAATGTCCAAGGGAAGGGCAAATTTCCTGCTCAAAGCCAACGACCTCCCCTCGGACAAAGCAGTGTTGGCACTACATCCCACGACCATCGAGAGCAATGTAGAGCTATTACCACTCTACGTAGTGGGAGAGTAGTTAATTTGTCACCTCACCCACACAATGCATCTAAAGATAAAGAGGTTTTGCCCGGCACAAGAGAGGCCGAATATGCCCCTTTAATTGAGAGTGAGGAGGAGGAAAATACTAGTGGACCCAAGGCCATCACTCCCACCGCTGCCCCATACCCTCAACGTTTGGTCTCTCACTCGAAAACGACCTCCCGTGATGAAGTTCTGGAAGTCCTTAAGCAAGTAAAAATTAATTTACCTTTTCTCGAGACTATACAGAGAATTCCCGCGTATGCCAAGTTTATTAAGGACTTACTCACGGTGAAACGCAAGCTAAAGGTAAACCAAAACGTCTCTTTGGCCCAAAATGTCAGCGCAGTCTTGTCGAGTGACTTTCCATTAAAATATAAAGATTCGGGTGCGTCCACTATTTCGTGTATCTTGGGGAAGAACCGAATCGAGAGAGTTCTAATAGATCTAGGGGCTAGTGTCAACATTATGCCCTATTCCATCTATAGGCAACTAGAACTGGGGGCCCTTAAGCCCACCAATATGACTCTCCAGCTCGCGGATCGTTCTGTGAAGTTTCCTCAGGGAATTGTTGAGGATGTGATTGTCCAAATAGACACTTTCTACTTCCCGGTGGATTTTGTAATTTGGGACGAAGAACCTTCCGTTCTCCCAAGTAATCATGTTCCCGTTATTCTTGGACGCCCATTTTTAGCTACAGCTAATGCCCTTATCAATACCCGAAGTGGGCGTATGCAATTTACTTTCTGGAACATGACCCTCGAAACAAATATCTTTAATAATTCCAAGAGAGAGGGTGATGAAGGGGAACCGCGAGGATAGGATCTTTTGGGGGAAACACACGAGCAAGAAAGAACTTACAAGGAAGAACCATTAGGGGAAGATTATGTCATCGAGAGCAAGGTAGGGGATGTATGTTTAGTTAATGCATTTGAGAGCATGAGTGAGCACACGAACAAGAGTGAAAGAGGAGATTTAGAGTGTGTCGGGAGAGGCTCGTCGAAATACTTAGAGGAAAGTGAATGGCAGGACACTATCGATACATTTCTCCTCGATTACCAACCACCCACACAACCCTCTCATTCGGCGAGTGAGCATGAAAGGCAGGTTGAGGACATCAAGCAAGAGAGAGAGCTAGAGGAGTTGAGCCTAGCAGAGTTTGAGCGGGAGTTCGGACCGGTGGATGCGAGCCTAAATGATGAAGTCCAATCTTTCTGGGCCTCATTTCGTCATTTAGACGAAAGCGAGTGGGATAAATAGAATTGATGAATTTATCCTTCCTAAACCTGCACCCATACCATTTGAGTCTTCGGAGGTACTTGAAGATACGACTCAAACCTCGTCCGACTTAGCGACCAACTCACGTGCTACGCAACAAGCAGATCCTTTTCCGGTTTATCATAATGCATCTCCCGGTCTTTCATTTATCTATGGGCACGTGCCCAATTTGTTCCGGCTATTCACTTATGATGGTAAGACTGGAGAGACGAGGCGTGCATCGTACCCAGTGAAAGGGATCGGGTGATTTGTGGAGAGAGATAAGAGGTCATCGCACCCCCGACGCGTATGGGGTGATTTTTGTTGTATTTTTGAGTCATGTATAAGTGTTATATCGTGTCTTGTTGCATTTAGAGTAATTAGTTCAAGTATTGTTATTTTTTTTGTATGCTTGGTTCTAACATGTTTTGTAGATTCAATGGACTCGTACTCATTAGGGATCGCTCCATTTGGGTAATATCTTTCTTTTCCTCTCTTTATGTTGTGTTCTTGATTCACATTGAGGACAATGCAACATTTAAGTTAGGGGGTGTGGGATATTCTTCCCATTTATTGTTTAGATTCATTGATTCGATCACATGTTCTTTCCAAGTGTGTATTTTAGAAAATATTTAAAAAAAAATCCAAAAATATTTTTCTTCAAAATAAATAAAAATTGGAATTTAAATTTTTCAAAAATATCACCGTTATTCTGTTTGAAGTCTCAAATTGTAAAATTCATAATTGCACTAAGCCAAAATTGACCAAAGATGGAAATTGAAAGAAAATTGACGACTTAGCGAATACGTGTGGAGATTAGTCCAACCTGGTGAGATTTCGAGCCTATCAATTTTTATGAGTTTTTAAATTAATCCGAGTTTATGATTAACTCAAAGTTCTTTTCAGCATTTTAATAAGTCGTTGATGATCTCAATCCTTTATTTTGATTGGTTATGGGAAATGTGTGAGATGTTGTCTCGAAATTCGTGCTAAATATATCTCTAAACTTAATTAATCTCAAGATGCATATGGTAATGTGATTAGCAATTTGGACAATGAAGTAGGCCCTCGTTTGTTACCCAAAAATATTAGCCATAAAAAGTTGTGAAAAACAAAATTATCCCTTTGCAACCCAAGTTGAGCCAAATAAAATATTTCCCTTTCGTTTGATAACCCGAAAAACCCAAATAGCCCGGAATTGTGAAAATTGAGAAAATTCATCAAGTAAGTCCAAATTGTGCAACAAAAAGGGGCAAGAAAAAAAAAAGAAGAAAAGAAAAAAAGAGAAAAAAATAGCAAGAAGAGAAAAAGAAAGAGAAAAATGAGCAAATGCCCGAAAAAGCACTAATGGACGTCATAAGGACATTTTCCAATTCTGAACAGCCCATCCATTCCCATTTTTACCCTTTACACTTTTTAACCTGAAAAGTCCTAACTGAGTCCGAATGGCAAAATTGATTACCGCATGGAGAGCTAAGATATGAAAAGATAATATGAGAGATTAAATGGTGTGAACTAGAGGTGATGTTCCCATTTCCTAATAATTGTATTCCGATGATGAGATCTTTTCACCATATATTTCCTTCTTTTCAATTTTGTATGCATGAATTTGTGTCCATTATATTTACTCTTTATATCATGCATACCGAGAGAAAATAACCACAATCCGAGTGATTCGTTTGTGAGTGCAATCCGTAAGAATTTGAATCAAAACGAATTTTCGGAAAGTAACGTAATGCTCAATCGGTGGAAATTTGAGGTTTAATTTTTGGCTTTGCACACACACACTATGGTTTGAAACATTTGAATATGAATTTATGGTGATTATTTTTCGAAAATTTTAAATTGTACAATTTTTAAGTATTTTGATATTTATTTGAGTCAATAAAGAATTTTGTGGGTAAATTCACTGCAAACCCTCACGAGACAAAACTCGTCCTACTGGGGTAACCTAGGGGTTTAAAGGCTTGTTGCATACGCTAAATGCAATCGCTTGCCGACGAAAAAGGTATTCTATCCCAATAAAAGAATTTTCAAGAGTTGAACTTTAAACTAATTTCTTTTACATTGCTCAGGATGCGCAAAGTTCTAAGTTAGGGGGTGTGATTTGGCACATATTCTTCAAATTTATCCCCTTAATTTCGGTATTTTTATGATCCCGTGCAGTGTAAATAGCTTGGATTTGTCTCGTATTTATGCAACTAACCTTTTTTGGCAAGTATTTCTTGTTTTGTGTATTTCTCATGTGTTTTACAGGTATTTCATGCAAGTTAGTGCGAAGGAGAACTCAAAACAGTGAAAGAAACCAAGAAATGAAGAGTTGAAGGGCATTTTTGTAATTTTACATCCTTATTCCGGAGGTGGGGCCAATTAGAAAGTTGAAGAGCTCTAAATTACAAGAACACTGGAAAAAACGGCACCTCAATTCAAGCTACGGTGAAGAAGTTACGATGTTTTGAAGTTTCGCGATACTAAAGAGAAATGGACCAGAAGCCAAACCGATCCAGATGGAACAGGACCGATCCGGTGGGGACCGGACCGGTCCGGTTAGAAAAAAAGAATCGATCTGGTACCAAACCGATCCGGACTAAATGGATCCGGACCGGTCCGGTTGTGCTGTAATTGCTGTCATTAATTATGCAAATTTTTGGCGTGTGCAACTGATGAAACTTGTGCCACAAGCAACTTGAGCTGTCAATTTCGAGATTTTGTGCTATAAAATCCCATGCCCTACATCATTTGGAGGGAGTTTCTAAGAGAGGCTAGATTAGGAGTCTAGGTTAGAATTAGAGGTTGAATTTTAGGGTTAGATTTTGAGAGAAAATTTTCTATTCCTTCAAGAGTTTGCATGAATCTTAGTTTGTAAGAAATTCGGAATTCCTATTTCGTTTTGGTTGCTGAATTCAAGTAATATCATTCTATTCTCTTTTACTTTATTATTTGCAAATCTTTTACAATGTCTTGTAATTTCATAATTTTATGTGTGAATTTGTTTTTATTCTTGAACCAAATCATGAGTAGCTAAATTCCCAAGGGTTGGGGTACATGAACTCAATCCAAGGAAAATTATTTGTGTAGAAAATAGAGGTTAAATTAAAATATTGATTGAATCGTGCAAGAAACTCATACAAATATTGTCAATCTTTTAATCTCTCTTGCCCTAGGTACTTGAGATGTTTAAGAACGCTTTGCAAGTATGATTTATCATTCACCGCTTTATATCTATCTTTGATTTCTTATGATGCGGGCTAGATCCCTCGTATATGTAATGCTTAGAATTTATAAAGACCGGATCTAGTCAATAATTTTAATTTACAATTCTAGTATTCTATACGGTAATTTGTTAAGGATTGAGGGATTGTACCCTACCCTATTTTCTCCCATTTGTCAGATCTAAGAATTTTTGCAATTTTCAATTTGTTTTCCTTAAGTAAAGTTTTTATTTCATTAGAAATTTTCCCAATAATTAATCATCTTTTTATTTCTTTTAAGGAATCATTTCAAGATTTAATAATTTTTCTTATTACTATTTGGCAATCTCGATCCCTGTGGAGACGATCCCGACTTACCGGGTTATTTACTTGAGCGACAAGGCTTGCACTTGAGCCTAGAGAAAAATGCACTTTTGAGACAAATACTCAGTCGCATCACGCGTCTCCAAATTTTGCCTAAAAAGAGAAGCTGAAAGCTCCGATTTAAGGGGCCGACCGACCGGTCATGGGACCACGGTCGACCGCACTCAATGTTTATACCTTTGTGGGAAAACAGTAAGCCTTCTCGCGAAGGCCCGGTCGACCGGTCCTGGGACCGCGGTCGACCGGTCATAGCAGACCTAGGGTTCTACCTTCTTCCAAAATTAAACCCAAGTGAAAATTTCACTTTTCCCAAATCCCAAATCTCTTCCATTTTGAACTCAACCAACAACCTTTATCTACCCAAAGATTTTCCTACATGATTTATAACTATTATAATTCACCATTTTATCATCAAAACTAAGATTAGGGTTTAAATCCCATAAACTCCATTTTTGATCCATAAATACAAATACACAACTATCACACAAATTATTCATCTAAAACCATATAGTAGCAAGTAGAAAACTTGCCTTAGGGTTGAAATCTCAGATTTCTTTGTGTAGTAGCAACAATCCATCTCCAATCTTCATTTTCCTTCTTCTTTCTCCACTTTTCTCTTCTTCTCTCTTTCTCTCCTTTTCTCTCTAAGTGTAAGACATAAAATGAGGAAATTAGGGAATTTAGAAGACTAAAACCTGGGCTTAACACAAGTCTCACAACTTAAGTGGTTAATACCACATTAAAATGACTCCCAAATATGCATATAAGTTAAAACCATGTAAAAGTGCCCGAAACACAAAAATACAATATGACACTTATTTTGACTGTCACGCACATTCCGGGACTAACTACGCCCTCTAAAATGGCATCCGGAAATTTCATAAACCATTTTAAATCCAGGTTTCAATTAAACCATAACGTCATTTAAAACACATGACACTATAAAACATACAACAGAATGATACTTACTTTCTCATGCAGTAAATATGCAATAACCCAGCTAATATTAACTTTCAGTTCATAAAATTAATATTTACTTCAGTTCCAACATTTTATATAATTACCTTATGTGGTAAATTATTATAAAATCAGCCTCCTAAAAGTGAGGGTTGTTAAGTACTCCCCCCCCCCCCCCCCCCTTATGAGGGAATTTTGCCCTCAAAATTCGGGTGCACCCTACTCCTATAAGGGTATACTATTCTAAACCATCGTTATATCATCATAACAAATCCCTCATTACCGTAGCGTCCCAAATGGACTCTGACTAAGGTCGTCAACAACGATCTTAGTCTACATTCTTTGTGCTCAAGCATAGCACCAAATCGTTCAACACGAACTATCAATCCTACCGTCTCACAACGGAAGGAGATATCCACATAACTCGATATAAACTGCTTTACTCCTTAAATCATTTTACATCCCTCCTCGAGGATACTTACACCAACGCTAAACGACTTAACTCCAACACTAATCAACTTCCCTTCGCATAAGCGTATCCCTTCAAGGCGTAGGGCTCAAGAAGACCAATCCTTAAAGAAATGTTTCGAGACCACTCTAAGTCCACGGAACATATTGTCCAATGGCTCCATCGAGCGAGTATGCGAATACTCAATCGGCTACACTAGTCCACTCACGGTTCCATAGCATAGGAAAGATCCATAAGGTCATTCAAAAGCCTAATGGTTGTACATGAATTTTCATCCACACATACTACTGCTTCTTCAATCATGTATTCCAAGGCGCACATTCAAGATATGCCTTCCGGCATTAGGTTAACTTCCTCAATTCATCCATCCATTTTAGGGTGGTAAGATATACTACATCTCCACACAGTTCTATTTCCTTCATGGAAACCCTTGCTAGACCTTCGACATGAATATCTAGTCTTGGTCCACCAATAAAGGCCGAAGAGCAACGATTTGATCTAATGATAACCAATTTTCTCAATTAGGATCACGACCCGTTCGGTGTCGGAAATTCCCTAAAGACGTCTATGATTATACCCTTCTTCTTTCCACAGCTACTCTTCTTAGACTGAGTAGGAGAAATGGTCAGTCATAGACATGAATACTCTCGCTACAAAGCCTTCACTAAAATTTCCTACGGGTTTTCTACTCGTCATATCTACTACCCAAATCGCTTCCCCTTAGCGAAAGGGAATATCTTTTCGATAGTCCTTTATGAACTTCATACACCAACTCAATTCCTCCCAATACGCCTTGCAAGAACTTGTTGCTCGCGAGAAAGACTAGATTTCCTGCCCAAAAAGTAGTGCCTCGTTTCTTTAAGGCGATCTCCACCGCAATGAATTTAAATCCAAGCGTGGAATAATACTTCACTCCAAAATATTAAGCTTATGATACGTATAAATAATGGGTCCATGCTTCAATATGATTACTCCCCATTCCTGGCAGAGACTTATTCATTAAATCTACCCTCGAATTTAACAATATGGGCTCAGGAGCAAAAGCCAACTTATCCTTTCAACTCCCCGCCAGTTAAATTACCAACATAATTCTCAATCTCGGAGAGGCCTCATCTTCTTTAGCCTAAACTTTCAAATTTCTCGAGACTCCATACTTCTTGTTTCTAGGGACCAAATCCCTCTTCGGGTTAACCCACAACCTATTTGTGGTCAACCTCCTATAACCTTCCTAACCAATGTCACATGTCCTAAAGGCCTTACATCCTAATAAACCTAAGTTCGATCTATATATATATATATATATATATATATATATATATATATATATATATATATATATATATATATCCTATATAAACCATGTACTTATGATACTAAGTACATCCCTAGTGCCCCAAACCTATCTCAACTCCCAACATTCGCTCGGTTTCATGCATGGAACGTCTCGCCGAAGCGAAATCCAAACAAGGAACCCTCCCGTTACACTACTACCTCGCATCATCGGTCATCAAGATATAACGGTCTAAGACACATGATCGGGACCGGGAAAATTCTAATTTACAACCCTACTAACAACATTCTACTTTTATGTCTTACCATTCAAATAATCAAAGATTTCAATTTATCGGACATTTACTTTCTGTAAAGTCTTTCAAATATATATCCCATTATATAAACACGGCCTTCTCATCAAGGCATAATCAAGAAGTCTAAATTCGACTTCCTATCTCAGTCTCCCTCACATCGATCAGAGGAGAGAACTATATCTAGTGCTTCTATCTCGCACTTTAGCAGCCCTTAATCACTTAACTACGTGATTCTCGGCTAAACCTTCCAACCCCACCTCGAACAACAGAAAAAATAAAAGAAAGAGAAAAGAATAGCGTCTCTCCACTCACAACATCGTTAAGTGTTCATGCGGCGGAGTGTCTCGCAAAGCGAAATCCAAACAAGGAACCCCTCCGACACATGCCTACTTAATTAGTTGGTCATGGATATATGGTATAACAAGCACAACAAAGTAAACAAACATTCAAACACTCAAGCAAAATAACACAACAAAAAAATAAAAAATAAAAAAAAATAATCTCCTACCTACCTCGATCCACCTTTATAAAGTCTCAACCTGTATCCAGGAGAGATATTATAGAACAACTAGTTCCATTTTGAACTAAAAGTGAGATAGCCTTACAATTTTATCTGCTTGCTATCACCCCAAAGCCAACCAACATATCTTAACATAAAATAAAAGAAAGGAAAATTAGCATCTCTCCACTCCCAACGTCGTTAAGGTTCACGCGTGGAGCGTCCCGTAAAAGCGGAATCCAAACAAGGAACCCCTCCTAGGCATTACTACTTAACCTTGTTGGGCGTGGAGATAAGGCATAACATCCACATACAATGCAAACAAGCAATAGAACCTCAAACCAAGTATCACCTAATGCAAGTAACACATATGACACATATATATTTAAAACATCATCACTCGCTTCATAACGAGTAAACAAATCATGCAACTTCCTTACCATGGAAGTCATATTGCTACCCTTTCTACAATAATGTCGATACCATTACAAGCTCGATATACACACCCGAATCTAGTGTAAACACAATACTATTCTATCTTATCGTGGGGGAATACACCACCCACAACAAAGGTGGAATTCCCACCAACATTCTAGCTAATCACTCTGGGTTATTACTAATGATTCTCAGACACCGTATTCGATTCCTAGTCTAACCAATTTACTCCCGTCAACGCCCCAACTAGGCACTTTATCTTTGCCCTTGACCTTCAAACAACATAATTTAAAAGGAGTGATTCTACACTCCACCTCGTAGCCATTGTTCCGACTCTGGCTAACAACAATTGTCCATGCAGTCCTCTTTTCTTATTTCAATAAATCCTCCCCGGGCGGATGGCGGATATCCACCAGAGGGGATTCATGAACACTGATCCTTCAGGAGTGTTAATGACACTTATTCTAGAGCCTATCATTCCATCAAAGGGCTCTTCCTTCCTTATTTTGAGGTACGGCTTCCCTAACTGTACAGCTCTATATTCATTGTCGGCCTCTGACCGAGCCTCGTGTGAACATTTGAGGGTATACCTTCTCCTTCTTCCATTTATCCTAGAGAAACTTATTATAGAAGGTATCTATCGGGTTCTCCATGGGCAGAACTTCCGGCACCCACAATAAGGTGACTACGTTCCCACCATTTCAATGCTACTCCTACAGGCGAAGGATTTTCCTCCATCCTTTTTTTTTCTTTTCTCTGGGCACTTCTCCACTTCAATTTAGCATCGCTTGAAATCCCAAGCCCAGTACCACTTTCTACTTCTAGCAGTACATGGAAAAACTACATCCACTGTAAATTAGTAGTCGTAGTAGCAAATGAGAAAATGCCACAAAAAGGAAGCGACCTCCAAAGCAGTCCTCATCCCCGACCACAAGTTACAGTTCCTAGTTCTTTCATCTAATGACGCGCTCACAACGACCTTCTCTGGCGTCCTCCTTTAATAGACCTACGAATCTCACACAAATGCGCAAAATATTCTATGGGTCCTTCCTCATACCAGAAGAACAAAATCTCACAAGAGAAATCAACGATCTTAATCATAAGGCTCTATGTCAAATCAAAAGCAACGCTGAAAACATAAGGCGTCCACACAGATTCCTAAGGACTCTAGAACCTGATGCTCTGATACCATCTATGACAACACGCTTAGAAAAATAAGGGGTGGCCAGCCCAATACTCCAATATAACATGAATCATAGATGGAATCATTCTCAGCATCACAATAAAATATAGAATATCCAGGATAACCATCCAATATTTCAGAAAACGGGTTGCCAAAATTTATTTTAAAGTTAAAGAAAGAATTTAAACAACCCATTACTGAAAAGAGAAAGTGGAAACTCCAAGAATATATATATTACAATAACAACAAGTAAACAAGAAGGGGACCGAAAATGCTATCGGTCCACAGACTCTACAACAATTGATAAATAATTTCAATAAATTATATAATACATTACATTAAACAATTACAAAAGCTTGGGCCTCACGCCCGAATAAAAGTCTTGATCCTAACTAGAGTGCAAAAATGAAAACGGATATATAATATAACCCGTAATACCCGCAAAGCATCACGACTCGTTAACATCACCGAAATAGGAAAGTCAGAACAGGCGTCCTTGCGGCGGAGTACCTGAGCGGATACAAGATGCATGCACAACAAGAAATATGAACGGGTCAGGGCCCATTTTTATATGATCACCAATGAATAAAATGTATGGCAGTTATGAATGATAATCATGAGTAAAAAATGAGAATATAACTATACAATGTTATGCATAAGCTAAGACAATTTAATTATGTCGGAAAATAAGAATAACAACATTTAATTTAAAAGTTTACATCAAAACCTTGTTCCATCTTATAGTCCCTTCCTTAATAGGAAAATATAGTCAAAATTTTAAGCCCTTTATGGCTTTTATCTCAATCACATGCCCTTCCTGGCATTCCATTCCTTAGCAGGAATATTATCACCAACAAACGCTCTTTGCGGCATTTCATTGTGATCTTTATGGCACATCTCATACATCAAGTCCCACTTGATTATGAATAGTTATATTTATGTACATATAACGTTTCTAAGACCGCCCCTCCGAGTTTCCCCACTGGGCGCGCCCCTAAATGACCATCATCTTCCAGGGCCTATCTATACAAGACAACCTAGGCACCTATAACTCAAAATGTCGGGAAGCAGCCATATGCCTGCGGGAGAGTCAAGACCACACCCGGAATCTCCTTACCAGCGCAGAAAACATAACATATCGCTCATATGGCCTATGGACTATATCCACCCTATATTCATTAGCCAGGGGGCATCACCAAGCGCGCGAACTTCCCTTATGATGTCATTTAGAGAGGTGTGTATCAAGTAAATTAGCATTTACCATATTCATGATTAAGTGAATTATCATTTACCATCAGTAATACCATTTCCATTTCATTTCCATATATATGTGTTTCATTTTATCCGAAACAATAATCATAGCAGACCTAGGGTTCTTCCTTCTTCCAAAATCAAACCCAAGTGAAAATTTCACTTTTCTTAAATCCCAAATCTCTTCCTTTTTGAACTCAACCAACAACCTTTATCTACCCAAAGATTATCCTACATGATTTATAACCATTATAATTCACCATTTTATCATCAAAACTAAGATTAGGGTTTAAATCCCATAAATTCCATTTTTGATCCATAAATACACATACACAACTATCACACAAATTATTCATCTTAAATCATATAGTAGCAAGTAGAAAACTTGACTTAGGGTTGAAATCTCAGATTTCTTTGTGTAGTAGCAACAATCCATCTTCAATCTTCATTTTCTTTCTTCTTTCTCCACTTTTCTCTTCTTCTCTCTTTCTCTCCTTTTCTCTCTAAGTGTAAGACATAAAATGAGGAAATTAGGGGATTTAGAAGACTAAAACCGGGGCTTAACACATGTATCCAAACTTAAGTGGTTAATACCACATTAAAATGACTCCCAAATACGCGTATAAGTTAAAACCAGGTAAAAGTGCCCGAAACACAAAAATACAATATGGCACTTATTTTGACAGTCTCGCACATTCCGGGACTAACTACGCCCTCTAAAATGGCATCTGGCAATTTCATAAACCATTTTAAATTCTGGTTTCAATTAAACCATAACGTCATTTAAAACACATGACACTATAAAACATACAACAGAATGATACTTACTTTCTCATGCAGTAAATATGCAATAACCCAGCAAATATTAACTTTCAGTTCATAAAATTAATATTTACTTCAGTTCCAACATTTTATCTAATTACCTTATGTGGTAAATTAATATAAAATCAGCCTCCTAAATGCGAGGGTTGTTACAAATACGAAGTTCACAGCCCTTCGAATTGCATCCTCAGAAGCTCATTCATCCGTTGACATCACTGACAGATATTAGAGAAAGCTCATTCTAGAAGTTGAAGTGGAAGTTGGGAAGGGGGAGCAGGTCTTTGTGAAAGTAGAGGGTTTTTGGGAGCTCTTACGCATCTCTTCTTCGACCAAGCGATCCAGTTCTACATTCACTTTTGGGGTCGCCGTATTCATCGTCTATGTTTGGCAATGAATCAATCACTTTCTACACCTGCACCTGTAGCTATTTTGAACCAAAATGAACTAAAACTAAATAAAAAAATATTAGATCTTAGAATCAAAACCTAGAATTCAATAAAATCAATAAGATCATTCATTTCTTATAATCGATAAGATCATTTATTTCCTATAATCATATTGTAATCTATAAGGTCATTTATTTCCTATAATCTGAGGGACCAAACCTCTCATTTTCGAAGCACTTGGACTAAACAAACTAACAAAAAAATATGAAATGTATAATTCAACCCCTCCCAGCATAGATAATTAGAACACATGAAGCCTTCAGCACCTCCCAGCTTATGCCTACACCTTTTCTAATATATTTTTCAATTTCCACCAAATAAATGCATCATTCAATAAATTGTTCAATTTAGAGTGGACACATGGAAGTCAGTATCCCAGTAATCATCAATATCACTAATCTAACCCTAAACAAAAAAGCAGACATATAAATTAGAAGTGTCCTGTGTTGTATTCTTTCTTTGTTATGTCTTTTATATTAAATTGATATGGGCATACTGATCTCAATAAATGATAATATATGAAAGTTGTGTTGTATATGGGCATACATAATAATCTGTTCATCTTGCTTTATCTGTTGATCCATTCAAACTCCATCAAGATCCCTTTTCATCATCATAATACGTGAAAGTTGCAAACGAAATTCACAAAAATAAAATCAATACAAATAAGAGTAGAGATAATAATACAAGTTTTGGCACATGAAGCTCACAAAGTATATCACTGATATATCTTTCATACTAAATTACAACTAACGTATGGTATGTGATAAATCATTCAAGTGATGATATATTCTAGTTCCTATACTAAACTGAAATAATAAAGCACATAGGTTTGTAGAAGTACCAGTTGGCGGGTATCAGCTGTTGCATTTCCTACAGCTGTTGCATTTCCTACATAAATGTGATTGCAAATTAAATTAGTTTGATGTTGCCGTAAAAAAAGGGACCAAGTAAAAGTTTTAGTCCATAAATTAGTCCGATATAGCATAGTTTGTGCTTATTAGTAAAATAAATCTCGAGGCCTCAAGTGGAGAAAATATGAAATAACTGAGTATATATCCAAATTATACATACATACATAAATATATCAGACCTTGGTTTTAAATGGTGGTAGAGACCTAAAAGAAGATATCAGATCTGAAAAATGGTTATTTAGATCTGTTAGATTCCAGAAAAAATAGGATTCGTTGAGAGATATTGAAGAGGAAATTGATAGAATAAATCAAAACAAAATATAGAGAAGTTGAATTCAGAATATAAAAATATTCAGCGACTGAATAAAATGATGAAATGAATGTAGGTGAACAGATAAAACCTTTTAATTTGATTTCTCTAACGGTCATGATTCGGTTATTGATTCGGTGGTCTTGGAGTCCTTGTTAGATCGGATTACTATATATAGGGCTCCGATTGAAGCTCCTGTTCACCTGGATAGTGCCTTTGGGGGTTGACACTCGCCAACTTTGGCTATCATATAATGGCACTATTGGCTTCTCTCGTCCGATTAAAGAATACATTGATTTCCCTAACCAAATAAACAAACGCCATTTTAAACTTTCATAATGATTGCTTAGTTTTCATATACCCTACTGTGAAGTTGAAATTCTGAATACATTTCATAGTTTCAATATATATTTTGAATCATTTATACAAATACAATATATGACTAACTCTGCTCTAACTAATTCTAGATTTATAATTGTAACCAACTCTACTCTACTCAACATATTATAACTAATTCTGAATAACCATATCCAAAACATGTTTACATATAATATTATAACATGTTATAACTGTAAATAAATGGTGACAGTATGTTTACATATAATATGTAAACCGTGACAATATTTTGTGAATAAACATATCCAAAACATTTTTTTCTATTAAAGCAAAGAAAAAATGGTATAAAATGTCACAGGTTTGATACCATCTTGACAAAAAAAACTTATGATGATATCTAAGAGAGCAGAAAATATTTTGGAAACATCTATCTACATATTATATGGAACCTGATTGGATCTAATGCTTATGTGACAATAACATTTTAATATTGTTTCCAATGTTTATTCACTTTTATGTGAACCAAAAGCAACTTGAGTGATACATAAGCATTACTTGCAATTATCTCCCAATGGCCGATTATGTAGAACAACTCAAAAAAATTCCGTACAAAAAGGGATAAAAATGTTTTCAAACACTATCAAAAGTTGTAACGTATATTTTGTCCAGTGTTAGAAGTGTAAATGAATTTGGAAATATTACAGGTAAATCTCTATTGCCAAGCAAAGATCTTGAGTGGTATTTCTTTAGCCCTAGAGATCGAAAATACCCCAACGGATCAAGAACTAATCATGCAACAAAAGCTGGATATTGGAAGGCCACCGGGAAGGATAGAAAAGTAAATTCCCAAATGAGGGCTGTGGGGATGAAGAAAACCCTGGTTTACTACCGAGGGAGGAACCCCATGGTGCTCGAATTGATTGGGTAATGCATGAATACAGGTTGGAGGAGAGAGAATGTGAAACTGCCTCAGGCTTTCAGGTGCAACATTAACTCTGTCTAATTATTCTTTTCTTTTCATTAGATTTTTACCAATTGTGATTTTATATACATTAAATTTACCACTAAAATGAAAAAGAAATAAATAAAAATCTGAGTTAAAGTAAAACTCATTTGGTGATTGATTGATTAACACACTACCTTTGAACAAAATAAAGTTGCAGGATGCTTATGCAACGTGCCGCATTTTCAAGAAGAGTTTGAATGGCACAAAGATTGCAGATCAAAATAATTACGGGACCACAACTTCAGTTAGTGATCAGTCATCTAGTATGAACCTTTATTCTGAGGGGAGAAGTGAAGATATGGAGAGCTCTGATTATCTAATGCCATTAGCAGCAACTTCTTCACCCAATATCAGTACTTCCACTTTTCGAAAGACCCATTTAGCTTTACAAATCCTTCATTTCCCAATAAAATATATAAAAAATTATGCTCAATTTTTAGTTTCAAAACTTCAGATTCCAAAATAGATAAAATACAAATGCAATATAGAGGCAATTTGTTATTAGTGGCGCCATTTAAATATAATGTTCAAATTATTTTTCTTCTCTTCCACGTAAAAAGAGAACTGTTGGTGTTGGATTTGAGGTTGGCTTTGAAAGGCTGGCTTAGAATTGTTACCTCATCAGTTGATTAGGTTATCAGACTTTAAGATGTCTTTGTAGATAGAAAATAGAGGCAAGTCGTTGATGTGAAGGGTGCTGGGAGTGGTCTTTCTCCATTTAAATAGGATGACACAGGAACTGCTCGATCAAGTGTGTTCTTAAAGACCTTCTCAATCAGACCTGCTCAATCCAGAAATAAATAGATCAAATATGTGTAAGTTCATAATAGACCTACTCCAAGAAAAAAAAAAGGAAACACTGCTGCTGGCATTTCAGAATTGCTATACCTCAAATAAAGAAGATTTTGTAGAAAACAACAATAAATGTCTTCAACATTGTCTTTAACCATATATAAGAATAGGAAAGCCTAAACTCAACCCAAAACTAATTGAACATATAAAACTCGACTTAAGAAATTTCAAATGGCACGCTATAGCTTATGTTTAATGCTTATTACATCTTCATCAACCACAAACTAATAGTGAAGAATTAAAAAAATAACACGGGATTATCTTATACCCTGCCTATCATGAGGAATTTATATCATTAAAAGTGGTTCAAATAACTTAGTAAATAACTGCTGAACTAAGAGTGAACATATATCTAAAAAAGAACGAATCAGTGTAATCACAATCAATGTTTTAATAAATAAATGATAAAGAACTAATAAAACTAATCGCAAAAGTTCGGCTCTAATTGATATCTAACAAAATTATAAGTCTGGGATATGAGCTCAGAAATATAGAACTAATCAAACTAATGGAAAAAGTTTGGTTCTAATGATATGAGCTAAAAAATATATACTGATGATACACAATTGTCCGCCTGAGATGAGAATTATATCATAAAATAAGTCATCAAACTAATGGAAAAAGTTTCGGGTGCAGGATGGAGGAGTGAGATCACAGCTATCCCTTTAAGAAAGTTACACCAAGCGGCCAAGTAAATATTTGCAACAATTAAGAAAGTTACACCAAGCGGAGAAAAATATCATTTCACCTCAAGGCGAAGACACTCCCCCCATGTCACGGTAAACAAAATTGTCACTCACAATTATCACACATTTTTTAGAAAATTCCCAACAATACAGATGCTTGGAAAAGGCGATAACAAACTGTGATACTGTAAATAGAGAAACCTATTGGGTTTTATAAAAAAAATTATAATACCATAAATAAAATGAATTATGACAACAAAACAAACAAATAAGCCACAACAGGGAATGTGGCATCTCCCAAAACATACCTTGTATACCTGAATGTTCGCCTTAAGAGATGTCATTTCTTTTCGAATGTGCTTCACTCTTCAGCAAAAGATTTTATCCATTTGTCAAATCAGCATTGCATAGCATGCTTACGGATACCATTGGTGTAATAGGATTCCATCTGAAAATAAAGACACGTGTCAACACATAATCAAAGAATCATCACAATCAGCGCTCATGTTTCAACCAAGTAATGAAGTCATATCAAACAAATTTATTGGAACCCAATATGAGAAACACAAAGCCTTGTCTATATGTTAATGCGTTGATACATAGCCTTGAAACAGAAAAACTATAAAGATAATGGAAACGAAACTCAACAATATATACTGTAAAACATCCCCAATATCTAATCGATTAATAGAATAAGTGAATAAATGGAACAACAAATAATTTCACTAACATGTAATTCACAACTTTAAACTCGGGATTGAGTCTCCGATTATATCTAATAAAAAATGATAAAATCAAACAAACTAAAGTAAGCATTGACGCATCATCCTTCCAAATTATGCCCAAAGACCCTTGTGACCCCCAGACTTTCTTCATGAGAATGCCCTTAATATTGCGTGCAACATCTTGTGTTCGAATCTTGCACTGCCCTCCAATACATATATTAATTCCCACGAAAAGGGAAAAAATGACTGTAGAAGAAAAATAAAGAAATCTAGAAATAATAATCATTCACGTGTCATATACTGTCCTTGTGAAGTATATTAGTTGTTAGTCCCAAAACCAAACACTGATATAAAGTAATTTTCACCCTAAAACCAAACTTATTTTCCCCAAACTAATTTTCCCTAAACTAATTTGCACCCTAAAACCAAACCAAACAATTTTTATTGGAGTTATAAAAATGAATCCAAAACTAATGAAGTTAGAAATCGTAAATCAAACCTCAGAAGTAAAAAACAAGTGTTAATACTGTAGAATAAAAATCCATGAAGTCTAGCGGTCTCCATTCTGCATAAGATAAAATGAAAAAAATCCACATGTTAAATTCCCATCTTTGTATGCATATTCACAAATTAATGTCGAAACCGCATTGATATATACATAAAAGAAACAAAGAATCCAAAATTGGAAAAAAGCCCTAATTTTGAAACAAATCAAAAGCCACTTTGAATCCTAAATCGAAACCACACACATATATATTCATAAATGCAGAGAAAGCTTTAATACATATCTTACCTATAAAAAATCCATAATTTTGAAACAAATCAAAAGCCCCTTTGAATCGTAAATCGAAACCACACACATATATATATTCATAAATGCAGAGCATGTACAAAAAACCCTAAAAAACAAATCAACAATAGAAAACTTCAAAATCAAAACCATATATTTTTAGATCACACCAAAACATCTACAATATTGAGAATGAGATGCCATACCTGCTAGCTTTGGGTTACACATATTAGATCCGAAGTACCCAAAATTACATCTACAAACAAAAAACATATTAGATCTAAACATTAAAATCCCACACTAAAAATTAAAACCCCAAAACACAAATTACTTGAACTCGATAGGATGATGAAGTTAGTGGTAAGGGCTACAATGCGTAGGGTGCGGGGGAGGACGTATGGTGAGTGCGGCGCAAGGAGGTGAGGAGGGGATGCACGGAGGAGAGAAATAGGGTTTGAAAAAGAATCGAATTGACAGATGGAGAGAATGAGCGGCGATGTAGGGTTTGGGGGTCCATAGGCGATTTGTCTCATTTGCCCTGCCTAGTATTGTGAGAAGAGTTCTTTAATCTCAACCCCAGATTTTGTACACGTGGCAAAATGTAGACCCTTTGATTATTTTGATAAACATAAACATAAGATGAATAGTAAAACACCATTGTCCCATATATATATATATACATTAGTGCTCTTGTGCGGAGTGTCCTGCATTTTAACAGTGCAGACTGGACATGTGTCACTTGGCGATGAGTCGAGAAATTATCGTCTAAATTATAGGCACTCTCTCTCTCTTTTATGGGCTCACCGTCAAGTGACACATGTCCAGTCCTCACTGTTAAAATGTGGGACAATCCGTACAAGAGCACTACTGAATTTATATATATATATATATATATTGTGTTGTATATATTTTTTGTGTTCATGTGAACATACCGTATTTGACTCATGGGGAATAGATCGGTCAGTGTTTGATTTAAATGGATTTGACTTGGAACCTCACTCCTCATTGATGATGCAGGAGTTTGTGGAGTATGTGTTTGATCGTACGTTTAATCGCTCATCACCTCACGACGTGTGACGCGGATGACTTGATCCATCAGACGGGTTTTTGTCTGGGACTAGCCGATAGTGTGACTACGTAGTGATGTCCCATTATTATTTGTGTGTATGTTTTAAATTCATTAAGTGAGTAACTCCTACGGGTTTGACAATGGAGGCACGAGAAGGTCCCCGAAGGTCCTTTGTGTGGTTATTATGAGATGTATTATAGTTGATGATATAGTTCAGTGATGAACACTTAAATTAAAAGGACATTATGTCACATCAATGTATTTTTATAAGATCGTTTGTATATTACTTTTGGGGTGACATTAGTGGGGATTGGTATTGGATTGTATTCTTTACGTGCGTAGTTAGTACATCCCGGATGTAGTGTATTATTATACGATGTTCACTTATTAGTCTAATGATGGATACTTATTAGTTATGCCTTGGGTTAGGACACTCATTTAGTTATTTTACTTATGATGAAGGGTGAGGTATCTCTTGCATGTGAGTGTCGATAAGTACATTCCTCCCTGTTAGCGTGGAACGCGCCATATCTTGAATTTTCTTATTCTTCATATCTGCGATTATAATCCATTTACCAAGTTGCTAACGAAACATCAAATTTTAATCATCAAAAACCTAATCTAAATCAACCTGTGTTAATATAAAAGATGTTTAACTTACAAAATCTGTAATAATAATTTACCAATATAATACTAATCGTGAGAAAGATAAATAAAGAGTTTGACCAATTTTCTTACAAAATTAGAACTAACACATGCAATTCGTAAACATGTGTATATATTACACATTTATGCGTACAAATAATATACATCTATACACATACATACATAAATGATACTTAAATATATACATAAATACAAATAATATTATTTAATACATATGCAGTATATGTATACTATATATCATTACATACATATATAAATTTATATATGAGTATGCATTGATAATATTATTTAACATATAGATCTTAGTGTACTATATATTTTACTAATGCATACATATACGAAATTTCTTGTAGATGTAAATATATAATAGTTATTTATTATAATAATATACATATTTATGTATTATATATGTAGATTATATAATAAGGTAAAAATTCATGAAAATATGAAAAATGAACGATTCTACGTTGAAAAATAGAAAACATAACTTCTAAAAACGTGGTTTAAACTCGGAAATATTATAATTCAATATTTAAAAACAAGTGTGTCGAACGCAAATTCTTACCGAAATCATATTAAATACAAAAAAATGGTATTATAATTCATAAACAAACTGACCCTAAATAGGTGAAAACATATTTCACCATTTCACTTTTCATCGCAATGAAAAATATTAGACGGGCCCTAGATTTATATTTGACAAGATGTTATAGTTTCACATGTAGAATCTTCGAATTTCAATTTGAATTTTGAATTCGCATTTCACAAGTTCGATTTCTACATTACTTAACCACATCATTACTTAATTAATTCCATGATTGAGACCTTGCCGAGAATCATTATTGTTGAAGTTAAGGCACCAAACCCAATTAGGACATGGATCTGATTTTTGGGCCGAATCATTTACATTTTCAAATTATAGATTTGCTGCCACTCGTATTAAAAATGTTGTATAACTGTTTTTATTAAACCCAATCATAGTAATGTTGTATAACTGTTTTTATTTAAAATGTTGTATAACTGTTTTAATTAATTCTATCTGTAAAAGGAGGTTTCCCAACCATACTTGCCATTTTACTTAGAACAGAATCAGACCATAAATGCAATTTCAGATTTGGAAATCTGATCCATATGGGTAATTTCTCCATTCCTTCTTTCTCCAAATTCACTCCGGTACTCCATGGTTTGACAATCAAAGGTTTATTGTCAAAATTCCAAGGCCCTAACTCCATGACTTGCATTTTTTCTTCTAATAAATCAAAAGCAACCACAAAAACTCCTGATTTTAATAAAAACATTTCAAAGTTACCAAACTTGCTCCATTTTCTCATGACATACCCTCTCATTGCACCATAAGAAACATTTGCTCCAAAAATATATTCTATCACTGCATTTTTCCATCTATTTATTTCATCTTCCACCTCTGTTTTTTCAAAAATTTGTACCAAATTACAAGGTTGTCTGCGCGCGCGTGTAGTGACGTGTGAGAAATGCATTGGTTTGTTAATGAGGAGGATGCATATTAGTCTTTTTTAAAAGTGAAATTAAGTGTTGTGCACTACGTGTTAATGTTGAATAGTACATATTAGCGTCACATTATTTTCTGAACTTTTAGTACAAATATTGATTTCCTTAGCGTTGTCTATGTTTTTATTGAAATACTTTATGCATGTTGTGTTATGTGTTATGTGTTTGTGTGTGTGGGAGAAAGGAAAATTTGATTCCAAAGAGTAAGTAAAAGTACTAATAAGGTAAGTATGAAACACGGTGATACGTGCAAATTTGATGCCAAATGTTTTTAACTCTTTCGATGAATTTGAGTATTCAATTGTTGTTGGCTTCTATTGTGGAGAAAAGGAAGAGGGAGTTTTGATTCTAATGAACCTGAAAAGGTAAATTAATTGTGGTAAATTTGTAGTGATGTGTGAGAAATGCATTCTTTTGTTAATAACGAGGATGAATATTAGCCTCTTGTAAAATGTGAAATATAGTGATGTGACAAATCAAATAAAGTTTTGGACAGTGGTATGCTATGTTGAACATATTAGTGTCATATCATGTTGAATAGTAGATGTTAGATTCACATTATTTGCGAACTTTTAGTGTAAATATTGATTCACATAGAATTGTCTATGTTCTTATTGAAATACTTTACGCATGTTGTGTTATATGTTTGTGGGGAGAAAGGAAAATTTGATTCCAAAGAGTAGAAAAAGTAATAATAAGCTATGTATGAAACACGTAGATATATATATATATATATATATATATATGTGTGTGTGTGTGTGTGTGTTCCTCTCAATTCCAAAGTAATAAGAGGCAAATCCGATTTCAAATGTTTTAGCTCTTTCGATTAATTCGAGTATTCAATTGTTGATAATTTAGGTAAATTTCATTGCGTGTATGCACGCGTGATTGAGTGCGCGTGTGTTGAGTGATGTGTGTGACATGCATTGGTTTATTAATAATGAGGATATATTATACTAATTACAATTTTTGTCTTCTTATTTCTAAAATGAACCAAATGATGTGACAAATGGAATAAAGTTTACGATGTGATGATGGTGTTATAAATGCAATATAGTGTCGTATGATGTGATGTTATATAATACAATGAACATATGGTTTGGTGCATTAATTTTTGGGCTTTTTTGACTTACCCCCCACCTTTTAATGTGATATTTGACTTAACCCTCACTTTGTTAATTTTTTTGACATCACCCCTTGCACGAGGGTGTTATCTCAAAATATTGCATAAAAATTGGGGGTTATGTCAAAATGACCTTTTTTTCCCTTGGAAGATGACTTGCATTGTTTTCTCGAATAATGTTACAATGGAATAATGTGTTGTCCGTCTTAAATTAATGGTCTAGCTTTTCATTTTGGATCGTTCCAAATTAATAGTCGTTTACCTTTTTTTGTTTGTAATTAACAAACCAATTTTCACGTTAGTCAAAGAGCCTGATCTTGACCATTGATCGAGTGAACCCTTGAAAACCGTTGTTTTCAAATAGGGACTATTAATTTGTGATGTAACTAGTAAAATTCTTTGGTTCACATAGAAATGAAATAACGTGTTTTATGTTGTAATGTTGTATTGTATGTTGTTTTCATTGTGGTACTGGTGAATGTAGTTCTCTGGTGCACATAGTATTGTCCGTTTTTTCGTTGTGTCTATGTGTGTGTATAGCATCATCCCTTTTTATTTATTTTTTGTTTTGTACAAATAATTGACATATTTCTGCGTGCGTGCGGCATTTGCATGCAAGGGCTTTCTTGAAAAATGCTTTATGCTTTTTACATCAACATTGCACCAAATGATGTTGCAAATACAATGAAGTGTTATACACTATGATGATGATGTTACAAATGTAATAAAGTGTTGCACACTATGTTTTACAGTCCAGTGTTTTCATTGTGGTCTCACATCATTTGGTGCATTCATTGCACCAATAGTATAATTCTTTGGTGCACATAGAAATGCAATAAAGTGTTGTGCACTTGGTAATTTTTGAAAAAGCACTTGAGGTGTACGCCTCGATGCGAAGCAGGCCAAAATCGCCTCGTGGCTTAAGCCTTGGGGTATTTTCAGAGGCGAGGCATAGAGGCGGTTTACTGTGTAGGTCGGGTAAAAATAAAATAAAAAAGAACGAAAAGGTTAAAAGCTAAAAGTTACCTAAGTTAAATCCCTTATCTGCTTATTCCAACATTAAATATCTCAGTACGAAACCCTAAACGAATATTCCCAGCTCCCTTTCTCTCACCCCCGAGACCAAGTCAGCAGCCATTTCGTTAAGTTCCAGCTATTTCTGACTAAGGAACCATTGATTTCATTCGTTTTTCTTTTTACCTCATTTTTAGGGATCTTAAGTATTTAGTCCCATTTTAAAAAATTTATTTGTAACCACTCTCATGCATTTATTTTTTTAGTTGTTGGTCCTATTTTAACAACTACAGGACAAGTATCATTCTTTGCGAAAAGAAAGATGGGCGGTTGGGCGCAGTTTTGGGTGGTTATGCTACTTAATACAATTTAAAAAATACATGGGAGGGGAGCCTACCAAAACTTATGAAATGGGACTAAACCCTAAAAAAACTATTTTTTTTATTTCGATCAAGAAATCTCTTATGTTTTAAACTAATCTTAATTGTTTTTTAAACGTAACTAATAATTTTTTTTTTGTTTTAAATCAAGAATGATATGTTTTTTTTACTAAAATGAATATATTTTGAGAAACTAACATATTTTAAAGGTTGTTTTTTTTACCAGACAGGGGTTGTTCTAATAGTTAACTTGAGGATGTTTTGGTTTTTTTTATGTTTTTATGATGAAACAACATGTTAATCTCAGACTTATTGGGTTATGCTGTAATGATGACATAATCTTAATTTGTTTTTTTAAACGTAACTTTATAAAAAAAAATTTGGTTTTAAACTTAGATTGATATGTTTTCTTTAACTAAACTGAATATATTTTAAGAAACTAATATATTTTAAAGGTTTTTTTTTTACCAAACTTAGGTTGTTAGTTAACTTGAGGATGCTTTGTTTTTTTTTTATGTTTTTATGATGAAACCAAGAAATCTCTAATGTTTTAAAGTAATCTTAATTGTTTTTTTAAACGTAACTTATATATATATATATATATATATATATATATATATATATATATATATATATATATATTTTGTTTTAAACTTAGATTGACATGTTTTCTTTAACTAAACTGAATATATTTTAAGAAATTAATATATTTTAAAGGTTTTTTTTTTACCAAACTTAGGTTGTTCTAATAGTTAACTTGAGGATGCTTTGTTTTTTCATCATGTTTTCATGATGAAACAATATGTTAATCTCTTATTAGGTTATGTTGTAATGATGGCATACTAAGTTTTGTTGGTTGTTGGGATTGAATGATTATGGACTCTTTTGCATTATTTAATGCGTTGGATTATTTTTGTATGAGTTTATTAGACTTTTTATATTTGTTTTCTCTATTTTTTTGGGTAAGGCTTACGCCTCACTACACCTCGAGGCTTACGCCTCGCCTCACCGAGACCAAAACGCTCGTCTCGTGCCTTTTTAAACATTGACAGCGGGATGTGTTTAGTAGTATGAAAATGTGTTGTCACATCATTTAGTGTATTAATTAGTGTAAATTTTTGGTGCACATAGCATTGTTCTTTTCTTTTTTTTCTAAAAAAATTTGTTCATGAAAAATGCATTCCTATAGAAATACTCTATTTTGTTGCGTTTTGTGTTTGTGAGTGCGAGTGTGTAGGCAATTTCGATCCCAAAGAGGCAGAATAAACAGTAATAAACTATCTATGGAACATATGTGTGTGCCCTCTCAAAAGAGAGGCAATTTTGATTCTAAAGATATCAAGAAACTAACAATAAGCTACCTATGAAACACGCGCGTGTGAGTGAGTCCTCCCGCAAAAAACGCAATTTTGATTCCCAAGAGGCTGAAAAGTAACAGTAAGCTACATTTGAAACACACACACACACACGCGTGCGCGCATGTGTGTGCGTGTGTGCGTCCTCTCGCAAGAGCGATAATTTTGATTTAAAGAGATCGAAAAAGTAACAGTAAGTGCGTGTGGCTACGTGTCTGTGTGCGTCCTGTCGCTAGAAAGGAAATTTTTATTCCAAAATGATCGCAAAAGTAACAATAATCTACTTACATGCGTGTTTTGTGTGTGAGCCCTCCCGCAAGAAAGGCAATTTTGATTCCAAGTGTCCGATTAAGTAACAAGAAGCTATCTGTGAAATATGTATTTATTTGTTTGTGTATGCGTGTGTCCTCGCGGAAAGGCAATTTTGATTCCATAAAGGCCGTAAAAGTAAAATTAAGCTATTTATGAAGGCTATGTGTGTAGGTGCGTGTGAGAGAGAGAGAGTGAGATTCGGAATATAATATTTCGTGTGTTTGTGATTGTGTTTATAGTCGGAAGAAGAATTGTACAGAGCTAGGTCTTTATTGAGTGAGGGAGATGCGGCCTCATTTCTCCCGAGCAAAACTCATGGTGATTTTGATGTTCTTAATTACATGTGCTTAATAATAGTTAATTGTAAATTTATTATTTAGCTGATTCATGATCGAGTGTTCATTGTCCGCAGGGCGTTTCTTGAGAATGTTCCTTGGTCCAATTAATGTTCGTGCTAATGGAAAGGATGTTCAGTTGAAGGTGAAAGAGGAGTACAATAGTTTCAAGTATGTATTCTTGCTTTCTCAACAAACAATATATTTTCCAATTTTTGTTACATTTTGCATTTGGATGATTATATTCCACATTAAAATTATTTAATCCATTCGTCTTGTATGGAGTTAGTTACTGTAATTTTTCATTGGAATTAGTTTTTGTATTGTTTATGATAATCTTTCCCTTTTGATGAATACCTTTGCAACAAACATATGCTTATTTCCACTCTCTTTTCCTTTATAAATGATCTCCTGAAGATCGGAGATTACATTGTTTGTGAGACATGGAACAAAACAATCTCACAGATAAATTCCCTCCTTGAAGCACAAAGGCTACCTGGGCAGAAATTACTCTTGTGGTCTTCTGCTACGTTGAGTTGAATTTCTAGCATAGTGGGTAACCCACTAAATTATTATTTACCAATCAAATAACTGCAACATGGGAAAGGTTTGACTTTTGAAAGAATCTGTGAGGAGATAAATGTTGATATTGAACTCCTGACTGGATATTAATTTATGGGCATTACAGACAATACTTTAGGAAAGAATTAGAAGAATGGCCCCCAAATAATGTAATCTATTCAACATTTTTCGGCATAATGAAGAGAAGCATAGGAAGCAACCTAAAGTAAAACAAGCATGGGTAGAGAAGAGGTAATTTGACGAAGCTAGAGAAAAAGAGTTAAGAGGAGAATAGTGGCCGGAGAAGCAGCTGAGAAGGGGAAAGGAAGTTGTGGTTGAACCATGGGTCAATGACCTGGTTTCGCTCAAAGTCTCGGCAGTCCAACTTTTGACTTGATCAATATTGGTTTTGGGTGAGAAGAAATAGTACATTATTTAGAGATATTTTTATTTTTATTGGGAAAAATAGTACAACTGGTTGATTGACTTGGCGAATCAGCAAATCAGTTAAGTGTCTCCAAGATTTTAGCTGTCTTGGTAAAACTCGGCATGTCATGGCGAGTCAAGTTCATTTCGATGATATATAGGCACGGGGAACAATTTCGGATTAGTGGGTACCGAAACCTAGTCACCTCGGCCCCAGTGGTTCAGAGGCCCGGTGGGTAATGAAACATAGTCACCACGTCGATTCTGTTTTGGCTTTTACTTTGAACCAAAGATTGAACTAAATGCAGGGGACGTACATAAGAACCTAAAAGGTTAGGGTGTGGTTTGAACAATGAAGAACAAGGTGGCATAAACAATTTGAACAATGAAGAAAAAAGGTGGCATAGACAATGAGAAAGTTGGATGATTAGCCATATCTTGAGGGGAAGGTCTTAATGCAAATCCTATGGAATCATGTACATCAGCAATTGTGATTAGTAATAATTTTGCTATATTACAAATAGAGTATATTTACATGGAGATAAATATTTATGGGAATAATTAAGAGCCAGGTCAATCGCAACAAGGGGAAGATTATTAATCTTCAAGGATTGAATTCAGAATTGGCAGCAAGCAAGTTTCAGCTTCCAAGAGAATGAATGAAGTGGTATTGTATGGCTGAAGTGAATTAATACAAGGGGCAGCTGGTTCACTTGGACAAATGGGAGAGAATCTTGCAGATGGATAAAAACTAAGTATAATTGATAAAAACTAAAATTGTCAGATGCGGCCCTGGGGAAAGGAGGTGCATGTGTCTAATGTTTAGGGTTATATCCAAACTTAAGCAGTTTAACCTATGCTGAGTAAGGACCATTTTTGCAGTATTACTGAAAGAGATAAGGTAAAGGCAAATTTCAATTTTGTTCAGAGCAAGTTGCTGGAAAGTACAGGAGATTTCGGGCTCATCCAAGAAGATAAAGCTTGTTTAATAGAATGTTTGTAGCTTAGAGAAACAGATGAAGAGTATTTCAGTCAAAATTTTAGAGTTGCTCGACTTAAAAGTGCGGATAAAAGAGTACAAATTATTTCCATAAGAAGGCTAATGGACCTAACATCTATATAAAAATGATGTGGATGGGAACATAGTTGATGGCTCGGATTTCACCTGTATCTACTACTTGAAGTGTCTAATTCATCATGTACGATGGACTTCGGACTTGTTTCCTGCTGTAATGTTATTTAAATAATTATTTCCAAGGTAATTGTAGAGAGACTAAAAGAGTGTTCTCCCCACTTTGGTTAGTAAGAATCAATCAACTTTTGTGAACGGAAGGCATATTACTAATCATATCCTTCTAATCCAAAAATGCTAATCATATTGTGTTTGTGGTGAAGAATTCTGACGGGAAATGGTTAGTTGCCTATGTGAATTTTATTAGAGCACTATCTTCTCAATCAACCTAAATGGAAGTTTGGCTGGATAATTTTTTGGGGGGCTAGGGGGCTTGTCTAACTCAATATCACCATATTTACTCCTCCTAGTTATTGACACTTGTTCTTGGCTGCTGGATACAAAAACTGAGAATGTTGAATTCAAAATATCTTTACACATGATGTGGGTTTTCCTGATAACTTATTTATTCTCACAAGTGCTAATGGAGAGTCTACAAAGACCGGATGAAACCCCATGAGACTTTGGTGATTATTAGTCAGAGCAATTTCTGAAAAAAATTATTGCTCTATCGACTTCGCAATTGTGGATAATGAAGCTAGAAGATTATTTCTCTTTTGGTGTAATGATTGTTGTCAAGTCAAAGTGATAAGTACATGTGGGCCATTCTCATCTCAACTCAACTCAACAAAGTCTTTTTCGAATTATTTGGAGTCGGCTACATGAATTCAATTTTTTCATTATATTCTGTTCAGTGCAATATCTTCGGTTAAACCACCTGATATCATGTTCTTTTTTACAGTATCCCACCAAGTTAATTTAGGCCTATCTCTACCTCTTGCGTTACCATCAATAATAACTAAATCACTTTTTTACGTGGGCATTCATTGGTCTACGCTTGATATGTCCAACATCTTAGTCAATTTTCTCTTAATTTATCTTCTGTAGGAGCTACTTTTACCATTGCATGAATTTGTTCATTTCCAATTTTATCCTTTCGAGTTTTACCACAAATCTATCTTAGCATTCGCATCTCCGCCATGCTCATTTTCTGCACATTTTATTTTTTGGTTGTCCAACACTCGGGCCCATATAACATAGTGGGTCTAATGGTCGTCCTATAAAATTTTCCTTTTAATTTTAAGGATATACGCCTATCACACAATACGCCGATAACACTCCACTTAACCTAGATTGCTTTAATGCTATGAGTAACATCATCACTAATATCTTCATCTTTTTGGATAAGTGAGACTAAATAACGAAAATGATCATTTATAGGTATCTCTTGACCGTTCAATTTCACCACATCCCTGTTTCCCTTTTTATTATTACTGAAATTGCACTCCACATATTCTGTTTTAGTCACGCTTATATTAAATCCTCTTGTTTCTTGATTTTTTCTCCACAATTTCAATCTACCATTAATCGATGTCTTAGTCTCGTCCACTAAAATAATATCATCCGCAAATAGGATACACCACAAGACCTCATCTTGTATTTGTCCAGTCAACTCATCTATAACAAGAGGAAAAAGATAATAAGGATTTAGTGTTGAATCATGGTACATATCTACAGTAATTTGGGAATTCGGTACTTTCTCCATCTCCAACTGATATTCTTATTATAGTCATGGCCTCATCATACATATCCTTGATCACATCAATATATCTACGAGTCACTCCTTTTTTATGTAAAATCCTCCATATTATATCTTTTGGTATTCTATCATACGTCTTCTACAAATTTATAAAAACTATTTGAAGGCTCCCTATGCCTCTCCATTAATATCCTCAATAAATAAATTGTTTCCATTATTGACCTCTCAGACACAAATCCAAATTGATTCTCATATTGTTATTTTCAATTTCAATCTATATTCAATCACTCTCTTCCAAAGTTTAATTGGATGACTCATTAACTTAATATCATGATAATTTGAACAACTTTGTATGCCACCTTTATTTTTATAAATAGGTACTAAAACACTCTTTCTCCATTCATCGGGCATACTATTAGTCATTATAATTGTATTAAATAATTTTGTAAGCCAAAACACTCCTTCCTCCCTGAGCACTTCCAAACCTCAATAGGGATACCATCCGGTCCTAAAGCCCTTCTTGTTTTTATCTTTTTAAGAGCAATCTTAACTAACCTCTATTATCATATTTCTCTCCGTAAGTTCTTTTATATCTAATCTACTCCCATTATCTCCATTTAATAACATCTCAAAGTAATTTTTTCATCTTTCCATTATCTCATCATCCTTGACTAGGATTCCCGAATCATCACTTTTAATGAACTTAACGTTACTAAAATCTTTTGTTTTTCTGTTCTTAAGTTTAGCAAGCGTATAAATACTTTTTTTCCCCTTCTTGTGTTCCTAATTTTGTATAAAGATCATCATACGCCTATAACTTAGCATCTCTTACCATTTTCTTAACTTTCTTTTTATCCCACTTATATTTTTCAAAAAAAAATTCGTTTCCAGTTGTTCCCATGTTTTAAATCACTCCTTTTTTATTTTTACTCTTCTTCATTCTAGCACCAAGTTTCTTTAGATTGTGTCCCTTGCCTTTTGATTCTCCAAGAATTTCTTTCGATATTCTCCTAATGCATATGGCCATCTTATCCCACATTTCTCATCTTGGGTATTCAATGACACTTCATTTAATATTTTATCTTTAAATAGTTCTAATTTCTCTCCTTTAAAGTTCCATCACCTAATTCATGGTTTAATCTTCTTTTTTCGCACTCTTGATTTATTTTTAATATTTATATCCAACACTATTATCCAATGTTGTGAGGTTAAGATCTCTCCCGGGATAACCTTACAGTCTTTACATGTTAATTGACCTCCTTTTCTAGTAATGAAAAAGTTTGTTCGGCTTTTATGCGTTCCACTTTTATAAGTTATTAAGTGTTTAATTCTCAAAATATTTATGTAAAAAAGGGCAAACCCAATGTACAAGGCTTCCATCATAAGTCATCGCAAAATCTAGGATGGATTTTCCACCGTTGTTCCTATCTCCTCCATGCACTGTGTCATATCCTACACGATCTTTTCCTCCCCCTATATAGATTTTCTCACCTTTGGGTATTTTGGGAATTAGTTCATCCATTTATTCCCAAAATTGTATTTTAGTGTGCTCATCTAATCCTACTTGGCATGCATAAGCACTAACAATATTAATTATATTTTCACCTAATGCCAGTTTTACAAGTATAAGTCTATCATCTTTCCTAATAAAGGTTGCGATATCATCCTTAAGGTTCTTATTAATTATTATTTTGACTCCTTTCCCGTTTCTATGTTTTCCTGTATAATATAATTTAAACCTTGTATTTTCTATTTCTCTAGCTTTCTCAATAACCCATTTAGTTTCTTTTAAACAAGCTATGTTAACTTTTCTTCATATTATGGTATTTACTAACTTCATCCCTTTCCCTGTCGTAGTCCCTATGTTCCAAGTCGCTAACCTAAATCCTTATGTTTCGAAAATTGCACTGAGTGAGGTGTCGTACCTTGAACCCATACCATGTACCATAACTAACCGTGTTAAGTAACATTGATGTGGATATAATGTGCTAGCACATATGTGCACCCTTCTTGAGACTCTAGAAATAGATTTTAGTTTAGTGATGAGTTCTCGTTGGATCTTGTAGGTGTTGGGGATAATAATTAAGACATTATCTAATAAACTTTTGGTATTAGGGGTTCCAAATCTCCCATTAAAACAGAGTTTACTTGGTCATGGCGTATTTATTATGACATTCATGTCTTACTTATTATGACATTGCTGTTATGTAAAATAACAAATTTGTGATTTTTGTTGACCTACGGAGGGTCTTTGTTAGTTTGACCATGTATTATGAGACAACTCAAGTAATGGATTTCTATTAAAATCTTTTTTTGTTCTTTGCAAGTGGAGTCCAAAAATGGATGGTTTTGAGTTTGATCGGACATGGGAAGAGAGAGGGGAGGATTTGACTTTATTTGGAATGTCGTCTGCCAAAGGAAGAATTGGTTCAGGCCAAGAAGTCTTTTAAGTGAAGATAAAGTAGGCCTTGATGAGATGCGTATGAATCTTTCCTCTATTGGCAGGATAGTGTGAAACAAGATGTTCTTGGATTCTTTCTTTCTTTTTTTTGTTGGATTTGGGGGACTAAAGAGGATTTTTTTTCCCATTTACTTAGAACCATCTTCGATTATGACAAAGTTTTGTAGAAATGTTTCTAATCGTTGTCGGGCAAGGTTTGTCATTTTTTGTTCGAGGATGGTGTCGCACTACATCATTCCAAATATAGTCATTGACAACACAAATAAATCCATAAAATCATTGCAACAAACGAAGTTAGAAAAACCCTTAAGAGATGCATCGACTTGAATAAAATATACAAACCACAACACAGACACGTAAACCATATATTCTATTCTTGCAAAACACATATGTACCTCCACCTCATACAAGTAGAGATGCGATCAAGTTTAAAAAAAATTTAAAAAACTTTCATCGATCCGGAGGAAAGAGAAGAGTTTTACTGCCGACAAGGTAGACATTTTGTAGAGCCCTAAAGATATAATATGATGGGTTTTGAATATGAAAGGATCCACTAATACATATATTGATATGATTAATGTAGTGCAGTGATTATGATGAGAACAATAAAAGGAGAGAGTGGTACTGTTGTCTTAAATTTTATGGTTCTACTCTAATCTCTTATTTCTTGTGCTTCCCTTATTGATGAAATGACTTGGGGAGTACAGGATGAAGTGCCTTGGTGCTTTATTTCCGTCGATAATATTGTTTTAGTGTATGAAACTAAGTATTAGATCATTATTGTTTTTTGAAGTAGAACTAGTTCCTATACAAGATAAACTGGGGGAAAATCACCTTAGATAGTTTGGACAAATCGTACGTAGTCCAGTAAGTGCTCCCTTAAGGAAGAGTGATTTGGCAAGGTTGACTAAAAGTTATTTTGTGTGTGTGGTGGGGGGGGGGGGGGGGGGGAGGGGGGGATTGTTTAAAATGACATGATGATAACTTGTGGTTTAACTCAGGATATTGCGAACAATGCTAGATGGAGGGATGCGAATCACGTAGCCGACCTCAAGTAATTGGGTAAAAGGCTTTGTTGACTTTAGCCGTTGAGTTGTACAAGTAAGGAACAAAAATTGTATGCTTGAATAAATGATGGGATGGTATACATTACTTATGCTTTGAATGAACCTTGGTTTGTGTCATTTATAATAGATACATTGAATAGTATATGAAGAGATATACTAGTTTATGATCTGGAATTTGACAGCGTCATCGTATCATTATTACATGCTAGGAGTTTAATTGATCATAATAAAGATTGGCATGTATGTTATGGATAGGAAGGACATGAGTTTTGAGGGTGAGGAAGCATCTATTTTAGAGCTGAAACATGTTAATTATACCTCTCTATTATTGTAACTCCACCAATACTAGGGACTAATTGGATTTATTTGTTGAGTTTTTGGTTATTGTGGGGCTTGGTGCAAGTACATACTTAGGGTACTTTGGCGTTTCAAATCTCCAAATTCACCGTACCATCTTTCTTTCTGTTTCAGGCTTTTCCAATGCTAGTGCTTATGAAAAATCAAAGAGAGAATAATAATTTAGTGTAAGATAGAAAATGAGAATATAAGAGCAAGCGAAAGAGGATAATGGAATATATGTTACTAGGCTCTCTAGATCAAATTTATTTTATTTTGAGTTGATATTCACCCTCTAACGATGTGCTCAACAAATCTGTCATCGTCTAAACTGTCGACGATTAGAGATAGACTTCCGGTGATGTGGACTCATGAGAGTTCATTCATCTATAATATTGAGTGTCGACATAAAATGATGATAAAGAGAAACATGAAGGTTGTGAATGAGGCATTATTAATTTACCCCTATTAATACTATGATATTATACACAACTCCATAATTAAAAATGATTGTTTTTAATAATACACTCGATCAATGGCAAAGATCTTCATTTTGGTGGAATTTTGTTTGTAGATTACATCCCAAAAAGGAAAGTGGACTCATAATTTGGGACGGCTCAAAAAGGAAAACATGACTGTTAATTTGTTTGGGGGAGTATAAATTAGACTTTACCCCCTATTTTTACATGATGCCAAGTCTCTCGTCAAAGAAATAATCTTCTTTACTAAGCTGATGCCCATCTCCTTTCTTCACGTTCAAGCTCTCTCTCTCTCTCTCACAGACTCCCTTAATTCTAATCCATTACTGTGAATTTTAATCTTGGATGTCATCACTTTTGTTAGTAAACATAAGGGCAATAAAAAGATGTTACCATGTGACTGCGGAGGATCAGAATAGTGTAGAAGGCTCCCACCGAATTTAAGCGAAACAATTAATATTTATATGTAATACCCCCATCTCTTACTTCCATTTTTTCGGTGCTAGAGAGCTTTGACAAATTAGCAGCAATAGAAACATGGCATCTGAGAAAGAAGCTGCATGAAAATAGAATAGGTCTTCCCTGCATTACGAAGGAGCAGAGAACATCTGCTGCAGTCATGGTAACTCATTTATGGATAAAGTAGAGGCTTGGTTAGTTAGTGGTAATGAGTGAGTAGTTCATTTTTTAGTCAATACAGAGGATACCTCCACCGAACTGTATCAAAGTGCCGAGGTCTTCTGTTACTGACTGACCTCCATTTGTGTTGACCTCGTTTGATTCCAAGCAAAACATGCACAGGCTTCTCAAATTTGAAAAAAATAGGGCTCGACCAAGCTACCAGGCTCTCAAATTCTTCATCCCATTATTTTTTATCTGGCCTCAGCTTCCCTTGGATTCGGTTTATGTGTATCAGCCTTATGAAAAGATATCTTCAAGTGGTCTTTTAAACTCTCTTTCTCTACTTTTGTATGTCTCTATTTATATTTCATACTATGGTTATCATTTGAGTTGCCATGATAGTTTGGTTTTAGAGCTCAATGGCGCTTTTGGCTCCCATGATTTGAGGCAGGTTTGACCTCCAAGTGATTGTGGGAGAACATAAGCCCCTGATAAAGATAGAAGACTGAAGTTGAGGTGTGTATAGCCTAAGTGGTTATTCATGGCTGACCATCTTGCTTTTTGCCCAGAACTTTGACTCTCAATGGAGTCCAATAGCCAAATCGATAGTTACTCTTCCATTTGTTGTCAAGTTGCTAATCACCATGAAAATATTGAACAGCACATGCCTAACCCATCAACAATATATACCAATGAACTTTAGCTCAGATGGTATGACTACCTGTCTTTCATGATGGCAGATGGGTTTGAATCTCGCTAGATTTAAAATGGGGAGAGCTACGCCAGGCTGTATAGCTCATTTCTTTCTCTAATAAAAAATATAACTCTAGTTGGGAATTATTCCCATCTAGAGTGTTATATATAAAAAAAACCATTGGCAATATGTAAATGTATATATATAATTATGTTTTTGGTGTTACAGTAACATAGTTCAGAAAGCTATATATATCACATACATGCACACACATTGAGAAAGGGAGGTTGGATAGCGATAGATAAATAGAGGGGTTTAGATTAGGGGTTGTTTTTATCTTAACTCGTCAACAGTAGTTATTTATGTTTATATAACCACGTTTCTGTTAATGTAGCACAATTCATAATGTTATACAAATGCACACATATTGCAGGTGGGAGGTTGCACATAGATAGATAGATCATGTTCAATAATTATGACTGGCCAGAACTGCCCTTCCCTCTCTCCCTTTTTTGGCAACTTGTGGTAAAAGGATTTTAGGCTAACTGATGTTGTGGATCCTTTTATTATTATTATTTTTTTAACTCCCTGAGATAATGTGGTAATTAGATATATCCCCTATATATCCAATGATTGGTGTTATCCCCTCTCCCCCTGCATACCTTGATTTTTTCGCACAGTTACTATAGATGCTATTGGATTTGTTGGTTTACTCTAGTACATTCGGTTTTCAACACCTCCATTGGTCACGTCGGGCACATATACTATTAATTCATTGACTGCCGAAAAGGGACCATTAGTGTGGGAGGCACCTGTTGTTAATATAGAGGGGAAGATTATACATGTTCCCGTTCTACGACCTTCGCCATCCAATTACACATCTCTGTCGGTGCACACATAAATGTATAATCCTCCACTTTATATTAACAACAGGTGCCTTTCACACCAATGGTCCCCTTTCTAATTATTATATGTGCTCGGCATTGCCAATGGAAGTGTTGGAAACAGAATTTACTATGGTAAACTAAAGGGTCCGATAGCATATATATTAATTATATTAAACAATGGGGGTAATAACGTTCCCGGTCAAATATGCGACCAATAGTTATCATTATAGCATGAGTCACACCAACCTTAACGAACCCTTCCACCACTTCTACAGGGAACAACTCGAGTGATGATACATTTGATATTTTTATGTCCAACGGAGGGTTATGCGGTATTGTCACTTCACCAGTAAGTTGTCTATAGCAACGATCTCTTAAATAGCGGAAACAACATAGTAGGGAATCAATAAGGACATGCTTAGTGAGTGACAGTGATCGTGTTGCTTCCATAAAGGGATTGGCGCATACGACTGACAAAGCATACGGTTGCCAAATAATAGAATCTTGGGTTCGTAAGTATATCCATTTGCTGGCGAGCTTAACTCCTCTCCTTCTCGTGTCTCCATTTCCCCTTTCCCATTAATGAATCCGTGGGAAAATGTCTTTCCGACTGTTCATTAACACCGACGTGAATGATTGCAATTACTCATGGAAAATACTGTAAAAAAATGAAGGCAAACAATTAATATTGAGGTGAATCAACATCAAATCGCTATTGTCGCTTGAACAATGGATATGTCGGAGTTAGCTGACGTAAACTACACGTCAAAGATCCAAAACAAAACATCTACAAATTCTGGAGAGAGAATCAAAGAATTTCGTATATTTAAAAACGGAGAAGTTCCCTTCAAATGAGGAGTGCATGGGCATTTATTGGTGGGGTATTACTTGCTAATCAATTAATTACCTAAATGAAGAAAAATGACAAGTACTAAGAAAAATACACCTAATTAGTAAGAAATATTAAAATGACTAATATGTCCTAATATGAAACCCGTTCCCATCATTGTCTCCCTGGCTTTAAAAAAGTTCGTCCTCGAACTTGAAATGACAAATTGGAGTAGCTCGGGTCGCAGCAACAATACTTGTGAAAATTGCGTCCAACCATACCACACAAACGAATATTTTGAAAATATTTTTCTCTTCTTCAATGAGAGCTTATGCGATCTTTCGAGGGTTTGGGAATTTCATGATTTATGGTTTCTTGATTTTCTCTTGTTACCGAGGAGTTCTGCCCTGCTCTGTCCAAGTCCCTGTTCATATTTCCGTTTTAGGAGGTCGAAAGCTCTTGATTTCTTGTGGAATTCAGCCCTGCTGTGTATGTCGAGGAGTTCGACCTTGTTGCTTGGGCCGGAAAGGCCAGAAAACCCTTCAGAGGCAGTAAGGTCTGCCTTTTCAGGCGAGGCAGCTGGGTTTTCAACAGAGTCGGGGTGGCCGGGATTTGGGTTGTTCACGGTGGTAAGTGGTGAAATTTTGGAGAAAAGGTGCAAGATGGTATCCAATTTCTAGTTGATTTCGTCATATTTTTGCCTCAATTATTGATTAATCTCTTCTTAATATCGATTCGATTTCTTCGGGGCCAGTGTAGTGTATGATTGGTTGATAATTTACACACTAATGCGCCAATTGGGGGAATGACGCCTCGCTTTGATACCAATTTGACGTAAATTACACGTCAATGGCTCAAAACAAAATGAATACAAATTCTAGAGAGAGATTCAAAGAATTTCTTATATTAACAAATGGAGAAGTTCCAATTAATTACCTAAATGACTAAAAATAACAAGTACTAAGAAAAATATACCTAATGAATCCCAAACATACTTGGAGACCAATTAAAAGAGATAAAAGAAAATAAAAGAACCAAAATAAAAGGACAACTAATCAGAAATATTAAAATGACTAATATGTTCTAATATGAAACACATTCCCATTATAACTAAAGACAAGCTAAATAGAGGAGCCCATCCAGTCGAATCAAGTAGTTCTTTAACTCCGTCAATTTTACACATTTGGACATATATCTCGTTGACGGATTTCAGATTGCCATGCGGCTATAGCTTTTTTCTCCCTTGTTTCTTAACCTCACCGCGTCGCTTTTTGGCCTAAAAAAAGTGAAATTTTTGTACCTGGCAGGTGTAGATAGAATAGAATTTTCGGCGTTATGTCTCGTCCTCGTATTCTTTTTTTCGTACGAGCATCGCATTTTACTAAACATTTTGTACATTTTGTACATTTTGAAATTAATGTATGAGTTGGGGAGGAAGAAATATTATCAACAATATATGAGATATATTGAAGATAAAAAAATTGAACTGAGTATTTGCTAGAGTTTTTGAAAAGTGTAAAACACAAATTCAAAAAGAGGGGATGGGTGTTATGGAGCTTTCGGATGATATTGAATTGCACTAAAATGGGATTTATAGGAATTTATGGTGATAAATTCCTGGACCTTAAATTGATTTTTATAGGATTTTTTTAAGGATCAATTATCAAAATGCCCTTAAAATATTTTTTTAATACATATTTAGTCCAAGCTTTTTTTTTGGTTCCAAAAAGACCCTCAAACACCCATTTAACCAATATTCTCGTATTTTTAAAAGTTCGCGCTAGAGGTATGTCGAGGGACTTTTTGAAACAAATAAAAAGGCTTGTACTAAACGTGTATTAAAAATGTTCGAGGGACTATTTGGTATATGCCCCTTTTTTAATTAAAGGTTGTCGCACTCTCTTGTTTTGGCATGTGTGTATAAATATGTGAGATGGGACTTGACAAACTGCGTGTGCTTGTATTATTATGCTGAGTGAATAGTAAATCATCCGTGATTATTTATGAGGTGATATTTTATAATTTTTTTTATATTCTGAATAGATGGGGCTGGAAATCAGTATTCAGTGGTAGACGAGCAAAACGAAGATGTATGCAACCAAACCCAAAATATTGGACGAAAAACAGAGTTCCGTTAGAGATTATGACTTAAAATGCCACCGTTTTGGTGCTTTATATCATATACGCGCTGGAATTATTTTTTCCTCGGAACCGTATTTTTCCCTACCAACGTCCAACTTAGCCAGATGCGTTGGGAATGCTTGTATTTGACAACCCAATACCATACCAACCTTATAATTTACCCATTTACCAGCTGCGCTGCAAAAATTATACCCCAAATATACCCTTTTAACCATCGCGCTGGGATTGCTCTTACTCAAACACCGTAAAAGTTAATTATAAGGATCGAAACCTGAAACCCTACATGGAATACACCAAGAACATGCTATGAACATAATATAAATCTCAAGGAGGCCTAAGTTAGGATGATCAGTTGCAATACTGATATTCAGAGTTCAACAGATTTAACCATCATCAATGAAATGAAAAAGAAGCATATAAGGCAGGAATCTCCTCATCCATCTATAGCCATCGTAATGGTTGCGGCCTTGCTCTCTCTTGGTGGTGCTGGAAGGCTCTCTCTCTCTCTCTCTCTCTCTCTCTCTCCTTGATCTTGGAGAGGCAACTTTGTGAGCCTAAAATACACTTAATTTCAGAACATTCTAGGAACTTGCTCCCCAAGTATTAATTCTATTGGTACACTTCGCCAATTTTTCCAACCATAAGAACCTCGGCCAATCACACAACTTGCCAGGGCCCCTACTAAGCCTCGACCTTTAGACTTAAAAGTCATTATTTCTCTAACTGTAAATTTTATTCTGTAGCCGACACTATCCTCGGCCTTGCACATAATGTCCGATGCTTATCCTCTAGCAAGTTCATCTTCCTAGTGCTAGAATAGACTGTGGCATCACATCACTCCTAAGCCCCAGCCCTCCAAGGACAAACACTTAACGGTTGGGTTTCGAATAGTACAATTTCCAACTCTGTGGATAAATACTTAGTGGGTGGGTTCTGGGTATTACAGTTTCCTAATGATGGATAAGTTACTACTAGTCTACATGGGTAAAATCTCATTGGACAGTTTAAAACTTTGCATACTAGTATGTGAGCTATCGAGAAAATTATTTTAAGTGTTACACAATATGTGTAACACTCATGGAGGAGAGCCTGACTACAAGTGTGGTAGTGTTTTGATAATGTGTAATTGAGCCTCATGGGCCTCTACATCCACTTGCCAATGGGGTAGACAAATATACCCTTTACAGTTGTATATTTTATTACTTTTCTTTATATGGGTGAACTGGCCCAATCCATTTCAGGTAATGCTTGGATCTGGGGAAAAACAATACGAAGAATGGATGAGAGACATCGTGGCATCATTTAGAGACAAATTTCGGGGATGGGTCGAATTTAATGTTCCCATTTCCCATCGGATAACAGCAGGGTAATTCAAGACTTCGAACCATAGTTTATGTATATAAATAAATTTGAAGTTAGACTTATTGACGCTTTGTAATGTGCAGCTCTGATATTCTGTTAATGCCCTCGAGATTTGAGCCGTGTGGTCTAAACCAGTTGTATGCGATGAGATATGGCAGTGTACCTATAGTTCACAGCACCGGTGGGAGTGAGTTAACATTCAAGATTGTGAAAACTGTTGCTTTATACATGGTCCCATTCCTAAATAATGACTTTCTGTATTTCGAGAAAATCCATGTTTTTAAAATTTTAGTCAGATGGCCCCTAAATTCCAATATAAAATAGTATTTCCAAGGCCACGGGATACGACTGATTAACTGATGTTTCAAAATTTAATTTTAATTCATTTGAACCTTATAAACTGACACCCAGAATTCCCATTAATAGAAAAACGGAACGCTTTTGATAGAATTTTAGTGTATGGTCCCTGCCTTTGGATAACAGTGCAGGACTATTAAAATAATAGTGCAGAGTTATTAAATAGCAGTGCAGCTTTTAAAATTACAGGGTAGGGACTACAAACTAAAGACAAAATAACAAGGACTTTTTCAGTAAAATATCTTTACATTGGGGACCAGAACCTAAATGCTCCTTTCCATCTTTGTTACAGGACACAGTGGAGACTTTCAATCCTTTTGCTAACGAAGGTAGTGGTGAAGGGATTGGGTATGTATTTGTCAACAGTTGGTGCATATTGATAATTCTTCATCAATAGTTTTCCTCTTCGTATTTTAACCATTGACTTCACTGAAAAAGTTTTTTTCGTTGTTCTCTGTTTATTTTTTATTTTTCCTGGCTCTACCTCATGTGATCGAGTATTTTTTTATGCTAGTTTGTTAATTTTTCATGTACTTATAACGTTGTTTCTAAATGTTTCGATAGGTGGGTTTTCTCTCCCCTGACGAGAGAAAGTATGTTGTCGGTACGTTACTATCCATATGTCTAATTTCATAGATTATGTCTTATTCTCTAATGGCTATGAATATTGAGTTGCGCACTTCATATATATGTTTATAATGATACGTAAAGATCTTAAATTCCCTTATATCAGTAGTTATGTCTGTTTTATTCTGTCCGCAAACCATCAATTTATAAGTGTCTATAAGTTTCTGTAGATTCTAATTCTCCGTACATTAATGCATTTTTTTTATAACACCGTCCGCTGACATGATGTGTGAAAACGTAATGTTTTACGCCTCGATTGGTTTGAGGTTTGCAAGTAAAGGTGAAATAATGAAAAGTATTTTCACTTAATTTTGTTCACTATTTTGTCAAAAATCACATAATTATAGCGTGTACACTTGCAATTTTATACAAAGCAAACATTTGAACTCTTAATTAGTGAAAATACTTTCTACCCATGCATAAAATATATCACATCGAACCAAACGGGGCCTTAAGTTATCTAGTCACCTAAAAGCTCGTCAAACGAGCAACACCTTACTATGCGGCCCTCAAGTTGTGCCTTCTTACATATTTATCTTGTTTGATTTGTTCATCATTACGTACAATCGGTAACCATTCAGTGTGGTGATTATCTGCAGGCACTAAGAGTTGCAATTGGTACTTATAGAGATCACAAATCTTCTTGGGAGGGCTTGATGAAGAGAGGGATGGAGAGAGAGTGCTCGTGGGATAACGCAGCGGTCCAATACGAGCAAGTTTTTGAGTGGGCTTTTCTCGATGGTCCTTATGTTAGCTAAGGATATAAATAGAAGAGAGAGAGAGAGAGAGAGAAAGATATTCTAAAAAAATATCCAGTGTCCTTATAATTGTTAATGCTCGAGTATACTAGGACGTTTTCGAGATCATTTGGTTGAGGTAATAATACACAACAGGTTAGATGAGTAATTGTTCATACATTTCTTTTTAATGGAACCATTTTCTGCTCATTCTTTATATAGTTTATACTTTGTTATATCTGGATGAATTGTATTTTATAGCAGATTGAGGAAGACACTAGTTCTTGAAGTTCATAAGAAGAAACTTGTGGTTTATTATGTTTTTATTTTTTGGCTTAGAAATGTTAATAGTGGGGAATTTTCTTGAAATGATTTTGATTGTGATTGTTTTAGAGGGTTGGACCATGAGAAGAACTATGAAGTCAAATTATTTCGGCTATTCACTTCATTTTTCTTTCCCATGATAATATTGTGTGAAAAACCCACTTAAATTTAGGCAATAATTCTTGATTATAGATAGTATATTTGATCGTTATATCAGAATTTGTAAAGTGATAGTTCGTTTTATAAAAATAATTAAGACCAACTCCAGTTGTACTTGCAAAAATGGTTAGACTGAATCTTACTCCAGACGTGTTGCTGTAAGAATTCAAATTAAGGAAGAATTATCCGAATGACGAATAAAATCATATTGCTCAGTAATAAGAAGAATGAGGTCATCAAATAAGGCTAGCATCGTCAAATGAAGTGATCAGATAAGGTTTCATGAGTTGACGATGCAAACCTTGTATGATCACCTCATTCTTCTTAAAGGCTTGTTCGGCCTTGCTAATCTCCTTCCTTATAGAATTACTTTGGTCTTCAGCAGACCAGCTATGTTCCTGACTTCCCAAGCTTGGTCTGAAGAGTGACGATCACACCTTTCTGGTCGTCATAAGCACTAGTCATCTTCTGAAGCGCTTGCCGAACAGTGGAAAAGTATGCTCGAGCTTGATCACAAGCATCTTGATTAAGAATGAAGCCCATATCTTCACTCTCTTGGGTTATTGGCACCAAGGCCAAGCTGTTATAAGACTACAAAAATTAAAAAGAGGAACATTTCTAAAATACAAGAAGATCTTAAACTACTCTAATTAGCGGGACTCTACTTCTTTGTTATCACCTTGTCTTGATTGACACAATCTTATCTTGATCTGTGACCTCTTTCTCTTGTTCGGCTACCTATTCCTCACCATCTTCTTCCAGATTGGTTGGGGGGGGGGGGAGCCAGACACGTGCTCGTCGAACAGCTCAGACTCAGGGGGAACCCCGACCTTGGACAAAGCTTCATTCCAACCTTTCTTTAAAAAAGACTTACGAATGAAGTCTAGTTATTTATTGGCAAGGCCAAAGGCTTCTTCCCAGCATTTATCGTAAGCACTATTCTTGGCCTTTAATACAAAAGACAGAGACCGAGTGTTCAATGGCTTTCTCCAACTGCTAAACCATGGACGCTAGAGTGGCCCTTAACTTCACCTCTCTCACTCTCTCACACACGTGTTCACGAACACACACACACACACAGATTTAAATAAACACACACATGAGCACACACACCAGAGTGCTGCCGAACACTTTTGACATGTGGTGGTTGGGCCACTACTTCCAGATGGGTTTTGATTTGGAGGGAGATTTTTTTAGATCGAATTTATTTTTTTGGGTTTAGACAGATATTGTCTTGGCAGGTTTTGGATATTTTTTGGTTTGGTTGAGATTTTTTGGCCGGTGGTCTGGTGGAGAGTTTTTGCCCGATCAGATCATCCTTACATGTTGAGACTTTCGGATTCAAATCCAAAAGGCAAGTGTTTACTTGCTTTAGACTGCATGTTTTGTAGTTAATTACATTCATAATTGATTAAGAACAAATCTGAGTTTAAAATATGACAACTTTAATAATTAAGTGAAGAGATTTAAGTTTTATTTTATCTCTGAATGTAATTGATATTGAATAATAATGAATAAGTAAGAATTTTATGATTAAATTATTGGTTGATGCTTATGAACATGTGAATATTGATAGGTTGTTATAAATCAATGAAATTGTAAGGTTTCATTAATTCTGAGTTGTTTGAAATAAAGAATAATTAGGAATCCTAGGTGGTGGATTATGGACTCGATTTTATTTGGTGTTATAATGTTTTTGGGATAGCTATATAATGATGTAGGAAGTCAATTTAAGGTTTGGGGAGGCTTTGGACCTCCATTAGAGGTTTAAGAGGTGAAACGCCGAGGAAGAAGACAATTAATAGCCCAACATACCGAACTAATTCGATTGGAGAGCGAATCGTCTTTGTCAACCAAACTAGTTCGGTCTTCCAGGTGAACCAGTTTAGTTTGCTGGCTTGCTCGAATTTTTGTTGCGCATTGTTTTGACCCATTAATGCATGAGAAATGGACGTACGGGCTTTCGAGGGTGATTGGGAGTACTGAGGAATATTTTTAGAGTTTGGTACGTGTGTTAGGTCAATAGTTGGATGAGTTTGGGTGAAAAACCGGGAATTCAAGTGAGTGAACACTTGATTATATAATGACAAAGTCAGTTCGAACTTCGGGATTAGTAGACTAATACGTTATGGGATTTATGTAAGGGGCGGATATGTTCAAGGCCGAGGGGAAGAGGCCATCCAGTTAAAAATTTGAAAAAAAAATTATCAAGAATTTTTTTAGGGGTGCTATGTGTAAAGATAAAAATTTTAAGGTGTATATATGTAGGTGTTTGAAGTGATAGGGTCAAAAACATGATAACTTTTATTTAACATCTCGTCCGCTCAGTTTTAATTCCCCACTCAGCTTCTCTCTCTCCTCAGCCTCAACCTCAACTGAACCTTAAAAGAAAACACAAGCAATTTGCTTGATTTTGTTCACAAGAGACAAGAAATTTTTTGATTTTCACCTAAAATCTGGAAAGATGAAATGAACAAAATATTGAAAACTTATGCTCACCTCTCATATGGTCTAATTTGAATAAAATGTATGTGCATTATACCTTATCCAGTTTAATTAAATTTGTTTATATATACTTAGGTTTATGTGTTTTCATTTTGTTTAAAAATGTTATAGGGATGTTTAAAACAATATTTCAGGGATAGAAATTAATTGGGTATTATAAATATAGATCCGAGACAATTATTTTGGGGCTTGAAATTAATTGGTAATGTTATTTTTTAATGTTGATTGGGTGTTGTTAGTTAGGTCTGTTTTTTAATGTTGATTGGGTGTTGTTAATTGGGGCTTAAAATTAATAAAGTATTGTTATTATTGATTTTGTATAGTTATATTGATTAAGTGATGTTGTTTAGAGTTTGAAATTAATTTGACACTATAAATGTTTATTATGTATCATTATTTAATTTTGAAATTAATTGGACATTGTTAATGTTTATTGGGTATTGTAATTATGGCTTGAAGCTAATTAGGTGATAAATTTACAATTTCATTATCTATTTGGGTTGTAAAACTTGAAATTTATTTAAGGAGTGCATATAAAACTCGAATTAATCCAAAACAAATTGCCTCTAGGGCTTTCGTCCCCGAACTTCCAATACCACTATAAATTTTGCCCCCCACAAAAATTCTTGGATCCGCCACTGTGTCTGCGTGTGTGATTGCTTGTGCATTTAATTGAAACATACCTAATCGATAGTGTTATCATTAAGAGGTTACATTTAGGTGACACTCCATCCTGGCAATGACAAATAGGTGCTGGATTGATTTTTTAGGTCATAATGCTGACCACTATCCACATGTGAGGATAGATGTCGGTTTGGAGATTGATTAGGTGCGATGTGGTATGGTTCTAACCCCTCGACGTAGGTTTATGATTACCATTTTTATTTAGTCTACATTTGGGTTCGACGGTGAGATTCTGACCCGATGACCCAGTTGTGGTACAAGGTATACCTAGATCCCGATAGAACACGAGGGATGTATCCACGAGATCCTTGATCTCTCTCTCTCTCTCTCTCTATATATATATATATATATATATAATGTGCATATCTATTTATAGAATGGGTGTATGTATGTTATTGTATTGCATGAATATCCAACTATCACTACACCAAATCCTGCGAATAGTCACGGTATCGGCGTCATGACCCATTGTCGTGACCATATCTAAAATGGGCGTGACCAAGTCCATGACTCAGCATGGTCATGGATTGTCTTGCATGTGGTCATGGACCCAGGTCGTGACTCGTATGCGTCACAGTTATGAGCCGTGATCCATCCGTGACCATTATGGCGTCAAGTTTCCCTCCAAATGTGGTCTCGGATGGAATCACAGTCTAAATTCGTGACCAGTATTGAAAAGCCAAGCTGAGATAGTCACAACTGAAGATCGTGGACATCTTGGGAATCGGGTCACGGCTTTGGGCTGTGGCCAATGTATTATTTACACCCTGACGTGTTAAAAATTAATGGGGTCACGGCTTAAGGCTGTGACCAGTGTCTTTGTACTTAATTCCCAAATGAATTTTTCATTTCCCTCGAAATTTTTTAAACCCTCTAAACTTTCCCTCTCTCCGGCAATTTCGGCTCTTCTCCAGCGATTTCAGGTATCTTTCAATCTTAATCTCAAGTTTTTCACTTAAGCTGTCTCTTAATCTCAAAGGTAATATTTGTGCATTTGTATTTCTGTGTGTATATGTATGCGTGTATTTCTGTGTGTGTGTGTGTGTGTGTATGTGTATTTCTGTGTGTATTGTGTATATATGTGTGTATTATGTATATGTATGTGTGTATACGGTATATGTGTGTGTATTCTAGAAAAAAATACATATATATGACTAATGTTGGTTTAAGTTTGGGGCTGAAATAAAAAAAAATATATGTATAATTTAATATTGATGCTAAATTCGGGATTAATTTTAGGGGTAATGTTTTTAAGGGATTAATTTTATGACTAATGTTTGTAAGGGTAAATTTTATGACTAATGTTTGTAAGGGTTAATTTTAGGGCTGATTTTTGGGATTATTGGCATAAATGACTAAAGTTGGTATTCAAAACCTAATAAATTAATGGTGAGATACACATACATACACGGGATTCACTCGTGGGAGACTACGTGGGTCCACTAGTTTCTTTAGAGTTTTGTCTGAACAGTATTTGGACCAAAGCCCTGGCTTTTTACAACTATAGTAAGTGTTCCCATTATTGATTTTAGTTGGTGGAGTTTGATTTTGTTGAGGAGAGTGAGGGGAAGTAAGGCTTCTTATGCAACTATAGTTTTATTCCATGGTCTCCTTCTCAAATGCATATTTTTGGTGGGAATTTCCATTATAAAGTGAAGATTTAATATGAGCGAGAAAGTAACTGTTGTGTGAACGAAATCAAAGGTCAAGTCTAAAACATTTTTGCGACCTTGGTTGTACCGTTCTCTGCTTCAATTACAAGCTATGTCAATTGAGGAATTATAAGGCCTAAAAAGTGAGATCTATTTTGGGAGTATTCGACCCGAAGTGACTCCATAATCGCATTCATATATCTTTACGTAAAGTAACCATAAAACGACCAATATAACTCGTAAGAATCGACCGTGTAGTCATGGGACCCCCAGAGTGTGTGTGTATTTATATGTGTATGTGTGCACGGGATTCACGCCCTCGTACATAATAACTAGTTAATGATTCATTAGGGCCATTATTTATAGGAATAATATTCGCGCCATCGTTCATTTTTCTCAAGAAAAATGAGTCACGGTGAAAGCGCTAGTAAGTAATTTCCTTTGTATGTAAAACTCGAGACGATGCGGAAGCGTTGAAAGATGATGGTTCAACTTTAATAAACAAAGCCAAATTTTAATTTCTTGAAACAAAATTAAAATTGCAACCAAGTGAAGTAGAATTAATCAATTAATATATTCACTTAAACCAATTCAATAATCCAAGCCCTAGAATTTGCCTAAGTCATATTTATCAATATTAGTAAATTAGGCGAAACCAAATTTTAGCAAATGACTTGAATTAAATAAACTATACCCAATATTCAATTTAAGTCCAAATTAAATTAGTGTGATAATTTAAACCGAATTTTATCTTGAATTTATCTAAACAGGCGTTCTACGTTATTTATGCAAGATAAAATAAACCAATCACACTATGCCGCGATGTACGAGGAAAAACCCAAGACGGGAAAAAACCTCAGACGGCCCTAGCCACAAATCCACTAGATACGGAATTACAATTACAAGACAGATAGACTTACAACGACTGACTCGATCCCTCTCAAGCCTCGACGCTTCTTCTTGTAAACACCTCTTTCTAGAGGATAACCTCGGAACACCACCGCGGTCTCGGAATCCACCGATGGGACTTTCTATGGTCACCGTCACCAGAGCAAGGAGCCTTTCTCCGAGTGGGTAGAATCGCAACAAAAAGTCTTCTTCTTTGATGGATGTAGAAGCAAACCAAAACTTCTCTTCTTGAATTCGGTAGAGATAAACCGGTGCCAAAACTCCAAGAAATTTGATATGTATATAAGAACTTGGATAAACAATATGGGTGTACAACACTAGAGTGATAAAATATTTTCTCTAAAATTCTCACTCAAACACATGAACATTTTCCTAAACAATTTTTGCTCCAAATCTCTCTCTAAGAGATAAACTAGGATGGAAAAGTTAATTTGGAAAATGTGATTCCCGCACAAGATAAAGTCTGAAAAAGTTGGTTAAAAACCAAGTGGGGAAGTGGGTGAAAAACTGCCAAAAACTGTTCCCGCCTAGCAGTTCGTTCGAACGACATTTCGTTCGAACGAACTCTCGTTCGAACGAGACTTCTAACGACACACCAGTATGGACTTCGTTAGAATCTCGTTAGAAATCTCGTTAGAATGAACAATATCGTTCGAACGACATTTCGAATGACAGACCAGTATAGGTTGGGGAAACTCGTTGGCAAACTCGTTCGAACGAAACCTGGTTCGAACGAAAAACTCGTTCGAACGACATTTCGAACGACTTCCATAAATTTTGTAAAATTCAATTTTGGCCCAGAAACTTTATATACTTTAATTTGAAGTTCTAATTAAATTTTTCTGAAAATAAAAACGCAGTTTATATTAAACCTAACACCCAATAAACTTTGTTCCAAGCTCCTATATTATATAGAATTGCATTCATACCTTGGGAGCATGGAACTATAGTTGATGATGTAGAAACGAGGCACGCAATCCGGCATATATGATGAAGCTTTATATTCTTTGTCGCTACGTCTTCAACAAACACTTCATAGGCTTGAGAGTATTACAATTACATACTTTCCTATGAATAAATGTTTTTGTCCGGAATTGAGCCAAAACTACATATGGACTAAATTGGAAATTTGTGTCCTTACACACGGTGATAATAAATGGAAACACGAGTGTGAAAGGTTGCAATTGGACCTCACTCGTAACTCTTTCATTAATGAGCCTCATTTAGAGGGTACTCCGATTTATTGGTGAGGGAATAGGAAGATCAAACAATTTAACTACCTTGTAAACCGTGGAGATCATCTACAGCAAGAGTACTTATTCAATCGTATTTTGTTTTCCCTACCAGAATGCTGGGATGAAGCTATACAATATATATTTTGATTACATAATCCTGATACAACAGTGACCTTACTTACGCTGTTAGAGAAGGCAAAATTTTTTTTACCAATTATGGACATAATTACGTATAAAGAGCATTACCAAAGAGTGTGATGTCTCGCGATACATGCACGTCAAACTCAATCTTGCCAATAGGCTGAAGAGGATGAGATTTAGAGTTCATATGCGTTGACATCTATGCATCCATTATAGATATCTACACGTAAGAACCTACCGTGTGTCCATGGGACCCTCGGTTTGAGATCACGGCCCAAATTTTAGAATACCTACACCTAGGCTTAAAAATATGCCGTCAGAGGAAGAAATCTCGAAATATCCCCCAAACGGCCCCTTGAGTGACCCCAACACCTCCCACGGGACCAACATAACTCGTAAGAACAGACCGAGTGGCCACGGGACCCTTGGTTTGAGAGCATGTTCCAAATTTCAGAATATCCCCACTTAGGTTAGAAAACATGCCATTAGAGGGCGAAACCCCGAAACACCCCCCAAACGGCTAGTGAGCAGCGCGAACACCTTTCACGGGACCAACGTAGCCCGTAGGATCCGATCGCGTGGCCATGGAACCCCCGATTTGAGAGCACGACCTAAATTTCAGAATATCTACACTTAGGCTTGAAAGCATGCCGTTAGAGGGAGAAACCCCGAAACACCCCCGAAACAGCCCCATGAGCGGGACCAACACCTCTCATGGGACCAACATAGCTCGTAGGAACCGTCCGCGTGGCCATGGGACTCCCAGTTTGAGAGCACGACCCAAATTTCAGAATATCTACACTTAGGCTTAAAAACATGCCGTGAGAGGGAGAAACCTCGAAATACTCCCAAACGGCTTCGTGAGTGGCGCCAACACCTCGCACGGGACTTACGTAGCTCGTAGGATTCGATCGCGTGGCCACGGGACCCCCGATTTGAGAGCATGACCCAAATTTTATAATATCTACACTTAGGCTTGAAAACATGTCGTGAGAGGGCGAAACCCCAAAACACCCCCCAAACGACCCCTGAGTGGCACCAACACCTCCCACGGGACCAACGTAGCTCGTAGGAACCGACCGTGTGCCACGGGACCCCAGATTTCAGAGCACGACCCAAATTTTATAATATCTACACTTAGGCTTGGAAACATATTGTTAGACAGAGAAACCCTGAAACACCCCCCAAACGGTCTCGTGAGTGACCCCAACACCTACCACGAGACCAACGTAGCTCGTAGGAACTGACCGCGTGGTCATGGCCCAAATTTTAGAATATCTACACCTAGGCTTGAAAACATGTCGTTAGAGGGCGAAACACCCCCCAAATGGCCCCGTGAGCGGTACTAACACCTTTCACGGGACCAACGTCGCTCGTAGGAACCGATCGCGTGGCCATGGGACCCTTGGTTTAAGAGCACGGCCCAAATTTCAGAATATCTATACTCAGGCTTGAAAATATGTCGTTAGAGGGCGAAACCCCGAAGCACCCCCCCAAATGGCCCCATCAGCAGCGCCAACACCTCCTACGGGACCAACGTAGCTCATAGGAACTGACCGCATGGCTACGGGACCCTCAGTTTGAGAGCACAACCTAAGTTTCAGAATATCGCCGTGCTCTCAAACCGGGGGTCCCATGACCATGCGGGCTTTTATAATTTATTGTTTAGCATTATGGTCGTGCGGGGTTTAGATTATGCAGGTTTTAGAATGTCCAGAAAACAGAGAAAATGCTGCCCAATTTTTTTTTATATAATTAAAAATGGTCACGACCATACTCCATGACCATCTCAATTTTTTTATCATGCGTAAAAGGGGTCATGGTCTGAGGCCGTGACCATTTTTGGAACATGAAAGTATGAGTCACGGCCTTGGACCATGACCATTCTGATAATATCAAAGAATGGGTCACGGTCTAAAACCATGATAATGTCTCTGACCATTTTCATACGCCGAAGGGTTAGTCATGGCTTTGAGTCGTGACCCATTTCGTGAACATTCGCGTAAATTGAATGGTGAGTCACATCCCAAGACCGTGACCAGGTGTTTGTGTGGGTCATGGCTAGTGTTTGCAACCATATGTCGTGACCCCTGAGATCCGTGACCACTGCTCGGGTTTGGGATTTGGGTCGTGACCACTGAAGATGGTCACGCTCGATTTGGTCACGGACCGAATTCGCGACCCACAGCCAATGGCTAGGGACAAAATCCGTGACCAATCGCCCAGTTTGGTGTAATGTATAGCATGTGTGTAGCTATGTTATTATTCATGAAAATATACCTAGTGAAGGTAGTATACACTTAGCTAATGGTGATTATTAGTGGGATGGGCTATGATAGCAGTGGTTGTCTTAGTTAGACTGGATAGTATATTTAGAATAATAAAATGAATACATTAGGTGTACACCATAGATGAGAGGTGAGGTTTAGTCTCAAGTGAGTGCAGTCGGTAAATTAATTATGAAAGTAATACACTGCATGTTTTTATTTAAAGCATTTAAATATTTTCGGGCTTTGACCTGTTGGCCAATTTAGTTTTGTTTCCAAAAACTCCATGTGTGTTGCAGCAGCAAGGACAGCAGGGGCAGATCTTTCATGCCGTTACGAACAGTAGTTATGGATGCTACAAGATTGATTTAGCCGCATCAACTTCTTTCTATCTATCTAGATAGGACTCGGTTCATTTCCAGCATATTTCCTTTTGGGCGTATTGCCTGTATTTAGATAGGATTTTATTATGTCAAATATATTTATTATTTATCGGTTTTCATTTACGTTTGATGGTTACTTGTAGTGACCGATGGTTTATTCAGTTCACGATTATTTATCTATGCATATTAGTTATTATAATATTTCATTGTATGTATGGTTTTATTCATTTTATATTTTTATTACTTTTTCTGACAGTGCAGTTGAGAATGAAATCATACTAAATTCTTGTTTTATTTTAATAGATGATTGATCACCCAGTAGGTGGGGTATCACAAATTTCCCCAATAAACAATACTAATACATAAAGGAGGAGTCTCAAATTCTCCCTACGTTTGTTAGGAAGGGACAAAGGGTAGGAAATAATCCTACAAACAATATATTAGTACCACGAGATATTATGATAAAAAAATATTAACAAATAACTCTAACATGTATTAAGTTGGGTAGACACAAACACCAGTAGACATTCGAAGTGTTTCAAAATGATGGTTCTCCAAAGATTTAGTAAATAAATATGCTAATTGATCTTTTGAATGAACTACATAATCTCGTTTGAACAGGTTAAAATACTCATTAGAATGAATTTTTCAAAAAATTATTTTATTTTTTGTTCTTTAAAAAACTTTTTATAAAAAAAAAATAGCCTCGAACAAATTTTGAAACAAAGGCCCAAATGAAATTTAGATGATAAAAAATATACACATTCATACATCATGAGATCTATGGATGTTGAAAACGAAACGTGACATGAAACACGATACGATGATGTAGATGTTTTAAGTTGACCGCTATGATATTCAATCACACACATCATAAGCTTTGAAAGGTAAACCAATGTAAGTCCTAACCTATGACACAAACGATTTTAGTCCAATCAATTACAAACAATTTGACTCTATTGAAAATTTGTTCTTACAATTAATGGTATTAATCAAGTACACTTATTAATAAATTTTTCACTAAGATGTTAGTAAAACATTGATAATTTAAGGTGTTAAATTAGTAAGATGAAATTACCCCTTGAACCAACTAAGTTAGCGACCGGATTTGGATGGAGAGACATAATAGAAAAAAAATGATAGTTTAAAGGCTCAATAGGTACAAAGTATACTTTAAGCGCTTAATAAAATTCTTTTAAATACTTTTGATGCTCCATAAATAATTCACTCATTCCAAATCAATTATAAAATTAAGGAAAGTAATACCTATGTAGCAACCAGCAATTAGCATAATTGAATTGTCAAATTAAACAAATAGTATATTATAAGTAGCTTAATTGAAATGTCTTAAATATTATTTTATATCAATTTTTATCTTAACACAAGAAAAAAAAATACCACTAGGTCCATTTTTTAAAGCTGTACTAGGGAAAGAAAGGCCATCGCAAACCTTACCCAGCCAGAAGATGCATCTTTTTATAACTGTTTCCCAAATAGAATCCTTGTTAAATTCGTCATACATTATAAAATGCTTGAGGAATCATATAAGCCTGTGTGATATAATTTTGAATCCTTGCAGTGACAATTAAAAGAGAAGGTAAGACTATAGAACATCATATTTAACTTCTATTAAACAAGCTTCTCACTAAAGATGGTTCATAATTTTAAATTGAAATCATTAAAATGAAACACGGTTCCAACTGTAATGAAATATTGCAAGCCAAACATCCTCATTGTATATCACAAAAACATGACTCAATATTCAGGTAGGCCGATGAGCCTCATTATTGGCAGGCAGACTGCACTTACTCTCCTTCTGGCAGGCAGGTTGCACTAGTGGAAAAGTATCGAGACACAATCCGAGCTCGTAGGAAATGATAGCAACTGTTTTTTTAATGTCCCAATCTCACTATTAAGAGCACCCTTAGAAATGATAGTCATTTCCTCCAAAATTATAGCATTCTTCAGGAAAAATTTTGCCAACTCAAGCTCAAGTTTTGTCCAGCAAAAATCCATGAATAGAACTATCTTGAGGCGATGATGACTGCATAGAGGCTCCACTTGTACTACTTCATCATTGTGCACCCAACAGGGACCCTAAGAATAAAAAAATGGGTATAGGTATTAAATGTACAAATTAGCTCCCCAAAACACAAGCTTAATTTGAAACAAAAATTGCGTAAAAACTTAAATGACTAAACATGAGAGTTTCCCGAATCGGCGAACTGTTCAGCAGGGTAACGTACGTTCCAACAGTTGCAGGAATTCCCCAACTAATTGTCAAATGGATCAAATTAGTCAAAGTAGGGAGATAGTCTTGTAAATCTTTTACATCCTTAAGAGCCTATGCAAAGAACGCAACAACAATATAGTTATCAGTACATATAACCAATTCCCAATAGAAGAGATAGTGTCCAATCAAGTAGTCTAAAAAAGTTGAGCTGAATACTCTTAGATGCCACCTAAAGATCCCTAAAGGCCCAGACCATAGTGTTTATGAAATTTTTACAGACAAGATGTTCAAATTAACAATGAGAACACACAAAAAAAATATCATTTCTTATTGAAGTCCATAGTCAGGGTACATATGACTAGCTTACATATGTTTTAAATATTAAGTTTATATCTACATATACCATTATATTTGTGTTGGCACAATTGATGGAACCAATAAATAACTCAGAATCAACACCGAAAGTTGAATGTGGTGGATATATAAATGTTAAGGATGGATGTTGGGCTAAAATTGGAACTATCAACATCCATTACATAGTTATGTTAAATTCAACATGACAAAATAATCTTTGATCTTATGGCTCCACTGTCCTTTCTTCAATTGGAAATCCTTCCTTTAGTACACCAAGAGTTCTCTCAATTACATGGTGTAATGATGCAAGGCGAAGGATTAATGACTCTCAAGGATTCTAAAAGGGACGTGTAAAGAATTCCTTTTAATATCGCACTTCCATATGGCGCAATAAGTCCACTCCTTAACATGTGTCCATCATCAACTAAATACTATATATCTGTTAAAAAGGAGTGTAATAACTACATGTTATTAATTATTTAAGCAAAGTTATATAATTTCTTAATAATATATTTATTAGTGTTATCAGCTAATCTTCTCTTCAAAGGGCATTTTAATCAATTCATGAAATAGGTTGCAGTTCCATCTCATGCAGGCAATACATATTTGAACCTCAAGTCCAAGGTACATGTATCTAACACATTCAAACGGGAAAGTTTTTGACGAGGATGCACCGAGGAATTGTGGTGGGAAAGTTTTTCAGAGGAGTAAAACTCATGTATTGTCCCATGTGTGTGGGGAGAAGGGGCCAATAACGGGGAGAAAGTGTGTTTACTGCATTCAATCAGAATCCTCAAAAGGTTATTTGGACACATAAGACTGGAGTAATCATCTTTTTAAATTTTGTATGTGCGATTAAAGTCTCATTATCGAATGGGTTACATTTATTATTTCATATTGTTTGATACAGAAAGTTGTTATGAATAGTGACTAATAAATTGTAATGCATAAGGTAAAGTAAAATATTCGTTATTCATGAGTCATGACATTGCACCGCTATTTTAACCCTCTAAAATATATCTATTTTGAATACCAGGTCATTTCCCCAATATTAAAGTCTCGTTGATCGTTTATGCCAGACAATGAGAACCACACATGCACAAGTATTTATATACCTACTAATGAATAAACAATTGAAAGTTACTAAAAATGAAGGAAGTATACCTTAATGGCTTTAGCAGACAGTGTTAGATATTTTAGGCTACATAACTGTCTAAGGAATGTGCATGTGAGCAAGCCAATCTGAAGTGGCTGATGGTTCCAACTCAAAAACTCGATAGTTGCACGAATAACTGACGGCGGACTAAGCATAATAAAATCTAGGAATATAGAATCACAATACTCAAATTCTGTGAGACTAGGTGCATTAATCTTGACTACGCAAGAATCCACCCTTGAGATTTTGAATTTGTTGAGCTTGGGAGCATAAATATTGATAACCTTCACCTTGGGAAAATGGATATATATTAAAGAAAACAACTCAAGGACAGGTAAACTAAAATTGAGTTCACTTGATAAATCGTCCGCCAAAATCTCAACTGAAACAAGTCGTAGGATTTTGAGTTTTGAGAAACAGAAGGAAGTAGGAATCTTTAGAGTACACTTGATGTTTAAATTCAATTCCTCCAAGAATGAGAGTTGTATAAAGAAGTGGGGAAAACAAATGATCCTCTAACATTACACCAAATGTGAATATTTAGAGGATTAAGCTGAATGGCAGCAGAAATCCAGCAATGAAGGTCGGATTGAGTATATGTATATGTACAATTGAGGTGGAAATTCTGCATCCCCCTTGGGTTACAACGGGAAAGTAGTCTATTCACAAAGGGGATAAATGTAACTTTGTTGTTCCTTCCCTTAGTGCAAGTGAAGGAATCATCAAGGTGAAGTTTGGTAACAGTTGTCCACTTATATTCCCATTAGGTTGATAGAATAGAGGTTGCAACCGCATCCTTGGTTGGTAACCGTGAGAGAATATCACTGAGAAGCACATCAGGTAAATTAGTAAGTATGTCCGGCTGATTCTCCATAATTTGGACTACACGTAAATTCTTCTTTTGGGGTCTCGACCAGGTGCGGAGGCAAGAAGAAGACATGGGGGGCATCTTCCCACCTTGTCTTTGGGGTAAAAAAAAGATTCAAGGATAAATATGAGTGCGTTGAACTTGATGGAAATGATCGATGCATATTTATAATGAAAATTAGGGCAAGGGGAAAGAGAAGCGATTAGGGCAAGGGGAAGCTGAAGTGATTCAGTTTCAGCATTGAAGAGGTATATTTATGTTGATTATAAATTCACATTTATGTTGATTATGACATACCAAATAAGCGTTTCGTTCCAAACCAATTAAGCATTTCGTTCGAAAGCAAAGATGCGAGATATAAATTCACATTTATGTTGATTATCAATCGTCCACTTCCAAGCCAAAGAAGAGTTTCCTTGGAAAGCAAAGATGTCTCTCAAAATCCCCCCTTTCATTTCAAATTGAATGGGCAAGCGTTTTTATAGAACCTATGGTTTTTTACCTTCCCAATTCCATGAACTATTCAACTTTCTTTACCCCGTACATATTCCCCCCCACCCCATTATATATGGAGATTTGAAGCCCCCGAATCTGCAAGCATCTTCAGGTATGCCTACTCTCTTTCATAGTCTCCTCCATTTTGTTTTCCCCACACAATGTTCCTCCTATTTGCTGTCATTTTTTTTTAATAAAAACTGAACGTTTCTTATTTGGTCAGTGTATTGCTTTGGAGCATATTGTTGGTCATCACTCATTCTTCATTTGAAATAAGTTTCTTAACATTCACCTCACATCATTGTAAAATGTGGCCTTCACTTTTGCATATTAAGTGTTTGATTTTTTTGCCTCTTTGATTTAGATTTTTTCCACACTGTTTTGTTTGCTTCTTAGGAATTTGCAATTTCCATGTTTTGAATATACTTTTAATTTTCTTGGATACTTAATAATGGAGGGGAAACATTTCAATCCAATTTTAACTTTGAGCAACTCCTACAATACACGGTTGATGGATTTCTACGGATAGGAAACAACCAACAATAGAGAGAAAAATCAACCATTTTAGTGTTGTTTATGACCAAATTTTTGGACATTATGAGTGTGATTTGGTGATGTGTATGAATTTGGTAATTTCTTTCACAATTCTTCCCTCAATCTGGTAATTTCTTACCCAGATTTTCATACATGGAAGCATGAGGCGATCGTGTAGGGTTAGAGGTCCCCCAGGCGATTCATTTGCTCAAGAATTCACAGGAAAAGAGTGGAATTTAAGGAGAATAAAACCTAATCGTAATATGGATCAAGAAAATTTTCAAATTCCTATTGTGGCTAATCATCAATCAGCTGCAGAGAAAAATGGGAGTACGATCAGCAAAGAAAAGGCAGCAAAGTTGTCATATAATGAACTGATGATCTTGGACAAGTCTATTGGTCCTTCAATTGTTCAACAAAGGAAAGCAGAGGAAATTAGTAAGATAAAGAAAGCAGGAGATGATCAGATGGTTCGGAAAGACGATGAGAGTGATAACTTCAAAATCAAACAATTTGAGAACCCAACTTTTGAAAATAATGTGATCGACCCTGGAAAATTTGTTCACCGAGAAGGCAAAGAACCAATTATTGATGCAAGTGATGAGTTGGATATTCAATTCCCAAACTTAATGTTTCCTATGGTAAATACAATGAGATAATCTGCAAAATTTAACAACCAAGTCAATAGATGGAAATAAGTATAATTCATGGGCAAAAATTACTGCTGCAAACAAAGATATGAATTCAGGAAATAAATTGAAGTATATTCCAGCAAGTAAGGATGAGGAGGGCAAGTATTGTGTCAAAATCGAAAAAACAGAGGTGGAAGATGAAATAAATAGATGGAAAAATGCAGTGATAGTATATGTTTTTGGAGAAAATGTTTCTTATGGTGCAATGAGAGGGTATGTCATGAGAAAATGGAGCAAGTTTGGTAACTTTGAAATGTTTTTATTAAAATCAGGAGTTTTTGTGGTTGCTTTTGATTCATTAGAAGCCAAAATGCAAGTCATGGAGTTAGGGCCATGGACTTTTGACAATAAACCTTTGATTGTCAAACCATGGAGTACCGGAGTGAATTTGGAGAAAGAGGGAATGGAGAAATTACCCATATGGATCAGATTTCCAAATCTGAAATTGCATTTATGGTCTGATTCTGTTCTAAGTAAAATGGCAAGTATGGTTGGGAAACCTCTTTTTACAGACAGAATTAATTAAAACAGTTATACAACATTTTTAATAAAAACAGTTATACAACATTACTATGATTGGGTTTAATAAAAACAGTTATACAACATTTTTAATAAGAGTGGCAGAAAATCTATAATTTGAAAATGTAAATGATTCGGCCCTAAAATCAGATTCATGTCCTAATTGGGTTTGGTGCCTTAACTTTAACAATAATGATTCTTGGCAAGGTTTCAATCATGGAATTAATTAAGTAATGATGTGGTTAAGTAATGAAGAAATCGCACTTGTGAAATGCGAATTCAAAATTCAAATTGAAATTCGAAGATTCTACATGTGAAACTATAACATCTTGTCAAATATAAATCTAGGGCCCGTCTAGTTAGAGTTAATATTTTTCTTTGCGATGAAAAGTGAAATGGTGAAATATGTTTTCACCTATTTAGGGTCAGTTTGTTTATGAATTATAATACCATTTTTTTGTAATCAATATGATTTCGGTAAGAATTTGCGTTTGACACACTTGTTTTTAAATATTGAATTATAGTATTTTCGAGTTTAAATCACGTTTTTAGAAGTTATGTTTTCTATTTTTCAACGTAGAATCGTTCATTTTTCATATTTTCATGGATTTATACCTTATTATATAATCTGCATATATAATACATAAATATGTTTATTATTATAATAAATAAAAATTATATATTTACATCTACAAGAAATTTCGTATATGTATGCATTAGTAAAATATATAGTACACTAAGATCTATATGTTAAATAATATTATCAATGCATACTCATATATAATTTTATACATGTATGTAATGATATATAGTATACATATACTGCATATGTATTAAATAATATTATTTGTATTTATGTATATATTTAAGTATCATTTATGTATGTATGTGTATAGATGTATATTATTTGTACGCATAAATGTGTAATATATACACATGTTTACGAATATGTGTTAGTTTTAATTTTGTAAGAAAATTGGTCTAACTCTTTATTTATCTTTCTCACGATTAGTATTATATTGGTAAATTATTATTACAGATTTTGTAAGTTTAACATCTTTTATATTAACACGGGTTGATTTAGATTAGGTTTTTGATGATTAAAATTTGATGTTTCGTTAGCAACTTGGTAAATGGATTATAATCGCAGATATGAAGAATAAGAAAATTCAAGATATGGCGCGTTCCACGCTAACAAGGAGGAATGTACTTATCGACACTCACATGCAAGAGATACCTCACCCTTCATCATAAGTAAAATAACTAAAAGAGTGTCCTAACCCAAGGAATAACTAATAAGTATCCATCATTAGACTAATAAGTGAACATCGTATAATAATACACTACATCCGTGATGTACTAACTACGCACGTAAAGAATACAATCCAATACCAATCCCCACTCATGTCACCCCAAAAGTAATATACAAACGATCTTATAAAAATACATTGATGTGACATAATGTCCTTTTTAAGTGTTCATCACTGGACTATATCATCAACTATAATACATCGCATAATAACCACACAAAGGCATCTACCTTCGAGGACCTTCTCGTGCCTCCATTTTCAAACCCGTAGGAGTTACTCACTTAATGAATTTAAAACATACACACAAATAATAATGGGAGATCACTACGTAGTCACACTATCGCTAGTCCTAGACAAAAACCCCGTCTGATGGATCAAGTCATCCGCATCTCATGTCGTGAGGTGGTGAGCGACTAAACGTACGATCAAACACATACTCCACAAACTCTTGCATAATCAATGAGGAGTGAGGTTCCCAGTCAAAACCATTTAAATCAAACACTGACCGATCTATTCCCCACGAGTCAAATACGGTATGTTCACATGAACACAAAAAATATATACAACACAATATATATATATATATATATATTCAGTAGTGCTCTTGTACGGATTGTCCCATATTTTAACAGTGAGGACTGGACAGGTGTCACTTGACGGTGAACCCAGAAAAGAGAGAGAGAGAAAGAGAGAGTGCCTATAATTTAGCCGATAATTTCTAGACTCATCGCCAAGTGACACATGTCCAGTCTGCACTGTTAAAATGCAGGACACTCCGCACAAGAGCACTAATGTGTGTGTGTATATATATATATATATATATATATATATATATATATATATATATATATATATATATAATAAAGTAGGACGGCTTTTGAATTGTTTACGCATTTTAACGATCAAGATGTGTGCCACCTCCTTACACATTTTAATGGCTAAGATCACATCTTTTTCTTTTTTACAACCCTACCCCTCAATAATTTGATTTCCCCTTCTTTTTTACCCTTCAAACTTACATTTTGATTCAAATATTTGGGTTTTTTTTGTAAAACACTGCCAGTTTACCCACACACCCCCTCTCTCTTTCTCGATATCCCTCACGCTCAAACCCGTCGCCCTCATTCTCTCTCCCACTCGCCCGCCGTCCCTGTGTCGTTGTTGCTGCCGCCGACGTGGCTCTCTCTCTCGCACTTTTGTAGGTGTCTCCACCCTCTTACGTAGTGTTTTCTATTGATGGTTTGTTCATTTGTTCATTTATGGTTTGATTTGTAGCAACTATTGATGATTTTTTATTTATTGGTCAATTTTTGTAGCAACTATCAGCTCGATTTTGGAGTACTTATCAGGTATATAATTTTGTCCAACTTTTTTTCATTTCTTGGTTAGTTATTTAGATGGCTTCCTTTGAGAATATTATATTTGTCAACATTGGGTCAATTTTTGTAGCAACTATTGATGGTTTTTTATTAGTTACAAAAAATGGAACCAAAATCTCGATTTTTGGTTTGTTTATCAGGTATATACTATATTTTGCACTACCAGCTCGATTTTTTGTTTATTTATCATGTATATAATTTTTTTCATATGAGATTACAACTATGGTTTGGGTTAATTTCTTTTAGGTGTGGGTTTTTGGTTCAAAGCATCTCGCGTATTGGGTTTTAGGGCTTGCTGGCATTTATTTTTTTGGTTTTTATTTACGTTTTGAGATATTCATTTAGTATTTATTTTTGGTTCTTTGTTTTTCTGTCTATCTGAATATGAGTTTTAATTTCCAAGTTTAGTTTTTAGGGGTTTCTATAAAGGTATTGGTTTGGAAATTTTCTTTGATCATATATGTAATGTATGTTTATTTCTGACCATTGCAGGTACCAATGAGAGTTCTAAGCAGAGTAGAAGTGAGAAGAAGAGTCGCAAGGCAATGTTGAAGCTGGGCATGAAGCCTGCTACAGCTGTTAGTAGGGTCACCATCAACATAACAAAAAATGTAAGAATCTGATGTGGTTTGTATGTCGAAATAACCTCTTTGTTGCCAATACCCCTTTTAGGGGGAACTATTACAGGAGGTTTTGAGCAATACATAGGGGGTATTTGCAGAAAAATAACAAAAAAAATGAAAGAATCTATCATATTTTATGGGAGAGTGTAAAAAATCCCAAACTCTCATGGTTTTGCAAATATTATGTTCAAATAATCTGTTGTTGCAAAGACCCCTTTGGGGACTATTTTGTGATGTTTTTGCAAAAAAAAAAAACAAAGCAAAGCAAAGAAAGGGGTAAGACTATTCATATTCATATTCATATTTCTACACTTTTCAGAAGTAATTTTTAATATACGAGTAGAATTAATGATTCTCTGTTTAGATATTGAGTAATTTTTAATGTACGAGCAGACATAGTGATTTAGATATGCTCATCTGGTATTTCTTACTTCTCATCTGATTCAAGGCATTTCTTACTTCTCATGAGTCAAATGCTTTAAGGATCTGACATAGGAGAAGCATAGGGAGTTCATCACGAAGCACAATTAATGGAAGAACAGTTATTGAACAGGTTAATGTGATCATTGGTTGTTTTTGCTAATTTTTTAGGTACTAATGTGTTCGTTGGTTGTTTATGAAATTATAAATTATTTAGACTTTTGTTTCGACCCTATATTTTATTTTTTTGGTATGCCCTAGGTTTTTACACGAGGTTTATAAGGATTGACATTAATTGATTAAACACTTTGGATTTCTGCAGTTTGAATTTTAAAGGATGAACGTTGTAGCAAAAATTCAATAAACATACCTTCTATGTTATTTTGACTTTGTTTTAGGCAAACTTTTAGACACTTATAATTTAGTTGATTTATTAGTATCAAGTCAGTAATAGTATGTTCTTAATAGTATCAAGTCATTAATGCCTCGAGTTAGTAATAGTATCAAGTCAGTAATGCCTCAAGTCAGTAATTAGTATCATCTTTTCTTCATCTTCTTATAGCAGTTTTCCTATTATGATCTTCTTATAAATTTTTGGATCATACATAGACTATTTACTATTTAGTATTGGGGAATTGAAGTTCAAAATTTAGTATTGGGAAATTTAAGTTCAAAACTATATATTCTTGCAGGCTCACTTATTTTAGGTTTTGAAAGTTCAAAATTTGGGAACTAATGTATGTCAATTCAACATTGTAATCAATGTATGTTCAGTGTTGGTAATGTATGTGTCCTTAGTCTACTGTCCGTTTTGTTTAGTATTGTTTTTTGAGGTCCATGCTTTTTTACAACTAAATAGCAGCATTGCGAAGAAGCTATGTAGCTTATCACTACATAGCAACCTATATAGCCACTATGTAGCAGCTATTTAACTGCTATATAGAAGTTATATAGAAGCTATATAACAGATATATAACTGCTATGTAGCTACATAGCTGCTATATAACAGTTATATAGCTGTTATGTAGCTGCTATATAACTGCTATACTCTCTGTTTCCCCACTCTTTATGTAGGTAATTTTCTAACGATCACTAGAAAATGGAGCACTCGAGACAAACTCACTCTTGAGCTTCCCTCTAAGCCTGAGAACTGAGAGCATTCAAGGTATTTTCAGATGCTAAAAAACTTATTCTATAAAGGTGCGTTTGATTGCCAATATTTTCTATAGAAAACATGGAGATTCTATTACAGATTCCCCCTTAGTCTCGCAAAATTGTTTTTTAACTACAATTTTAGCGACTCAGCAGGAAGTATTTCACATATTCGGGTGTGCAACCTCCTCTGATTTACATAAGCAGAATTGATTTGATGACGACCCTTAGCTCATTATTAGTTGTCATCTACTGTAATGAATCCGTGGTATATGAGAAAAACATAACAGAATATACTGATTTGGTATCTGAGCCTTTGTAGTGCCGAAGCGTGATGTCAACAAATAATTATTGAAACTGCAAAAAAATAAACAAAGAGATGGAGAAAGAAATCTGGAATACAAAAAAGTAGAGAACTAAACAACTGTTAAATAAACGACATCAACAAGAGGCTTTAGCACAAAAAGAGGCACTTGAAAAATATTACAGGACTCATAGCTATAACATAACACTGTTAGCTGCTGCAGCAGCAATAAAATTACAACAACCAGATCTTACCATGTTTGAAGAAAGATCCCATCAAATTAATTTCCAACTCTGATAACATTTTGACATCATATATATCTCTGTGGAGTAACCAAAACCAAAAAATTCTGAATGTGTCCTTTCATGACAAATCCTACATAAAACCATATTCACATTTACCAAATAGCCAGATTTGTGTTATTTAAAGTTCCTGAACATACAATAAATGTCTAATTTTATTTTTAATATTTTAAAATCTAATTTAGATTCCTGAACATCACAATGATTGAGTGTGAAAAACTTGATTTCTAGAACATGATTTTGTGTTATATATGTTAACTCTTCATGATTTTCTCTACAGGGGATATTCTGAGATGTCAAGCACGGAGGTTCAAAAGGTTCTGTAATGCCCCGCCTAATACTAGGTATGGTTCTATCCAACTCTCTCCCCCAGCTCATTCACTATTTTTTCATCAATCTCTAGCAGGTTAGGGGTGTAACTGCTGGGGGGTTAGCGTGGTATTGTAGTTATTGTAGGTGCGATGGGGATGTAGGAGCAGTGTTTGGCGAGGTTGGGTTTTGATTGTGAGTGGGTGAGGTGATCAGAGAAGGTTTGAGAGGAGTTATGGGAGTAATGTATGTCATTTGTGCACATTTTATTTGTAAAGCAAATGCACTTTGGATATTATATTTCTTTGGCTTTCCAAATTATTGTTTCAAAATAGGTTTACATTATAGATTAATTGTGGGGTAGTTATTGAAGTGTAGTTGGATTGAAATCGCCAATATAGATTTAGTAAAGAAATGAACTTTTGTGTTAGTAGCACTAATTTCTTGATTTCACAGTATTTTAGATCATCTCTTCATTTCTTGAAATTAATATGTGAAGGACACAACATGAAATTACACTGATGTGAATGACACAACATGAGATTGGCTAACTACTATGTCGGCGATGAAGAGATGATGACATTAATCATTTGTTTGTTCATGTGGATGTTTCAAAGCCTGCTTAAACGGATTCTTTGCATTTTCTCCATGGCCTTTATCCTGATGCATTGGGAACTCACTCTGTTTCTATGAGACCCAAGAGACCGTCTTCGATTATTCTCCTGCTTCCCACTAAAGGTCAATAAAGTCTACTAATAAGATCAATAGGATTATATCAAGTAAATATTCCATTCAAAGGACCAATCGAGTGTTTTACTATTTTGTTATGTTCTATTTTTTTTTCACTTAACTTTGGTCCTAATTTTTACTGTTTGTCATCTCGCTGTTGCAGATTATAGAAAGACCAAAATATTACACTAAATGTTAAATTAGATATAGACTAGCGGGGGTTAATGTCTAATTTATATGTAAAACAATGGGTTAAGGTTACTGAGGGAACCGTTTAATTTGAGAACCAAAGTCCAATAACTAAAATTTATGGGGCTAAAGTCAGTTTCAACCTACAATTTTGGGACCAGAGGCCAAATGCCTCCTTATTTAACTGTCAGTTTCAACCTACAGTTATCGTCGAATCTCAAATAGCTGAAGACTTAAACGTAAAAGCAGGAATACAACAATCCTAAAAATAGGGCTCTATAGCAAAAACGTTAAGCTGAAAGCGAAATAAGCCGTGCAGATCCTATGGACACTAGAACCTGATGCTCTGATACCACCTGTGACACCCCGCCTAATTAAATACCGGGCGATCACTCCTTTATTAAATTAAATCAAGGTAAACAGTTGGTTCATTCTCAGCATCACTGTCGATAAAAAATAATTTTTCCAATTTAACAACCTAAATAATTAAGCTAAGTGTCAAAACATTTTCCATACAAAACTTTCCAAATTTTAATTAAAGAAAAAGATTTATTTTAATTAAAACAACATTTCTACAATAAAGAATCACACCACAATAAACCAAATAACATAATACATTCGTCAATCGAATGTCAACAAATGGAACTAAAACCACAAATCCATCCTGAATAAATCCCATAGAACAATACTGGAAATAAATGAAATATAAAATCCCAACAACAAATGAAATGATGAAAAGGGCGACACGTGCCCAATAAATGAGAATAATAGGAGTGGAGTCAATAACTGAAGTCGTCTACTCAAGTGACCTGCAACTCCCACCTAAGCTGCAGCTCGTTCTTCTCAAGGGATCCTAAGCAAGACGCCCCTGTGGCGGGGCACCTGAAAGTATACATATATATATACAAGAGAGAGAGAGGAAGAGAAACGGGTCAGAGCCCGAAAGTGTGTTTGATTTTAAAATACGTTAAGCAAGTATTTAAATTGATACAGGCCAAATTAAAATCATATTAGTTCGACACTCTCTTGAGAAATTCTCACCTCTCTTCTAATGTGCACGCCTATCGTACTAACCTTCACAAATAATTTAGTTTATCTTAACTTACTCATAAGCTTTCAAAACCGAATGATGACAATGTTTTAAAAAGGTTACTTTCAATTTGTAGCACTCCTCTCGTTTTAGCTTCATTAAATTATAAAGTTTCCCAGTGTCTTCTCATACTTTCACAAAACAAGTATTTATTAATGTGTCAACAACTATGTCCTACTTATTAAATCACAGTAGGCAGTTTAAAGTTTATAACCTCATATATATATTAACTACTCGTATAATATATATATATAACAGAACCCCAACTAAACTATGGTGCGGGCATACTCTGCTATCCAATCCCCGTATCGCTCACACAAAGGGAAATACAAGTTCGGAATCACTCTCGAACTGTATTAACATATACAAAACAACGTTGAGGCGAAGCATAGATTCCAAGTCCAAGAGGTCAGTACATACCCACACGTCTCTTAGGACCGTCCGACTATCAATCTGATAGCCCGTACCTAGGATCTCTATCTTCTAGGGTACGAATCAATATCCCCCATAAAGCAACACAGGATAAGATCGTCCCAGCGCGGTAACCTCAGGGATAGCAAGTAGCGCGGGTACGTTTTTCACATGTATATAATATATGTACACACAATCAAATAAATATATTCATTTCATCATATTAATATAGGTTCCTCTCGTAACCCATAGTCACAACATTTATCCTTAATTTTCTCATTATTATGATTACGTATAAGGTTTTGTCTCTAACCTTAACTCGAAGGGTTTTCTCACTAGCTATGTGCCACTCATGGATTCTATCCATCCAAGTAGCAAAATCAGTAGGTAAACGTCTATTCACTATCATAAGTATTTGACGTAATCTCTCACTTGAATTACGTAGTTTCCTCGTCCTTTAAATAATTGTCCCTAAAATACAATTATCATCTCATAATAAGGTTCTCAACAATTAATCATATGCCCTACTGGTCTCTCCTATATCCCAAAACATTTTATTCATAAAGCCCAAAAGCTATTTCACGGTGAATCATGTTCGATTAATTAAACAAGGGGAAATAAGAGTCTGCCAGGAAGGGTCGATCGATCGAGGTCTGGGGCTCGATCGATCGAAGCTCTAGGCTCGATCGATCGATCAAGCAGGTCTGCGAAATCCTGCAGAAGTGCAGTTACGGGTTTTACCAAAATTCTTCACCCAAATCAATATTTTCCAACACTAATCGTCCCAAAACTCCTACTACAAACATAATAACATATTTCCAGATGTTTTTAACGTTAAGCATGCGTATATCCATCATTAAACAAGGTTAAACAACCCAAAATCTCATTTAAACATCAAGAACCCTAATGTTTTCTTAAATTTTGTTCTAATCAGTTTTCTCCAGAATTTCCTTCTAATATAACATCAAAAATTTGTGGGTTAATCATCTACTTCACATACTATTTCCAGAATATGGTTATAATGTTTTCTACATGCAAATTCCTATCAAAATTTGGGGTTTTCTTCCATTTATTACACTCCTAATCATTCCTACACTAATATGAATATTGCACTAACGAAATATGCAAGTTAAACACTTGCCTGGGATTTCAGAGGTCTGGTTTCCTGCTGATATTGGTGTGGTTGCGTTCTCCTCCTCGCGATCTACGCGTTGGTGGTGACGGTGGTGCAAATGGTGGTGTTTTTTGCCTTGAATCACCTTGAGAGCTCTCTCCTCTCTACTCCAATGGCCGTTCTAGGGTTCTGAATGTTCTAACCATAAAAGGCTGACTTAAATGGCTGCTAAGGATGGCTGAAATTCGTGGGTTTAATTACCCTATTTTGTAAAATGACCAAAATGCCCTCCCGGGTCACTAATTAAGCCTAAAAACATCCCGAGACCCAAACTAAACTCCCTGGTACACTTTTCTGACTATCTCGACCTTTCCGGACGCGTTGGCGCACTCAAAACGATCATACGAACAACTTATAAAATATTCACTTTTATATCTCAATAATTAGTCCCAACGCGACACGGGCGCGTCCCGACTAAAATTCTCAAAATTATTATTTCATTCACTCGTGACCTATAATATAACCCATATCATATATTCCTATGCTCATTAGTAATATTCGACAATTTTATATAATTACTAACTCTCGTCACGTTAATAATTATAACATAATTAATTTCCGGATTTTTATTAAATAATTCACTCCCATTAAATTTAATAAAACCCCCAAGTTAATATAGCATAAAAATACGGGGTATTACATACTTCCCCCTAATAACGGAATTTCGTCCCGAAATTCGGAAAATAAGGCATACCTGATGAGAACAAATCTGGATATCTCTCGCGCATATCTGCCTCACGCTCCCAAGTGGATTCCTCCACATTATGGTGTTCCCACTGGACCCGCACAAGTGGAACTATCTTCGACCTCAATCTCCTCTCACTATAGTCTAGGATAGCCACCGGTCTCTCCTCGTAGGAGCTATCAGGCTGTAAGTCGATCTCCTCTATCACGATGTGAGTATGGGCCATATCATCTCGAAGGTATCGTCTCAACGACGAGATGTGAAATACATCGTGAATGCGATGTAGATATTCCGGCAGTCCCAATCTGTATGCAACTGTCCCAATCCTCTCGATGATGGGAAATGGTCCCACGTACCTCGGAGCCAACTTTCCCTTCTTCCCGAACCTTATCACTCCTTTCATGGGAGACACACGCAGTAACACTTGGTCCCCCACATTAAACTCCCGGAAGAACCGTTTCGCATCGGCATAACTCTTCTCTCTGTCCTGGGCTACTCGAATGTGACCCCTGATCATCTCAATCCTCGCAGAGGTCTCCTGAATCACCTCTGGTCCTAGCAACTTGTCATCCCCCACCTCAAGCCAACAAGTTGGGGAACGACAAGGCCTGCCATACAAAGCCTCAAATGGAGCCATACCAATCGTGAACTGATAAGAGTTATTATAAGCAAACTCTACCAGTGGAAGGTGTGGCTCCCAACCTCCTCCAAAATCGAGAACACACATGCGTAGCATATCCTCTAACATCTGATTAGTACGCTCTGTCTGCCCATCTGTCTGTGGGTGATAAGCTGAACTCAACCTCAACTCAGTACCCATAGCCTCCTGAAAGCTTTCCCAAAAATGCGACACGAAAATCTTATCTCTATCGGACACAATATTCAGGGCCACCCCGTGTAATTTGACAATCTCAGCGATGAACAACTGAGCATACTGACCCGTGGTATAATCTATCCTCACCGGTAGAAAATGAGCCACCTTGGTCAGACGGTCTACAATCACCCAGATAGAATCGTGGCCCCTCTGTGATGTAGGCAACCCTGTAATGAAGTCCATGGAAATACTCTCCCACTTCCACGCGGGTACTTCCAATGGCTGAAGCAATCCTGACGATTTCTGGTGGTCCACCTTAACCAGCTGGCAGGTAGAACACTTGGCCACAAAATCAGCAATGTCTTTCTTCATCCCATTCCACCAGTATTGTCGCCTCATATCCTGGTACATCTTATCTCCTCCCGGATGTACTGCAAATCGGGACCCATGAGAATGAGTCATCACTTCGTGACGTAACTCTGCTCCTTCTGGAACCACCAGTCTCCCATTAAACCGTAAACCTCCATCAGAACTAACAGAATAGGACTCAGCACCCTCGGCTAGAAGTCGCACAATCTGCTCCTGGCAAAACGGATCTGTGGTCTGCGCCTGTATCACCCTCGTAACAATTTCGGGTGTGACTGACATGACGGATATAAACGAACGGGCTACTGCGTCTTGGTGGCCCAACTCCTTCCACTTTGCTTTCCAAACGTCGGCTACATCGTCTACCGGTCTACGGCTCAACGCATCAGCAACTACGTTGGCCTTCCTCGGATGGTATTGTATGTCAAACTGGTAGTCTTTCACAAACTCTAACCACCTGCGCTGACGCATGTTCAGCTCTTGTTGAGTGAACAGGTACTGCAATGACTTATGGTCTGTGAACAAATGGAATTTCTCTCCCAATAGATAGTGTCTCCACATCCTCAATGCAAATACAACCGCTGCTAACTCCAGGTCATGGGTGGGGTAATTCTTCTCATGAGGCTTAAGCTTGCGGGAAGCAAAAGCTATAGCCTTCTCCTCCTGCTGGAGTACTCCTCCAAGTCCCCGTAAAGACGCATCAGTGTAAACCAGGTACTCCACACCCGGTTTCGGTAAGGCAAGGACTGGTGCTGAAGTAAGCTTATCTTTTAGCTCGTCGAAAGCTAATTGACAAGCATCATCCCAAACATACGGTACCCCTTTGCGAGTCAAATTCGTCAACGGACCCGCTATCTTGGAGAATCCCCGAATAAATCTCCTGTAGTATCCGGCTAACCCCAAGAAACTACGTACCTCTGTCGGTGTCGTGGGCTGTCCCCACTCCCTCACTGCTGATACCTTACTTGGGTAAACTGCTATCCCTTGCTCAGAAACAACATGGCCCAAGAACTATACCTCTCGCAACCAGAATCCACACTTCTCGTACTTAGCATACAACTGATGCTCTCGCAGAGTCGGAAGAACCTGCCTCAAGTGCTCGGCATGCTCCTCCTCGGAATGGGAATATATCAGGATGTCATCTATGAAGACAATGACAAACTGATCCAAGAACTCTCTGAACACTCGATTCATTAAGTCCATGAATACGGCTGGAGCATTAGTGAGGCCAAACGGCATCACTCTGAACTCGTAAGACCCATATCTCGTCAAGAATGCAGTCTTTGAAACATCCTGCTCCCAAATACGTAGTTGATGGTACCCCGACCTCAGATCTATCTTCGAAAAGAAACTCGCTCCCCTAAACTGGTCGAACAGATCATCGATTCGAGGCAACGGATACTTATTCCGTATCGTGACCTTGTTCAATTCCCGTTAGTCCACACACAACCTCAGTGAACCATCTCTCTTCTTCACAAACAAAACTGGAGCGCCCCAAGGTGAGGTACTTCTGCGAATGAATCCCTGACCTAACAGCTGCTCGATCTGATCTCGTAGTTCTCGCATCTCTGCCGGAGCCATACGGTATGGTGCGCGTGCTATAGGTCTCGTATCTGGCAATAAGTCTATAACAAAGTCTATCTCTCGCCTGGTATTTCCTGAAACACATCGGAATATTCCCTAACAACTGGGATCGAATCCAAAGGGATCACGACCTCCTTAGAGGTATCCTCCTCTATGTAATACAAATGAGCGGTCGAACCTCCCTCTGGGCGAGGCATCACCACTACAAACATCTCCTGCCCCGAAATGGCAAAAATAATGCTCCCACCGAAGCAATCAATCATGGCCCTATAAGCTGCGAGCCAATCCATACCGATAATCACATCGTGCTCATGCATGTCTAAAACTAACATGTCTGCAGGTAATACCAGACTACCGATCTCTATCCCCACTCCTCGGCATATAAAGAAAATAAGTGACCCACTCCCCAATGGTGAGTCTACACACGTCACTGTGCTCTCTGCTGTGGCTAACAACCCTAAGGCCTTCGCAAAATGCGTAGCTATAAAATAATGCGTGGTCCCCGTATCAAATTAAACCCGACCTATAGTACCATGGATAGGCAACGTACCCTCAATCGCGGGTGGTGCCTGTGGAGCTGCTGCCTGGTGGACGTTATAGACACGTCCATACTGTAACTTCCCCTGCTGCACTGGAGCTGCTGGAATGGCTGGTAGGGCTGGCGCTTGGGCCGGAGTTGGAAGGGTAGGTGGAAAAAGTGGCCTCTGTGGCTCATTACGGGCTCCCTGCTGCTGTGGGGCCCTATCGCCTTCTGGGCAATCCTGACGCTTATGGCCATGCTTTCCGCACACAAAACACCGACCTCTGAAATTACCTCACCTCTGTCCCTGCTGACCACGGCCCTGCTGGCCGTTACCTCCACGCCATTGGCCCTGTTGCCCCTAATGTGCACGATGTTGGCCCTGCTGGACCTCTTGCTGACCCTGCTGTCGGTGCTGACCCTGCTGATTAGGCTGGCCCTGCTGGTCCTGCCTATAACCCCCATTTCCCTGCCTGGGATCACCCGAACGGAATCGCTTAGTAGGGACCCCCTGATGGGAACTCTGCTCGTGCTGACGAGTCTGTCCATGAGATGGTGCCCCACCGGCACCGTTACCCCCGGTCCTGCCCTGCTGGCTGGACTCTCCTGCTCTCTTGCTTCCTTGAAGATGGAAGCGGTGATTCTGGCAATGTAGTAATGCTTCATTGAGTACATATGTGAACGTACTCAGGGATAAGTTCCCAATAAGGTGCTGACGGATCCTCCAAGCTAACCCGTCGACAAACAACAAAATCTTCTTGCTCTCAGTAGGAGCCTCATCTGCCACAATGGTGAGAAGTCTCGTGAACTCCTCCTCATACTCTGCTACAGTAATATTATCTTGCTTCAGATTTAGTAGTTTCCGCCTCATCTCAGTCTGCACTGCAAGTGGAAAGTACTTGCGGTCAAACTGCTCCCAGAACATCTGAATAGGGATCGTGTCCCTCTCCTCCAAAGTAGTAGTGGACTCCCACCACTGCAACGCGGCTCCCACCAGCTTAAAGGAAGCCAATAACTGCTTTTGTACCTAGGTTCACTCATACATGCGAAGATGCCGCTGGATGTCTTTCTTCCATTAGCTAACCGTGACAATATCGGAGCTACCCGAAAACTCAGGGGGATGTGCTTTCTGAAAAGCATCTAGAACCCTCTCCCATGCAGATGGAAGTTGTGCTGGTACTGGCGCCACTGCCTGAACCTGGGGTGGAGCCTGCTGAATCACTGCTATCGCGGCATTAACCGCCTGAGAAACTATGGCGGCTACTTCATTAGCATTCATTGTGCCTGGTGCCAGAGCTGCTGGCTGCTCGGCCTAGGCACGCCTATCTCTCAGAGCACGTCTCGGAGGCATCTGAAACGTGAACAAAATTTATCAGTGTACAGTTATCATCGAATCTCAAATAAATGAAGACTTAAACGTAAAAGCAGGAATACAACAATCCTAAAAATAGGGCTCTATAGCAAAAACGTTAAGCTGAAAGCGAAATAAGCCGTACAGATCCTATGGACACTAGAACCTGATGCTCTGATACCACCTGTGACACCCCGCCTAATTAAATACCGGGCGATCACTCCTTTATTAAATTAAATCAAGGTAAACAGTTGGTTCATTCTCAGCATCACTGTCGATAAAAAATAATTTTTCCAATTTAACACCCTAAATAATTAAGCTAAGTGTCAAAACATTTTCCATACAAAACTTTCCAAATTTTAATTAAAGAAAAAGATTTATTTTAATTAAAACAACATTTCTACAATAAAGAATCACACCACAATAAACCAAATAACATAATACATTCGTCAATCGAATGTCAACAAATGGAACTAAAACCACAAATCCATCCTGAATAAATCCCATAGAACAATACTGGAAATAAATGAAATATAAAATCTCAACAACAAATGAAATGATGAAAAGGGCGACACGTGCCCAATAAATGAGAATAATAGGAGTGGAGTCAATAACAGAAGCCGTCTACTCAAGTGACCTGCAACTCCCACCTAAGCTGCAGCTCGTTCTTCTCAAGGGATCCTAAGCAAGACGCCCCTGTGGCTGGGCACCTGAAAGTATACATCTATATATACAAGAGAGAGAGAGAGAGAGAGAGGAAGAGAAACGGGTCAGAGCCCGAAAGTGTGTTTGATTTTAAAATACGTTAAGCAAGTATTTAAATTGATACAGGCCAAATTAAAATCATATTAGTTCGACACTCTCTTGAGAAATTCTCACCTCTCTTCTAATGTGCACGCCTATCGTACTAACCTTCCCAAATAATTTAGTTTATCTTAACTTACTCATAAGCTTTCAAAACCGAATGATGACAATGTTTTAAAAAGGTTACTTTCAATTTGTAGCACTCCTCTCGTTTTAGCTTCATTAAATTATAAAGTTTCCCAGTGTCTTCTCATACTTTCACAAAACAAGTATTTATTAATGCGTCAACAACTATGTCCTACTTATTAAATCACAGTAGGCAGTTTAAAGTTTATAACCTCATATATATATATATATATATATATATTAACTACTCGTATAATATATATATATAACAGTACCCCAACTAAACTATGGTGCGGGCATACTCTGCTATCCAATCCCCGTATCGCTCACACAAAGGGAAATACAAGTTCGGAATCACTCTCGAACTGTATTAACATATACAAAAAACAACGTTGAGGCGAAGAATAGATGCCAAGTCCAAGAGGTCAGTACATACCCACACGTCTCTTAGGACCGTCGGACTATCAATCTGATAGCCTGTACCTAGGATCTCTATCTTCTAGGGTACGAATCAATATCCCCCATAAAGCAACACAGGATAAGATCGTCCCAGCGCGGTAACCTCAGGGATAGCAAGTAGCGCGGGTACGTTTTTCACATGTATATAATATATGTACACACAATCATATAAATATACTCATTTCATCATATTAATATAGGTTCCTCTCGTAACCCATAGTCACAACATTTATCCTTAATTTTCTCATTATTATGATTACGTATAAGGTTTCGTCTCTAACCTTAACTCGAAGGGTTTTCTCACTAGCTATGTGCCACTCGTGGATTCTATCCATCCAAGTAGCAAAATCAGTAGGTAAACGTCTATTCACTATCATAAGTATTTGACGTAATCTCTCACTTGAATTACGTAGTTTCCTCATCCTTTAAATAATTGTCCCTAAAATACAATTATCATCTCATAATAAGGTTCTCAACACTTAATCATATGCCCTACTAGTCTCTCCTATATCCCAAAACATTTTATTCATAAAGCCCAAAAGCTATTTCACGGTGAATCATGTTCAATTAATTAAACAAGGGGAAATAAGAGTCTGCCAGGAAGGGTCGATCGATCGAGGTCTGGGGCTCGATCGATCGAACCTTCGATCAATCGAAGCTCTAGGCTCGATCGATCGATCAAGCAGGTCTGCGAAATCCTGCAGAAGTGCAGTTACGGGTTTTACCAAAATTCTTCACCCAAATCAATATTTTCCAACACTAATCGTCCCAAAACTCCTACTACAAACATAATAACATATTTCCAGATGTTTTTAACATTAAGCATGCGTATATCCATCATTAAACAAGGTTAAACAACCCAAAATCTCATTTAAACATCAAGAACCCTAATGTTTTCTTAACTTTTGTTCTAATCAGTTTTCTCCGGAATTTCCTTCTAACATAACATCAAAAATTCGTGGGTTAATCATCTACTTCACATACTATTTCCAGAATATGGTTATAATGTTTTCTACATGCAAATTCCTATCAAAATTTGGGGTTTTCTTCCATTGATTACACTCCTAATCATTCCTACACTAATACGAATATTGCACCAATGAAATACGCAAGTTAAACACTTGCCTGGGATTTCAGAGGTCTGGTTTCCTGCTGATATTGGTGTGGTTGCGTTCTCCTCCTCGCGATCTACGCGTTGGTGGTGACGGTGGTGCAAATGGTGGTGTTTTTGGCCTTGAATCACCTTGAGAGCTCTCTCCTCTCTACTCCAATGGCCGTTCTAGGGTTCTGAATGTTCTAACCCTAAAAGGCTGACTTAAATGGCTGCTAAGGATGGCTGAAATTCGTGGGTTTAATTACCCTATTTTGTAAAATGACCAAAATGCCCTCCAGGGTCACTAATTAAGCCTAAAAACATCCCGAGACCCAAACTAAACTCCCGGGTACACTTTTCTGACTATCTCGACCTTTCCGGACGCGTTGGCGCACTCAAAATGACCATACGAATAACTTATAAAATATTCACTTTTATATCTCAATAATTAGTCCCGACGCGACACGGGCGCGTCCCGACTAAAATTCTCAAAATTATTATTTCATTCACTCGTGACCTATAATATAACCCATATCATATATTACTATGCTCATTAGTAATATTCGACAATTTTATAAAATTACTAACTCTCGTCACATTAATAATTATAACATAATTAATTTTCCGATTTTTATTAAATAATTCACTCTCATTAAATTTAATAAAACCCCCAAGTTAATATAGCATAAAAATACGGGGTATTACATGTAGTGCCGAAGCGTGATGTCAACAAATAATTATTGAAACTGCAAAAAAATAAACAAAGAGATGGAGAAAGAAATCTGGAATACAAAAAAGTAGAGAACTAAACAACTGTTAAATAAACGACATCAATAAGAGGCTTTAGCACAAAAAGAGGCACTTGAAAAATATTACAGGACTCATAGCTATAACATAACACTGTTAGCTGCTGCAGCAGCAATAAAATTACAACAACCAGATCTTACCATGTTTGAAGAAAGATCCCATCAAATTAATTTCCAACTCTGATAACATTTTGACATCATATATATCTTTGTGGAGTAACCAAAACCAAAAAATTCTGAATGTGTCCTTTCATGACAAATCCTACATAAAACCACATTCACATTTACCAAATAGCCAGATTTGTGTTATTTAAAGTTCCTGAACATACAATAAATGTCTAATTTTATTTTTAATATTTTAAAATCTAATTTAGATTCCTGAACATCACAATGATTGAGTGTGAAAAACTTGATTTCTAGAACATGATTTTGTGTTATATATGTTAACTCTTCATGATTTTCTCTACAGGGGATATTTTGAGATTTCAAGCACGGAGGTTCAAAAGGTTCTGAAATGCCCCACCTAATACTAGGTATGGTTCTATCCAACTCTCTCCCCCAGCTCATTCACTATTTTTTCATCAATCTCTAGCAGGTTAGGGGTTTAACTGCTGGGGGGTTAGCGTGGTATTGTAGTTATTGTAGGTGCGATGGGGATGTAGGAGCAGTGTTTGGCGTGGTTGGGTTTGGATTGTGAGTGGGTGAGGTTATCAGAGAAGGTGTGAGAGGAGTTATGGGAGTAATGTATGTCATTTGTGCACATTTTATTTGTAAAGCAAATGCACTTTGGATATTATATTTCTTTGGCTTTCCAAATTATTGTTTCAAAATAGGTTTACATTATAGATTAATTGTGGGGTAGTTATTGAAGTGTAGTTGGATTGAAATCGCCAATATAGATTTAGTAAAGAAATGAACTTTTGTGTTAGTAGCACTAATTTCTTGATTTCACAGTATTTTAGATCATCTCTTCATTTCTTGAAATTAATATGTGAAGGACACAACATGAAATTACACTGATGTGAATGACACAACATGAGATTGGCTAACTACTATGTCGACGATGAAGAGATGATGACATTAATCATTTGTTTGTTCATGTGGATGTTTCAAAGCCTGCTTAAACGGATTCTTTGCATTTTCTCCATGGCCTTTATCCTGATGCATTGGGGACTCACTCTGTTTCTATGAGACCCAAGAGACCGTCTTCGATTATTCTCCTGCTTCCCACTAAAGGTCAATAAAGTCTACTAATAAGATCAATAGGATTATATCAAGTAAATATTCCATTCAAAGGACCAATCGAGTGTTTTACTATTTTGTTATGTTCTATTTTTTTTTCACTTAACTTTGGTCCTAATTTTTACTGTTTGTCATCTCGCTGTTGCAGATTATAGAAAGACCAAAATATTACAGTAAATGTTAAATTAGATATAGACTAGCGGGGGTTAATGTCTAATTTATATGTAAAACAATGGGCTAAGGTTACTGAGGGAACCGTTTCATTTGAGAACCAAAGTCCAATAACTAAAATTTATGGGGCTAAAGTCAGTTTCAACCTACAATTTTGGGACCAGAGGCCAAATGCCTCCTTATTTAACTGTATGGGATTTTTCGTTGATTATTTGTTGGCTGTTTTGCAGGTGTGAGTCTTACTCGATGTATCCACAAACATATGGTCTTCTTCACCTGGATGGCCTCTTTACTACTAAAAGTCCAAGGTAAGGAAGACATTGTGCTTAAATTTGCCCTTCTCTTCAATATCATCTTGCTGACATTTGTAATGTGCATCTTTCCACCAATTTTGGTTATAGAAAGTATGGAGAAATGAATTAGATTTCAAAATTTTGTCATGTTTTTCAACCAAGTAGATATGCCAAGTTACGTATGAATTTGTATTGAATGTATACTGAATTGAATTCATGTTTGATATTGATAGATTAGTTACATGACTAAATTCTTACTACTGTGTTTCTTACTACTGTGTATACTGAATTGAATTTGTTTTGAATGTATACTGAATTGAATTCATGTTTGGTCAGCTCTGTTCCAAATTGATGCGACGATGATGTTCTTGAGTTGATGTTCTAAAGTTGAGTGTCTGTATACACTTAGTTGGAATAGTTTCTTATGCAACAAGCAGATTGACAATGATGATGTGAACTCCTTTGACATAACCCAAGTTAGAGACATTTTTACCACAGAGGTTTATTTCAAGCCTCAGCCATCCAATGATAGTCGTGATGATGTCAGTAGGCCCAAAAAGAGGATTCGGCGGTCAAAAGACTCTAATGTTCCAAATTTTAGCGATAATTTGATTGGTTTAAAAGGTGGAGCTGATATTCACAACCTAAAAGGTGCTACCCCTTTATCCGCGACAGCTGCAATTATGAGGAAGCATCTACAGTATCTGAATAGGTCACAAAATCAATGCACGAGGATGATTTAATTGTCATACATGACATGACATTATGATTCCAAGGTAACAATCTTGAAAACCGTGTGTTCCCCCATAATATGTCACAGAATCAATGAACATGGATGATTTCTTAATCATCTTTGATGATTTTAAAAAATACTCCATTTCTCTACGATTATCATGGTTCAAAACATTTGTAGTTTGGGGTATGCAATCTAGCCCTTAATTGAACCCACGCCAAGCTATCCCACGATAGATGCATATATGCAGATTTAGTATGCCTTGAAAACACCGTCCTGGTGTCAGCAACCATAAAAAAACATCGTGTCCAAAGACTTTGGGAGCATTGTACTCCCCATATCTGAGGAGTATTCAATAAAGAATTAGGGCCCATTGTTCCCCTTAAGCCTTTCAACAAGATAACATTATTAAGGATGCAGCCTTAATTTAAATCCTGAACACACATTTGCAAATACCATTAATGCTCAATGCCTTAGAGGTCATCCTAACTCTCAGACCCACGAAGTGTAATTTAAAGCATTTATAGATCCAATAAGACTGTAATATATATGTAAGACCATTGTATTAATATAATACTACGGTATCTAAAGCCTTTGGGGCCACTATACCCTTTAGATCCATGAAGGATTGTCTAGGAGAGGAATTTCTTCAAAGGTGGTGACCAAAATCAAGCCTATAAGTCAAACTACATGTTGTTAAGAATATAATATTATAGCTATAAAAAACTAAGCTGCGATTTTAATAAGGCTACAGAGTTAAGACAACCAGGTATACAAGTCACAGAAGACAAAAGATCAAGCAAGTCTAACATTAATCTGCGGTTGAAAAAAGGAACAAGCAAAATAATAAGACATATAAGGGTGAAGAATAAAAATTTCATTCCAGAACCAGACTTTTATAGAAGAATTATTTCACAAAATGGTTACAATAAAAAAGAAGTAAGGTCGTGGAAAAATCACAAGACTTTGTATCCTCTTCTTCATCTCCTTCATCCTCTCCTTCATCCTCCAAGCCATTTTTAATTTCTTCAGTCTTAAGTGTTGCATCCGCGGCCTCATACATTTACTTCCTAGAAAGATCATCAACCTCTTCAAGCTATTCAAACATTAAGTGTGCTTGACATTAGAGAATCTATAAGAAAATATGTTTTTCTTGGCCTCTGGATAGTTTTTGGAAACTTATGCCTCATCTCCTTATAGCTGCAGATGTACTATTTGTTCTTGCTGATAAAAAAGTCCCTGAATATATTAAAATTGTCCAAGGCATACTAAATAGCTTTCTTTAAGGCCTCATATGATCATCGACCACTTTTTTTAAGGCCTCATATTGCATATTGCATATTGCATATATGCATATTTGCATATATGCAGCTGCATATTGCATATATGCAACTTGCATTTTCCTATTTCACAAATCCAACTATTTATGGGTTTCACTATCAAGGTATACTCTACTTTACTTTTATTGTATACTCTACTTTGCTTTTATTCCTATAAGTATGTAGCTTAGAAGTGAATGCCGATAAGAAGGAATGAGAAATTCAATATGACAAGGTATGGGGTTGGTAGTATGATGTTGGTTTCTTTTAGATATCAAATAATATTAGGATGAAAAAAGCTTAGGATGAATCTTCTTTTCCTTGGATGAAGCGTAGGCTGAAAAAAACCTCATGTATGTTACTGATTGTATATTTACTATTGTGATTGCATCTTTGTTCGAGAAACTGATTAATTATGTTTATTGTTTGTCAAATCGTACAGAAAACCGAGAGGGAGAGAGTGATAATGGCGAGAGGTAGGAAGAAGGATGGGAAGACAACAATAGTAGCACCTAATCCAGAAGCAGATGAGTGTAAAAGACTTAAAATAATTGCAATTTCCAAAAACATGCTCTCCGATGCTCCCTCAAAGTCCTGCTCAGTTTCTCTCACCCCATCCAAGATGGTGGTCAAACACCACGACAAAGATATTTTGAGGAAGTCCCACAGAAAGAAGTAATTCATATTCTCCTTTCCCGACCTTCTAGTTCCCATCTCCGAATTTGGAATTTTTTTTTATATTGTTGAATTTGTTGTTACCCCTTAAACAGGGTGGATAGTCCAATAAACAAAGGAGACTCTGCCCAATTTTTTTTTTAAATTGACACTTTATTTTTTTTGAGACACTGAATTTGATTGATGAGAGTTGTATATTTCATTTTATATGTGAATTTGTTTAATGAATTTAGACAATATGGATGTTGAGCTATTTATTATTTGTTAAGTAGGGTGAATAGTTCCATAAACAAAGGAGACTATGCCCATTTTTTTTTTAAATTTGACACTTCGTTTTTTTAAGACAAAATGTGAATTCGATGGATGAATATTGTATATTTCGTATTATATGTGAATTTATTTAATGAATTTAGACTATTTGAATGTTATTGGACTATTTGTTGTTTGTTAAGCATGGTGAATAGTCCTATAAATAAATGATATTATGGCCAATTGTTTTAAAATTACACTTCGAAATTTTTGCGTTTCGCTATTACGCACTTAGTAAAATTGTCGCCGTTTCGAGATTACGTATTTTGGAAAATTTTGTCATGCCTTCAGGCACGGGCATACGTTAGTATATATATATGGGACAATGGTGTTTTACTATTCATTTTATGTTTATGTTTATCAAAATAATCAAAGGGTCTACATTTTGCCACGTGTACAAAATCTGGGGTTGAGATTAAAGAACTCTTCTCACAATACTAGGCAGGGCAAATGAGACAAATCGCCTATGGACCCCCAAACCCTACATCGTCGCTCATTCTCTCCCTCAGTCAATTTGATTCTTTTCCAAACCCTACCTCTCTCCTCCGCGCATCCCCTCCTCTCCTCCCTGCGCCGCACTCACCATACGTCCTCCCCCGCACCCTACGCACTGCAGCCCTTACCACTAACTTCATCATCCTATCGAGTTCAAGTAATTTGTGTTTTGGGGTTTTAATTTTTAGTGTGGGGTTTTAATGTTTAGATCTAATATATTTTTTGCTTGTAGATCTAACTTTGGGTACTTCGGATCTAATATGTGTAACCCAAAGCTGGCAAGTATGGCATCTCATTCTCAATATTGTAAATTTTTGTAGATTTTTTTGTGCGATCTGAAAATATATGGTTTCGATTTTGAAGTTTTCTAATGTTGATTTGTTTTTAGGGTTTTTTGTATATGCTCTGCATTTATGAATATATATGTGTGTGGTTTCGATTTAAGATTCAAAGGGGCTTTTGATTTGTTTCAAAATTAGGACTTTTTTATGGGTAAGATATGTATTAAAGCTTTTTCTGCATTTATGAATATATATGTGTGTGGTTTCGATTTAGGATTCAAAGGGGCTTTTGATTTGTTTCAAAATTAGGGTTTTTTTATGGGTAAGATATGTATTAAAGCTTTCTCTGCAATTATGAATATGTATGTGTGTGGTTTCGATTTAGGATTCAAAGGGGCTTTTGATTTGTTTCAAAATTAGGGCTTTTTTCCGATTTTGGGTTCTTTGTTTCTTTCATGTATATATCAATGCGGTTTCGACATTAATTTGTGAATATGCATACAAAGATATGAATTTAACATATGGATTTTTTGCATTTTATCTTAAGCAGAATGGAGACCGCTAGACTTCATGGATTTTAATTCTACGGTATTAACACTTTTTTTTTTTTTACTTCCGAGGTTTGATTTACGATTTCTAACTTCATTAGTTTTTGATTCATTTTTATAACTCCAATAAAAATTGTTTGGTTTGGTTTTAGGGTGCAAATTAGTTTAGGGTGCAAATTAGTTTAGGGAAAATAAGTTTGGTTTTAGGGTGCAAATTACTTTATATCAGTGTTTGGATTTAGGACTAACAACTAATATACTTCACAAGGACAGTATATGACACGTGAATGATTATTATTTTTGGATTTCTTTATTTTTCTTCTACTGTCATTTTTTTCCTTTTCGTGGGAATTAATATATGTATTGGAGGGCAGTGCAAGATTCGAACACAAGATGTTGCACGCAATATTAAGGCCATTCTCATGAATAAAGTCTAGGGGTCACAGGGGTCTTTGAGCATAATTTGGAAGGATGATGCGTCAACGCTTACTTTAGTTTGTTTGATTTTAGCATTTTATCATTTTTTATTAGATATAATCGGAGACTCAATCCCGAGTTTAAAGTTGTGAGTTACATGTTTGTGAAATTCTTTGTTGTTCCATTTATTCACTTATTCTATTAATCAATTAGATATTGGGGATGTTTTACAGTATATATTGTTGAGTTGCCTTTCCATTATCTTTATAGTTTTTCTGTTTCAAGGCTATGTATTAACGCATGCGCTGATTGTGATGATTCTTTGATTATGTGTTGACACGTGTCTTTATTTTCAGATGGAATCCTATTACACCAATGGTATCCGTAAGCATGCTATGCAATGCCGATTTGACAAATGGATAAAATCTTTTGCTGAAGAGTGAAGCACATTCGAAAAGAAATGACATCTCTTAAGGCGAACATTCGGTATACAAGGTATGTTTTAGGAGATGCCATATTCCTTGTTGTGGCTTATTTGTTTGTTTTGTTGTCATAACTCATTTTATTTATGGCATTATAATTTGTTTTATAAAACCCAATAGGTTTCTCTATTTACAGTATCACAGTTTGTTATCACCTTTTCCAAGCATCTGTATTGTTGGGAATTTTCTAAAAAATGTTTGATAATTGTGAGTGACAATTATGTTTACCGTGACATGGGGGAGTGTCTTCGCCTTGAGGTGAAATGATATTTTTCTCCGCTTGGTGTAACTTTCTTAATGGTTGCAAACATTTACTTGGCCGCTTGGTGTAACTTTCTTAAAGGGATAGCTGTGATCTCACTCCTCTGTCCTGCACCCGAAACTTTTTCCGTTAGTTTGATGACTTATTCGATGATATAATTCTCATCTCAGGCGGACAAATTGTGTATCATCAGTCTATATTTTTTAGCTCATATCATTAGAACCAAACTTTTTCCATTAGTTTGATTAGTTCTATATTTCTGAGCTCATATCCCAAATTTATAATTTTGTTAGATATCAATTAGAGCCGAACTTTTGCGATTAGTGTGATTAGTTCTTTGTCATTTATTTATTGAAACATTGATTATGATTACATTGATTCCTTCTTTTTTAGATATATGCTCACTCTTAGTTCAGCAGTTATTTACTATGTTATTTGAACCACTTTTAATGATATAAATTCCTCATGATAGGCAGGGGATCAGATAATCCCGTGTTATTTTTTGAATTCTCCACTATTAGTTTGTGGTTGATGAAGATGTAATCAGCATTAAACATAAGCTATAGGGTGCCATTTGAAATTTGTTAAGTCGAGTTTTATATGTTCAATTAGTTTTGGGTTGAGTTTAGGCTTTCCTATTCTTATATATGGTTAAAGACAATGTTGAAGACATTTATTGTTGTTTTCTACAAAATTTTCTTTATTTGAGGTATAGCAGATCTGAAATGCCAGTAGCAGTGTTTCCATTTTTTTTTGGAGTAGGTCTATTATGAACTTACACATATTTGATCTATTTATTTTTGGATCGAGCAGGTCTGATTGAGAAGGTCTTTAAGAACACACTTGATCGAGCAGTTCATGTGTCATCCTATTTAAATTGAGAAAGACCACTCCCAGAGCCCTTCGCATCAACGACTTGCGTCTATTTTCTATCTACAAAGACATCTTAAAGTCTGATAACCTAATCAACTGATGAGGTAACAATTTTAAGCCAGCCTTTCAAAGCCAACCTCAAATCCAACACCAGCAGTTCTATTTTTACGTGGAAGAGAAGAAAAATAATTTGAACATTATATTTAAATGGCACCACTAATAACAAATTGCCTCTATATTGCATTTGTATTTTATCTATTTTGGAATCTGAAGTTTTGAAATTAAAAATTGAGCATAATTTTTTATATATTTTATTGGGAAGTGAAGGATTTGTAAAGCTAAATGGGTCTTTCGAAAAGTGGAAGTACTCATATTGGGTGAAGAAGTTTCTGCTAATGGCATTGGATAATCAGAGCTCTCCATATCTTCACTTCTCCCCTCAGAATAAAGGTCCATACTAGATGAGTGATCACTAACTAAAGCTGTGGTCCCGTAATTATTTTGATCTACAATCTTCGTGCCATTCAAACTCTTCTTAAAAATGCGGCACGTTGCATAAGCATCCTGCAACTTTATTTTGTTCAAAGGTCATGTTAATCAATCAATCACCAAATGAGTTTTACTTTAACTCAGATTTTTATTTATTTATTTTTCATTTTAGGGGTAACTTTAATGTATATAAAATCACAATTGGTAAAAATCTAATGAAAAGAAAAGAATAATTAGACAGAGTTAATGTTGCACCTGCAAGCTTGAGGCAGTTTCACATTCTCTCTCCTCTAACCTGTATTCATGCATTACCCAATCACTTCGAGCACCATGGGGTTCTCTCCCTCGATAGTAAACCAGGGTTTTCTTCATCCCCACAGCTCTCATTTGCGAATTTACTTTTCTATCCTTCCCGGTGGCCTTCCAATATCCAACTTTTGTTGCACGATAAGTTCTTGATCCGTTGGGGTATTTTTTATCTCTAGGGCTAAAGAAATACCACTCAAGATCTTTGCTTGGCAATAGATATTTACCTGTAATATTTCCAAATTCATTTACACTTATAACACTGGCCAAAATATATGTTACAAGTTTTGATAATGTTTGAAAGCATTTTTATCCCTTTTTGTACGGAATCTTTTTAAGCAGTTCTACATAATCGGCCATTAGGAAATAATTGCAAGTAATGCTTATGTATCAGTCAAGTTGCTTTTGGTCCACATAAAAGTGAATAAACATTGGAAACAATATTAAAATGTTATTGTCACATAAGCATTAGATCCAATCAGGTTCCATATAATATGTAGATAGATGTTTCCAAAATATTTTCTGCTCTCTTAGATATTATCACAAAATATTGTCACAAGATTTTTTTTTGTCAAAAATGGTATCAAGCCTGTTACATTTTGTACCATTTTTTCTTTGCTTTAATAGAAAAAAAATGTTTTGGATATGTTTATTCACAAAATATTGTCACGGTTTACATATTATATGTAAACATATTGTCACAGTTTGTTTTGCAGTTATAACATGTTATAATATTATATGTAAACATATTTTGGATATGGTTATTCATAATTAGTTATAATATGTAGAGTAGAGTAGAGTTGATTACATTTATAAATCTAGAATTAGTTAGAGCAGAGTTAGTCATATATTGTATTTGTATAAATGATTCAGAATATATATTGAAACTATGAAATGTATTCAGAATTTGAACTTCACAGGGTATATTAAAACTAAGCAATCATTATGAAAGTTTAAAATGGCGTTTGTTTATTTGGTTAAGGAAATCAATGTATTCTTCAATCGGACGAGAGAAGACAATAGTGCCATTATATGATAGCCAAAGTGGGCGAGTGTCGACCCCCAAAGGCACTGTCCAGGTGAACAGGAGCTTCAATCGGAACCCTATATATAGTAATCCGGTCCAACAAGGACTCTAAGACCACCGAATCAATAACCGAATCATGACTGTTGATGTGAAAAACTAGATTACTCTAATTATTTAATCACAGATAAATAAATAAGACAAAAGATTTTAAACTGGTTCAGCCTTATATGAATGGCCTACATCCACTGTTATGTTATTGCTGAGTGTTTGGGAATTCTCGATTACAAGTGCAATCAAGAAATTCCCATCCCCTTGGATGAGGGTGATATAAGGTATTTATAGCCCTTAGGTTGTACATGAAAGGGTGTTACATGAAATGATACACATATGAAAGGGTAATTCATTTAATGCTCTTCAAACGTGCGCGTCAAGATGATAAACATTCAATGAATAGTTGAATTGTTGATTATCTGGCAATTAATACTGTGGTCGAGGTGCAGCTCGAACCGCCTTAGTTGCTCGTCGTCCAAAAGTTCCTCGGAGCATTGAAGTTCCTTGGAAGATAAGAGTTCCTCGGAGGGTTGGTGTTCCTCGGAATGAGTATGTTGGTCGGGGAAACAATCTTCCTCGTTGCTATTGTGCCACGTAGATTGACACGTGTCTTCTTATTATTCGTCCACATCAGCATACTAATTTTGGTGTCAACACAAGCCCCCAATGTTTCATATTTCGAACTTTGAGGAGTATGGAACATTCTTTCTCGGTATATGGCGATATTAAATGACCTTCCTGGGTTTTAGGAGCCTTATTTTAAATTTCCTTCCAAATTCACAGAATCCGCCTTTTTTTTGAATTTTTATGAGCGCTTCGATCTTCGTGCTCTTTTTGTCCTTTTAGCCGCCGGGAGCTCAATAGTTTCTCTTTGTAATCATTTCTTTCGCCATTTCCCCAGGCACAGTATTTAAACTTCCCAAGCAATCATACCGTCCTCTACCTTTTCCAATTTTCTTGCTTTCGAATTCTCCATAGCTTTTCTTTCTCTTGTGCGTTCATCCTTGTTTTCGTTCGTTGTCAACAGATCTCCATTCTTCCTGTAAGATCCTATTCTTTCTCCTTTTATTCACCATGGTTTATATTATTGAATCTATTGAAAAATTTCGTTCTGATTATTCCATTCCGTCTTGCGTAACTTTGGAGAATCTTCCTGAGCCCTTTGACTATTTTCGTTTGGCTGAGAGACATTGGTTCCCCAGCCTCTTTATCGCTGAGTGTGGATTTTCTTTTCCACCTAACCCTTTATGCTTAGAATTCTGTCAACATTTCGATGTTGTTCCTGCAAAAGTAGCCCCCAATACATGGAGAATAGTTAATGGGGTGCATAAGTTAAATCAAACTCATGGAACTCGTATAGGAATTCCTGAGATTATGTATTGCTATAGATGGGCTATTTTAGATAATGTTTATTATTTAAAAACCAGATTTTTGAATAGGGCTTTAGTAGTCAACCTCCCTGATGCTAACAGGGATTATTTTGAACATGGATTAGTTTTCAAAAATTGGCAACATGCTCCTTCAGTCGGAGACGACGTGTATGAAGGTCCCAAATGCCCCCCATATGGCAATGGGATAGGTTATTTTCATTTTATTTTATTTTTGAAATTATGATTTCATCATGTTTGAATAAATGCATGATTGACATTTCAATTTATTTTTGTTTGCAGTTAACAGCAAGAGAAAAACTCCCAAAGAATCAGAAGTTAATATAAGGCAATTGAAACATATCTGGAGTTTGCATCAGAAAGTTGCAGACGAGCACATCAGGTCTGCTTCATACTTGTTGCAGTATAGGAGCTATACGTCGTCCTTTACTGCTCGTCCTGTGGTCAGCATCAGTGATCCAGTGCAAATTCCTGAAGACTCTGATCCAGAATCTCATATTCCTTTTAGCCAAAAAATGGGCAAAAGAAGAGTTCCCGCTCTCTTCGAGGAGACTTCCTCTGCTGGAGATGGGAAGAAAAATAAGGTTGATGTCCAAAAAGGGACAAAGAATAAAGATGCCACCCCTCCTGTTGCTTCTCAAAAGGCTGTCGAGAAGCCCCCAGTGGCTCCTGTGCAGAAGGATGCACCTGTTGAAGTAATCACTATCTCACCAACCAAAAGTTCTTCTTTGGTTGAGGTTGTTGAAAAGGCACCGAGGAGATTGAGGAAATCCTCCTCGGTCAGTATTTCTGGAGCCATTCCCCAGCTGCCAGCTGGTGGAGATGGTGTTCCAATCACTGTTCCTTCGAGCTCTACGATGAGCTTGGCAAAGTTTTCGCCCATTCCCGAGGTGCAAGGTACTGAAGAAGACCTTACTTGGGATATGGTTACTTCTCTTGCTGCTCGTCATCTTGCTTCAGTAAGTATCTATACTTTGAGTTTTTCATATTTTCCTTTGTTATTTCCCGTATTTGTTTCTGATGTCGTTTCCCTTTTCTGATTACAGTTGACGAGCTATTTCAATATAATCCTTAAAAAGGATGAAGCGATCAAAGCTTCTTGCTCCTCGTCCACTGTGGAAGGAGCACTGGAGAAAGCTATTAAATCTGTGAGTGAATCCCGTCAGAAGTATGACGAGGATAAAATTGAATGGGAGAATAAGTTGGCTGCGTCTGATGCAGAGAAAGTACAACTGGGTAATAAGGTGAAGGATTTGGAGAGAGAGAATAAAGACTATGCCGAGAAACTTTCAGGCTTTGGGGAGCTTGAGAATAAATTGAAATCAGCTGAAGAAGAGTTGACCCTCCTGCGAGAAGTAAATCGTCAGAAGGTGGAGGTGGAGACCAAATTGAAGGCCACCGAGAATCTTATGTCCGAGAAGCTCTCCTCGGAAAAAATTAAGAGAAAAACAGCTGTGAAGAAGTCCTTCCGAACTGGTTGGGACAAAGGATGGGACAGGGGGGTAGCAGCGATGATGACCCAGGTGAAGTATGGAAGTTTGAAATACTTCCATGATGGTTGGGTTGCTGCCTTAGAGGAACTGAAGGTGAGCGAGGACTCCGAGCTATTTCAACAACATCTCCCTGGTCCTCCTCCAGTTATTCAAGATGAGGATGAAGATGAAGCTGCATCTGAAGAATCCTCAATGACTGTGGGTGATCAGGTCCTTGTTCCACAATCCAACCAGATGGCCACCGAGGAGATTTCATCCTTGCTTGCTCCTCCAGAACAAGTCCCAGCTTCTACTAATCAGATCATCGTTCCTACCGAGCAACCAAGATCCTCGTCCCAGCCTCCCGAGAAAGTCTTGGGAGACAAGGAAAAGGTGTGAAGTTGTTCGGTACTCTCTTTCTGTTTTTTCTTTTACTTATCCTCTGTATTCTAAACGATGTAATCTTGTTGATGATGTAATAAAATCACATCTTTTTGTTCCTCTACATTGTCGATGCTCTGTATGTTTTTATTTATTAACTCTTGCCTTCTCCTCTTTATTAGTTTATGTCTAGAATGGAACTGATATCTGCCCATGATACAAAGCTGATGCAGCAATGCCGTGAATATTATAAGGCTGGTCACACAGATTTGAGCATATTAGAAATTGATGACATCCTTAGCCATGATGCTTCAGAACAAGCAATTGAGGCTTATCAGTACCTAAAGGATTTAGTTGACCGAGCTGTGGCCAACAATGTGGCCTACTATGACTTAATCGAGGAGCTTCATTGTACTTTAGAGGATCTTCAGAATCAGCACAATGAATCGAATGCCCTGTTGCATGAGGGGTATGAGGATAGGTATCAACAGCTTTCTTCCGATACAGGCCACAAAAAGATTATTGCTGGGTACGATATCAGGGAGAGGACCCTAAAAGGTAAAGTTGAGGCCTGCAGACAGATCGCCGAGCTGCTGGAACAAGAGAACAACAATTTGCAGAAAGAGTTAGCTCAGTATAAGTCTGCAGCTTCATCTTCCACTGCCTTGGTACCAGTCTCCGACGAAGGGTTCTCATTCTTAGAGGTTGAGAATGCCAAATTAAGGCAAGAATTGGATACTTTAAGAAGGTCTGGTATTTCTGCTACTTCTCGGGGACGAGGAAGAGGTTCTCGTGGGCGAGGAAGAGCTGCTCAGGATGTTAACGAGGAACGAAGCACTCCAGCTGCTCGGGGTCGATCAAGAACTCCTCGTAGTATTGAAGAAGCTCGTACTCTGTCAACATTGGAAACTCAAGCGTACCAGTTGAACGTAAAAGATCGGGCTTTGTCTGAAATGTCCAAGAAAATCCTAACTTTGGAAGATCAACTTACTGCGACGAAGTCTGCTTTACATACCAAGGATCTTTTTGCTAAAAACCTTCATGAACAATTGGATAGATTAACCTTCCAATTTCATAAACAGCCCAGGGAATTTTGGATGGCTGGATACAACGAAGCTCTAGTTCATTTAGATGCTCGTATCCAGAATGCCAATAATGAGGGTTATAAACAAGGCTAGCTGAATGCCTTATGTGTATTAAAGCTCGAGCAAGGACATTTTTTGTGGTACTACTATGAGCCTGGAGTGCTTGACTTGCCTGTGCCACCTTTCAAGTTGGACATGGAATGGATACCAGCTCGCGCCATTCCTCGGAGCTTGATTGCGAATTATCTTGGTGACTATAACCTTCATTCTCAAATTGACGTATCTCGGCCCGAGCATCTCTTGGATACTCCTTCAGTAATGAATGTCAGAATGTTGAAGGATTTGAATTTTATCAATTCTCCTCAGACATTAAATGATCCTCCTGCTGGCGAGGAACCTGTATCAAAGGCTGAAGGGAAAAAACCAATAGAATAGGATTTTCAATGTAATAGTTAGCACACATATGTAACTTGTAATTTATTTTGAATTGTAATGAAAGACTTTCATTTTCTGTTTGCAAATCTGTATTGCTATTCTTTTGTACTTATCTAATACTTTTACATTTGTGCATATGTATCTGTTAAAAAGATAACAATATTGTGTTGTTCATCATCCAAAAAAGTTTACAAGTATCAATGTTGCTCAATCACTTAATAATAAAGTAATGAGTATAAAATGTTTAAAATGTTTCCAACCAACCAAGGTTGTTAAATTGTGTTTGTCGACCAACTACAGTTGATGGGTTTTTATCCCCGACCAGCCATACTTGGTTCAATTTGAAATATTTTCATAAAATGTGTCCGACCAACCAAGGTCGATAATTTATCCTCGTCGACCAACTACAGTTAGTGGGTTTTGATCACCGACCAACTATACTTGGTTCAGTTTGGAATTTTTTGTATTTTCTGGAATGGTTTTACCTTCCGACCAACATAAGTTGGCATATTTTGTTTCTTAACTAGCCAAAATTGGCATTTTTAAGAATGTTGTTCTTGCCCTTTTACCAACCAAAGGTGGTCGTGGGTTTGAACTATTCCCTCCTAACCAAAGGAGTATATTTTGTTCTCGCCCTACTACCAACCGAAGTTGGTCGTGGGTCCAAACTGTTAGGTTCTTTCGAACTATCTTGTCCACAAGCTCTTTTACCAACCAAAGTTGATCACGCAAGTGTACGCCTCCTAACCAAAGGAGTATAATTTGTTCTCGCTATTTTACCAACCGAAGTTGATCACGCTCGAACTATCAGGTTCTTTCGAACTATCTTATCAACAAGCTCTTTTACCAACCGAAGTTGATCACGCAAGTGTACGCCTCCTAACCAAAGGAGTATAATTTGTTCTCACTATTTTACCAACCGAAGTTGATCACGCTCGAACTATCAGTGTAGTGTATCACACTAGTATTCCCGAAAAAACTTGTAATAAAAGGAAGAAGATGGTGAAACATCATCGTTTTATTCATAATGAAGGAACTGCTTTACATTTTACATTACTGATAATACTTGCGTAGGTGTTCAGCATTCCATGCATTCTTAAATTCTTCTCCTTCTAGAGTTGCTATTCTGTAAGTCCCTGGTCGAACAACTTCTGTAACTCGGTAAGGTCCATGGCAGTTTGCTTCCAGCTTATTGTGCTTCTGAATGACCTTCTTTAGCACATAATCCCCTTCTTTTAAGTCGCATTTCTTCACCCTCTTGTTATAGAACAGAGCTGTGCGTTGTTGGTAAGCAGCATTCCTAATGGATGCCTCTTCTCTAACCTCCTCGAGCATATCCAAATCCAATCTTCTCATTAAGTCCCTGACTGGGGAACTGAAATTCAGCACTCTGTGTGTCGGAAGACCCAACTCGGTAGGTATTACTGCCTCACTTCCAAACGCTAGCATATATGGGGATTCTCCCGTTGCTGTTCGGGGAGTTGTTCGGTAAGCCCACAAGACTGACTGTAGCTCGTTAATCCAATTAGCTTTAGCTTCACTTAGCCTCTTCTTCAAACCATTTAATAGTGTTTTGTTCGTTACCTCCGTCTGCCCATTGCTTTGAGGATGACCTGGTGCTGAATGGGTCTTCAGGATGTTTGATTGTTGACAATAGGCAGCAAACTCCTCGTTGTCGAATTGTGTTCCATGGTCTGTGATGAAGGCATGAGGGAGACCATATCGACAGATGATATTCTTCCAAACAAACTGGTATACCTTCTTGTACGTCATATCGATAAGGGGTTCAACTTCTACCCACTTAGTAAAATAATCTACTGCGACGACGAGGTACTTGAATCTTACTCGGGTGGTCGGCAATGGTCCAATCAAATCAATTCCCCATATGGAAAATGGACAAGGGGAAGTTATGGGTGTCAACAATGCTTGTGGAGTTCGTCGGATGGAGGAAAAACGTTGGCACTTGTCACATTTCTTAACATAGGCTATACAATCAGCCCTCATCGTCGGCCAGTAGTATCCTTGAGTCATCACCCTTTGCAAAAGTGTTCGACCTGCTACATGAGCTCCACAGGACCCTTCATGGATTTCTTCAATTAATTCTTTCACCTCGGAAGGATGTACACATCTTTGCAAACCTGCCATAATTCCTCGTATATATAAAATACCATTAGTTAGTACATACCGAGCAGCTTTATACTTCAATTTCTTGGCAGCGAGCTTATCTTCCGGTAATTCTCCTTCTTTAACATATGCCTTGATGGGATCCATCCAAGATGGTCCTAAATCAAGGGTGATAATATTCATCGTCAGGTTTTCATCTATGCTCCGACTTTCTAATACTTCAATTGGTATTATTCTTCACAGCTCGGTACGAGTAGCTGATGCTAGTCGGGCCAGTGCGTCTGCTCGTGCATTCTCTATTCTTGGTATTCTGATTAACTGGATTGCATCAAATTCTGTAAATAACTCCATTACCTTGGCATGATACTTGACCATTAATTCTCCTTTAACTGCATACGTTCCCATCATCTGATTCACAATCAATTGAGAATCACTGAATACCATCACTTGTTGCGCTTCCATAATCTTTGCTAAATTAAGACCTGCTATCATGGCCTCATACTCAGCCTCATTATTGGAGGCTTTGAATTGGAATCGTAGGGCATATTCCATGTCAATTGAGATAATTTTAAATTTAAGCTGTCAAAGCATGAATAGTACATGATGTCTGCTGAACTACCATTGTCTACCAGCACCCTTGAAATCACTACTTCTTTCATCCTCATTTTGATCACCGAAGGGTCGTCGTGAGGGTAAAGAACACCTGCCAGGTCGTTTTTTGAAAAGCCAATGACCAGCTTCTCTTTGTTTACCTTCCTCGGACGATCCTCCTCGGCCAAATTTATTCGCTGAATGTACGAACAAGCTTGTGCCTCTCCGAGGTAAGCTTTTCTTTCTGCAGTAAGGTCTCCTCCTCCTGCATCTCCTCTTGTAATAACATTATAATCAAATGCCCCAAAACGTATGGAAAATACCTCTCGTTCTGCTTGCCTTGGTTTCTTAGGAAGATCGGGGTCATCCTCGGCATCATCTTCATGTTCTCTCTTCTTTTTCTCATCTGCTCGACGAGGAGATCTAGATCTCTCTCTAGTTCGATCATTATTTCTTCTTTCACCTCCCCGATCAACATACTTTGCTAGCTTTCCTCTTTGTATGAGTGTTTCAATCTCGTTCTGAAGAGCTATGCAATTTTTAGTCATATGGCCATGATCCTTGTGGAACTCGCAATATTTATCCCTATTCCTCGCATCAGGGTCTGACCTCAGTTTCTTCGGCCACTTTACCTCCTCGCTATTCTTGATTTCTTCCAAGACATGATTAATACCTATTTTCAAGGGAGTATAATTATCGAATTTCTTCAGGACTTCCCATGATGACTTATTATTTCTGGAACGCTTGTCACCGCCTTTGCCCTTATGCTCTTTATTTTTAGACTTGTCGACGTCCACCTTGGGGTCTTTATCCATATTCTTCTTTGCAGCCATAGCTTCTTCGGCATTGATGATTTTGGCTGCTTTTCCTCATAATCTATGACTTCCAGCTTCTCGTTATTGAAACGAGTTATGTAATCTCTAGTGCTCTCACCAGATTTTTGTCTAACACTTAACAAGTGTGCTACTCTTTTTACTGGCTTTGCTCCAAAACAGAAATTACCGATGAACAACTCGGCCAATTTAAAGAAAGTTGAAATCTTACCCCGAGGAAGATTGTTGTACCATATCTGGGCAGATCCAGTAAGAGTTCCTGAGAATGCCCTACATCTCATCTCGTCGTGGACAGCATAGATGTCGGCAGCAGCTTGATACTGGGCTATGTGAAGAACAGGATCTGTCTTTCCATCGTATTTGGGGGTCACCACAGGGGCTTTAAATTTTGACAGTGTTGGAAAATTTACAATGGCCTGGACAAAAGGTGTCCCTTGAATAAAAGTTCGTTGTAGGGGATTCTTCGCCTTAGCCATTTTTCCCAATCTATCTTCCAACCGCTGAAGAGATCCTTTCCACGCTTCATTTCCTTCCTCGGGCCTATTGGTTCGAGCAATTGATTGTTCTGAAGTAGCCTCTTGAGATCTATCTTGACGAGCAACTGGTCGTGACTATGTTGATCCTTCTCTTAGATCTGAGGGTTGTCGAAAATTCCTCGACATGGTCTTAGGTGGACTCCTATTCCTCCTAGGGCCTAATCGGCTGAAAGGAGAGGCCCTACTTAACCTTTCTAATGCGCTGGCCCTTTCTGGGGAAAGGGTGACACGTTGTTCAGTATCTGTAACCCGCATTGACGAAGTTTGCCCAGGTTGATAAGAGAAATCATCAGATTCCTCATTACGATATGATTCAGTACGCTTGGATCGTGAAGAAAGTAAATGGGTTTGTCTCTGACCACTTCGATGCCCTGACTGTGCAGGTACGCCGCCATGAAGAGTTTGTATGAGTTGCCGCATCGTCTCTTGCATGGCAGTTTGTCCTTGAGCCAGATTTGTCATAATCCCGGCCAGATCTGGAGGTGCAGAGGGATTTGGAGGATTTCCAGCATTTCCAGCGTTTCGATTGCTAGATTCTGGGTTATCCGTCATTGGTGATGAATGATTTTTGGTGAAAAAAGATAATAACAAATCGTTTCCCACAGACGGTGCCAATCTGTTGATGTAAAAAACTAGATTACTCTAATTATTTAATCACAGATAAATAAATAAGACAAAAGATTTTAAAGTGGTTCAGCCTTATATGAATGGCCTACACCCACTGTTATGTTATTGCTGAGTGTTTGGGAATTCTCGATTACAAGTGCTATCAAGAAATTCCCATCCCCTTAGATGAGGGTGATACAAGGTATTTATAGCCCTTAGGCTGTACATGAAAGGGTGTTACATTAAATGATACACATATGAAAGGGTAATTCATTTAATGTTCTTCAAACAAGCGCGTCAAGATGATAAACATTCAATGAATAGTTGAACTGTTGATTATCTGGCAATTAATGCTGTGGTCGAGGTGCAGCTCGAACCGCCTTAGTTGCTCGTCGTCCAAAAGTTCCTCGCAGCATTGAAGTTCCTCGGAAGATAAGAGTTCCTCGGAGGGTTGGTGTTCCTCGGAATGAGTATGTTGGTCGGGGAAACAATCTTTCTCGTTGCTATTGTGCCACGTAGATTGACACGTGTCTTCTTATTATTCGTCCACATCAGCATACTAATTTTGGTGTCAACAATGACCGTTAGCGAAATCAAATTAAAAGGTTTTATCTGTTCACCTACATTCATTTCATCATTTTATTCAGTCGCTGAATATTTTTATATTCTGAATTCAGCTTCTCTATATTTTGTTTTGATTTATTCTGTCAATTTCCTCTTCAATATCTCTAAACGAATCCTATTTTTTCTGGAATCTAACAGATCTAAATATCCATTTTTCATATCTGATATCTTCTTTTAGGTTGCTACATCCATTTAAAACCAAGGTCTGATATATTTATGTATGTATGTATGTATGTATGTATAATTTGTATATATACTCAGTTGTTTCATATTTTCTCCACTTGAGGCCTCGAGATTTATTTTACTAATAAGCACAAACTATGCTATATTGGACTAATTTATGGACTAACACTTTTACTTGGTCCCTTTATTTACGGCAACATCAAACTAATTTAATTTGCAATCACATTTTAGGTAGGAAATGCAGCAGCAGCAACAGCTATAGGAAATGCAGCAGCTGATGCCCGCCAACTGGTACTTCTACAACCCTATGTGCTTTATTATTTCAGTTTAGTATAGGAACTAGAATATATCATCACTTGAACGATTCGGCACATAGCATACGTTAGTTGTAATTTAGTATGAAAGATATAACAGTGATATACTTTGTGAGCTTCATGTGCAAAAACATGTATTATTATCTCTACTCTTATTTGTAATGAATTTATTTTTGTGAATTTCGTGTGCAACTTTCACGTATTATGATGATGAAAAGGGGTATTGATGGAGTTCGAATGGATCAACAGATAAAGCAATATGAACAAATTATGTATGCCCATATCTAGTGCAACTTTCATATATTATCATTTATTGAGATCAGTATGCCCATATCAATTTAATATAAAAGACATAACAAAGAAAGAATACAACACATGACACTTCTAATTTATATGTATACTTTTTTGTTTAGGGTTAGATTAGTGATATTGATGATTACTGGGATACTGACTTCCATGTGTCCACTCTAAATTGAACAGTTTATTGAATGATGTATTAATTTGGTGGAAATTGAAAAATATGTTAGAAAAGGTGTAGGCATAAGCTGGGAGGTGCTGAAGGCTTCATGTGTTCTAATTATCTGTGCTGGGAGGAGCTGAATTATACATTTCATATTTTTTTTTAGTTTGTATAGTCCAAGTGCTTAGAAAATGAGAGGTTTGGTCCCTCAGATGATAGGAAATAAATGATCTTATAGATTACAATATGATTATAGGAAATAAATGATCTTATTGATTATAAGAAATGAATGATCTTATTGATTTTATTGAATTCTCGGTTTTGATTCTAAGATCAAATATTTTTTTTATTTAGTTTTAGTTCATTTTGGTTCAAAATAGCTACAGGTGCAGGCGTAGAAAGTGATTGATTCATTGCCATACATAGACGATGAATACGGGGACCCCAAAAGTGAATGTAGAACTGGATCGCTTGGTCGAAGAAGAGATGCGTAAGAGCTCCAAAAAACCCTTTGACATTCACAAAAACCTGCTCCCCCTTTCCAACTTCCACTTCAACTTCTAGAATGAGCTTTCTCTAATATCTGTCAGTGATGTCAACGGATGAATGAGCTTCTAAGGATACAATTCGAAGGGCCGTCGACTTCGTATTTAGTGGACTAAGCAAGAACGTGGCATTAGGTGGTCTGACATCATTAAGGTCATTCCCGTCTCTTCATATATTTGGTCAGTTTGCAATCTATTTCATAGATTTTTTTTATTTCATTCATCTCCATAGTTTTTTCTTCATTCATACGTGAATTAAAAAAATTAATTTTGATTCCATTAATAATTAGTTTTAATACTATAAAGTTTAGGAGTTATTATAAAGTTTGAGTTTTTTATCGAAGGGAGTCAAATTGCTGTGAAATGGTAATGTATGCATCCAATTGCTACAAGACATGGGTACATCATCCCTCCTTATGTGGTGAGGTGTGTGTGTTTTCTTATTTTTTTTCAGAGTGTGTTTTTGTAGGTACTAACTTCATTACTTAGTAGTAGAAATGGTGGAAACTAAAGAAACCTGTGTCTGACGCAAATGAGTTCTTATAGGTTTGAGTTATTTATCAAAATGCAAACGAGTTCTCTCATCAAATTGCTAACTTTGTTTAATTGTTGGGTTATGGGATATAAAATGTCATCCCTAGCATGATAAAAGTATCAACAAGACTGTAACATCAATACCAAATCGACCTTTATGGCAAATTTTACCTTCTTGCATTTTTAATTGGGTATTAATTTAGATCAATAAGTTTGTTAATAATTGCAGTGACAGTTTCAGTAGCCTCTCCTAACCTCTTAATATCAAAATATCGGCTCTTAAAATCATCTCATGTGTTTCTTCTCCTTTGTTTTTAGATATTCTGGTGTAGATAGTAATAAAAGTATCTGACCATTTTTACTAGATTAAAAATGTACAAACTTTTATTGCAATTCATCATCTGATACTAATTATGTTTCTCTCAACCTGCAATCTGTAATTGCAATTCACCCTCTCTATGGAGGATTGGTTGGAACTCAACTACCGACATCTACAAGGCATGACTCCTTATAAGGAGATTTCTTAGACCAAGTGGGAGATTGAAATTTCCATGATCCAAAAATGTTAAGTGTAACTTTGATCAGGTATGTTACTATTATGTTGGTACATATCTATCATTCATTGTCTTTATGAAGTCTAAAAGGTATATTTTTTTGTTATGACTCAAAAGATTAATCATATATATTTTTATTGATTACTTTTTACGTTAAAATGGCATGTTTGGTGTTTTGATCGTAGCTTTGTTTTAACAATTTCTAATGTATCTTTAAAATTTGATAAATTGACTTTATTTTGTCTCTTCAATAAAAGAATTAAATACAAGTACAACACATAGTTTAGCTACATGTGTTGTCCCCTCAGTCCCATTTTTGCCTTTTTTGTTGGTTTTGTGATAATACATGTTGAATTATTTCACTTCATCAAAAGATTCTGAGGTGATTTAGATGAGATTAATAATGTTTGTTTATATGATCACAGGATTGATGTAGGAAGAGTTGCAGGGTGGGAAATCCACTTTTGGGCATATGATGAGCTGAAACGCATTCAACGAGAGAGCTCGTCATCAGACGAGGCCTCATACAACTCCAAGAGCCGATGTGATGAGATTGAAACTCATCTGCTTGGAAGCAACCATTGTGATTGTCGTGTCTTGGCATATTACATTTACCCCTTCGAATTGGTTGACGCAGTTTCTTCTTATTTTATAGTTTATTGTGATTTTAGTGTTATATTTAAATTGATTGAAATAGAATATAAATGCGGAACATGTGAATTGTTGTCCTAAAAAATCTCATATGGAACTATGTACCCCCATTAATTTGTTAATTTGTTAATGATAAGTGACATTTGCATATGGACTATTAGGATTGTTGTTGTTGGAGTATTTTTTTTTCTTATATAGGGTGGATAATCTTATAAACAAGGGAGATTATGGCCGATTTTTTTTTAAATTACACTTTATTTTGTCGGGGAACGAAATTTTTTCCGTCTTGCGATTACATACTTTGAAAATTTTCGGTGTGCCTTTAGGCACGGGCATACACTAGTATATATATATAGGCACACACACACACACACCCCTATTCGCAAGTGTCCCGAACTATCCTAATCTCCACTATCAGAATGTCTAATTATTTAAAAGGCAATTACTGTAAAACCCTAATTAAAAACTTAACCTTTGTGTCTTTTTAGTTTATCATCTTATAAACTACATAATTCTGTTCATACACATCTCTCATTATATATATACCCCATGAGCAATACCTAAAATCCGTAGGTCGAATTGATCTATCCCCAAGTTGGATTGATCCGCCCCTTGAATCGATCCAAGATTTGTCCGTATTGATTCGTCAAACCGTAGCTTCTGAGTTTCGTCCCAAAGTCATTATGGCGCTTGAAAACCCCATAAAATTCATCGTAAAGCCTTTAACCATAAAAGATACGAATTAATGTTTTTAACATGTTTCTTCATGAATTAACATGATTTTAACACAATCAAGGGTTCAAATATTTATAATATCAATTTAAACTTAATTCATCTTCTTCATTCAATTGGACCAAATTAACATTCGATTTAAAGTTCGTTTCTCAAATTAACATATGCTGCATTATCACGAGTAAATTAGTCCTAAACATTGTATCTAACATGATAATCATAAACCGATATGGATCAAACAAAGGTTCTCCACAAAATCCACAATATTGAAATCAGATTATTAATCCATTAATAATCTAAAACATTAACCCGCATTTACCCAATACCAACGTAATTAAATATAAAATTTATAACCGAAAAATGATTCTAATATCAAATTAGATTAAATGACATGAACTCATAAAAAAGTTACAAATCATGTGATGATAATAGATTTATTACCTGAACAATAAGAACGAGTGATTCCTTTTCTTTTGATCCCTTGTTCCTCTCCAAAGTTTTTCTCAAGTTCTCCCAATTCTCTTAGGCTGCTAGGGTTATAATTTGTATATAGTATTTAATTAAGGAGATTTAATGCCCCATAAATAACTTTAAACTTTCATGTCACTAAAAGGCCTAAATTTGAGTCTCCAAATGAGTTTAAAATATCACCTAAACTAGTCCAAACTTAGTCTAAAAGTATATCTCCCCTTGGGCCCACTCCAAAGGAATAAAAATACCTCTCAAGGCCTCTGTATCACTTCAAAGTCTGGTCTAAACAGTAATACCTCATAACACACGGTAATATCTCAAAATGTAAAATAAAAATACACACTTACTTACTTTATGATTAACCATATATAGTCTAATCTTATATAATTAATACAAACAATTAATTATTTATAACAATTGGCACAAAAATCACGTAACATGTAAAACTTAATTATCATATAAACTATACATTTTATTATTACCATATCACATAAGTAATAATTAATCCCATTTATTTATTTATTTTCATAATTGATAAATAATAAATACAAAAAAAATACGGGGTATTACAACAACATACTTAGAAGAAGGCATCCCATGATGTATGACTTTTATTAATGATATATTGTTAGTGAAAACTTCATATGATGGCGTGCTTGATAACATTGAGTGACAAAATTTGTCATCCGAAACTATATTGACAGAAAATTATAAAGAGAGCTCTTAAAGAATTAACTTTAATCGACAACATTTCTTATAATAAAAAAGAATGTAGAAAGAGAGTTCAGTTGACAAATGTCACGTTATGGGATTAAGGCAAGGATGATCATGATATATAGTTTTAAAGCATTACTATGTCTAAGAAGATAAACTTACCGTCGCCGTTCAATTATTATTTCCACGAGAACTTCAATGCCGTGAGGAGGATCCTCTAGTTGCATTCCAATTTCTGAGGGAACAACTCATACTTGCGATTCTCCGCTCAATTTATCATCTTGGCATTTTCCCCATTAAAATATCATAATGGTTTGAATATGGTCATAATTTTCAATAATGCATACGTAAGTAAAGTGCACACGTAACACGTAAGTAAAGTGCTTGGATGTAAATATACTAATTCTTAACTCACTCAACTAATCCAATCCATTCGTAACAACTCATTTCAGCGTACCAAAATGGGGAAATCAAAATATAAAGTGAAGGAAAATGATTCATTTATCTTATTTAGAGGTTAAATTAGGAAAAAGGGACATAATTTGAGATTTTGTGTAAAGTTTTAATGAAAATTCTGTCAACTTTTGCAAAGAGAAAACTTGATTTAATTAATTTATTTTCCTGACATTTTTAACCATAATAAAATTTAAAATTACTATGTCATGTTAAAATGGATATGCTTAGTTATTAAAGTATAATAGTAGTTTGAGTTCTTTTGACTTTAATACATTACTAATCTTCGATTTTAGACTTTAATACAACTTTAATAGTTTAGTAGACTTTAGTACATTTTCCGTTGATAAATGTGAAAACTTCGCTACTAAAAGTTATCTTTGATAACATTTAGCGACGAAAAATATACTAAATCCTAATAAACTAATAAAGTCATATTAAAGTTTACAATCAAATATTAGTAATGCACTAAGGTAAACCCCTCCTCATATTCTCCTTTCTTTTCTTCTCAATGAGAAAATAAGTAGGAAATATAATAACTTTCTCTCCTTTCGTCAATTCATTAAAAGAAAAGAAATTGACTATCATCTCTCTCTCCCTCTCTCTCGTTTTTTTTTTAGTTTTGTTTGACTTTAGTCTCATCTTCGATGATCTGTTAGGCTCCCATCCCATGTCTTTTTAAAACGGTAGTAAGTCCCATAATCACCCAAAACTATCTACAACTACTCTTTAACCGTACCTCTTCATTTTCGCAGATAATGACACTTATCCCATATTGATTATAATTAGACTGAAAACTTTAAAAAATTAAAACATGAAAGTAACTATAAATAAATCTTAAAAAATATGACTAAATACTTAAATTCCCTATTTTTTTCTTTTATTGATAATAAATCATTTTTCTCTATTCTCCTAAACTCTCAAACATAACGTACAATTTAAAGAACTATAGATCCAATGTGTACGAATGTTTATTTTCTTTGACCTTTGACCAAATAATGAGCTCCCATTATTACTTCTTGATTAACTCAATTTGGGCAGGTGATTCCATGTGTTATTTCCTCGTTTACTACACCTCAATTTAGCATCTTCAGATGTCCACTTGTGAACTTTTTTCAATTATTTAGTACCACTCCCTATTTGTTATTGTTTAAATGGGGTAAAGAAATGGCATTTAACATGGAATTTCTTATGTACCATCTTCTCACAATCTTTTAAGTAACTCAAATCCAATAAACAAGAACCAAATTTACAGGGGGGAGTGAATAAAAAAGTGCAATAAGTCAATAAATAAGATTAAATAGACACCAAGATGTAAATACCAAGACAAAAGCCTGGGAGTTAAAGTATTTGAAGTGTGGCAGATCCCCTTATGGGGTTTGACTGTTGAGACAGTGTTGAAGCTTAAATAAGTGAAATCAAGTTTTTTATTGGATTATCATGGAGTAAATTTAGCTTCCCATGATCCAAACACAGCTACACAAAAAAAAAACACTCCATATAAAGAGTATAGAGAGGGGGAGATATTTATGACACATTTAACAAAATATAAAAAATAAGTAATTTTTTATTATTTTAATTTTTTGATTAATATATTTTCAAAAACAAAGGGTAAACTTTGAGCGATCATAAGGTTGTTTCATTGTGACTTAGAGGTCACAGGTTCGAGTCGCGAAAATGCAAATGTAAGATTGCGTACATCTAACCCCCAGTATCCCGTAGTGGCCTCGTTCATTAAGTTTGACTTTTTGTTTTATATATATTTTTGAAAACACTTTTTAGTCTCTAATAGAGACATTAACTACATGTCTAGTTAATGTCACTATTCTTGTGCTAATATCATTAGGGACCAAAAATTTTGTTGGACTAAACATTAGATTTCATTTTTGAAAAAATGCAACATTTCTTTAGGACTAAACAATAATGTAGTCTAAATTTATATATGTCTGCGCATATATATATGTCAGCCAGGTAACGTGAGGTTGTTAAGTGAAGTCCTTAAATGAAAACCTCAAGTGTAGACCATTTTTTTTAATAATTGGAAAAAAAAGTAAATTTTGAAATTTTTTTGGTAAATGATCTCCGTAATTAGGAGATGATCCATCAAATAATTTGACAACAATTTCAAACTGAAAATGGGTTAGATGATTATATTAATTTTAAACAATTGAAAATCAGATGTAAATATCAACTTTGCATTTCACCTGCTATATATGGATATTATCTCCAAATAAAATCAATAAAAAAATTATCTTTTAAAAAAATATCCGCATTTGAGGTTCTCAATAAAGGACCTCGTAGTCAATCTCTCAAGTGTATATTAAGATAAAAAAAGAGAACCGATCTGACCAAATGTTGTCCACATATTCAGCAATTTAGTGAGCCATACATGATCATTAAACGTTACAAAGGCAGAAAATACATGTCTACATATTAATTTTGTATTTCACTCTCCTCTTTATTAAATTATTAATAAAACTTTTTAAATATGATCAACTCATAATAATTTTTATCTACACAAAATTTGATCAAAATAATCAATCATTTACCCTTAAAGTAAGATGTCCTTTCTCTATTCTTTTCTTACAATTCTTCTCTTTCTGCACATGAGCCTAACTACACTAATATATATACACAAATAGAAATGAATGTCAACTTCACAAAACCATGTGACTCTCCCCAATCATAGACTAAAATAAATACATACAAAACCCTTTGATCGGTTATGATTTTTTAGGCAGTTGCACCAGCAACCGGATATTATGCAATAAAGTACATGTCAAATATTATATTTGTTACACCAAAAAATAATAACAACTTAGGGAATCCCAAGCAACCCTAAACACTATAAATATATTCTATCACTATCACTTTCACATTCACACAAAAATTCAAACAAACCTTACTTTTTCTCCCATCATGGATTCAAAAAAACCTACAAATAAGATTAGAGAGATTGTAAGGATACAGCAAATCATCAAGAAGTGGAAAAATCTGCCGCTAAGACCACAAGCAATGCCAACACTAGCAATAAAATCATTTAGTTTCTAGAGAAAACCCTTTCGTTTTCGGATCATAGCGGCTCGAACCAAAACGACGTCGTTGCGAATTTTAAAGGGTTTATCGCGATTTGCGTTGGAAGATCGGATAACGATGAGGTTAAGAGATTTATAATCCCAACTGAGTATTTGGGTCACCAAGCATTTGGGATATTGTTGAGAGAGGCTAAAGAAGAATTCGGGTTTCAAAATGAGGGTGTGTTTGGGCGACATGGTCACTTACATGTATGTTGATAGTGCAAGATTTATGATTGATTGGGGATCCACTTTTGGATATTGCACATTTGTCAAAGATAACAGTAGTGTGTCGATTCTACATTTAGTATATAAGCTGAGTTCAGATTTATAGCACTTTAAGTCCATGGGTTGATGTTGTTACGATATGTTTGATGAGTTGGGTTACCCGGTTCACGAATCAATGCATTTGTATTATGATAACAAAGCTGACATTAATACTTTCTGCAATCCCATTCAACATGACAGGATAAAGCATATTGAAGTTGATCATCATTTAACGAGGAGAAGCTCGTCTTGGACTAAGAGTGTGAGAAAAAATTTGTTTGCAAAATAAGCTAATTAAGTTGGGCATGACATAATCTTGCACCACCTTGAGGGGAGTGTTTCTAGGGACTAATTTGTGCTAGGAGTGTTATAGTTATGTTGTGTAGGGTGCTTATGTGTAATTTATTAAAGTTTTTAATATAAATAGAATCATATGGGACAATGAAAAAATCATCTATTCATCTTCATGCTGGTTTGATTATCTCATAAATCTAATATGATTCAGCCACGTGTTGGGAAAGCGTGGGTAATTCGATATACGAATTACACATAGGAAGATTGAATGATTGAACGAAGTGCAATAAAACACATAATATTCACTTCAAGACCATTATTAATAAATATTGGATTGCTCCAGCAACTTGGCACTAATGCAACAAACTGTAGCGTGTAAGTGAAACAATCCAATATATGCGAAAGAGGGTAATTAAATGAACCAGTGGCTTGAATATGAAAACATTTGACCTGAAAAGGAAGTTATTTAAATGTGCTCGGGTGGAGAAGGCTATTTCTTTCAATGATATGGTCTTATTATCTAAACTATAAATTATTAAGGGTAAACTAAGCTTACTTCCCACAAGGTACCTATATACACACAACTCCCATGTCGTTTTCAAAATCACACTGACCTCCTTTATAAGAAATGTTGACTATATGTGTTAACTAAAAAATTTAATTGACCATAGTACCCTAACGCATAAATAAATTAATATTAGTTACACCTTATAGGTTCTACCAGTTTTAATATTAAGGTGTGTATGTTTGACATTACATTCTTTTCCATGGAAAATCTACTATTTGCTCATGTTTTAACTTTGTGGTGCTTGTTCCCTGATATATTCTAGGGGAACAATAGTCTTAAATGTAAAATCCTAATTTTTGCTCATGCTTGAACAGTAGTCTTTCTTAAATGTGAAATCCTATTTTTTGCTCATGATTTAATTTTGTGACGTTTCTTCCCAAATATATTCTATAAGAACAATAGCTTATATGTGACACTTGGGGTATTAAGTGAATATAGTTCAGAAAGGGTTTTAGGTGAACCTTTCAAGTTTAAGCAAGTCCTTTTTTAAATGAATTTGTACGGATGAAAAGATAGACATATATGGATTGAATCACTTAATAGAACAAGAACAGGGGTGAGTGCAACTCTGCAGTGCTAACGAGTATACACTGGCGGAGGCAGTAGATGGGTGTTAGACAGCGGGAGTTCCCTGGTTTTGTTCCAGATTTGAGGTAAAGAAGAGTTATACTAGGGGTCCAATATCCCTGTCATGGATACTCCTTACCAATGTCCAAGCCATATACTATGACATCCAGTAAGAACATTATCAGATGGTCTTAGACCAGTATCGACCGACACTGGGCTGGTTTCTTGAATGTTGTGCTAAAAATGTTCCCTGAGGTGTTTTAGATTAATTTTGGGACATCTTTCACAAGATGGAAGTCTGTCAAATAGGGGATGTTTAAGACTTCAAATATGGAAATAGAAATTTTACAACCCTAGTGTTCAATCCTTTAGAACTCCTAACACCATTGTGTGATGTGATGGAAAGGTTCACTTAAAACCCTGACTTCCCGATTACTTTAGTTACTCTAGTGGCGCTTGCTCATCTTTTATTTAGTATTTTATGGAAAACATTTCTTAATCATCTATTACTCCTAACACCACTGTGTGATGTGATGGAAAGGTTCAGTTAACACTCTGACTTTCCAGATTTCATTTGTGGCCCTTGCTTTATCCTCACCTAATTTTCCATGTTAAATGTTTCGTAACGCCCTACACCTCCTAAGTCTTAACACCATTGTGTGATGTGATTGAAAGGTTCACTGAAAACCATACTTTCCAAATACTTTTGTTACTTTTGTGGTGCTTGAGCTTTCTCCAACAGTAAGAGAACGTCTTGTCATCTTTTTCCATTCTATCTCCAACGGTTCATAAAAGTTGAATGTTTTCAATCTTTTTCCAACTTTGTAATCAACTGCACAATTCGATTTTTCTAAAAGAAAAAATATAATATATATTTTAAAAAAATTATTAAGTTTCAGAATCTATTATTTTTACATTTCACAGAATTATAATATTAAAAAACATGAGTTTGAAAATTAAAAAGGGAGTGATTGCTTAAAAAAATTATCAATCTGTCTATTATATATTTATAGAAAATTCTATTATAATATATGTTTTAATCAGAGATTATTGTTAACATATGAGATAATCTTGTGTTATTAAGTGTAATAAGGTCATTTGTAAGTAGTAACGAAATCTGTTTGGTCAAATACACACAAAGAGGGACAATTATACAACCTTCATATACGGAGACGATAATGTAATTTGATGAACTATAAGAAAACTATATGTATTTAGGTCATACTTTGAGGAAAGTAATTTTTAATCAATTGGGAAATTTCTTAAAAATAACATTCGTTCGTGAAGAATCTTCATGTTTCTTAATGCAAAATCCTGATTTTATCTCTTTTAACCCCTTTATGTTCAAACGAGCTTATGGGATTTCGTAATGATCACGACGGGGAGAGGAATATTTTTAGATTCCCTAATTTTAGGGACATAAGTGAATTTATCTTTTATTTCTTTAGCTAGTCATTAAACCTGAATAGAATCCTTTGTGAGCATCCTCACTAAAACATGATCTAATAAATCCTAATCATAGCTCTTTCAAAGTCAACCGTCAAAAAACACCCCTTCCTCTTTAAAGCTTCTTAAATTCTCCAATACTCCATTTCCAAATCAAAACTAGATCTAAAATATGCCATCACTTTAAGAAACCCTCTTGCGTAAAATCAACAGTATCACTCAATAACGGATACAACTTTTGGCAAAAAGCTTATAGTAACACATGACAATATTTATCGCTCTAATAAAAACATTTAACTTCATATACAATATTTTTTTGGTAATCAGGCATATATAATTCTCATTTATCCGGGCGCATGAACAATCCCATCCCCATAATGTTTTCATTAAAACCCTCAAAATATCTCTTTAATGCAGCCCCCAACTATCTTGTAGCACTGCTATAAAAAAACAAAAATAAACAATTAAAGCCTTAGGTTTTATTACCATCACAGTCGAACAGGGATAGCCTCACCTTCTCCTCAAACAACAATTCAAGCCCACTCTTTTTTCCCTCACTAATAGAGAACCACTCTAGGCCTTCTTCTACTTGAACAATCTCTCAAATTCCCTTTCACTATAAAACTGTACGCGAGAATATTGTTTATATTATATAGATAATTATTGATTTACGTATGGAAAACTGTACGATTCATATGTCTCGGGTTTCACATTTCATAATAATTTATATTTACATATCACAATAATATTTTTCTTTTAAATTATAATTCACATATGGAAAACAATATATATATATATATATATATATATATATATATATATATGTAGACACACACACACATCCTATTGGCATGTCCCTAATGTGTTGTGTCCTACTATATTACAATTTCATGTGTCGGCATGTATGGCCATGTTGTATCCATGTCCCGAATCCATATACATGCTTCATAGACATAAAAAAAATCCCACTTAATAGCATTAAATTTTGCTTAAAATTTATAGATAAGCCTAGAGTTATGAATTTTCGTAACACTTATTTAGTTCTATATAATATTATTAGAAAACACAACGAAGAATCAAGTACACGAAAAAAAAAGTAATTCAAATTGTTCACTTCATTGACAATATTACCATGTGAAGTGCATGCAAGTGATTTAAAATATGTAGTATTGTTAGGGTAATAATAGTCCAAGTAGTATTAGTAGTCCTCCTTTTCTGTATATATTTTCTAAAGGTAAGTTCACTTTTTGTAGGATAAATACCTTATACATATGTTCTTAAGCTCTTGTGTAATTCTCATATTTGCATTAGCAATACAATATGATATATTTTACTCTTCGTTCTCTTTCACATGCAAAGTTAACAAGTATCTATACTATTAAGTACAAGCTAACATCACAAAAGGTGTCAAGTCGGAGGCCAAGAATCTTGAGACTGAGATTACGTGCTATTTTTCAAAATAGATGCAAAAAGGGAAAAATCAAAACAACAAACATTACGTGAAAGGAGGGTGTGTACATTTCTCTCTTTGAGTTGTAAAGTACATTTGAAACTATCTTTGAAATTTTTTTAATTAATAAGCTGTATAATAGTGAATTTGTGGTCGTTTTATTTGCATCACATCTTCCAACATTGAGATGGGATATGTAACACATGTTCAGGATGAGGCTAGTTGGCATCGTTTGTTTTGTGAATTTAGAATTGCATATCGAATGTCTTAAATAACTACGCATTTATCATAAGAAAAAGTATGCTCAAGTGATATGAATTAAGAGGCTTAAAGGCTATTTTTAGTACATATCCACTTGAGTGGAATTTTTATTATTTTCTCTATTATGGTGTAATTTTCTTTCATTATTAGTTTAACTGTTTTGTTTAATATTATAGGAGGGAAGTATTAAAAGCTAATAAGGGCATAGATGTAATTAGAACCTTTTCTTGTAGCCCAAGTCTAGATCCGTCTACTTTCCCCTATAAATAGTCCCCATATAGCCTCATTTGGGGCATTCCTACATTTGTGATATTGAGAGAGAGTTGGGATGAGAGTTAAATCTTCTTAGTTTCCATTTGACGCTCATTTACGTCAATTGATGTTTGAGCCTTGTTGGCTCCACCCGTTGTTATTGTTGTTATATAACAAATCATAGATAACGGCAAATGAGACCTAAGAAGAGGTTTGCTCCCGTTAATTCTCACACTGATAGGCTTAAGAAGGTTTTAAATCGCCTCGTAGCACGTTTCGACGCACTTGATGCTTGCCTTCCTCCACCCGACGCATCCACGATCCGCCCTCACACCGCTCCCACCATCACTCAAAACCCTAATTTTACTGCCACCATTGTCCCTCCTCCACCCTCGGTTACACCACCACAACGGAACCCTAAACACACCCAAAAACTCCCAGTCAAACATCCGAAAAAGAAGAAGAAAGAGGGGCTAAAATCCAACCCTAGGCCTAGAGAGAAGAAAGTAAAGAAGAAAATGAGCAAGAAATGGGTTGATTCAACAAGCCTAATGTCAATTCCACTCCAACACCACTCTGAGAGATTCAACCATCCCTATTGGACCGGAGACAAAAATGAAAGGTTGAACATAGGTTTCGTAAACCTAGAATATTTTTTAACCCAGGAAGAGGTCTATCGTGAGTTCGAGAGAAGAAGGAAATCACGAGAGACAAAGTTGAACATCCGGTGGTCCAAGTCGGAGGATGTTGTCTGCCCTAGTCAGGTGGTCACAAGTTTTGATGTGTTGTTGCAACCTGTCATGTGTGTTGTGTTCTGTGTAGCTAGAATTTGAGATTTCGTTGGACTTAAAAAGTTAAAAAACAAATAAAGGAGAGAATGGGCTTGGAGGTTTAGTTTACTTTTGTGGCCAGTATAATATTTCTCTAAATTTGGGCCTTGAGTTTAAATGGGTCTTTCAACACACTTGGTCCATTTTGGTGCTGAATTGAAGACTAAATTTGAAGGAAATATTGGATGATAAAATTTTGGGCTCTCCGTAACTTTAACAAAGAGGTTTAAAAGAGCCCGAAAAAGTTTTAAGGCAATAAAAAGAAATTCATGCCAAATTATGGGCCATTTAGGTTTTTGCACCAATTCTCCAATGTTTGAGAATTTAGATTGCCTCTAAAAGAAAATATCTATGTGGAACTTTGGATGGAGAATTAAAACGAGTTTGCATGTCCTTGAAATTCTTGAAAATGCGCTAAATTGTTTTAGACGTTATTGGGGTGGAAATCATTTTGACTTTGATTTGTTGATTTGCATAAGACGATGTCATCTAAATTCAACAAATTTTTACACCTAAGGATACCTTTGATGTTCATTTGTTAGGGGTACACATATGCATCGTGCACATATGATTGATTGAGTTAATTTACCTATCGAATGTCTTCACACCCATTCATTCCATTTTCATGACTTAGATGTTTAAGTTTTAAATCCATGGTGTGTTTTTTTGTATCATGTTTTACATTTTTTTAATGGTATCTTATTTTTGTGAGAAAAATTTGAAAAATCAAAAATACTTTGTGAAGATTTTTTTTTAGCATGTCCTTGCAAGAGCACGGTTGCCATATTATTTGATGCCTTGTTTTGAATACCGTGACACCCCGATTTTGCTTGTTTGATTCATTCTTCCTATTTGTCTATTTGGGGACATCATAAAAAGGGGGAGAAAGAATTATCTTATTATGAGGGAGTTTGAATTTTGGGGGAGTTTTTTGAGATTTGACTTATGCTTTCATCATAAATTGGTATCTATGTTTATCTCATTTCAAACTCGATACGTCACTTGGTATTTTCTTTTTCTCATGTGTGTAGGTACTACATTGATGATCATACGTTACACACCCTGATGAGAAAAGATTTGAGATTCCTGAAGATTTGAAGAACAAACGATGGAGACTATTCATTTGTACCTTTTCCAGTTTTGGGTTCATGGAAGAGTAGATTTGTATAGGCAATTTGGTATTTGATAATTCGAATATTTTTATGTATGTATCGGCATAGACATAGGGGGAGATTTGTAAGGACATTTTTCTCATGTCCAACATGTTACATTTGTGTATGTCCTACACCGTTACATTTGGCACGTCTCTACACGATCTGTTACGATGGCCTCAATCTAAATTTCGGGAATTAAGCATTCATTATCTCCATCATGTGTCCCTCATCTGCCTCAACGACTTCACGTTCCATGATTTAGGCTCGTAATGCAAGTGGTACGCAAGAGAATTCAAAACAGTGCAACAAGGCTAGATAGGGAAGTTCAAGGGCAATTTGGTAATTTTATAGTCACCGTACGGAGGACCGGTCAACTGGAAAGTTGAATAGCTTATGACAACAAAGATACTGGAAGAAACGGAACCTCAATCCGAGCTACGGTGAACAAGTTATGGCCTTTTGAAAATGGAGAGATTTCCAAGAAAAAGACTTAGAAAAATGGTTAGTGTTTTAAAGTCCCTTGACCAGCGACTTTTTTCAAACCGAGGGCCGAACCGATTCGGGGGGTGAACCGGTTCGCAGGGTACCTGTACGCTGGATAGAATTTTAGAGTTTTAAAAACGTGGTACTCTCCATCTGTTTCCCTATAAAAGCCAACTTCAGGGGAGTTATTTTTCAAGACTTTGATAGACGAATTTGAGAGTCCTAATACCTCAAGTCTTCATATTTTTGAGTTCCCAAACTCATGTTTTGATTCACATATCATTTCGATATCTTTGTGAATCCTTTTTCAACCCAAGAACACAACTTTTGTTTGTTCAACCCTTGTGGAGAAGTTGTCTCTCTTCTTCATTGCTGATCAACTGGAGTTCCTGCGGGAGATTCCAGCCGACACTATTATTAGCCGTTGCTTTGAAGGTTTAGCGAAGACACCGTGCGTTACACTTGTGGGAGATTATCAGGTTGTATGTAAGTCAATTCTCTTGTAAATTATTCAAAGTTCTAGAAATAAAAGGTTTTGCCCTGCGGGGATTTTTCCTTATATTTGTGTCGCATGCTTCATATTTGATGGGTTGATTTAGATGCATGTTTAAGGGCTGATTTTATTTGGTTTAAAAGTAGACTCTAATTAAATAAGGGTTACTAAGAAACTTGTGAATTTAATTTAAATCGATATTACACTTTTCAAAATTATATTGAGGAATGTAGGATTACAAATTCAAATCTGCATTCCACAATCATTCAACATAATAATCTGCCAAAGGTAATCATAATATTTTCAAGGTTAAAAAGAACAAGGCAAAAAACAAATGAGCTAGGAAAGTTTAAGTCAAAATACTCTGTGTACCCAACATAAGGTGAAAAAATAAACAAGGTCTCACATACATTTCGAACAAAACAATTGAACCCAAAATGTTGTAGTTTTTCAAACACCCTGAATAAAAGAATTAAGCATCTGAAGGTATGTATTAATAAAAAGGCACAACTCTATGCTATAAATTTCAACATATAATCTGTTATTAAAAGGCGGTTTAACATATCCATAGCTAAAATAATAATGAGCTGAATTGGTTCCAAGGGTGGAATTTCAGTCATTCGCTGCAGAATGGCCTTCCTTCAGCCATATAATTTCTTATTTTACTGCCATCTTCTTGAAAGCTAAAGGGATCGAAATTATTAATTTGATAAAACCACAGAGATAAAAAAGATACGTCATGATGTAAATCAAAACAAATGAAGCACAAAATAAGCTATTATAATAAAAGTAATATAACAAGTTAACAACAGTAACATTTTATCACAAACATGAAACTTTCATTAAACTTAAAAGGGAGAGTACAAACAAAATAGTGGCCCAGTAGTCCACAAATACAACCAAACTTACATAAAACTCTATACAAGCTTAAAAACAAATAAGAAAAAAGAAACCAAAAAGACCACTGAATATACTCACATACAACAGGCACATAACATGATTCTTCTCAAACCAATGATCCATTTTTAGCATACAGTGTGACTCCATTGAAGAGAAACCATGTGCAAAGAAATGTGCTCAAATTTTTCTGATGCCAATGCCCATAGAGATGCAACAAACTTAATTTTTTCCCAAATCCAATCCTTGCCCTCTTCTCTTTCTTCAAAAATTATGTTATTACGTTCAATCCATACATTTCAAAAAATGGAAACACCACACATCTCGAAAGGTACGTCACCTTCGAGGTCCCTCCCAAACCCTCCCCTTCCCAAAGAACGATATCTATCGAAGAAAAAAGGCATTGCCCCGACTATGTTAAATTCTCCAAAAACTTTTCTCCAAATAAAATTCGCAAAGGAACAATGGAGAATAATGTGATGATTGATCTCCTTATAACAAAGACCACAAATTTGATGATAGTTTCAAGAAGGGTCTTCTCCTTTGATATAAGTCACATGTGTTGACTCTCTCGTGAGCTATGACCAACGCCAATACCCACATTTTCTTGGAAGGATGAAAAGGAGGAAAAGAATGATTATCAGAAAGGAAATCAAATAAGGATTTAAAAGGGAAGCCTTGTTTGTCCAACCTCATTTTAAGGATGAACATTTCAATAAGTTCCAATAAAGATACAAACTCCTTTGTCTCCAAATCGTTAAAATTTCTTTGGAAGGATACATTCCACAAAACCGACAATATTGAATTCACCAAAGCAATTGAACAATTCTTATTCAAAGAAAGATTGAATAATCGGGAAATCTAGATTGACAAGAAACTTCCCTATTCCAATAATCCTCCCAAAACCGAATGAATAATCCATCCCCAACTACTAATGAGACACATATAGAAAAGAGATCAATGCCTTGCAAAATGAACTTCGATGGACTTACTCTCCACCCTATTGGAATCCCAAAAATTTCTATCCAACACGTATTTTTTTCCAAATGATAGTGTACCCAAGGGAATCTACCTCTAAGGGAAACCTCCACAACAATTTCGCTAACACGACTTTTTTTCCCTTAAAGTTCCCTATACCTAAGAAACCCCATCTATCTTTAGGTCAATTTACCCTCACCCCAGCCTTCCCACAAAAGATCTATAATTATCTTCTACATTATATTTGCCACTTTTGTCGGTAATATTAAAATGGATAAGAAATAAGTGGAATGCTTTGTAAACCCTATGAGATTAGGGCACTGCCTTCTCTAGACAAAATTTCCTTTTCCATCCATCTAACCTTTTATGAAATTTTTCCATCATGGGAATCCAGAAACTTATGGAGTTCGGATTTCCCCCCGAAGGAAGACCCAAATAAGTCAAGAACCAAGACTCAATCCCACACCCAAATGATTATGAACATCAGGTTACAATCTAAATCACAACTCCACCGAAAAAAGTACTTCCCCAGCTCTTTGAAAATTAATTTGTTATAATTTTCTAATTTTATTGATATGGAAGGGAGATGCTTACTTATTTTATTCACAAATGTACCCTTGATAAGGCAGCATTGGAAGACAACTTCAAAACGATCCAACCGTGCTTTATGTTATTTCTCACACACTAAAGGTGCTTTGTTTTGTGTAATAGAGTGTGTGTATATCTATGTACATATATCCAGGATCCTGTAAGGTCCGCAGAGTCCTAAAATGCACACTGCACACATTTTCCCCCTTTCGAGATCACCTCAATGTTAAGCATATAAACTTCTTTAGAAGAATTTTCCTGTTTTCTGGGTTTAGACTAGGAAAAGAAGCCGTCCTATCCTTTTACCCTGTAATGGAGCGTATTAAACTGATCCAGATTTTTCTCCTTTAAATGACGCACATACTTACACCACGGATCATCAAACAAGGCCCATTTGCACAAGCACGAAATTCTTTATTGGCTCAAACAACAAAATTAAACTGAGTGCCTTTGTCCTTTTCCCATTCCCTGGATGGCCTATTGAAAGAAGTCATTCAATAGTAGTCAAGAAATACATAAGAAAATTGCTCTATCAATTTGTAATGGGACACATTATCACTTAACAATTTATTAAATGACTTTGAAATACTTTTCCACGAATCACAAGTAACTTCTCCCACACGCACTACAGCATTCTTCGAATTATTACGGATCACTCAATCTATTATTGTAAAAGAAGAAATTGGCCTCTTATCAAACTTACCTCTACCACCAAAAACATAAGCATAATAAACTTCCATATTCACCCTTGTTTTACCCACAAAACCCCTCTCATCTTACTTAACACCAAGTGTGTTTTTACTTCCTGCAAATATAACTTGAAAAATTAACACATCGTATTCATACAACCTTTTAGCATTCACACCAAAAGGGATAATGATATTGTTATTTCTTCCATCATCCTTCTTTATTCTCAAAGAACATTCTTTGTCCATTCCTCCTTTTGAGGAAAGCAAAAAATTCATTTCCCCTATATTACTTCAAGAATGACTCATCAAGTCCGCTTTTCACAGCTTTGCAGTTTCTCATAGACCCAGTAAAGCACAAACCCATGTCAAGACTAAAATTCAAAGAAAACCATTGTGTTCAATTTAACTTTAAAAACATGGCAGTTGTACTGTATCAAGTATAAGGTGGACATGAGTTGTTCAAATTTTTAACACCGATCGGGTCTGTTCAAACTACTATGTGTGTATGTGGTGGGTGGTGGAGGGGGGTGGGGATGATGCTGGTTTACTCATTTGACAAGTTAATACTGACTATAATCAACAACCACAATTGGAGAGGCTATGTGATATATTTACTATTTAAGCCAATAATGTCCTCCTAAAGAAGAATTAATAATAGCATGGTTATCAAAACACTCGAGAATTTTATGTCACATCATGCCCACATCGTTATGCTAACATATTACGTAACTTCAACTCTTTTCAAGTGAGTTTCAGAAAGATCATTGCCACCACTTTAAGGTACACCATGTGTTGTTCAAAGTGTTAGCAGTTGGATTTATTCAAGCTATTATTGTATGTTTCTTGTCGTTGTGTGTGTGTGTCCGCGTGTGTCTACATTTGAAGATTAGATATTGCTAGAATCAAACTTATGCATCAATCAACAAACATAATTGGAAACTAAATCACCAATACTTAAACCAATAATATCCTCAAAATTAAGGATTAAAATAGCCAAATAAAATGAGAACATCATTTACCAAAGCACTTGATAATTCTGTAAGCTCTAGCTGCCCACCTTGGTAATATATGCCAACTCAGTACTTTTCTGATGATGGCAGTAAATACCTAATTTAGAAGTATCAAATAACTAAAACACAATAACATAAAGTATTATTATGGACCCAATACCTCTCAATGAGCAAAAACAGTGTCATTGCATCTAGGCGGTCTATCAGGAATTGATCCCGGCTTAAACTTTGAAGCCTCGTGTCTCACCAGTTCCGGAGGCACAGGACTGTTACTCTGAATAAGCATCTGCTTGAGATCATAGAACACATCAGTATCATTCAAAGTCAAAAATGTTGTAGCCACACCCGTCTTCCTTGCACGACCCATTCGTTTAATCCCATGAGTGTACATTTCAATATTCCCAGGCATATCATAATTTATGACATGTGCAACATCCGGTATATCAATCCCACGTCCAGCTACATCGGTAGCAACCAACATATTATACCTCTTAGCCCTAAACCCGTCAAGACTACCTTTCTTTGCTCCTATGACTTCCCACCGTGCAAAGTTGTCACACAATAGCTCGCCTTATCCAAACCCTTAATAATCCCAATGGAAGCCTTCTTACTATTTATAAAGACAATCATTGTCTTATCACCTAACTCGTCCAAAAATTTTTGCAGCCTATACATTTTCTCCGGTTCCTTCATCATAACAACATATTGCGTAATTAAATCCGTCGCCTTCCCCTCCATCCCAATAGTCACCACAACCGGATTCCTCAAATACTTCCTAGCAAGCCTCTCCACGGCCGGTGGCATTATGGCACTAAACATATACGTTGTACGATAAATCCTCTTCTCATCAAGCTCTTCATCCTCATTCTCCGACTTAAAATTACTACTCGGCCTCGCGTCCAACACCCCCACAACTTGTGGCTTAAAACCCATACCAATCATTCGATCGCCTCGTCAAGAGCCACATAATTACACTAATTCAAAAATGCGTAACGCCTATCCAAACAATCAATCAACCTCCCCGGCATCGCAATCACAACCTCACACCCTTGCCTAATCTTAAACCCCTGCTCCTCGATTGACTGCCCACCCATAATCAAAACAACCTTAATCCCCAAATAATGCACAAATTTCACCGTTTCGTCCTCAATCTGTTGTGAAAATTCCCTCGTCCGCGCCATCACAATAGCGTAAGGCCCCTCCGCCTCATTTTCCTCACTCATAGGAGGCAACCTAGTTATATACGTCAACATCGGCAACACAAACGCAACAGTTTTCCCCGAACCCATCTCAGCAACACCAATAACATCCCTTTGTTGTAACCCCAAAGGAATAGCAGCCATTTGAATAGGGGAAGGGGTTTTATACCCAGCTCTGTCCACAACCTTTAGGAGCTCCGAATTTAATTTACTCTCAACCCAACTCCTCATTGGCCTGGGAATCCTAGAGCCTTTATAGGAAATATTAAAATCTTCTCTAAAAATCCTCCAATCTTGTTATGTCATCTCTTCTAGTTTCTTATCAGACTAATGCCTATCAACCCTCATATCAAATGTATCATACATATCAGCATTTATTTTTTTAACTCTCTGAGCTTCTTTTTCTTCTGGGTTTTCTTTAATATCGTCTTTTTTTCTAATCTCATCTCTCAACTCCTTTTCTGTTTTGGCTGCCAAATTTTTTTGTTCTCTACAGTCCATGCCAGCACGAAAACCGCGGCCGAATAAGAGATGGGCCTCGTGCGGGTTTTGGTAAAGGGAATTCATGTCACAAGAAGTGTCTTCTGTGTTTTCCCAATCGAATGAGAAACAGAATTTTTTGCTGGGTTTGATAACACATTTTTTGGGTTTTTTGGAACCAAGGTATTGTTCTTTTATGGCTTCAAGTTCTTTTTTGTGTTCCCATTCTGTTAGGTTTTCTAATCTTCCTTTTTCTCTTGCTTTGTGTTCTTCTTATCTCTCTTTATCTCTGGTGCGACACTCATAATCACGATGGTCTCTTTCTCTCTCTCTTTCTTTATCTCTTTCTCTTTCTCGATCGTAATCACGGGAAGAGCGGGGGTGGTTTTTAGTGTCGGAAGGATCAGAATGAAGTTTTGAGGTAGAATCTGAAGAGTTTGGGAGGAGTTGTTGGGAGTTGAGTTTTTGTTGGGTGATTTGTTCTTGGCGACGTTGAAGGGCTAATTATTCGCGTTCGACTTTAGTGAGGAAGACAGGTTTTTTAGTGTCATGTTTCGAGGCTCGTTTCATTTTGTCATCGACGGTGGGATTTGGAAGTGGGAATTTAGTGATATCCTGAGGTTATAAGGGATAGCTTGGTGGATTGCAAGAGGGGAGATAGTATACAACTCAACAATGGGGATCGACCGCAACTACCAATCCTGCAAACCAAAACATAAGTAAAATTATGAATAGTTAATTCAAACCAATTGACAACCATGTATAAAGTAAGAGCATATGAAAATGTAAATCAATACCAGACAGAAATAATATCAATGGAATTATATTGATAGAAATAGTATCATTGTCATTTGAATACTTAAGCAAGTTGTTATACTGATTTGATTCATTAAAACTGATTAAAGACTCTCATATGGACCAACACGAAGTGCATCCAATCACAGAAACCTTAAAGGGGTGATTAGGCATACTTTGTTGGCATGATTGAAAGTGCAGGGAGCAAGAAAAGAAGGTCTGAGATGCTTGATTCTATAAGTATTATAGCTTAATATTTTTCAAATAAAAATAGTTTTTCAGCAGTAAAAAACTCAAACGTGTGTAAATAGTGGAGAAGTGCATATAGACACACAATTACAAGCTTCAAGATCAAATTGATGTAGAACATGATGAAAGGGATTTGGAGAGTGATTTGGAATTGTATACACGACAGAAGGTTAGTAATAATATGAAGTTTAAGCAAAGGACGATGTTTGAGTTCTGAAGGTAGTCATATAGGTCTACAAATTGAAAACGCAAAAAACCATTTGATAGCAATTTATTACTGTAAGTAAACAAAAGAATGGGATGAGGGATGATAAAACAACAACAATGATTCTTATATTTGTGCAACACGTCATGATTATGGACAAAAACTTTTAGGGTGCGCTTGGAAGCCCCAATTCTTTGGTTCAAATAGTTTAGAATTTTCATGGGATTCTAATTCTAAGAATTCCAATTTTGCTAAAGGGCCCGTTTGGCAACCCAATTCCAAGGCTTGGAATTTGAAGGCCAATTTCAATTCCGTGGAATTAATATTGGCTTTCTAATTCCATTTCCATAGCTTGGAATGGGGTTGCCAAACGGACCCAAATTGAATTCCAACATTAAAGTAGATATTTACAAAATCATATCTTTATGGAATTGATTACGCGAACAAATCCACACAAACACGCACTACATATATACAGTTTCATACACGCACACATAGTTTCACATAAACATTGTGCATTGAGTTTTGCAAGCGCGCGCATACATTTCTCATAGAATTTCACGCGCACACCCACGCACATAGCACATATAGTTTCACGTGCATACTGCACATACTGCGTATAGTTTTACGTGCACAAGCACACTGCATGCACAAACCCACACAATATCATACAAACACTACACAGTACACACACTTTACACAATTTTTTCACATACCCACACAATTTCACTCACACGTGGCACATAAGAGTTTCACTCACGACACATACGTTGCCCATAGAGTTTTATGCACACTGCTTCACACATTTCACATGCACACAATGGACACTGCGTGCGTGCACACAATTTCACACACAATACACACATTATTACACGCAAACACAATATTACACACAGTCTTACTCACGCACACACAGTTTCACTCACACTATTTCTCGCACACACAGTTTTACTCACACGGCGCATAAGAGTTCAATGCACGCGCCCACACACGTATTGTGCATAGAGTTTCATGCACACTGTTTCACACAATGCACGTGCACGCAGCACAGAGTTTCACACACAAAATTTCAAACACAGTTTCAACAACACGAACACAATGTGCACACACAATATTACACAAAACCTACACAGTTCCACACACAAACACACCGTTTCACTCGCATATAGCGCATAAGAGTTTCACGCGCGCGTGCACACACAAAGGCACGGAGTTTAATACACACACAATTTCACACTATTACACAAACATGAATTCAAAATTCTAATAAATCCCAATTCTAGACATCCAAACATACCCTTATCAAATCTCACCAAAAATAAGTTAATAGTCATTTTTAAAAAATCCCCAAAACCACTAGAATTCTAATAACCTCTGTAGTTAGTATCGGGCGATTCACGATACGAATCGCACGATACGGTTTGATACAGCAAGAAAACGAGACGAATCGCATGAATGAATCGAAAATCCCTTTGTATCGCATGAATGGGCCGAGAATCGCGAGTTGATACGTGAACCGTATGACTCGCGATACGTAATAGACGGGTTTTTATTTTTTTGTCGGTAGCCAGATTGGAAAAGGTAAGATAAAAACTTTTTTTCTGGCCGAAAATACATTTAATAATGTTTAAAGACTTTAACGCATAAAGGAGAAAACCCTAGGTATAAAAGGTCATTTTCTCACTGTTCTTGTGTTCCCCACCATTTATATTTTGTCCACCATTAATATAATCACTTTTCTTGTCTTTTTATTCAACTTTTTGCCAAGAGTAGCTTCCATCCTTTGCTTTGGTACTTTGGTAAGTAACCTCGTTTAATTATTTATTGTTTATCACTTATTTATTTATTGTTCCTCTTTATTTATTTATCTATTGTTCCACCCTATTTAATATCCATTTTCTTCAAGTATATTTATTTATTTTTCCTTTTTATTTATTTAGGAAATGACTAAACAAAAGAGAAAAGTTGTGGTTGACCCCACATGGGATTATTGTGAAAAAGTGAATGATAATAAATTGCATTTAAGATGTAATTTTGTAAGGATGCAAAATGGGATGGGATTTTTAGAATGAAGCACCATCTTGCCGGTACGGGAAAAGATGCCAAAAAAGTATGCAATGACCCAAAAGATGTTAGAAAAAAATTTGCAAATATTTTAGGAGTACAATGAAGAAGGCGGGCAACAAAATGAGGGCAAAGAAGAGGCATTTGAAGTTGAGCAAAATTTAAGAAGGAAACTATGAATGCATATGCCATTAAAGGGAAGAAAAAACAAGGTTTTGTAAAACAAACAACTATAAATGCAATGTTAAAAAAGAGGGGGCCGGTAATTAGTGACATTTGTAAGATTTTTTATGGAAATGGTATGGCTTTTAATGTAGTAAAAAGCCCATTGTTTACAAAGATGGTAAAATCAATTGGTAATTATGGGGGTATGGATATACAGCTTAAAAACATAAAGGAAAAAACTAGATAAGCGGTATTCCTAGCCGTGACTCCAGTGCAGACCTCTGAAATGTACCAACCATGTCGGCCCAATCCGATATCGATGCTTTCTTGAATGGTCCGCTGCCACCACTACTGAGGATAGTTCCTGCAATAATAGTATATGTTAATTATTTTTAACCTTCTAATCAAAACTTGTATTTGGGAGTCCAACTCATTTGAACAATATGATCCAACTAAGCCTACCCTCATCATATGACATTTAAGAGTTCATTTCAATCAAGGTACCGAAATGATTCGCATTCAAAACAACAATGATTAAAGTACATAGCTACAATTTTCTCTTACATTCAGTCAGAATCAGAATCAGCATCCAGAGAGGATCTCACTGACCTGCACCCACTTTCGTCATAACTAGTGTCTTCATTACCAACAAACGTTTTGCAACAATTGAATGATTATGCTTCTCATTTGAAATTTGTGATGGGGGGAATTATTCTCAAGATGAACACTGAAGAGCCTTATGTGGAAAAATAAAAGAATTATATATATTATCTGATATACTTGTGAGAAAAAACTATAGAGGAGAATAAAATGTGTTACATTTCCCTCATAAATGCAGTATACAATTTCTGAAAAGATCCATTATGTCATTATGCAATGAGGGATCTGCTTCTGATCTTGCCACTAATTATTTGCAAGAGAACTGTCATAGCAATTAATTTTTTTTTAACTGCATTTTGAAGTAACATTTTTTTAATATTAAATCTTAATTTATTCAGTGGTGATTGAAGTAACATATGATGTTGAAGCACTTAAATAATACTTTGTTAAAATATTTATTATATTTTGATCTTCATATATCCGACACTAGTTTAAGTCATAGAATGTGAAAGGCACAATTTATTTAATACGCACTGATGTAAGTTCCTCTGTCATTCGTGTCTAGGGCTCGCTTGTGCATCATGTGTACGAAAATTCCTTTATCATTTTATTATTGTGTGTTTGACTATTTGTTAGGGTTATGTTGTATTTTACAGGTTTTATTTTGTGCTTTTACGGGGTTTCACCAATATAAATTTTTTAAGTAAAATAAGGATATATAAATATTTTTATATATAATTATTTATAGAAAATAATTCGACTAAAGTAGGTCCAAAAAACATTATCCAGCACATTGTACAGGACAAGTGAAGCGGCAAAGGACTATATATGGTATAGATGAAGGGTAAATTAGCTATTTTTTTAACCCAAAATAATATTGTCCAGTACTGGGAATTTCTATCTGCGCACATATCATTAATTCAACAGTAAACAGTAACTCTTAATAAAAATGAATAATAAGTCATTAATAATTAAATAATATAGTTTTAATCACCACAAAACCATGACTCTAAAATACCAATCACAAAAACATACAACACTTATAAAAAAGTGGAATACGAATCTGAGCGCCCAATGCACTGCGTTCAAGATCAGAGCGAGCTTGCCGGCGGACCATTGTCGTCCCATTCTTGAGTGAGCTGGAACACAACCCTCTTATCCACTAAACTAGCATAGAAACCACGGGACTAAACTAAACCCGAGTTTTACATACTGTATATCTTACTACATTCCCCCCAAATCATTTTTCCTTAATCTAAAAGAGTCTTAAAATTTCAATATTCTGTATATTTTGCGAGCATCCAAACCAACGAAATGATTAATTAGGACAGAGAAAAATGTTATATGGCCTCTTCGAAAAGAGGATCAGAATTGGCCTGATTTGGAGAGATGGTTGATTGACTGTTGAAAAATATTGTGTTTTTACACAAATTATTTTATGACCAAATTGATATAATGGTCAAAGTAGGACCAAGTACGTGATATATTTATTTGTTTAAAACGGATAAATGATGAATAAGAAATTTGGTATCAATGCCCCATTTATGTATGAAGTTTATTGGGAAATTTTATTTATTTTTTGGGACGAATTTTAGTAACTGTCGCTAAAGGTTGTGACTGTTCGCTAGATAGTGACTGTTTTTCAGAACCGTCCCCAAAGGTTGTGACTGTTCACCATAAGTTATGACAGTTCATGAAAAACATCCCTAAAGTGGCTGTTTCCTAAAGACATGTCTTTTCATGAAAAAACACCTTGTTTTATATAAATACAAGACTTGTCTTCATTTTTTAGAGAGAAAATATATTTTCAATACTTTCCATTCCCGATCGAGTCGGATAGAGTATAAAACATAATTGGTTCGTGGGACACGCACACTGAAGTGCTTCTTGCACGTGTCGAGACCGTTTTATCCTGGGAGGCAAACGCTCATTGTTCATTACCATAAGCACCGTAGCGGGAGCACATTTTGTCTTAAGGAGAGAGTGTCAAACACTTGACTCGATCATATTCTTCGTTTGTAAGTTTTCTAATGGTATTAATTTTTATTATTGCATATATATGATTTATTTCATATTTTATTTTTTGATAAAATACAAGTGCACATATAATTTTAAATAACATTGACTTATATACAATGTTGTTTCATTGTTCCATATTGAGTAGGAACAAAAAGAAATTAATATAATATTGAGTATGACTAGAAAGAACTAACACTTTGAAGCAAAGCTTCGGATCAAAGGTGAGAGTAACCATGAAAGATCCCTTCCAACCAACAGTCGTTATTTTTCCTCTGCCCTGCACGATATTTGTCACTTAGAACGATGAAAAGGGAGCAAATCATGTCTGAATTATTTGGAGGAAACTTTGGTAAATACCTGTGAGATTCGAATCGCAGACGTGAGGGTAAGTGAGAAAATTACACCATTGAAGATCTCTCGTGGTAGTTAGGGTTAGGGTTAGGGTTTTCGACTCATTTTTGTCAATGGAAGATATGAAAAGACGAATGTGAAAGGGTGGATCGTTGGGTTGGACATATGAAGATACGAATGTGAAAGGGCAAACCATTTAGAATATCAATCCCCTCATTTTAGTTAATAGAATGTAAAGAGACCAACACACGAAAAGTCCTTTCTCAATTTAATGGTATGTGCTTTATAAATAGTGCAAAGTGCATCAAGATCTTTCCATTTTCTCTCATCTCAATTTACAAAATATAAAAAAAAAATATGGGTTTAGGTGTGAAATTAACTCCCTTGATAATCATGCAACTCTTTTTTTCTTCACTAAGAGTATTCAATGCAACTCTTTACGTTATTGGGGACGATCAAGGTTGGGATCTGGAAGTTAATTACACGAACTGGGCTGCTAAACACCAATTTCACATTCATGATATCCTCCGTGAGTATTTTCTTCCATTTTCTTCTTTGTTATTTTTGTTTGTAGTTTGTGTTGGGTTATTGGATTTTTTTCCATCGTGCCATGCATCAATAATTCTTGTTTTTTTTTAATTTAACACATTATAATCTTCGATTTCATATTTTAATAAAAAAAATATCATGTGAAAATTTCATCACTAAAAGTGATCATCGGTGACTTTTTGTCTAATAAACTAATAATATTGTACTAAAGTAAAAAAAAAATCCATAATTCTTATTGGTATTTATAAATAAATTGCAAGAGGATGTGCAACAATCTTTTGTAAATGGGACGTTTCTCTATTAGAAATAGATGTTAGTTAGAAAAAAATAGTTATGTCTCTTAAACTTTGAGTCTTGGTTGACTTTATTTCTTTATGATTTTAGTTCCCATACAAAGTATGAGTTTTAGACATAGTGTTAAAATATTAAAATTCACAATGAGACTTTCTATTCATAGCACACACTTGCACATTTTCGTTAATCCATGAACAGGATCTTTATGGACACATAGCTCCATAGATCTGTACGTCTCGATCGGAAAATAATCAAGAGAAAAAGAAAGAATCAGAATTGACCGATATATTTCTAGAAACAAACGAAAAGGAAACGAAAGATGAAACATAAATCATGGATCAACTAAGCCCTCTTGGGGACTTTCTTATTCTTAAGAAAGAGGAACCTGACACAGTTGATGGGAATTGCGTTGTAAATTCTACTTGCTATATGACTCGTACGGTTCAATTCCACTACATTTAATTGATATCTCAGTATACATATATATATATATATATATATATATATATATATATATATATATATATATATTCTTAAATTGTGTATGAAAGTACATGACCATTCATATTACGGGTTTACAATTTTATTAATCGAATAGAGAATATCAATGAATTTAGGCATAAATTGCATTTTATTTTATTTTTGTTATGTTTCAATGTTATATTATATTTAATACAAGTGAAAACTCAAAATAGTGTTAACGTGTCATAAAATGTCATGCAACACAACACAAAATCGATAATGTCTAATCAGATCAATCAAGAGATTTATAATATCCTATTATGCTCTTCTCTTGTATTTTAATGTTATTAAAAAAAAGCTTTTGAGAGAAAGTGAAGAAAATAGTTATTCTATGTTATTTGCAAATGATCATTAATCAATGAACTTTACTTTAAGTAGATTATGTTATGTTGAACTATAATACATGATATGTTAAAATAATTTGAGATTAGATATAAATAATAATATATCTTCGTTTTCATATCTCATAAATGTCATTGTGCACAGGTTTTCGGTACTCGCTAGAGCATTGCGACGGTGTGGTGCAAGTTGATACGAAAGAGAAGTATTTATCATGTGATGAGATGTCCCCTATTTGCACCAATGAAATAGGGCATGACTACATCACTCTCAGGAATATCGAATACAATTATTTCATTTCTATAGACCCAGTTAATTGCATTGCTGGACAAAAGGTGGAAATCAATGTGGTTGAAATCGCTTCAGCAGCTACATCTCCAGTTGGTATACCATCTCCTGAAATAACTCCATCTCCACATTCTTTACCCTCTCCTCAAGTTCCAACGGCTGCATCTCCACCCACTCCAACATCTCCTCAGGTTCCCACAACTTTATCACCATCTCCATCTAATTTACCATCTTCTCATGTTCCAATGACTCCACCTCCATGTGACACCCCGACTAATTAAATACCGGGTAGCTACTCCTTTATAAAATTAATTCAAAATGCCAAGTTGGCTCAATTAATAGCATCACTGTCGAAAACATTTTAATATTACTAACCACCTAGTATTTAAAAAGCAAGTTGCCAAATTTTAATTTAAGTCTGATTAACATGCAACAAATGGAAGGAAGAAATAAATAACACCATTCACCATACTGAAGTAAAACGAATAACCATCACATAATAGTAATTAAAGTCTGGAGGAAAAACTCCTCACTACAATCCCATAACTGAAAGGAATAAACTGAAATAATAAATGCTAAAGTCTGAAAACTGAAATATAAAAGATGTCTCTAAATAGAAATGGGCAACATACCCTACAACTGATAGATAGTGACCCTGGAATCCAAACGATAGAAGCGTCTACATGCAAATCCCTGTAGCTTCCACAAACAGCTACAGCTCGTCACCTGAATGAGTATCCTATGCTTGGTGTCCCTGTGGCTGGGCACCTAAAAAGGTTTTACAAGAAAAAGATTTGAAAAGAAAACGGGTCAGAGCCCGAATGTGGAGTTATATTTTAAAAACCTGCAAGTGCTTTAAAAACATTTAAAACATTAAATGCAAAGTACATGTTAGGACGTGCACTCACATTATATTCTCACCTCTCGTCTAACTGTGCACTCCTACGCAAGTACCCATCTATAACTACCCATACTACTAGCTAAGTGACAACATATCTAGCTAGACTGCCGAAGGTCCTGCCAATAATACTTGGTTCCATTTACATAATAATGTTCGTAATTAAATAGGGGTTTAACGTTAACTCAGATACTCAATGTGTAATATTAATAACTGTCAATTAACTCGTTATATTTCTCGAAACAATACCGTAATATAATTACAACATTAACATGATGATTCTCATTAATTAAATGTATATTATTCACATCATAAATATACAATACAAGCACCCCGCAACTAAGCTGTAGTGCACACATACTCTGCTATCCATCCTGGTACATCACGTACATAAGGATCACATATTCCGAATCTCTCAGGAATAGTTCAGATAACACAAATCACAAATAGTGGAGGCGAACACAGTCACCATCACATGGGTCACGCACATACCTACGCTCCCATGATCATGCAGACTTATTAATATCACAATAAGTCCTTCTATGACCTATGTTCATCAAGGTACCAGTCTATATCCCCCTCGTAGGCACACAAGGATTAAAGGGTCCTAAGCGAACGTAACCTCCCGTGATAGCAAGTATGGTAGGTATGTCATACACACAAGATTTTATGCTAAGCATTCACACATCTTAGATATCTCAATATTAATAAAGTCATACTCTACATCATTATACCATTATTCCAAATCCATATATTTCAAGTATCCCGATAATATATAATTTAAATGGTCGACACGTCTCACGTCGTAATTCCTTAAACTTAAAACCTATCTCAAATAGACTATTAAGTCTCCCATAATTCTCACATATGACATCTTTATACCTAAGGTCTTTGCTTCTGCCCCAAACCTTATTTCATCAACTTATTCACATTTGTACTATTAACTCAAATATTATCTCACATGACAAATTTCATTTATTTAGAAAAATTCCTCAAATTACATTCCAAATAAAGTCCCATCTCATAATCATGCCTACTGGTCTTCCTTAAAGTTAAGGGTATTCATAAAGTCTCTAATAATATTATCCAAGGGTTAACACCACTAAAATTCAATTAAGGGAAAACTTCATTTATTCTGGGAAGGTCGATCGATCGACCTTGACCTTCGATCGATCGATTTTGTCGATCGATCGACTGATGAATGTCGATCGATCGATTACACAGGTATGGTTACGGACTGCTTCGATTTGCAGATTTGAAAACATCCCAAAACTTATTTTTAAAGCATGATTCTCTAATATAACGTTATAGTAATGTCATATAACCGTCCTACAATATTACTAACGTCCATAAATCAATATTTCAACAACTAAAGGCTACATATGGATCAATCTTCATCAAAAAACCTAGTTTTCTAATTTATCTTAAGAACATTCATAAACCTCATCTTAAATCCGTTTTTGGTAACACAAAAGTCAGTAATTCTCTTAATATGATCTTCCAGTAACATTCTACATGCAACCTATATCCCAAAAATTAAACTAATAACTCCAATCTTATGGGTTTTTCATTATCTTCCAAGAACACATAAAGTTTTTGAATAATCTAACATGGAAGAAGCATTCTCCGAAATTTAAATGGAATAAATCACTTGCCTTGATTGTCTCTGGATTTGGTGTTGGATTTGTAAGCTCTTTCTGCAGATTTTCTGCAGAATTCCTCCTCTTTCCCTTCCTCTCTAAGCTTTCTTCTTCCAAAGGTGGCTATGGTGGCTAGGGTTTCCTTTGGGAGAGTTGGAAGACTAAATGATAACCTACGTAGCTTTCTAGGTTAATAAGGCTTGGTTATGGGCTTAGTGGGTCTTATCCACATCAGATTTAATTAACCAAATTTTCGTCACTTTTAATTCCTCAAAACGTGAAATTACCAAAATACCCTTTATGGTGCCGGTATGGCCTAAAAATACCCCGGGACCCAAACTATACCCCCGGCTAGTGTTTTCTGACTATCTCGACCCTTCCGGACGCGATGGCGCACTCAAAATGACCATACGGATTATAGATTTTAAATTCACTTTTTCTTATCAAAATATTATACCGTGACGCGGCGGTCCCACGCGTCTCAACAAAATTTCTAAAATGCCGTATATAAATCCCACGACAAATTTTATAATACCAAGTTCATATATAATCATATATCCACATAATCAAATACTAACTCGTATCACATTAGTATTTATAACCCGGATTAATTTCCAATTAATACACAATTTAATTAATTAATCCCAAAAATAAATATAGTCAAAAGTACGGGGTATTACATACTCCCCCCCTAATAACTGAATTTCGTCCCGAAATTCGAAGCTAGAAAGTACCTGCTAAAAACAGCTCTGGATAACGTTCGCGCATCTCATCCTCGCGCTCCCATGTGGACTCCTCGACATTGTGATGTCGCCACTGAACACGCACTAACGGAACTATCTTTGACCGCAGTTTCCTCTCGCTTCGGTCCAAAATAGCAGCTGGCCCCTCCTCGTAGGAGCTATCCGGCGGGAGATCGATGTCTTCCACAGCAATATGAGAATGAGCCAAATCATCTCTAAGGTATTTCCTCAGCGAGGAAATATGGAACACGTCGTGAATCCGATGCAAGTGCTCCGGTAGTCCAAGTCTATACGCAACTGGTCCGATCCGCTCGATAATAGGAAACGGCCCCACATACCTCGGTGCCAACTTCCCCTTTTTCCCGAATCGCATAATCCCCTTCATCGGAGATACCCTGAGCAAAACTTGGTCCCCTACTTGGAACTCCCTGAAAAATCTCTTCGCATCAGCATAACTCTTCTGCCTGTCTTGAGCTACCCGAATGCGACTCCGAATCAACTCAATCCTTGCCGAAGTATCCTGAATCACTTCCGGCCCAAGTAGTTTGTTGTCCCCCACTTCTAACCAACATGCTGGGGAACGACAAGGCCTACCGTACAATGCCTCAAACGGAGCCATGCCAATAGTAAACTGATAGGAGTTGTTGTAAGCAAACTCCACCAGTGGAAGGTACTGCTCCCATCCGCCTCCGAAGTCAATAATGCACATGCGTAGCATGTCCTCCAACATCTGATTGGTGCGCTCTGTCTGCCCATCGGTCTGCGGATGATAAGCCGTACTCAATCGCAATTCCGTGCCCATTGCCTCCTGGAAACTCTCCCAAAACCGCGAAACAAATATCTTGTCTCTGTCAGACACGATATTCAGGGGCACACCGTGAAGTCTCACAATCTCTGAAATGAAGAGCTGGGCATACTGTCCCGTAGTGTAGTCAGTCCTTACGGGTAAGAAGTGAGCGACCTTGGACAACCTGTCCACAATTACCCAAACGGAGTCGTGACCCCTCTGCGACGTAGGCAACCCCGTGACAAAATCCATGGATATGCTCTCCCACATCCACACCGGAACCTCCAACGGCTGTAGCAATCCTGCTGGTCTCTGATGATCCACTTTTACAAGCTGACAAGTGGCGCATTTCGAGACAAACTCAGCAATATCTCTCTTCATACCGCTCCACCAATACTGCCGTCTCATGTCTTGGTACATTTTGTCCCCTCCGGGATGTACCGCGAACCGTGAGCAGTACGACTCTGCCATAACATCGTGCCGCAATTCTTCCCCTTCCGGAACTACCAATCTCCCATTGAAGCGCAATCCCCCGTCTGAGCTAACGGTATAGGACTCGGCTCCCTCTGCAAGTAATCGAACTATCTGCTCCTGACAGAACGAGTCATTAGCCTGTGCCTGTACTACCTTCGTGACAATCTGCGGTGTAACGATCATCACAGACATGAAAGATCGGGCCACTGTATCCTGGTGTCCAAATTCCTTCCACTTTGCCTTCCACACCTCTGCCACCTCGTCTGCTGGCCTACGGCTCAACGCGTCTGCTACTACGTTAGCCTTACTCGGGTGGTACTGGATGTCGAACTGGTAGTCCTTCACAAATTCAATCCACCTTCGCTGCCGCATATTCAATTCCTTCTGCGTGAACAGATATTGTAGTGACTTGTGGTCCGTGAACAGCTGAAACTTCTCCCCTAAAAGATAGTGCCTCCAAATCCGTAAGGCAAATACCACTGCCGCCAACTCCAAATCATGCGTAGGGTAATTCTTCTCAAGAGGCTTAAGCTTACGGGAAGCATAAGCTATGGCCTGTCTCTCCTGCTGCAATACACCTCCAAGTCCTTGCAAAGACGCATCGGTGTAAACCAAATACTCAACTCCCGGTCTCGGCAATGCTAACACAGGTGCTGAGGTCAATTTGTCCTTCAATTCATCGAATGCCAACTGACAGGCATCACTCCAGATGTATGGCACACCCTTACGAGTAAGATGTGTCAGAGGACCTGCTATCTCTGAGAAACCCCGAATAAACCTCCTGTAGTATCCTGCTAGACCCAAAAAACTACGAATCTCCGTTGGTGTCGTGGGCTGTCCCCACTCACTCACCGCTGATACTTTCCCCGGATCCACAGATATTCCCTGGTCGGAAATAATGTGACCCAAGAATTGGACTTCTTTCAGCCAAAACCCGCACTTCTCGTATTTTGCATACAGCTCGTTCTGACGAAGTGTCTGCAAAACCTGCCTCAAATGCTCGGCGTGCTCCTCCTCTGTCTGAGAGTAAACCAGAATATCATCAATGAAGACAATGACAAACTGGTCTAGGAAATCCCTGAACACCCTGTTCATCAAGTCCATAAACACTGCTGGAGCGTTGGTTAAGCCGAAAGGCATAACCCGAAACTCGTAAGAACCATATCTCGACAAGAACGCGGTCTTAGAGACATCCTCCTCCCTGATACGCAACTGATGGTATCCCGACCTCAAGTCAATCTTCGAGAAGAAAGAAGCTCCCCTTAACTGGTCGAATAAGTCATCGATTCGAGGCAACGGATACTTATTCCGTATCGTGACCTTATTCAACTCTCGGTAGTCCACGCACAATCTCAGTGAACCATCCCTCTTCTTCACAAACAAAACCGGAGCGCCCCAAGGTGAGGTACTCCTGCGAATAAAGCCCTGTCCTAACAGCTGCTCTATCTGATCCCGTAACTCTCGCATCTCAGTTGGAGCCATACGGTACGGTGCACGTGCTATAGGTCTCGTACCCGGTAGCAAATCTATAATGAAGTCTATCTCTCGACTGGGTGGTAAGCCTGGTATCTCCTGAAACACATCCGAATACTCCCTGACAACCGGGATCGAACCTAAAGGAATAACAACCTCCTTAGAGGTATCCTCCTCTATGTAATACAGATGAGCGGTCGATCCTCCCTTTGGGCGAGGCATCGCCACTATAAACATCTCTTGCCCCGGAATGGCAAAAATAATGCTCCCGCTGAAGCAATCAATCATGGCCCTATATGCTACGAGCCAATCCATACCGATGATCACATCGTGAACATGCATGTCTAACACTAACATGTCTGCAGGCAATACCAAACCACCAATCTCTACCCCCACTCCCCGGCATATAAAGAAAATAAGTGACTCACTCCCTAATGGTGAGTCGACACACGTGACTGTGCTCTCTGCCGTGGCTAACAATCCTAAAGCTTTCGCGAAGTGTGTAGCTATGAAACAATGTGTAGCACCCGTATCAAATAACACCCGACCCATAGTGCCATGGATAGGAAACGTACCCTCGATCGCGGGCGGTGCTTGTGGAACTGCGGCCTGGTGAACGTTGTAGACACGTCCATACTGTAGCTGCCCCTACTGAGATGGGACTGCTGGGATGGGTGGCAATGCTGCCATCTGTGGCGGTGCGGGAAGAGCTGCGGGAAACATCGGCCTCTGTGGCTCCTGGCGAGTACCCTGCTGCTGCTGCTGTGGGGCCCTGCCTCTATCAGGACAATCCTGCTTCTTATGGCCAGTCTTGCCACAAGTAAAGCACTTTCCTGGGAAGTTCCCTCCCCTCTGCCCCTGCTGTCCCCGACCCTGGTGGCCGTTACCATTCCTCCCTTGGCCCTGCTGGCCCTGGTGAAACTGCTGCCCATTCTGCCCCTGCTGGCCCTGGTGAAACTGCTGCCCATTCTGCCCCTGCTGGCCCTGATGGCCGTTTGGATCCTGATGGCCCTGACGGAAACCTCCCTGTCCCTGCCTGTAGTTCCCTGACCGGAACCTCTTATTATCCCCTTGCTGGGTACCCTGCTCATTCTGTCTCTGCCCCTGACCAGATTGTGCCCCGCTGGCACCATGTCCTCCAGTCCTGCCCTGATGGCTAGACTCTCCCGACCGTTTGCCCTCGGCCATATGAAAACGGTGGTCCTGGCAGTGTAACAATGCTGCATTAACCATATCAGAATAAGTGGCCAACGATAGGTTCCTTAGCAGATGCTGACGGATCCTCCAATTCAACCCGTCCGTGAACTTCTCAATCTTCTTCTTCTCTGTTGGAATCTCGTCTGGAACGATATTCAACAGGTAAGTAAACTCGGCCTCATACTCGGCCACTGTCTTGCCCTCTTGCTTCAAACTCATCAGCTTCCTCCTCATCTCTGTATGAACTGCGGATGGGAAGTACTTGTGGTCGAACCGCACCCAGAACTCCTGAATCGTGAGGGTATCCCTCTCCTCCGCGGTGGTAATAGACTCCCACCACTGTAGTGCAGATCCCACTAGCTTGAAAGTAGCTAGCACCTGTTTCTGAACATCTGTGCACTCATGCATCCTCAAATGCCTCTGTATGTCCTTCCTCCATTGGCTCGAGACTACTACGTCTGAGCTACCTGCAAACTCTGGCGGATGCGCTTTTTGAAAAGCGTCTCATACACGCTCCCAAGCAGACGGGAATGCATTAACCTGTGCTGGCGCGGCAACCGGCGCCTGAGGCGGTGCCTGCTGAATCACGGCAATTGCGGCATTTACCGCTTGGGCTACTATAGCAGCAACCTCAGCGGCATTCAACATGCCCTGAACTGGAACGGGCTGTGGTTCGGGCGTAGCATTCCTGGGAACTCGTCGTGCACATCGTGGAGGCATCTGAAATAAGAACAAAGTTTATAAGTTCGCTGTTTATAGACTTAAAATAGCTGAAGAACGAAGCATACACAAAAAGAGTACAACAGTCCTAAAATATAGGGCTCTATATCAAAGAAACGTAGCAGAAACATAATAGCCGTACAGATCCTAAAGGACACTAGAACCTGATGCTCTGATACCACCCGTGACACCCCGACTAATTAAATACCGGGTAGCTACTCCTTTATAAAATTAATTCAAAATGCCAAGTTTTCTCAGTTAATAGCATCACTGTCGAAAACATTTTAATATTACTAACCACCTAGTATTTAAAAAGCAAGTTGCCAAATTTTAATTTAAGTCTGATTAACATGCAACAAGTGGAAGGAAGAAATAAATAACACCATTCACCATACTGAAGTAAAACGAATAACCATCACATAACAGTAATTAAAGTCTGGAGGAAAAACTCCTCACTACAATCCCATAACTGAAAGGAATAAACTGAAATAATAAATGCTAAAGTCTGAAAACTGAAATATAAAAGATGTCTCTAAATAGAAATGGGAAACATGCCCTACAACTGATAGATAGTGACCCTGGAATCCAAACGATAGAAGCGTCTACATGCAAATCCCTGTAGCTTCCACAAACAGCTACAGCTCGTCACCTGAATGAGTATCCTATGCTTGGTGTCCCTGTGGCTGGGCACCTAAAAAGGTTTTACAAGAAAAAGATTTGAAAAGAAAACGGGTCAGAGCCCGAATGTGGAGTTATATTTTAAAAACCTGCAAGTGCTTTAAAAACATTTAAAACATTAAATGCAAAGTACATGTTAGGACGTGCACTCACATTATATTCTCACCTCTCGTCTAACTGTGCACTCCTACGCAAGTACCCATCTATAACTACCCATACTACTAGCTAAGTGACAACATATCTAGCTAGACTGCCAAAGGTCCTGCCAATAATACTTGGTTCCATTTACATAATAATGCTCGTAATTAAATAGGGGTTTAACGTTAACTCAGATACTCAATGTGCAATATTAATAACTGTCAATTAACTCGTTATATTTCTCGAAACAATACCGTAATATAATTACAACATTAACATGATGATTCTCATTAATTAAATGTATATTATTCACATCATAAATATACAATACAAGCACCCCGCAACTAAGCTGTAGTGCACACATACTCTGCTATCCATCCTGGTACATCACGTACATAAGGATCACATATTCCGAATCTCTCAGGAATAGTTCAGATAACACAAATCACAAATAGTGGAGGCGAACACAGTCACCATCACATGGGTCACGCACATACCTACGCTCCCATGATCATGCAGACTTATTAATATCACAATAAGTCCTTCTATGACCTATGTTCATCAAGGTACCAGTCTATATCCCCCTCGTAGGCACACAAGGATTAAAGGGTCCTAAGCGAACGTAACCTCCCGTGATAGCAAGTATGGTAGGTATGTCATACACACAAGATTTTATGCTAAGCATTCACACATCTTAGATATCTCAATATTAATAAAGTCATACTCTACATCATTATACCATTATTCCAAATCCATATATTTCAAGTATCCCGATAATATATAATTTAAATGGTCGACACGTCTCACGTCGTAATTCCTTAAACTTAAAACCTATCTCAAATAGACTATTAAGTCTCCCATAATTCTCACATATGACATCTTTATACCTAAGGTCTTTGCTTCTGCCCCAAACCTTATTTCATCAACTTATTCACATTTGTACTATTAACTCAAATATTATCTCACATGACAAATTTCATTTATTTAGAAAAATTCCTCAAATTACATTCCAAATAAAGTCCCATCTCATAATCATGCCTACTGGTCTTCCTTAAAGTTAAGGGTATTCATAAAGTCTCTAATAATATTATCCAAGGGTTAACACCACTAAAATTCAATTAAGGGAAAACTTCATTTATTCTGGGAAGGTCGATCGATCGACCTTGACCTTCGATCGATCGATTTTGTCGATCGATCGACTGATGAATGTCGATCGATCGATTACACAGGTATGGTTACGGACTGCTTCGATTTGCAGATTTGAAAACATCCCAAAACTTATTTTTAAAGCATGATTCTCTAATATAACGTTATAGTAATGTCATATAACCGTCCTACAATATTACTAACGTCCATAAATCAATATTTCAACAACTAAAGGCTACATATGGATCAATCTTCATCAAAAAACCTAGTTTTCTAATTTATCTTAAGAACATTCATAAACCTCATCTTAAATCCGTTTTTGGTAACACAAAAGTCAGTAATTCTCTTAATATGATCTTCCAGTAACATTCTACATGCAACCTATATCCCAAAAATTAAACTAATAACTCCAATCTTATGGGTTTTTCATTATCTTCCAAGAACACATAAAGTTTTTGAATAATCTAACATGGAAGAAGCATTCTCCGAAATTTAAATGGAATAAATCACTTGCCTTGATTGTCTCTGGATTTGGTGTTGGATTTGTAAGCTCTTTCTGCAGATTTTCTGCAGAATTCCTCCTCTTTCCCTTCCTCTCTAAGCTTTCTTCTTCCAAAGGTGGCTATGGTTTCCTTTGGGAGAGTTGGAAGACTAAATGATAACCTACGTAGCTTTCTAGTTTAATAAGGGTTGGTTATGGGCTTAGTGGGTCTTATCCACATCAGATTTAATTAACCAAATTTTCGTCACTTTTAATTCCTCAAAACGTGAAATTACCAAAATACCCTTTATGGTGCCGGTATGGCCTAAAAATACCCCGGGACCCAAACTATACCCCCGGCTAGTGTTTTCTGACTATCTCGACCCTTCCGGACGCGATGGCTCACTCAAAACGACCATACGGATTATAGATTTTAAATTCACTTTTTCTTATCAAAATATTATACCGTGACGCGACGGTCCCACGCGTCTCAACAAAATTTCTAAAATGCCGTATATAAATCCCACGACAAATTTTATAATACCAAGTTCATATATAATCATATATGCACATAATCAAATACTAACTCGTATCATATTAGTATTTATAACCCGGATTAATTTCCAATTAATACACAATTTAATTAATTAATCCCAAAAATAAATATAGTCAAAAGTACGGGGTATTACACTCCACTTACTTTACCCTCGATGACTCCCTCTCCATATCCATCTCCCTTTGCATCTTCTTTTCCCTCCCCTCAAGTTTCGGTGGATAAAGGTTCACATAGTGAAGCATCTACATTGTATTATGTGGGTAGGCTTTTTGGTTAGATTCTATTAGCTATGGTTGTTATTGCAGCTTGTGTTTAATTTTTTAACAATCATTGATGTTCCCTTTCATATACTCTAATAAATGAAAGTATTTCTAGAGGTCTATATCTAGTTTGCCTTTAATGCTATTTTGGCTTAGTGAAAACATACTTAAGAACACCACAATATTAATAAAGAACACATTAATTTGATTAAACTTTAGCATATAATTATTCTTAATAAAAGGATCTTGGATCTTCATTTTTTTAATAAATAGGCCTAAATGATAGAAATGAAGACTGACCTTGATCCAATTCATTGATCAAGTATATTGTAAAAATCTCCTTGAATCATCTTGATGATTGCTCCACTATAAACTTCATCAATTTTATAGAAAGTAAATGTTGTTATATCAAATTTTCCCCCTCTTACCCAATATATTGTGTTTAATGCAAATTATTTGATAGAGAATAATCTACTATATATAAGGTGAGATAGAACCCAATTTCCTAGATAGACTATAATTCTACCATCCATCACAATAGGGTTTGATTAGGAATTAACCACCCATCAAAGTCATTAATATTTAAATGATTTATCTAAAATAATCCTATCAAATCCAAATTCTTATGTAGACAAAATTAAGTTGGACATTTATATTTAATTAAATAATAATTTTGAATTATCTTAATTTCAAAATTAGATATTTATTAAATATTTTCAATAGTCTTCCACTTGGTCCGTATAATCATTTCACTTTATGATTTGATTTAAGGAACATAAGACACATAATAAACTTTAGAATAATCATAATCAAGTATTTACCTTAATTAAATAATACACTGATGTGATTCATGGCAGTTCCAAACTTATTCAAGATCATGGTTTCTTCCAAGTACTACGCCACTAATGTCATATTCAATTACGTACAATGTTTGGGTTGTCAATAATGGTCCTATAATATCTTTATAAAAGAACTATTCATGTAACATTCATTAATTCACATGCATGTATACAATAAAGACAACATATTGAATTTCCAAACACTTTATTGATATCATAATGCAGTGTAAAAAATAAGCACTAGAAATTCACAACATCAAAACATTATTGGCTACAATTAAAACCCATGTCTTAAGCATGCTTCATTAATTCCTATTGTGATAGCCTATTTATGTGGATTTTCTATGTTAACAATTGTACTAATTTGTTAAAGTGACGCTCGTTGTTTTAGAATTTCTTCTTTAATTAAGAGGTATTTACATTCAATGTGCTTAGTTACTCTTAGAATACCTAACATTTCTTCATAAAGAAAATCACAGAGACATTACCATAATATTTCAGCGGCTTGATAATAGTGCCGATAACTCTCAGTCCTGAAATGAAGTCACATTGCTATAATACATAAGTTGTAGCATCAAAGCATACTACAAACTCAGTTTTTATAATAGCTAATGGATTGCGTTGCACTCCTTCATTATATTGGTCGTAAAATCAAAATAAATATACTTAAGCAAGAGTGAACTTCATACTATCCATACAAATAGTAATTCCGAGTCATAATAATTGTTCATATTTAAATGGAATGATATCCTAAATGTGAGCATATAGTCTTTTAAGTATCTCACTACTTCATACATAACTCTTAAAACCCATATAAAATTATTTTATTTCTCTCATTTATAAATATGTGCTTGTATATAGGGAAAATATATAAACTTACTCCCACTTATCTTAAGGTGTATGCCAATATACAACATTTAAAGACATAATGGTATTGTTTCTTAAAATACCTTTTGCGAGAAACTTATGTTTATACAGTGATCTCTTAAACGTATACACGTGGTTTATTAAACTCCAAAAAGTAGTTTTCACACCCACTTAATGTAGCTCTCAATCATAATTGTGAAATCCCACCAAATAAAATACTGGGTGATCAGTCATATATCAAATTAAAGCAGGAATCTCATTTGGTTCATTCTTAGCATCACTGTCGGAAATATTTTAAACTTACTAACCACCTAGTATTCAAAAAACGGATGTCAAAATTTTAATATTTCTATATGCAGTCCATAAAGTGCAACATCAACAATAATATAATATGCTAACACCAAAATAAAACCCAAACCATCAAATGTTATAATTAAAGTTTGGCCAAAAACCATCAGCAAGGAAACCAAGCAAGCAAACTACTAAAACCACTGAAGTCTAAATACTGAATCTGAAAAGAGTGGGAAACATGCCCTAAAATAAATCTGACATCAGAAGATAGATTCCTACACTAGCATTGATAAATGGAAGCCTTTAAGCAAAGTCCTGCAAGAATCCACTCTTCTCACAGCTGCGTCTACCTGGATCAGAATGTCACGCCTAGCGTCCCTGTGGTTGGGCAGCTAAAAAGTTTTTAAAAATATTTTGTAGCAAGAGTTAGTACTCAATTCCTTTTGAAAATATTTTGCAAGTAATTATCACAGTAAGATGAGTTATTTATTACACACGTTAAGATTTAGCACACTCTCTTGAGTTGACTCACCCCTTATCTATAGTGCACGCCAAACGTCCAATACTTAGCCAACCTAGCTGTACTACTCAAGCTAACTAGACTATACTACTCAACTGAACTTATCTAAGCGACTAACTTCCCATACCGACCTTACAGTACGCTAACAAAACTCGTACGCAATTTTTTTCATTTATATGTGTGGTTATAAGTAGAAATATTTAGTAAAAAAATAGTGAAACAATAATAGTCATACATTCATGATAGTAAAACACGAACAAGCTGACAATGGAGTTGTCTTTTTAAGGAATTAAATTTTTACAACGTGATTTTGACTTGGAGTAGTCATGAGTTGGCAAGCAATAAATATATAATGTTAGTGTATATCTTAATTTTTAAGCATTTACCTTGGTAATTAATACCTTACGTCATGTGTTGTATCCAAATTGTTTAGTCGTCATAAAATTCTAAACTTAATTTTTGGGATGAAAATTCTTTAAGGAGGGTAGATTGTAATACCCTATAACTTTTTAGCTTCTTTTATTATCTTAAAAGTTATTTTTTAAATATTGATGTTCTAATGATTTAAAAAAATTAAGATATGTATGTACTATAAATGTATCATAATGAACAATTGGATATACAAGTCCTTTTAATTTTATAGGACACAAATTCTTTAAGGAGGGTACATTGTAATAGCTCAATATTTTTGGATGAATTATTATTAGTGAAAAAGTATTATTTTATCATCAAAAGAAAACATTTGCGTTTTAAAAAACATGATAATAATTTAAAACTTTTGTGCCACGATTTTATAACATTTAAATCACATATATGTTAAAAAAAATGTTAATAATAATAATAGTTGTCTTTTCTACTATAATTAGTGCATAGTGTGTTGATTTTATAATAACTAGTATGTTAATGTCTAATATTATGGGTGGGGTTTGGTACCATCTCTCTCTCTCTCTCTCTCTCTCTCTCTCTCTCTCTCTCCATATATATATATATATATATATATATATATATATATATATATATATATATATATGTATGTATATATATGGATAATGTTTCTCATTTCTCAGGTGCAATCACGCAGGTAAAAGTTGTTGTAAAAATAGTAGATTTTGAGATCTGATCTATTTGATCTACTATAACACAAAGTTAACCATGAGATTATTTCTTTACATATTTGATCCATTTGATCTATTTAAGAATAGTGTGTCTCTCTATGTTAGTTACGTGTTTGCGTGGGAAAGGTTTCATGATCACGTGTCCTTTTAAATATGTCCATCCATTTCAACCACTACTAGTGCTTTCCTATAATTATTTTAAAGTCATATACCCAATTATATATAAATGTGAATACTGTCCGGTGTGAGTAAAAAAAATAGAGATTGAAAAGTTTGATAGAACCATATAGTGGGTTGATAAAATGATCTTTTGCATTGTCACACTTGATTCAATATGCTAATGGCCTTATGGAGGTTGTTGGTGAATTTTGATACAAGAATTTGTTATATGTCAATCATTATATATGGTTCATGATTTGAGGTACGGTATTTACACAATATGCTCATTTAAACCTCTCAAGAGTATTATTTTGTTCCTTGTTTATTTATACTCATCTTGAATATATCACATTCATTTAAATCAAATGTGTTATTCGGTTGATATTATGTACTTCGTGAATTGGGTTAGTGCTATAAAAAATTTATATAACATTCTGTCCTTTTTTATAATATCTCACTAAGTCAATTTAGGCCTGCCTCTACCTCTTGTGTTAGCATCAATACTAATTAAATCACTCTTCCTTACAGGAGCATCCATTGGTATACGCTTGACGTGTCCAAACCATCTAAGTCGATTTTATCTCAATTTATCTTCTATAGGAACTACTTTTATCGTTTCACGAATTTGTTCATTTTTAATTTTATCCTTTCAAGTTTTACCACAAATCCATCTTAGCATTTGCATCTCTGCCACACTCATTTTCTGCACATTTTATTTTTTGAGGGCCCAACACTTTGACCCATATAACATGGAGGGTCAAATGGCCGTCCTATAAAATTTACTTTTTAACTTCAAAGGTATACTCCAATCACATAAAACGCCGGTTGCACTTCTCCACTTAACCCAGCCTGCTCTAATCCTATGAGTAACATCATCACTAATATCTCCATCTTTTTGGATAATCGATCCTAAATAACGAAAATGATCATTTATAAGTATCTCTTGACCCTCCAATTTCACCACATCTTCATTTGTCCTCCTATTACTACTAAAATTGCACTCCACATATTCTATTTTAGTTTTGCTTATTTTAAATCCTCTTGTTTCTAGAGTTTCTCTCCACAATTCCAATATAGCATTAATCCATGTCTTAATCTCATCCACTAAAACAATAGCATCTTCAAATAGCATACACTATGGCACCTCATCTTTTATATATCTAATTAGCTCGTCCATAACAAGAGCAAAGAGATAAGGACTTAATGTTGAACCTTGGTGTAGACTTACCGTAATTGAAATTCACTACTTTCTTCGGCTGATGTTCTTACTGTAGTCATCGCACTATCATACATATCCTTGATCACATCAATATATCTGTGAGTCACTCATCTTTTATGTAGAACCCACCATATTATATCTCTGGGTATCCTATCATACGCCTTCTCTAAATCTATAAAAATCATATGACGATCCTTCTTTTTCTCCCTATACCTCTCCATTAATCTCCTCAATAAATAGATTGCTTTCATTGTTGACCTCCCTGGCATAAATCCAAATTGATTCTTAGATACTGTTGTCTTAAATCTCAATCTATATTCAATCACTCTCTCCTAAAGTTTCATTGTATGACTCATTAACTTAATACTACGATAATTTGAACAACTTTGTATGTCCCCTTTATTTTTATAAATGGGTACTAAACACTTTTTCACCATTCATCGGGCGTCCTATTAGTCATTAAAATTCTATTGAATAATTTTGTAAGCAATGATACTCCATCCTCCCCTAAGCACTTCTAAACCTCAATAGGGATACCATCTGGTCCTAAAGCCTTCCCAATTTTCATCTTTTTTAGAGCAATCCTAACCTCTGTTGTCCTAATTCTTCGAAAAAATATATTTTCTCGAGTCTCGCTAAGTTCCTCTCTATCTAATCTACTCCTATAATCTCCATTTAATATCCTCTCAAAGTAGGTTATCTATGTTTCCATAATTTCATCATCTTTGACTAGGACTCTTGAATCATCACTTTTGATACACTTAACGTTATTAAAATCTTTTGTTATCATGTCCCTAAGTTTAGCTAGCTTACAAATACTTTTTTCCCCTTCTTGTGACATAATTTTGTATAAAGATCATCATATGCTTTTAACTTAGCATCTCTTACCTCTTTCTTAACTTCCTTTTTAGCCCATTTATATTTCTCAAAATTTTCTTCATTTCTATTTGTTTGCCATATTTTAAAGCACTCCCTTTTAATTTTTACTATATTTTGTACTTCTTCATTCCACCACCAAGTTTCTTTAGACTGTGGCCCCTTGCCTTTTGATTCTCCAAGAATTTTTTTTGATATTCTCCTAATGCATGTGGCCATCTTATTCCACATTATGTTAGTCTCTTTTTCAGTATTCCATGTTGATTCATTTAATAACTTATCTTTAAATATTTTTAATTTCTCTCCTTTTAAGTTCCACCACCTAGTTCGTGGGTTAATTTTTACTTTTCGCACTCTTGGTTGATTTTTAGTATTTATATCCAACACCATTATCCTTTGTTGTGAGGTAAAGCTCTCTACCGAAATAACCTTACATTCTTTTCACGTTAATCGGTCTCCTTTTCTAGTAATGAAAAAATCTAATTTGCTCTTATGCATTCCACTTTCATATGTTATTAAGTGTTCAAGCCTCTTTTTAAAACATGTATTTACTAATACAAAATCATAAGCCATCGCAAAATCTAAGATAGACTCTCCCCCGTCATTCCTATCTCCAAAACCATATCCTCCATGCACTATCTCATATCCTACACGATCTTCTCCTACATGGCCATTAAAATCTCCCCCTATATAGATTTTCTCACCTACGGTATTTCTAGAATTAGTTCATCCATTTGTTTCCAAAATTATAGTTTAGTGTGCTCATCTAATCCTACTTGAGGTGCATAAGCACTAACAATATTAATTATGTTTTCACCTAATATCAATTTTACAAGTATAAGTCTATCACCTTTCCTAATAACGATTACAATATCGTCCTTAAAGTTCTTATTTACTATTATTCTAACTCCGTTCTTATTTATATGTTTTCCAGTATAATAAAATTTAAATCCAGTATTTTCTATTTCCCTAGCTTTCTCACCGACCCATTTAGTTTCTTGTAAACAAGTTATGTTAACTTTTCTTTTCATTATGGTGTCTACCAACTCCATCCCTTTTCCTATCATAGTCCCTATATTCCAAGTCGTTAACCTAAGTCTAGTATCCTCGACTAGATTCTTTACCCGCACACGTCCAGCTTGTTGCAGGAACCCTTGCGTATTTATCGCCGCATTCGGGCGTCGATGCGACGCCCCTTGCCTATTTTTCGAGACACCCGATGGCAGGCACAACACATCGCTTAAGGGAAATGCCCTAGCAGTAGCACGTATATTCATAGGATTCATGTTCATAAGGATCTCACAAAGTTTTACGTTGGTTGTCAACTACCTAACGCAACCCTCCTCCTTTACGCTGACAAAGTTTTACACTATCTTAATGAGATTCAACGGCAATATTAACTCTTTAATGATTCAGAGACATTTACCATGGTTAGCTTCTTAAAATTGTTACGAAAATTTGATAACTCGGAATAGAGATTTCAGCTTCAAATTCAGATTAGATTTTAGGAAAAGAAACAAAAGCACCCTAGATGAATTTTTTTATCTTTTTTATAAACCTAAGTGATCGAAACAATTAATAATATTAGATATGAGTCAAAAAGATCATCAAAAAAATTAATAAATTAGTAATTCTAGGCCGATGTGCGACTGTGGACCCCGTACACTAACCAAACTCAGCACAAAATTTGTGTCATCCTAGAATTACCCCTAGAAAAATATGATAATTATATCTATTGGGGTAACCAAACAACTATGTATATATGCAAATGGGGGTATGGATATACAGCTTAAAAACATAAAGGAAAAAATTAGAGAAGCGGCATTCCTAGCCGTGTCTCCAGTGCAGACCTTTGAAATGTGCCAACCATGTCATCCCAATCCGATGTCGACGCTTAATTGAATGGTCCGTTGCTACCACAAATGAGTATACTTCCTGCAATAATATTATATGTTAATTATTTTTAACCTTCTAATCAAAACTTATATTGGGGAATCCAACACATTTGAACAATATGATCCAAATAAGCCTACCCTCATCATATGACATTTTAGAGTTCATTTCAATCCATGTACCAGAATGATTCGCATTCAAGATAACAATGATTAAAGTACATAGCTACAATTTTCTCTTACATTCAGTCAGAATCAGGATCAGCATCCAGATAGGATCTTATTGACCTGCACCCACTTTCGTCATAACTAGTGTCTTCATTACCAACAAACGTTTTGCAACAATTGAATGATTATGCTTCTCATTTGAAATTTGTGAGGGGGGGAATTATTCTCAAGATGAACACTGAAGAGCCTTATGTGGAAAAATAAAAGAATTATATATATTATCTGATATACTTGTGAGAAAAAACTATAGAGGAGCAAAAAATGTGTTACATTTCCCTCATAAATGCAGTATACAATTTCTGAAAAGATCCATTATGTCATTATTCAATGAGGGAGTTGCTTCTGATCTTGCTACTAATAATTTGCAAGAGAACTGTCATAGCAATTAATTAATTTTTTTAACAGCATTTTGAAGTAACATTTTTTTAATTATAAATCTTAATTTATTACGTGGTGATTGAAGTTTTTCTAACTATAGTTTTTCATTATTAAATTATAGTAACAAGGAGACTTAACTTGCACTATTATCTTCTACAAAACATTGCTGGAAAGATATTGTCATTTGCATAACAGAGGGCGAGGGCTCTATGCATCTTGTCAGACAATGGTGCGGTTTCTACATTTAACACCACGTCAGCCTACATCTTCTAATGGCACTATCACATATGAGGTTGAAGCACTTAAATAATACTTCGTTAAAATATTATTATATTTTGATTTTCATATATCTGACACTAGTTTAAGTCATAGAATGTGAAAGGCACAATTTATTTAATACGCACTGATGTAAGTTCCTCTGTCATTCGTGTCTAGGGCTCGCTTGTGCATCATGTGTACGAAAATTCCTATGTCATTTCATTATTGTGTGTTTGACTATTTGTTAGGGTTTATTGTATTTTATAGGGTTTATTTTGTGCTTTTACGAGGTCTCACCAAAATGAATTTTGTAAGTATAATAAGGATATATAAATATTTTTATATATAATTATTTATTGAAAATAATTCGACTAAACTAGGTCCGAAAAACATTGTCCAGCACATTACGCAGGCCAAGTGAAGAGGGAAAGGACTATATATGGTATAGATGAAGGGTAAATGAGCTATTTTTTTAACCCCAAACAATATTATCCAATACTGAGAATTGTCATCCGCGCACATATCATTAATTCAATAGTCAACAGATAACTCTTAACAAAAATGAATAATAAGTCATTAATAATCAAATAATATAGTTTTAATCACCACAAAACAATGACTCTAGAATACCAATCACAAAAATATAAAACACTTATAAAAAGTGGAATACGAATCTGAGCGCCCAATGCACTGCGTTCAAGATCAGAGCGAGCTTGTCGGCGGACCATTGTCGTCCCATTCTTGAGTGAGCAGGAACACAAACCTCTTATCCACGGGACTAAACTAAACCCGAGTTTTACATACTACATATCTTACTACATTCCCTCAAAATCATTTTTTCTTGATCTAAAAGAAAAGAGTCTTAAAATTTCAATATTCTGTATATTTTGAAGCAGCCAAACCAACGAAATGATTAATTAGGACAGAGAAAAATGTTATATGTCTTATTCGAAAAGAGAATCAGAATTGGCCTGATTTGGAGAGATGGTTAATTGACTTATATACAATGTTGTTTCATTGTGCCATATTGAGTAGGAACAAAAAGAAATTAATATAATAATAAGTATGACTAGAAAGAACTAACACTTTAAAGGAAAGTTTCGGATCAGAGGTGAGAGTAACCTTGAAACATCCCTTCCAACCACCAGTCGTTATTTTTCCTCTGCCCTGCACGATATTTGTCACTTAGAACGATGAAAAGGGAACAAATCAAGTCTAAATAATTTGGAGGAAACTTTGGTAAATACCTGTGAGATTCGAATCGCAAACGTGAGGGTAAGTGAGAAAATTACACCATTGAGCTCTCTTATAGTAGTTAGGGTTAGGGTTTTCGATTGCAAGAAACTCATTTTTGTCGATAAAATAATCAATGGAAGATATGAAGAGACGAATGTGAAAGGGTGGATCGTTGTGTTGGACATATGAAGAGACGAATGTGAAGAGTAAACCATTTGGAATAACAATCCCCTCGTTTTAGTTAATAGAATGTTAAGAGACCAACACACGAAAAGTCCCATTTTCTCAATTTAATGGTATATGCTTTATAAATAGTACAAGCAATGTGCATCAAGATTTTCCCATTTTCTCTCATCTCAACTTACAAATTATATAAGCAAAATATGGGTTTGGGTGTGAAATTCGCTCTTTTGATAACCATGCTACTCTTTTTTTCTTCACTAAAATTATCTAATGCAACTGTTTACGTGGTTGGGGATGATCAAGGTTGGACCCGTCTGAACGTTAATTACAGGAACTGGGCAGCTAATCACCAATTTCACATTCATGATATCCTCTGTGAGTGCTTTCAGCTTCTTTTATATATATATATATATATATATATATATATATATCTTTGTGTTTGTGTGTGTTATTTTACTTTTGTTTGTAGTTTGTGTTGGGTTATTGGGTTTTTTTCTATCGTGCCATGCATCAATAATTCTTGTTTTTTTAATTTAACACATTATAATCTTCGATTACATACTTTAATAAAAATTGTCATGTGAAAATTTCATCACTAAAAGTGATCGTCGGTGACTTTTTGTCTAATAATATAATAATATTGTACTAAAGTAAAAAAAATCCATAATTCTTATTGGTATTTATAAATAAATTGTAAGAGGATGTGCAACAGTCTTTTGTAAATAGGACGTTTCTCTATTAGAAATAGATGTTTGTTAGAAAAAAATAGTTATGTCTCTTAAACTTTGAGTCTTGGTTGACTTTATTTTTTTATGGTTTTAGTTCCCATACAAAGCATGGGTTTTAGACATAGTGTTAAAATCTTAAAATTCACAATGAGTTTCTCTCTTCAAACCCGAGAAGCTCCTTTTTCAAGAATTCCATTAAACCTCTAAGGCTATCTCTGTCGCCTTCTATATATTCTAGCTTCTCTCAAAGAGATCTCTCTCGTGTCCTAAGGTCCTCCACTAACGCACTCTCATCAACGACCTTGACACGCTCTCTTAAACAAGCTTCTAACTTCAAATTTGCTCTTTTTAATTTAATAGATTCTTCATAAAGTTCTTGAAAATCATTTTGAAGTTCACTCACATCAACCTCATCATTTTCATTCTCTCTCTCTTCTTCACTTTGACTACCATATAAAACAAGGGAATCATAAACATTGACCTCGGAAGTGTCATGTGTTTGAATATCTTCATGGAAAGATTCATTATCGGTGCTCACATGACTAGCCTAAAAGCCACAAAGTTGGGCTTAGTGGGGTAATCGGGTCCCTATTCCTTATCACTATCACTAAGGATAACATTATATGAAATGGGTCGCTTACCCTCTCTCCTTAGTTTAGTGGGGCACTCAAAATCCCTATGGCCGCGCTTTCCAGTACGCGTAATTTGAACCATCAAAAATAGGAAATTTTGTAAATGGGGAAAATTCCATTTTAGCCAAAAATATTTAAAGGATCTTTAATGAAATAATTTATCATTTTGGCTTTGATACCAAGTTGAAAAGTGTGGAACCCCCAATTTTTATAAATCTTGCTTCAACAAGTCAAATTTCAATTTCCTTTTATATAGGTGCGGAAGCGAGATGGTGGTTCAATAAAACAAATTAACAAATTTTAATTTCTTTTGAAAATTAAAATTAAAACAAAGTGAAATAGGATGGAACACACACATAATTGAATTTCACTTAAACACAATTAATTTAACCCAAGTCCTAGAAATTTGCCTAAGTCATATTTTCAATATTATCAAGTTAGGCCAAACCAATTTTATCAATTAAATTAAATGACTTGAATTAAATTAACATAAACATTACCCAATATTAATTTGCACCAAATTAAACAAGTAGTGATTAAATTAAACCAATTTTATCTTTTTACCTAAGCATGCGTTCTAGGTGATTTTGCAAAACATAAAATAAATAATTAATCCACTACGCCGCGATGTACGAGTAAAAACCCACAACGGGAAAAAAAAACCTCGGACGACCCTAGCCTTAAGTCCACTAAGTATGGTTTTACAAATTACAAAACAGATGACTTACTTCCTCGACTCGACCCCTTTCAAGCCTTGGCGCGTCTTCTTGTTAAACACCTCCGCCTAGTAGATAACCCCGGAGCTCCACCAAAATCTTGGACTTCACCAATGAGATAATAGGTACACCGTCAACCACACATAGTGCCTTTCACCATATAAGAATGCCGCAGCAAAACAAACTCTTCTTCTTTATGGAATGTAGAAGAAAACCCAAACTTCTCTTCAAACGGATGTAGAGATAAACTGGTGTCAAACGCTCCAAGCAAAGTATATGTATATATGAACTTGGATAAACAAACTTTGGGTGTAAGAAAGTGTTTAAAAGATTGTTCTTGAAAGAATAATCACTCAAAACAATGAACTTTTTCTCTTATCAATTTTTACTCTCAAACTCTCTCTAGGAGATAGTAGTGTATGAAAAAGTTAATCCAAAAATGTTGGTTTCTGCACATATAAAATCTGGCAAGAGATAGTGGGGTAAAGTAGTGGGAAAAGTGGGAAAAACTATCAAAACCTGCCTAAAAAAATTTCTCGCCAAAACTCGTTCGAAAGACTTTTCGTTCGAACGGATTTACTAACAATGTTCCAAAATGGAAAAAAAGAAAATCGTCAAAAATCGCATTCGAACGACCTGGAATCTCGTTCCAACGAGATGTTAGTTTGTTCGAACGACCTGGCAATCTCGTTCAAACGAGATTCCAGTGTGTAATTCACGACGTTCCAGAAAATCAGAAAAATTAAATATTAATTTTAAGCCCAAAACTTTTATGGAAAGTTCCAAAAAAATATTTTTCTGAGTAAAACAAAGTCGATAAAATTAATTTATAAAAATTATAAATTACACCCAATTAAATTCCAAGCTCTTATATATAAGTATCACCAAAATATACCAGAATCTCAAGCAACATTATTGGTGGCATGGTATGAAGAAAGATATTGAACACTTCGTGACTAAGTGTCTAACGTGTCAGCTGGTAAAGATTGAACATAAACATCCCAGCGAGTTACTCCAACCACTTCCTATCCCATAATGGAAATGGGGTCATATACCCATGGACTTTGTTAGAAAAAAGGTTTCAATACGATATGGGTTATTGTTGATCGTCTTACAAAATCTACCCATTTTCTACCAACCAGATCCATCGATTATTTCCAAGGATTGAGTGAACTTTACATCAAAGAAATTGTGAGACTACAGGGCATTGCTATTCCTATCGTATCCGATCGAGACCCCAAATTTATAGGAAAATTTTGGCAAGCCTTACAAATAGCCCTAGGAACCAAATTCTACCTAAGCACATCCTTTCATCCCCAAACTGAAGGACAATTAGAATAGGAAATTCAAACTCTGGAAGATATGTTGCGAGCATTCACATTAGACTTTTTCAGCTCAAGTAATAAGCATCTTGTCTTAATCAAATTGTCCAATAAAAATAGTTATCAAACAGACATTCAAACTACCCCTTACGAAGCCCTTTATGAACGACCATGTCATTTGCCACTAAGTTGGAATGAATCAAGTAACAATCATACACTTGGACCCAAAATCATTATCAAAACCACAGAAAAAATATGCCTTATTCGGGAAAGATTACGTTCAGTTCAGAGTCGACAAAAGAGTTGTGCCGACATTTAGCGAAAGCTCGTAAAATTCCAAGTGAATAAGCAAGTGTTCTTACGAGTATCTCCAAGGAAAAGGATAATATGATTTGGAAATAAGGGAAAATTATCACCCCGCTATATTAGTCCCTTCAGAATCATAGAACGTATTGGACCAGTAGCTTATCATCTGGAATTACTTCCCAAACTATCCAATCTCCATAACGTATTTCAGGTTTCATAATTACAAAAATACATCCCTGATCCAAGTCACATCATTACTTGGGAAGGTATCACAGTTAAACCCAACAACGAATTTAAATAAATTCCTATTCGAATTCTCGATCGATAAGAAAAGGTTCTTCGATGAAAAACCATACCATTAGTCAAGGTTATTTGGCAACATCACGGAGCTGAAGAAGCCACACGGGAAATAGAAAACATGATGAGACAATAATACCCCAAGTTTTTCCAGGTAATTTCAAAGATGAGAATTTTTTTTGTAGGAAGAATGTAACAACACACCTTAAATTAGCCCTTAGTCCCTTGAATAGACAAAATTTTCAAGCAAAACACTGAACATTCACTAAATTACCAAAATGCCCCAATAAGTATAATTAGGATACTTTATAGTTCCTATACCAATTTGAGCCCAAATTTCACTCAAAGTTTGACCTAAGGACATATACTTTATAGAAATTTCATAAACAATTCCATTAAGTTTGTATAATTACACAAAAGCCCCTAAACTTTCATAAAATAACCTAAAACCCTTAAAACCTATATGAAAACTATTAGAGGACCTAAACTTAAACCTAAACTTGTTTACCTTACACCCTTTAGTGACATGGTACTACTTGGACAACCATCATAGGTTATACCATTTTGGTAACCTATGGTACCCTTTTTACCTCCAATAAAATAATAATGCAAACTTGTGCAAATCAGCCCCATCTCCACCTCCAAAACCACCAATCAACTCCCCTCTTCAAACCCTATAAATACCCCCTCTTATCTCAGTTGAAACCCTTCCTAACTGAGAGCAAATTCAAAGTAAAAATGTGATATTTTTACACTTTTATAATTTTATGCATGAATTCTTTTTTCTTAAATGTGTTTATGTTTTTGCATGTATTGAGAGTAGAAATATGTATTTTTATGTAAAGGTTGACGTGTATATGCACTGAAATAGCTCAAAACCTAGAAAACACCATTAAATCTTGAGCTTCAACTGTGGATTCCACTTCCTTGACTTTGAACTAGTTCAAAGTGAGGTAAGTTAAGATTAGGTTCTCAGGAACCTAGGTGTAATGTTTAATTGAAAAAAAATGGCTTTTGATAGCTCAAATCAAGGTTTGAAGTTTTTGGCCTTGAATTTCAGAAAGCCAATTCGAAGGTTTTACTCCACCGAAATCCCTCAAACCAAGTCCATTCTACCACATTTTTGGTATAGAACAAAACCTTTATGATGCCAGAATGAAAACTATAGCTTTTAGTTACTTCTATTTGGTTGAAATTTCACCATTTTTACGAAATTCCGATAGCTCTATTTAACCCACCAAAATTCTCAAAACCAATATCGTTAGATTCCTCTTAAAAAATAAGGCAGTTTTTATTCAGGAATCAACTTGAAAGGATTTCTAAAATGTTTCAAAATTGAGGTCAAAGTTTTGAAACCCTAAAGTCAAACTGTCGAGAGGTTGAAGGTGAGTGACCTGCACGAGTGAAATTCAAAACAAGAGCGAAATACATTTGGCTGAGCGTGTGAGGGTGCATCTCCAATCAATTTTTTTTTATTTTTTCCATTATATTTATTTTTTTATTCTGAACAAATTGGTATATTGCATCACCCTATTTGGATTCCAGGAAAGTGTTTTCTCAAGAAAACCAGTTTTAAATTTGAAAATTAAATTTTATGTTTACACATAACCCCGTGTCAGCTTTTTTAAGTATATTAAAACCTCCTCAAACTTTTTCTATAATTACTTGAGCACAAATAGAGCTACTTTGTCTTATGTCACTAATTCCAAATCTTAATAGAATAAGGGAAAACATTTATTTTAAAAAGGTTTAAAAATTATATTGTATACCCTCTTACTTAAGTTTACACTAAAATTTCTTTTGAAATAACATCCTATTACATTACATAAGTGTTTTTTTGAACCTATATGACCTACTTACATTATTTATGGTTTCAGTCTACCCAATAAATAATCCACACAAAACATCGGAATTTGTAAAACTCAAAGTATGCGATTTTAATTTCAATATTAGACAATTGGAGCTTATGTCTTTTAAATACTGATTGCTATAACACCCTGTGATAATTTTGAACTCCTATTTTAAATATGAACTCCTTTGAGTAGCTCAAATTTATGTTGTATATTGGTTCTTTTGATATTCCAGTTATTCCCGAAATCGATAAACCATTACACCCGAACCACTAAACCTCTTTGCCCTTAATTGTGGTATAATCCTGCAACCTATTATGAATAATTACATTTAACCCTGAAATTTATTGACCTTATCAGTGAAACCCCAAGTATCATACCTTACGATTCAAGGATTAAACCCCATTATACCATCGTTGTTGTAATTGGCCAATATGACTCGGATGTTGAGTACCTAGTTTTGTTTATTTGCCACTATAGCTAAGTGTGTCGATCTATATTTTACTATTCCCCGATTATGGGGATTGTCTGTTGAAGTTTATTTTATGCCTTGAGTGATATTGTAACGATATATCTACGCTATTGAAGCCTTATAACCGATAATTTATGGGTTATCGTGTTATAATTTGAACCATTATTATAGTAAGTTGATACTCATTTTATCCGATTATCTTCACCATATTATTCATTTACATATCAGTACACTTCGGTTTACCTTTGATAGTTCTATGATATTTCATTTTGTTTCAATAGGTATAATCTCGATATTTACAACCGTTATTTTCTAACACTATATCATCTTCCACATCTTGTATATATATCAAAATTAAATACTTGGCATGTCTGCTTAATTATTTTTATTCCATATGGGCGATGAACCTGAGGAAGAAAAATTATCGCCCACGCACATGAACTTTTATTCTATCCTACCCCCAAAAATATTACGTACGTGTGGGCAGTGACAGATAAGGATGGTAGCCCCCGTTGGAATATCTACACTGCAACTTATCAGCTCTTATGAATCCCAAGTGTTTCAACGAAGTTTATAATATGTATGGCATGAACGAATAATATTGTACTTTATTTTATTTTTAGACCCCGATATGTAATAGGATTCCAGGTATCCCCATAATAAAAGTCTTTTAATTTCCGCGGCACAAAAATTATTATTATATTCAATTTTATTCTTATTTACCATCAAAACACAAAATTCGCGGATGCGATGATGAACTTCCTTCATTTCTCTCAAATAACTCTGTATGATTGTAAACCTTTCATTATATAGGAAAAGAAAACAATTAGGGTGTGGTTGATTGCAAAATTGGAAAATGATCAAAAATAATTTCTTCTTATGAGAATTGGAAAATGCATGGTAAATATGGGAGTAGTTTGGCCTTATTTTTTGAGTTCTCCATGGAAATTCTTTGGGATGTAGGGGAAAAAATGTTTCCCACGGAAATGATAAAACCATAGATCATTTTTCATATTTATAACAATTGTTTTCAAAGAATGTATTTAAAGTCAAGCACCACAAAGGAAAAGATTAACTAAAACAAGAATTTTCCATGGAAAACAAATCAACGAAAATCAAACGGACCCTTATTGGTAAATGACACTAATATCATATTATCCAAAAGTATTATCAAACTTAAATAATAATTTTTATAGTAATAATAACAATACTTCAAAAATGGGGAAGAAAAAAAAAATGGACTAACTTTCTCTTATATCGTTAAGATGACTGCGGTTTCAAGTAACTCAACAAGAGATATCTTTTTCGTTATAGCTTGATGGAAATTGAAGTGTATCATGACCTCGGTTTTACCAATCATCTCAACAACTACATCTTTTTCAACCCGATGCGGCACGAAAGGCTTCAAAATAGCATACTGTTAAAATGGAGGAAAAAATGGATCAAATATAGCTTCATAAAGTCCAAAGAAATTAGAGTCATAATTTCTGGAAAAACATTTGTATTTCTGCTCTCCCTTTTCAATAAAAATCATTTATACCAAAAGAAATACAATAAGCATCCCTATTTTTGCGAAGTTAAAAAAATGTAGAGTTTCTAATATTCAAAATTATAGCAAGTATAAAGCGAATTGTGGCACAAAAGATCACTAACAAAGACAAAAAATAATAATTCATAGTAAAATCTTGTTGACATCACCTCAAACATGGATGTCTTCAATTTCTCAACTCCAACCCAAATATGAAAAAATACACAACAAAAACGTTAGTTTAGGATTATAACCTATATTAACACATTCAGCTATCAAATTTGAATAAAAACCTTGTAACCAGCAATTTATATAGCTATGATCCAAAAAAAGATATGGAATAGCTCAAAATGAAATTATTGAACTGGAGTTCACTCACCAATCTGTTAAGCTTGTGCCCATTTAAAGTTCCACCGTATTCCTTATAGTTCTTAATTCTAATAGTACAAAGACAATAATAATGAGAGAGATGTTTCTAAATTAGTTAGTACAGTGTGTAATAGACAATTAAGACACGTTTCTGGAGACATACCCTTTTGAAAATGACTCGTTGAGTTGGTCATGGCTATAACTAAGGTAGGCATGATGAAATGCAGGAGGGCCCATAACTCGGCCATGTTATCCTGGATGTGTGTACGAGTAAAAAGCAAGCAATTTTGATAATTAAAACTGAGCGGTGTCTTCCATCTTAAATTTTCAACCCGTAACAAACAATATTAAAATTTAAATTAATATGGTCAATAGTTTAAGATATCAAATATAACATAAGTAGATCTTTGGCACATTATATGATGTAAACTACACGTTAGTGGCCAAAATAATGAACCTAAAACAAATCCTAAAAAGAGAATTAAGAGGTTTCTTATATTCAAAATAGAGTCTATCTTCCAATGAATATTACAAGGGGTATTTAAAGGGGGGAAGTAGCTTAGGTTATAAGCTACTATTCCAATTACGAATACCCTTAAAAGCCTTGGCTACTTCTACGTCTAAATACTAGAGCAAAAAAATATGCAATGACATAACAAAATAAAAGAAAATAACAAAAATAAAATAAAATACTATAAAGCCCAAAAATGGGACTCATTTCCATCATTATATATAAGAAAAAAAGTATTGCAATTACCATATGATAAATCAACAAAAAACTATGATGATTAAGTATGGAAAGGGGCCATTAAAAACACATTAAAGATCAGATAACAATTACATTACACATTAAGATAAGATTAATTATATACAAATGTCGAGCACACACTTGTACGACATTGAGGAGGAGATCTCCCAAGAGGTGGTTATCTCCTTGGATTCGATTCTAGTTGTAAGGGATTTCATAGATGTTTTCTAAGAGATATTTGGGTTGACGCCCAACTAGGAGATTGAGTTCGTAATCAATATACTACTTGGGATGAGACCGATTGCATGAGCATCGTATCGCATAGCCTCATTAGATATATGGGATTTGAGAGAGCAATTCAGCAACTCAAGTTTTATCCGACGGAGTACATCATCGTAGGGTGTGCCTGTGTTATTTTTAAAGAAGAAGGATGGGTCACATCGGTTGTGTATTGATTACTGAGAGTTGAACAAGGTCATGATTCAAAATAAATATCCGTTGCCTCGAATAAATGACTTGTTTGACCAGTTTAGAGGAGCAGCGTACTTTTCAAAGATAGACTTGAGATTGAAGTATCACCAGTTGCGCATTAGGGATTCGTATTTCCATAAGACTAATTTTCTGATGCGGTATGGGTTGCATGAGTTCAAGCTTACGCCGTTTAGGCTAACCAATGATCCATTCATTTTCATGGATCTCATGAACAGGGTGTTCAAGGTATTTTTAGACCAGTTCAAGAGAGTGTTAATGGACGACATTTTGGTATATTCTCAGACTGAGGGAGAGCATGCAAGGCATCTATGTATGGTTCTACAAAAGTTAAGAGATCATCAGTTGTATGCCAAGATCTAAAAATGTGGGTTTTGGTTGCGTGAGGTGCAGCTCTTGGGTCATATTATGTCCAACAGAGGTATTTCAGTGAACCTGAGTAAACTGTGAGCGGTATGGGAGTGGGGTCAACCCATGACACCAATCGAGATCTACATTTTCTTTTGGTTAACAGGATATTATCGTCATTTTATTAAGGTATTTTTGAAGATTGCGGGTTCGTTGACTAATTTGACTCCGCCATTTATGTGGGATGATTACTGTCAGTTAGATTTTAATGATCTAAAGGGCAAGTTTACTTAATCACTTGTGCTCGCACTACCTAGGGGAGGAGTGGAGTACCTTATATTTATCGATGCGTCCTTACAGGGATTTGGGGGTGTGCTACAGTATGAGGGATAGGTTATAGCTTATACTTCTTGCAAGATTAAGCCCTGCGAGATGAACTATCCCACACATGACCCAGAGTTAGTAGCGATTGTGTTTGCCTTGAGAATTTTGAGGTACTACCTTTTGGGTGAGCAGTTTTAGTTTATTCACAGAGCATAAGTCTCTACACTATCTATTCACGCATAAGGAACTTAATATGCGACATTGGAAATGGTTAAATTTCATGAAGAACAACTAGTTTAATATTCGATATCACCCTGGGAAGGCTAATGTGGTGGCAGACACGTTGAGTCGACGACCTCTATGAGAGATAGATGAGGTTTGGAAGGCGAAGTGGAGTGAGCTTCAGCTGGATGATGAGGTCGTCAGAGCATGTATGGCATTATTGGATATCACTCTTGAGATCATTATGAAAGTGGTGAAAGCACAGGCTATGGATCAGTTATGTCAAGATAGGGTGCATCAGTTGTTGGTAGATGGGGCCTTGCTTGATCAGTTCTAATGGAGGCTTATGCTTCAATGGGAGATTCATTATTTTAAAAAATGAGTACTTGAGATAGTAGTGATGATCAAGTTTCACGGGTCGAGGTTTATGGTACATCTCGAAGGGGATAAGATGTACCAGGATATGTGTATACAGTAATGGTGGTGGGGGATGAAGCAAGATATAACAGAGTTTGTCTTGAAGCGCACTACTTGCCAGTTAGTGAAGGCAGACCACCAGAGGCCGATCGGAATGCTACAGCCATTAGAGGTTTCAATTTGGAAGTGGGTGAGCATATCGATGGATTTTATCATTGGGTTAACGACATCATAGAGAGGTCATAATTCCATCTGGGTTATCATGGATTGTCTGACCAAGGTGGCCCACTTTTTTCCACCTTTTTCTATCTCGAACGAATTTTACGACAGGACATTATGCCTAGATGTTTATTGTCGAGATAGTGAGGCTATATGTGGTGCCGATCAATATCGAGTTTGATAGGGACAAGATTTTTATGTCCCACTTTTGGCAGAACTTTCAAGAGACGATGGGCACCTATTTACGGTTGATTACGGCTTAGCATCCACAGACTCAGGATGTTTATACTCAATTTTGGGGGAGGTTAGGATCAGTACCTTCCACTGGTGGAGTTCGCTTACAATAATTCTTACCAGTTTACCATCGGTGTGGCACCGTTTGAGGCACTTTATGGATGATATTTTCGTCCGTCCACTTGTTGGTTAGAGATAGGGGATAACAAGCTATTGGGACAGAAGATGATTCAGGAGACTACAACCAAGATTAAGTTCATTCGAGGATGCATACGGATAGCTCAAGGTTGGCATAAGAGTTACGATGATGCCGATATAAGACACATAGATCTGGATGTAAGGGACCAAGTATTGGTACGAGTGTCTTCCATGAAAGGATCCATGAGGTTCAGGAAGATGGGGAAATTAACACCTTGGTATATAGGTCCTTTCTCGATCGTTGAGAGGGTAGGGCCAGTTTCTTATAGGCTAGGGTTATCGGCGAACCTATAGAGGATTCACAACGTATTCCATGTGTCGTCACTGAAGAGATATCATAGGAGTGAGAGGGATTTTTGGCACAGTACACAAGAGGAGATAAACTTACGGCAAGACATCTCATATGAGGAGAGATCGATTGTTATTCTTGATCATAATGAGCATAATCCGCGGTCTAAGGTGGTTCCCCTAGTTCGGGTTCAGTGGGGACACCATAATGTAGATGAGTCGATATGGGAATGAGAGGATGATATGCGAGAGCAGTATACAGAGCTTTTTATCACAGGTACATCCGAATTTCGAGGACGAAATTCTTTTGGTAAGGGGGAGTATATAACACCCTGTATTTCTAAATAATTAATTTTAGCATTTTGAATTACATGTGATCTCATAATTTAATCAAAATAAGAAATATTGCGCATTCAATAAATATTAATTGTGAGAATAGAATTAATATTTATGTGTAAATAAATTTACTAAGTGTGATTAAGTAAATAAAATTCGATTAATTGTTAGTGTAGAAGGGGCTTGAAGTTAATCCTGAGATTAGGGATAATTCCCTAATTGGCAATAGTGTTTGAGATTAAGCAACCGAGGCAGCTCAAGTGCGGTCATATTAGTCATATTGTATTTCTGTTTATGTTGACTGTAAGCTATAACAGTTGTAATGTTGTAACGAGATCAATAATAAGTTTGTGTGAGGTCAAACGGTACTCACGAGAGACTAGGCTTGGCAGGGCCTGGGAGAGCTTTCATGCTCTATCGAATGACCTTGTCGTGGGAACTTCAGAGGGACTTGGTTTGGAGTATTTAGAAGTAAGGCACCATTGGGGCTTGTCCGAACCATCTTAGATACACTTGGTAAAACACCGAAGGACCCTGATCGTGGAACCTCGGGCGGAGCAGCTTGGAGTTCCATCGGGCGTTGAGTTGTGAACCAGGCAACCCTCTACTTAATGTCACATCTACTGTAGGTGATGTCACTGGTTGGCTAAACAATGTCAGACCTGCACTTGAGTAAACCACCGTGGTATTTGGGGCTATAAGGCAGTTGGTGAGCTACCTCTGTGACAACAGCCCCCTGACACACAGTGGTTAGGTAAAAGGCATGTCTTGGAATTTAATGTTTATGACGTGGAGACAACTAGTGCATCAGGCATTTAATGTTGTAACATAAAGTATGAGGGATGTCTTCCATAGTCTTAAATGACTGAGTTGCCTCGGAGGTGGTGTGGGGGGCTATTTAAGGACCCCGACCACCTTTGAGGAGAGGATGATCTTTTGAGAGTTCAGAAGTTATTGCTAGAGAGAATACACATTAAAGAGAGTTATTGCAAACCAGAGAGCCTACTCACCCACCATTGTTATTTATTACGAAGCTTTTAATACTTGACAGAGATTCTTGAGGGTGTTTGATGTGTTTCTACCTGCCTACCAAGGTGTATCTAGGGTGCGTACTTCTCTCTCCCTCTAGCTAAGTTACTTTTAAGTTCCACTACCATTTTCTGAGTTATACATGAGAGATTTATGAGTTTAAACTGATATTATCTTCATTAAGTTTGTGTTTGTATACCCTATCATTAATCCAAAGTTTTGGCCAATTAGCTTATCATTCCCATACTCAAATAGGGGTTACGCCTCCATCTATAATCAAAAGTACCCTCTTACATTTGGCGACTCCGCTGGGGAGGCATTTCTTCTAAGTAAGGAGTATGGCGTTGGATAATGCTAATCGAAGGCTCAACTTTGATGACATCCAGTATAATGAAGAACAAGATGCAAGAGAACTGGAGGCCCTAAGAGATGGGGCTCCACAAGTAGAGGTGCCTCCGGTTCCGGCGACGGCAAGCGTTTCGGGGGTGACACAAGCTTCCATGAGTGCAGGGTTAGGACCCACTCAGGTCGCGCTCCTCATGACCAAGTTCTATGAGTTTTTGCAAACCCCAGTAGCTTCAACCATGCTGGGAGGATTGGAGGCTAATGCCATCATAACACCAGGGGTAGCTCCAATGGCCCCACCAGGTCCAGGTGTAACGGGAACAGTCCTAGCGAGCGTACCCTCTATTGTGAATTCAGTATGGGGAACGTCAGGAGCATCGATGGCCCTAACTGTGGTGCCTGCCCTAGCTGCGACGGGCACTCAGCCCGTGGTTCCATTGTTTGTTGCCCTAGTGGCATCACCCATGGAGGAAATAAGCAAAGAGATGCAAAAGGAGATGCTGAAGTTCATGCAGGCTCCTTCGCAATCTGCTGGCGAGATAGCTTCTATCTATGATGATTTTTTAACACCGTATCCTCAAGAGTACAACGACGAACCCTATTCGAAGGACTATATTCCTCCCATTTTTTAAAAATACATGGGAAAAGGTGGGAATCTGAAGGATCACATCAAGCGCTTCATCGAACACTTAGGGGCACATTGTAATAGTAAGAAGCTTCGGTAAAGGGAGTTTTCCAAATCCTTAACCAATAGGGAATATACCTGGTATTCTCATTTGGCTCCTAGGAGTATTTCCACGTGGGAGAAAATGCATGTATTGTTTGTTCAGAAGTTCTTTCTGGCAGAGGACGAGTTTACTTTGACCCAATTGGGTAGGGAGAAACAACGACCTAGGGAAGAAGTGGTAGCCTATGCTCGAAGGTTTAAAGAAAGATCTCTGGACGTAAGGGAGGAAGCCAAAGAGTCTAAGTTATTGAAGATCTGCACTGAGGGGCTGCTTCCTGAGTATATCTGCCATCTCATTAATGAGACGTACAAGGGGACTTTCTTAGCGTTCTTGAAAGCAACAAGAAATACCTCTTTGGTGGTGCGCCCCAATTCGATGGCGGTGCCCATAATGTTCAGGCAGCCGACGCAACCCGTCGGGGGTAGGTCTTAGCCCCCACGGGTAGGGTACACCGAGGGAGGAGATGGGGGCAGGTCACCGAAGAAAGACAATAAGAGGAAGTTTGAAAGAGATAGGGAAGACCCACCGCAATTGCCTTATACAGTAAAAGAAGCTGTTAGTTGTTAAAATGCGATGGTCCAAGGAGGAACGGTCTATGAGCCAAAGGACGTTCCCACTGGGGATCCCGATGCGGCAACGAAGGCGGATCCAAAGTATTGCCAGGTCCATCGAAGGATCCATCACCCAACAAAAAGTTTCTTCACGCTAAGGAGAATTATTGACAAGTACATGAAGTCAGGGACGTTGTAAATCCCTCCACAGAATGTCAATAACAATCCACTACCAGCACATGGGGCCAATCTAGTGGTGGCCTATGATGAAGAGGCGGAAAGAGGAGAAAGAGGGGAGTATGAAGAAGCTTTGGATACCTGTACTAAGGGAATGGACAATATAGTCTTGGCCTACGATGAAGCAAGCGCTAAAGACGTGGAGAACGTGTACAGTGTTGAAGGTGAGGAAGTAGATCCGGGCCTAGAGTACTGTGGAGTCTCAAAATCCCCAAAGTTTGCCTGGTTCTTCGAACAGGTAGTGATACCAAAAGAGAGCAGGTTAGAAATATCTCGGGCAATAATAGATATTGTAAGGAAAGACGCAGTCCCTTCGCTGAAATGAAAGGGATCCACGGCCAGGTTGGTGAGGAAGTTTCTGTCAGAAGTAACCTTCAGCGATGCCTATAGGGCTGTGAGATTCCCTCACAATAGGCCATTGTATGTGACTTCCAGTGTTAACGGAGTTAGTTTTATGAGGAATCTCATGGATGGGGGAGCTTCCATCAATATCATGCCAATTAACTCCTTTCATGCAGCCAATATTCCAGAAGAAAGGTTGGTCCCCATGCCTTTGGTAATTTTGGGATATGACAACCAATCATCCAAATCCATTGGGTATGTTAATGTGGGGATTGTGATGGGAAATTTGAGTTCTCATATAAAGTTCCACGTGATAAAGAGTGCAACTTCCTATAATCTGTTAATAGGAAGGGTGTGGATGCACAACCAAGGGCTAGTCCCTTCCACTTACCACCAGTGTGCTAAGGCGAACATCAAGGGGATGGTGGTAACCATTAGGGCTACAAAGAGGCCATTCGCTGAGCAAGCTCACTTGGTGGACGCAACATTTTATACTGAGTTGGAAGGGGATGCTCGGGTCCTAACGAGAAGGATGGAGGAAGCATGGCTCCCCTCGATCAGAGAACAGATGGGGCCCCTGAACGAGCAGAGTAAAGAGGTTGCGAGAAGCGCAAGAGTAATGTCCGAAGAAGCTCACTAGGCGGTCCCTCGGCCCCAAGGCATCTCGAAGAAGCTTAAAGATAGGATGAGGCCCAGAGTGGATCCGATGGAGCATGAGGTTCAACGACAAAGCGTGTTGAGTCGATTCTCAGAGAAAAAAGCGGCCGAGGCATCTAGGGATAAGAAGAGGAAGGCGGTCACCACTACCAATAGATAATGCAAGAAAGTAATTACTGAAGAAGGAAAGGTGGTGTATCGATTATAACGGTGTGAGCGGGCGGTCGAGGAAGCGGATGATGAGGTTGACCCGATATATGAATGCTTTTTGGTAGATCAACGGGGACAATGTATGGTGATAGACAATTCCAGCATATAGGAATTTGTGGAGGAAGTCGCCGAAGAACCAGAGTACATGGCGGATCTACCAAAGCTACAGGCACAAGAGCTAGAGCAGTTGAACCTAGAAAAAGAAGGGGAGGACCCAAGGCCCATCTTCATCTCGAGGGACCTCAGTGAGGAGAAATGAGGGGACTTGGTTGAACTGATTCATGAGTTTTATAGACGTCTTCGCGTGGAAGTACACAGAGATGGAAAGAAGAGGAAGTGAGTTATCACAAGTTGAATGTGATGCCTTCAGCCATTCCAATAAAATAAGCTATGAGAACGTACAAGCCAGATATGGATTTGAAGATCAAGGAAGAGGTTCAACACTTACTAGCGGCAGGGTTTATCAAGTCGATACAACACCCGATCTGGCTGTCCAGCATTATCCCAGTAGGAAAGAAAGATAAAAATCAAATAAGAATCTGTGTGAACTTTTGAGATTTAAATAGACCTTGCCCCAAAGATGAGTTCCCTCTACCCTCCATTGATGGCTTGATAGATGCAACGGCGGGTCATGAGATGTATAGATTCATGGATGGGTATGTGGGGTACAACCAGATCAAGATGGACCCCTTGGATGCGGAAAAGACAGCATTTCGAACTCCGTTGGGTAACTTCGTGTACAGGGTGATGTCGTTTGGACTCAAGAATGTTGGGGCGACTTACCAGAGAACAATGATGGCCATTTTCCATGACTTCTTTCACAAGTTTGTGGAATTCTATGTGGATGACTTGGCCATCAAGTCGATAAAGGAGGAGTCCCATCTGAGCAATTTGAGGAAGGTGTTTACCCGTTGCAAGAAGTTTAAACTAAAAATGAATCCGCTGAAGTGCATTTTGGGGGTGACAAGTGGGAAATTCCTAGGCTTTGTGGTTGATCGATAAGGGGTGCAGATGTACCAGGACAAACAGGGGGCGATCCTAGAAATGTCGTGTCCGAGAACGGCGAAGGAGCTGAAGAGTTTCCATGGTAAAGTCTCCTACCTTAGCCGAGATAACACACCCACTAATGCATCTGCTGTGAAAGAACACGAAGTTCAAATAGGAGGCAATTCACCAAGAGTCTCTTGACGGACTGAAGAAGCTGCTCATCTCACCACAGACCATGGTTCCACCAAGGGCGGGAATACTGTTGCAGTTGTACCTCATATCCACCATAAGGTACGTGGGAGCTTTGCTGGCACAAGAGACCGATGGGAAAGAACAGCCAGTTTATTACCTCAGCAGGATCATCCATGGGCCGGAAGTCAGATATAGTAGCTTAGAAAGGCATTGTTTGGCCTTAGTATTTGTATCGCAAAAACTTAGACATTATATGTTGTCTTTTACAATTCATATTGTAACTAGATGTGACCCCATTAAGTATTTGCTTGCAAGAACCATATCGATTGGCAGGGCAGCTAGATGGTTTCTTATCCTCTCTGAATATGACTTAAAGTGCGTGGTTCCTCGCACAATTAAAATCCAGGCGTACGTTGATCTGGTGGCCATTTTCCCTTCGGGAACCTTCGAGCCACCCAAAGAAGATATTCCAGGAGACGATTTACAGGCCAACCATCTAGGCGCAGCGGATGAGGAATGGATAATGCAGTTCAATGGGTCATCGACAGAAAAGAAAGGAGGGGCAAGGGTCATTCTTTCGATAGGAATGGAGGAGATTTGCCTTTCCTACAAGTTAGATTTCCCTTGCTCTAACAACGAGGAAGAATATGAAGCGTTGGTGTTGGGATTGCTAGAGGCTCTTCGAAGAGGGATCCGTTCACTCTGCATCAAGGGGGATTCAAACTTGGTGGTTCAGCAAGTAAACGGGGAGTACGTGTTGAAACACATTGGCTTGCCGCCCTATAGAACAATTATCCAGAGACTTATTTACCAGTTCCATCAAACCAAAGTCAAAAGGCAACCTAGAACGATGAACCGACATCCAGATGCCTATGCCACCATTGCCCAGAAAATAATCATGAGGAGTGATACAAATACTGTCGTGATTTAACAAAGAACAACTCCTTCGATGGTATAATCAATTTTACCAATAGAGGAGAACGCGGATTGGAGGGGAAAGATTAAGAGGCAACTAGAGACTGGTGAAGGAACGATGGGGCTCAAAGAATTGGCCTAGTGCTTTACAAACCAGGGGAACCTCTACTTCATAAATGCAGGAGGATGGTTGTCAAGGTGCATCGGCCCAGAAGAAGCAAGGCAGAAATTGAAGAAAACGCATGAAGAACACTGCAAAACGACTAAGATTTCCCTTTATAGAAGAATTTAAAGAGAAGGGTATTTCTGGCTTAGGATGAATAAGGACGCAGCCGAGTTATAACGGAGGTGCGATAAATTCCAGTTATTCTTCGAGGCAGAAGAATGTCATTTCGTGACTGGAGATAACCCTATATTGACTTCATTAAAGATGGAGTTGTCCCAACAAAGAAAATTGATGCAATGGGACTCCGGCGAAGGGCCCCAAGATTCTACGCCCAAGAGGGGAAGCTTTATCGAAGGGGGTACTTCAACAGGCCATTACGTTGCATCACGAAGGAAGAAGCGGTTGAGGTTCTCAAACAGGCACATGATCCAGCTCATATAGGGGGGCCAAGTTGTATGACCAATTGATGACTTTGGGGTACTATTGGCCAACGATGGAGAAAGATTCTACCGAGTTTATTCGAAAGTACAAGGCTTGCCAGCTTTATGGAAATATGATCCATGCCCCGTCAGTGGACCTACACTCCCTGGCAACGCCTTATCCTTTTCACACATGGGTGTTTGACCTAGTAGGGGCAATACACCCCTCCTCGAGGGGGAAAATATGGATCCTAGTGGCAACGGAGTGTTTCACAAAATGGGCCAAAGCGATATCGTTGAGAAGGGCAACAGCAAGGGTAGTGAGCAATTTTATCAGAGAATATATCATTTGCCGTTTTGGGATCCCAAAGGTCATTCTTTCAGATCACGAAACCCCTTTCATCAACTCAGAGTTAATAATGCTCACAGATAAATACTCCATCGTCCACCACACTTCGACGGTGGCATACCCAAAGGGGAACGGTCAAGACGAAGCAACTAACAAGACTTTAGTTAATATCTTGGCTAAAACGATAGAGGATTTCCCAGGATCGTGGGATGACAAGATACCAGCCGTTTTATGGGCCTATCGGATGACTAAGAGGAAGCCTACGGAGTATATATCGTTCTCTCTTATTTTTGGGGATGAGGCAATTCTCCTGATGGAGTTAGAGATTCCCCCGGCTCGATATGCTCTGCGAAGAGGCATGCACCCTCAGAATAGACACGTATAGTTGGAATCGTTGGATGAGCACAGGGATAATTCAATGCAACACTTTCAAATGTATACGAGGCAGCTCTCCAGGGCATATGACAACTTGGTAAGACCAATGAAATTTGTGGAAGGAGATCTGGTATTAAGGGCAGCAGTTAACTATATTAGGGGGCTTCCTCAACCTAAGTTTGCAGCGAATTGGGAGGGACCTTTCATCATAAAGGAGGTTCATGACTCAGGTTATTGCTTAATTTCTAAGATAGAAGAAGATAGGCCATTTAAGATTAATAACAAATGATTGAAGATCTATCATGTGTAAGCAATTACGTTTGGAATCACCGATGTATCTAACTGATATAAATATACGAGTTCATTTTGTTTATGAATGTTATCTTTATTTTTAATTCAAATAGAGATGAAAGAACTACAAAACTTCATGTCATGATCTATGTACATAGCTGTAATGCAAAGAAGTAGCATGGGAATAAGTTTTCTTTTCCATTCATATACTTTGGGGCATTACAAAAATGGGAACTATTGCCCAAGGATTACATAGGAGGAAAGGAAAAAATACATATACAAGAAACTCATTAACCCAGGAGGAACCACAGATCAGGGGAAGAAAATAAATCTCCAGGGAGACCCGAAGAGGCTGCTTGGCAGGACTGTTGGGCGTTGATAGATACCTCTAACCTTGTCTGCGCCTGTGTACGCTCGATCAGGAGTTTCTCTCGTTTTGACTTCGCCGCGCGCAGAGCCCCTTAGAGGTCCTCCACCTCCCTGTCAATGGCTCCAAGGAGAGGTGCTAGCTCGGCCAACTTAGCTTCCTAGGCACGCTGATCCTCCCGATGTTTTTGAAGGAGCTCCCTCTGGCTGTCCAATCGTTGGTTCTTCAGAGTCTTTAAGTAAGCAATAAGCCAGTCAAGGTAGAACCCATCATGACCCAGCTCCCTCAGATAGCCGAAGCACTGGTTGAGGAGGGGTCTGGTCACACCCGCAGTTAGAGTGTCAATAATTTCAGTAATCACGATGGCCATGTCTTGAAGCCTATGACTCATAACTGGGATGTTTGAACATAGGCAGTCCATCGTGAAGGTCTCGGGATGATGGCTTACAAGTTGCTCGATGACTAGGCGATGGTTGGCATGCATTTGCGGAGAGCGTTGGAGTACCATCAGACAAAAAGCGGGAGGAGCCAAGTTCGGCAGAGGAAGCTCACACCCAGATTCGCTCTCCGCAGCATCACCTGTCGTGGAACCTTAATCATCATGGCTCGATTCCTCGAAGGAGACAGGTTCACGATGTGGCGAGGCAACAGGCAAAGGAACTGCTAGACAACCCTCCCGAGTAACCTGAGAAAAGGTGGGAAGAAATAATAAGCTCACGAAAAAATCTTAACAAGTGTTTGCGTTGTTAACTCACCGTCATAGGTGGAGTTTGTGAGAAAAAAACTTAACAAGTGTTTTCGTTGTTAAGTCACCGTTATAGGTGGAGTTTATGAAAAATCTCGCGTTGTTAAGTCACCGTCATAGGTGGAGCTTGTGAAAAAATCTTCACAAGTGTTTACATTGTTAAGTCACCATCATAGGTGGAGTTTGTGAAAATATCTTAACGAGTGTTTGCGTTGTTAAGCCACCGCTATAGGTGGAGCTTATGAAAAAAAAACTTAACAAGTGTTTGCATTGATTAAGTCACCGTTATAGGTAGGGTTTGTGAAAATCTTAATACGTGTTTGTATTATTAAGTCACCGTTATACGTGGAGTTTGAGAAGCTAAGAAATACAAAGGAACCAGAGAAATACCTCAGCAGCAGAAGGAGAGAGATTAGTAGTTACCATAGGTGCCGTAATGCTAGAAACCGTGGGAGGCGAGCTCATTACCTTAGCAGCCTCAACGGAGCCCTTGGATGTAGACACTTCAGGGGTGGGCACACTCCCCTCGTCGACATAGGATACTATGGCTAACATGGGCGCATCATCGGAAGGAGATGTTGGACCTTCCAAAGATGCCCCAACGAGAGCAGTTGCACCAACTTGGGCTTGAGGAGGGATAAGGCCACTCGGCGCAAAAGGCGGAGAAAGACTTGGAGAAAGCTATAAATGAAAAAAAGGATAAGAGAAAGGCAATACACTTAGCTTACCCCCGTTATGGCACTGAACAGAGGGACCATGGCAATGGTCCTTGTCAATGACAGAAGAAGGAGAATGTTGGCTATCAGCGACGCCACTTCCACCAACAATTGCCCAACATGTTATAATTAAAGAATAAAATAATGGGGCAAACATAGGGTGTAAGGCTGGGAAAGAAGTTTACCTACGGGGCACTTTCTTCGACTACAGCAAGGCGGAGAGAGACCTCTGGCTCCGAGGGCAACTCAGAAGAAGCTGAAACAGTTGCCTCGGGCTGGTCATGAATCTCAGCAGTCCCCGTGGTGGCACCCCTGGCCCGATAAGAAGATGAACGGCGCGAATAGGTAAGGCTGATTAAAGGAGAATGAGGAAGGGAGGCAAAGGCTGGGGGATACTGCAATGTCCTCCCACGAAACGGCTCACTGCAAGGCTGGGGGGACTGCGAGGATAGACCTTCACTTCCTCAGATCCCTGCAATAAAGACAACAGGTAATAAGTTAGAACGCTATGTCAAGAGGAGAAGAATGAGAAATAAAGAATGCACATATACCGAAGATCCGAATGGAGAACGAGAGGATATAACCACTGGTGATGACGATGAAGGAGCAGGGGTAGAAGGAGCTCGTGATGGAGGTCGCTCAGATGTTTGTTTCTTCTGAGGCTTAGTACCCAGTGTCTTCCTTCTTGAGCCTGTAGCACCACCACTTTCAGTCACCTTTGACCTTCTTCTTCTCTTTGCAGGGGTCTCCCTAAGATCCGCCACTATTTTGGGGAATGCACCCGGAGGAGGAACGGGCATTGCGCGCCGTTGGAATTCAGCATTTATTCGGGCAACTTCGGCCTCTACCCGTCTCCTCAGTTCTTTAGCTAGTTTCAGAGACATAGAAGGGGGAACGAAGGCGATTGGGAATGCCCCCAATGGAGTTTGCGTTTGATCTTTGGCATTAGCCTTATTAGACTTGGACTTTCTGGATTTCTTGGCAGGGGGCTCAAAAGGCCCTTCTCCCGTGGCATCTTCGACTGTGGGGACAGATGGTTTGGGAGTAGCAGCGGCCTTGGGTTTCGAGGTGGCGGTTGGGATCATTGGGCAATGAGGGGGTAGCTCATCAAGAGACTCTTTAATAGTTTTGCTTAAGGGAAACTCAACCCCAAGCACGGAGTTCCCTTTTAGACCCAATTCAGAAGAAGAAAAGGAAAGGACTGGGGGATATTGAGGGGGGACTGGATGTACTCATTAATCATGGCCAACTGCTCCAGATGGAACTTTGTGGCAAAGTTTATGGATACGTCTCCCTTCCTAGTAGCACTCGGAAGGGTGACACGCCCATCAATGGTGGATGTCATGCCAAGCACTGCAGCGGCATTATAAAAAGTGCATGCCTCAACAAAGGTGGCCTTGGAGTGGTTATCCTGGAACACGGGTCGAGGAGCCCCCTGGTCGAACCCGAATTGCCTGCTGCATCTATCAGGGTTGTAAGGCTCAGAACTATATCCCCGTTTAGTATAAGAGGGGAGGAACCCCGGGTGAAAATAAACACTACAGCTTGTGACGAATATTCTACAACCGGGTTAAATCTGATCGTTATGGCTGCAGCAGGTCAGAAGTCCCAACAATGGGTAAAAGTGGACTCGTTATATGGCCTCATTACGAAGGAGCCTAGGTGGTCAAAAAACCCCATTATTTCCTTTCGACTTTGCTTATTATGGAAACACAGGAGGCGTGGGGGCTTAATACCTTCGCTCACGGGCAGGGAAACTAACTTCGCAGTGATAGCAGGAAAGCGGGTATAGAGTAAGCCAGTCAATATGATGGTGTTGGCAAAATTTGCCAAGTTGTAACGACCCAGTGATCGCTCCATGTCAATATGGGTTCGATCCAACCAGGTGTAGAGGGACCCCAATGCGATGGCGGCCAGAGGTAGGTTTAATCCTCTGGCTAAACGAACGGAAATATTTATCAAGTCCCTCCTGGGCTGATCGTTGGGCTTTCCAGTAAGAAAGAAGCGTGAAAGTAGTACGAGTATGTAGGCTGGTAGTTCCAGGGAGGTACCTCTACCACAGCCCGTTACATCACTGGCATCCTTCGGCGTTGGAGCTTTGAAGAAATAATTGATAAGGGGGGGAAAGGTGGCTTTGTTTGAGGGACCGGTGCAACTGCAGCAGATCCTATATAGCTCGACCCGATCGGTAGCCTCCTCAGCGTCCAGAGGCTCGTTGTGATAGGTAAATTCACCCATAGGCTCAAACCCAAGGAGTTCATAGACATCCTCCAACGTAACAGTAAACTCCCCTCACGCAGCGAAGAAGGTGTGGGTTGTGATGTTCCATCAGGAGACTAGCACTTGAAGTGCCGCATTGTGCGTCGAGAGGGTGAACTCGCCAAATCAGTAGGCTCGATACAGCCCAACCTTCGTAAGAGCAGCAGCATGGGAGCTCTGCATATGTGTGTGCTAAGCAGTAAAATGGGATGGTGACCCCCCAGGTGCTTCGAAATCGATCTGGGAATAAGGAAAGTCACCACGGTCCAAACGGAAGCGCAGAGTCCCCTCGGGTGGAAGATAGCCCCATTTCGACGAATCCACTTCTTCATCACCCAACAGTAATGGATCGAACTTGGATGAGAAATGGCAGGTCTTGCACGCCTCAGAAAATTTATCACCTTCTTCTTCAAAGATGGGTGTCCGGCGATAGAATCGTTGTTGCTCTTAACGAGCAGCGACCAGGGCAGCGCCGCTAAGGGCGATGGAAGCACCAGCAGCGGCAGAAGGGGAACCTGGCTGGGTAGTTGTAGCAACTATGGAAATATTTGAAAAAGCTATGAGATATCTCTGATGAGTGGTACAGCCGGGTAAGGAGGGCTAAGAGCAAGGAGACAGGAGCATAACCGCAAATGGTGGTGCAAAAGGGTGAGAGAAGGAGGAGACTACGTAAAGAGGAGGGCAATAATAGAGGTCGCATAGAGTTTCTCTCTCTAAAGGAAGCGAGGAGTTTGAAGAAGATAAAGAAGATGAAGATATAAGGGTTTTGAAATAAAATAGACGTTTGAAGGGTTTCAAACTTGACGGTTGGAGTTTCCCACCATCACACGTGCAAGGGTTGCCTATAATCATTTCAAATGAACACGTGGCACCTCAGGAAGGGTATCAACAGCTGAAAAGACAGCATCACATCGAATACGAAGCGATGTCTGGGAAATAGAAGGGGTTGCCTTCTTAACCAAGTTTATGTTTTGGTGCCAAATTGGTGTCAGACTTATCCATCAACGACCAACGGACAATATATTTCAACGATTCGAAAAAACCTTATTCAAAGGGTGACTCAGTTACATCGAGAAGCATTTCTGCTTTTCCGAACACAGTGACGCATCCTAAGGGAGAATTTTACTTACCAGCCCAAATGAGTATTTGAGACGTTTAGTAGGCCTCTTGGGAGAATTTTAAATAATAAAGTTAGAACGATTGAGGCTCAGCATCAGGAAAAATGGGGATGTCCCTTCGCCCAAGCACCAATGAGTTATGGTGCTTCGGCTCAGGTACATCGGGGAGAATTTTACTTTTTTCAAGAGATTCTAACGCTGCGGTTCTAACGAGGGAAAGAAGGCCAGAATTTTTTCACACAGAGAAGATTCATCGGATTGAGAAGTTTCGTGCCGACATTTCTTATTCCAATAAATCTCTCCACGACGGGTAAAATGTAGAGGGGGATTGAAGGTAATCCTGAGATTAGGGATAATTCCCTAATTGGCAATAGTGTTTGAGATTAATCAACCGAGGCAACTTAAGCGCGGTAGCTCAAGCAGGGAAGCTTGGCGTGGCAACTCATACTTTAGTTTATCGTATTAATCATATTGTATTTCTGTTTATGTTGGTTGTAAGATATAACGGTTTCAATGTTGTAACGAGATCAATAATGAGTTTGTGTGAGGTCAAACGGTACTCGCGAGAGACCAGGCTTAGCAGGGCTTGGGAGAGCTTTCATGCTCTATCGAATGACCTTGTCGTGGGAACTTTAGAGGGACTTAGTTTTGAGGATTGAGAAGTGAGGCACCATTAGGGCTTATCCGGACCATCTTAGATACTCCTGGTAAAACACCGAAGGACCCTGACCGTGGAACTTCAGGAGAAGCAGCTTGGAATTCCATCGGGCATTGAGTTGTGAACCAGGCAACCCTCTACTTAATGCCACATCTACTGTAGGTGATGTCACTAGCCGGCTAAACAATGTCAGACCTGCACTTGAGTAAACCACCGTGGTATTTAGGGCTGTCAGGTAGTTGGTGAGCTACCTCTGCGACAACATCCCCCTGACACACAATGGTTAGGCAAAAGGCATGTCTTGGCATTTAATGTTTATGACATGGAGACAACTAGTGCATCAGGCATTTAATGTTGTGACATAAAGTATGAGGGATGTCTTTCATAGTCTTAAATAACAGAGTTGCCTCGGGGGTGGTGTGGGGGGCTATTTAAGGACCCTAATTACCTTTGAGGAGAGGATGATCTTTAGAGAGTTCATAAGTTATTGCTAGAGAGAATACACATCATAGAGAGTTATTGCAAACCAGAGAGCTTACTCACCCACCATTGTTATTTATTGCGAAGCTTTTAATACTTGACAGATATTCTTAAGGGTGTTTGATGTGTTTTCTACCTGCCTACCAAGGTGTATCTAGGGTTCTTACTTCTCTCTCCCTCTAGCTAAGTTACTTCTAAGTTCCACTACCACTTTCTGAGTTATACACGAGAGATTTATGAGTTTAAAGTGAGCTTATCTTCATTAAGTTTGTGTTTGCATGCCGTATCATTAATCCAAATCTTTGGCCAATTAGCTTATCATTACCATACTCAAATAGGGGTTACGCCTCCATCTATAATCTAAAGTACCCTCTTACAGTTAGTACATCATAAGTGGCTAGAAATGACCGGGATTGACGATATCTCAAGTGGGATATAAGGGTGGGTTGAGATTGTATATTTATGTTTAGTAACTCGGATGATGATTTCGAGTGCACGTTTGATCCAGAATAGGTCGAAATAGTAAAAAATAAGTGCCCAGGGTAGAGATTGGATGATGGGGTCTTTTAAGACTGGTCGGGACCCAATTTGGGGCATATGGGTCTTTTTACGCTATGGGGTTAACCTAACTTTTGTATTAGGGTTTTAAATAATAGCTTAAGGGTTAGGAGGCAGCCACTTTACATAATAAAATATCTGAGAGATAAAGTGGTGAGGAAAGAGGAAGAAAAAACACAAGGGATTCAAGGGAAGGCTTAATTGGGGACAAATAATTGGTAGTTCTTGGCTAGATTCAACCCTACAAGAAGAAAATCATAATCCATTCTACATTTAGGGAAAGTGACTAAACTTGCTTAATGTTTTTATTTAGTTTTATGTTCATATCAAAATTTGGTAGACTTGTAACAAATTTTGGGGTGGTAATTAACATGTAAATGGGTTTTGAGAAAAGTGAAATTGATGATAATTCCTTATGATCTTGTTAGAATAAATCCCACAAGAAAAGTAGGTTCTTGCTAGAGAAACCAACAAAGGAAAAATATATATACTGTTCTTGAATGGAAAAATCTGAAATTGAATAAAAAAGGTGTGATCTTGAACTATGAAATTTAGAAATTTCATTAGAATTAAGAGATAATTAATGCTAAAAAAGTGATGATTAAATCCCACTAATTATTAGAATTGATTTTGATGAATTGAGACTATCAAATATGTGTCCTTAGGTTGGTAATTGATAGAGTAATGATGTTATGCCTTGGGATGAAGATTGGGACTTATTTAGGGGTGAACACCTGGGTAAACCCATGAAGAAAATAGCAGTCCCGACCTGTGTTGCGTACAGGGGAGAACCGGTTCACCCCCTGGATGAACCGGTTTGCCTACCCTACTTAGCCAAGTCTTTTTCGTAATAGTTTTATTGATTGCTTTGGGGTCCGGGATTTTTTGAGATGTCCTTAGATGGAAGTATGATTTCTGAAAAATATTTAGGGACCTTATTTGACCTTGGGATAGTTTGAAGAAAACCTGGAATGAGGAATAATAGGCATTTGGGATGAACAATGCTCGAAAATATAAATTAATTTATTCGGTTGGGAATTAGGGTAACTTAGGATATGGGTTGGTAGAAAAGGTCTTAATGCCCGGAATTAATAATGTATGTGTGAAATCAATTAAATGAGGGTTAATTAAATATTTAAGAGTCAGGGGTAGACTCGACATATTTAGGCTAGTACTTCGGGTTAGGCACGGATTATCCGAATTATGTGATATATATGAATAATAATATACGTGGTATGATATATATATGAAACACACCCATCCTAGAGGATATGCTATCTAGGGATATTGCGCCCCATGGGAGCTCACTCTGGTGAATCCCAGCAGAGGTAGTACCGTTTCCTTGGGTCATAGGTCTGTTCACAGAATAATGTGGTATGGTTGTGACCCACGGACTTAAGACCGTTATCGGATCCGATTTCCGTTTTTGTTTTGGGTTCGGTGGTGAGATTCCGACCCGATTGCCCTGGTTAAGGTAGATACTCCTGGATGTTGATAGCATGCTAGTGATTTTGCATCCAGCGAGGAAATACTAGAAGGGACTGTGGCTACATATATATATATATATATATATATATATATATATATATATATATATATATATATATATATATATATATATATATATATATATATATATTTGATGTGTTATGAACATACATATATAAATTTGAAGATAATTATATACGGGCCTAAGATCTTAAGTGTGGATGTTTATTAATAATTGGAGTAAAGTTATCAGAACAAGTTCGTGATAATATAATTGAGAATTAATTAAGCAAAGGAGTAAGCTAATTAAGGAATCACACATGAAACAATATACTCGAGGTTGGGTAGTGTGTTATATTGAGATTAGTGACGGGGATAGTTAGGTGGGGTAGCATAACTAGGAGGGGTAAAATGCATACGTTAGGTGCGCAAATTAGATGAGGGGTGAGGATCATCCCATGAGAGTGCGCTACCAGCTTAAATATAGAAAATCGCTTTACATTTTCATTACTGCATTTTATTCACTTGCTAAATATTTTCAAAGGGTTTGGGCTCTGATCCGCATCAAATATTTTCAAAAAGTTTAGGTGTCAAGCCACGGGGATGCCCAATCTGATTCTTCCTTCCAAGGTCATGTAGCTGCAGCGGATGTGGAGGCTTGCAGGTCTTGGAGTAGCCGATCCTATCATTATTATCTTATATTAGGTTCCATTCCAGTTATTGGTTGGTAATGTCGCCCCTTTTATTAGATTTATTTATTTCAGTTTTATTTAGTTCAGTTCGGATGATTATATTGAATTCTTAGTAATTATGCTTTACTCGGTACTTGGTTTTATTTATTTCCACATTTAGACTTGTTTATTTGTGTGGTTATTTATATTGTTTATTGTGAATGAGATTGTGGTGAATGGTTTACCTTTGGTATTATAATTAAAGACTAAAATTTTACACAACATGTTAAACTAATAGGTGGTTAGTAATTATTTAAATCTCGACAGTGATGCTAAGAATGAGCCATATGAGACTCTCATTTTTTTTGGTAGAGGACTGGTCACTCGTTATTTTAATAGGTGGGGTGTCACATGAGGAAGTTGTTAAACATGATGACCTTGACAGTGAATCTAGTCCTTCTTGATATTTATATTCTAGGTCGGGCAAACCCAACCTGTTATGAGTCACCAGCCCACCAAACCCCTTCACAACCCATGGGTCACTTTTAACAGGTGGGGCTGGCCCGGCCCGGCCAATTGGAGAGACTTATTTTCAAATAGATTCTTGTCGAAGACAAAAGAAAATATTCAACTGAAAATGAACTTGGTCAAATTTCACTAAGGTCGTCTTCTTTGACGGTGAATTTCTAGAGCGTAACGTCCATAGCCGATGATCGGACTATTAGAATTCATTGATTTTCAGATATGTTCTTGCGACTAAAAAAAATAAAGGAGTCTAGTAAAAATCAACTTGATTGGATGTCACTAAGGAATCTTATTTGATGGTGCAGTTGTGGGCCATAACGTCCAAAGTCAGATATCATATCATTAAAATTCGTTCATTTTTAAATAAGCCTCTCTAAAAAGTACGCGGACCGCTCGCTCCATTCAGTCCAACCTAATTAAAGAGGCTCAACCTATCCCATTTATTAAATGGACTATGGGTAGCGTGTTACCCTAATGGTTAGGGCATGGGCTCCACACCTTACCATTTTACGCATTTATCAAGTCCGTCAGTCCACCCCGCAGGCCCAACTCGTTTAGTCTGTTTAAATATTAAAATATATTTTTTATAATTTTTTTCTTATAAATACCAATCTTCTATTTTTATTACTCATTTTATTTAGTCACAAAAATATTTATTATGCATATTTATAATAAAATCGTACAAACTAATCCATATTTATATATAAAAATATAACCTTTTTAGCCCATTAAGCCCGATAGGTTAGGCTCTTTTAGCTCGACCCTTCCATTTAGCCCTTTAGAGTCTGGGTAACGGGTAGGCCTTGGGACTCAACACTTATATTCTAGGGCAACCCGATCCGTTAAAAGTCACCAGCCTGCCAAGCCTCAGCCTATGGGTCACTTCTAAACAGTCGAGCTGGCCCGACCAAGGCCATTTGAGAGCCTGATTTTCAATTATATTCATACTGAGGACAAAATAAAGACGTTCATTGATAATGAGCTATCTCGGATGTCATTAAGTTCATCTTCTTTTATAGTGAGGCTTTGGCCCATAACTTTCATAGACGATGATCGAACCATTTGAATTTGTCAATTTTCATACTTGTTCTTCTTGAAGACAACACAAAGGAGTCCGGTGAAAATTAGCTTGATCGAATGTCATTAAGGTCATCTTCATTGATAGTGAAGTTCTGGGTCATAACGTCCATTGTCGATGATCCCACCTTGAAATTCATTGATTCTCATATATGATGTTTCTGAAGATAAGGAAAAGGATTCCGATGAAAATAATCTTCATCACATTTTATTAAAGTCATAATGGTGAATTTATGGGACATAATATCCATTACCTATGATCTTATAGTTGGATTTCGTTGAATTTTAGATATGTTCTTAACGAAGACAAAACAAATAAGTCCATAGAAAATCGGCTTGATCGAATTTCATTAACGTTGTCTTCTTTGTTGGCGAATATCTGGATAACATCCATTATCGATGATCAAACCGTTGGAATTCGTTAATTTTTAGATATGTTCTTGCAAAAGACAAAACAAATGAGACGAGTGAAAATCATCTTGATCAGATCTCACTTATGTGTCTTCTTTGATGGTGAAGTCATGGGCCATAACGTCAAAAGTCGAATATTGTACCATTAAAATTCCTTCATTTTCAAATAATCCTCTCCAAAAAGCTCGCGAATTTCTCGCTCCATTTAGTCCAACCCGATTAATGGGCTTAGCTCTGCCCATCATGTATATGGGTAGCCCAGTACCCTAATGGGTAGGGACATGGTCAACACATCCTACCAGCTTATCTCGGCCAAGGCGTCCCGGCACAATGCATTTTTCAAGCCCGTCAACCCAGCCTACAAGCCCAAATCGTTTAGTTCGTTTCAATATTAAAAATATGATTTTTTATATTTTTTTTTTTTAAATATCAATCTTCTCTTTTCACTACTCATTTTATTTAGTCATAAAAATATTTATTATGCATATTTATAATATAAGAGTAAAAACTAGCCCACATTTATATATAAAAAATCATATTTTTGGCTCATTAAGCCCGTAAGGTTTGGCCCATTGAACGCGAGTCATCCATTTAGTCCTTTGTAGTCTGAGTCGGGTAGAGTTTGGGCTTTAAAAATAATATTTCGGGTGGGGACAACCCAACCCGTTAAGAGTCAGCAGCCCACCAGGCCCCTTCACATCCCATGGCCCACTTTTAAATGAGTCGAGTTAGCACGGTCAAACCCATTGGAGAGCTTTATTTTTAGATATGTTCTTGTTGAAGACAAAACAAAGGATTCCACTGAAAATCACCTGGGTCAAATTTTATTAAAGTCTCATTCTTTGAAGGTGAATTTATGAGCCATAACGTTCATAACCGATGATCGGACTGTTGGAATTCATTATTTTTTCGATATGTTCTTGGGAAAGAAAAAACATACGAGTCCAGTGAAAATTAGGTTGATCGGATGTCACTAAGGGATCTTCTTTGATGGTAAACTTCTAGGCCATAACGTCCAAAGTCGAATATCATACCATTGAAATTCGTTCATTTTCATATAAGCCTGTCCAAAAAACTGCAAATCGCTCGCTCTGTTTAGTCTAAGCCGACCAAACAGGCTTAAATTGACCCAGCCCAATTACTAAATGGGTTACGGGCATCCCGTTACCCTAATGGGTAGGGCACGTGCTTCAGACCCTACCCATTTATCCCGATCGAGTTGTTCCAACTTTACGCATTTATCGAGCGTGTAACCCACTGCACAAGGCCAACTCATTTAGTCCGTTTAAATACTAAAATATATTTTTTATAATTTTTTGCATGTAAATATCAATCTTCTCTTTTTATTACTCATTTTGTTTAGTCATAAAAATATTTATTATGCATATTTATAGTGTAAGTGTACAAACTAATCCACATTTATATATAAAAAATAATGTTTTTATCCCATTAAGCCCAACAGTTTACGACCGTTTAGCTCAACTCGTCCATTTAGCCCTCTGGGTAATGAGTAGGTCTCGGGCCTTAATATCGATATTTTGGGCCAGGACAACCTGACCCGTTAAAAGTCACAAGCCCACCATGTCACAACCCATGGGTCGCTTTCTAAATGGCTCGGGTTGGCCCGACCCACACCATTTGAGAGCTTTATTTTTTAATATACTCTTATTAAGGACAAAATAAAGGCGTCCAATGATAACTAGCTATATTGAATGCTATTAAGGTCGTCTTTTTTCAAGGTGAAGCTCTGGCCCATAACTTTCATAGAAAGTCATTGGACCGTTGGAATTTGTTGATTTTCAAACATGTTCTTGCTGAAGACAACACAAAGGAGTCCAGTGAAATTAAAGTTGATCGAATGTCATTAAGGTCATCTTCATTGACAGTAAATTCAGGTCCATAACCTCCATAGCCGATGATTGGACAGTTAGAATTTGTTGATTCTCAGATATGTTTTTTCTGAAAATAAGAAAAAGGAGTCCATTAAAAATCAGCTTTGTCGGTTGTCATTAAGGTCATCTTCTTTTATGGTGAATTTCTGGAAAATAATGTCCATAACCGATGATCGAACTACTGGATTTCGTTGATTTTAGATATGTTCTTGGTGAAGACAAAATAAATGATTTTGAAGAATATCAGCTTGATCGAATCTCATTGAGATTGTCTTCTTTTATGGTGAATATTTAGGCAATAACATCCATTATCAATGATTGAGCCATTGGAATTCGTTACTTTTCCTATATGTTCTTGTGGACGTCAGAAAATAAAGGACTTGAATAAAAATAAGCTTGATGGGATCCCACTTAGGTGTCTTCTTTGATGGTGAAGTTTAGGGCCATAACGTCCTAAACCGATGATAAGACCATTGTAATTCTTTCATTTTCAAATAAGCCTCTCAAAAAAGCATGTGGGTCGTTCAATCCGTTCAGTCCAACCCGGCCCTGACGGGTGTAGCTCAGTCGATCCCATTTATTAAATAGGTTATGGGTAGCCTGGTACCCTAATGGTAGGTCCATGGGTACCATATCCTCCCCGTTTTGCTCGGACGGAATGTCCCGACCCTACGCATTTATCAAGCCCGTCAACTTAACCCACAAGCCCAACTCATTTAGTTTGTTTAATTATTAAAAATATATTTTTAATAATTTTTTTCTTTTAAATACCAATCTTCTCTTTTCATTACTCATTCTATTTAGTCATAAAAATATTTATTATACATATTCATAGTATAAGTGTACAAACTAATCCTCATTTATATATAAAAAATAATATTTTTGACCCATTAAGCTCGACAGGTTAGGCCCGTTTAGCCCGATTCGTCCATTTAGCCCTTTATAGTCTGGGTAGCGAGTAGGGATTGAGACTCAATAATTACATTTCAAGTCAAACTAGCTCGATCCGTTAAGAGTCACCAGGTCGCCAAGCCCCGTCATAGCCCATGGGCCACTATTAAACTGATCGAGTTGGCCTGGCCCGACCCATTTGAGAGCCTTATTTTCAAAAATTCTCTTTTTGAAGATAAAACAAAGGAGTCGAGTGAAAACCATCTTGGTCAGATGTCATTAAGGTCATTGTAACACCCCGTAATTTTATTGATTTTTATTTAATGGATTAATTGAATTAAATGAGAATTAATTTGGAAATTAATTCGAAGGTAAATACTAGCGAGATGTTAGTTGGTATTTAATTATTATGTTAAAATAAAATATTACTGAGAATATATGGTAGTATATGAGTATTGAAAATATTAAAATTATTGCGAGGCAAAAATACAACAATTTGGGAAATTTAGTCGGGACGAGCGTGTTAGTCACATCAGGAATGAATTTATTTAAATTAAAAAATGAATTATATTTTTATCAATTGAATGGTCATTTTGAGTGCGCCAACGTGTCTAGAAGGGTCGAAATAGTCAGAAAACACTAGCCGAGAGTTTAGTTTGGGTCCCGAGGCATTTTTAGGCCAAACCGGCAACCCAAAGGGTAGTTTGGTAATTTTAAAAATTTAGGGATTAAAACCCACAAATTTTAGAGTTAAATTAAATATTATTAGAAAGGCCACTAGGGCCATTACCAGCCAAAATTAAGAGAGTGGGCTACGGGAGTTTTGAGAGAAGTTAGAGAGAGGTTGAAAGAGGTTCCAAACCAAACCATCTCCCATCACCATCATTTTGGAAGGAATTTCAACTAGAAAGAGGAGAGAATCAGCCTATAATCACCGACAACAAATCTTAAGAACAAACCTGAGGCAAGTGATTTGATTTCATTATTCGCAATGAATATTTCCTCCATGTTTAGTGTGGAAACTAACATATGTCGTGAAAAAGTGATGAAAACCTAAAGAAATTGTTAGGGATCGCATGTAGAACTGTTCTGGAAGAATTTAGTTATCGAAGTATAACATTTTATGATGTAAAAACGAATTTAAAAAGGAGTTTTCATGTTCAAATAAATTATGGGTTCATATTGTTAGGGTTTGTGGAAAAATTGGGGATTTACCGATTTTACATGTGGATTTGGAAGAATTGACCCAAACAATTATGTTAGGAAGTAACCTAGGGAGGTTTAGAATAATGTAGGAACCTTAAAAATATGATTTGGATGATTTTAGGATGGATTTAGAGATAAGGAATTGAAGAAAAACGAAGTTGAAAAAATTTCTGGGCGTTCCCTGCCATGATTCCATCTCGTTAGAAGACCTGCCCAGGTCGTTCGAACGACCTCGTTTGAACGAGACTTCTAACGAGATTACAGTACGAGTTCGTTCGAAGACCTTCGTTTGAACGACACTCGTTCGAACTATCTCGTTCGAAATAGATTTCTAACGAGTTGACATAATGGCCTTTTTATGCCTGATTTTATTTCGAACTTCCAATAGACTTATTTAATTAAGTGTTAACCTTCCCTTATGGACTACTGGGAATAGTTGTGAGATTGGAATACGTTGAGGATTAAAAATTAGAATTTTGTAATAAACCGGATGACATCTATGGGTTAGAAAATAAGTACTTGAATTTGCGACGTGAGAAGAGTTGACTATCTATGATGTATATTATTCGGGGGCTTGTAAGTGTACTACATTAATGACGGTATAGGAATGTAAAATATCCCTCTATTAATATTATAAGATATCTAAGATGTGTGAATGCTTAGTATATGTGGTTATCTGTGTATGACATATCTACCATACTTGCTATCAGGGCCATCTAATCTTTGTGTGCCTACGGGGGGATTTAGATTGGTATCTCGAGGACATAGGTCAGAGAATGACTTATTAAGGAGTTAATAAGTCTGCTGATCATGGGAGCGTAGGTATGTGCGTGACCCATGTGATGTGAACTATGTTCGCCTCCATTGTGTGTGATTGTGACTTATCAAAACGGTTTCTGAGAGATTCGGAATACATGGTCCTTATGTACGTGATGTACCGGGATTTGATAGCAGAGTATGTGTCCACCGCAGCTTAATCTAGGGGTGCCATTATTGTATATTTATGATGAGAGTGATACACTGGAATATTGAAATAAGCTGTTTATATAAGTACCAGTGTGAATGAATGTAACATCTTTGTAGAGCTAAAAATGGGAAAACTCTTAGTAATTATTGTAACTAATCCTGAGGAATGAAAGTAAAACTCTCAGTGTATATTAAGATGTCGAGAATTAAACCATAAATAGTATAGAAAAACCAGATATTGAATTAGACTAGTTAGTTAGTGGAATAACTAGAATGGGTATGGGTACGTAGGAGTGCACAATTAGTTGAGAGGTGAGGAACTCGTGTGAGTGCACGCACTATCATGTATTTTATATTCACTATTTAATGATATTAAACACTTGCTGTATTTTAAACCGTTTTCACAATCGGGCTCTGACCCGTTTGCTTTCAAATCTATTTTCTTGTAAAAAACTTTTAGGTGCCCAGCCACAAGGACACCAAGCTTGGGAGCCCTATTCCAGTGACGTGCTGTAGCTGCTGTGGAAGTTACAGGACCTCGATTATAGACGCCTCCACTTTATATCTTGATTCCATTTCAGACTCATTCATCTGTAGGGCATGTCGCCCCTTCTTTCTTAGTAACAGTTTATTTATTCAGTTTCATTTCAGTTTTTAGATGTAATTAAATTATGATTCAGACTTTGTATCCAGTTTTATTCAGTATTTTCGGATTATCTCAGAGGAGTGTTACTTCAGCTTCATTTATTCCTTTATTATTGTAATGTGACTGTATTATCGTTGTGGTATCATTATTTCATAATTTATTACTTGTTGCATGTGAATCTAATTTGATTGAAATTGACAACTCACTTTTTAAATATTAGGTGGCTAGTAATTGTTAAAATGCTTTTCGACAGTGATGATATGAACTAAACCAACTTTACATTTTGTATTAATTTGAATAAAGGAGTTGCTACCCGGTATTTAATTAGTCGGGGTGTCACAGGTGGTATCAGAGCATCAGGTTCTAGTGTCCTTAGGATCTGTATGGCTTGTTATGTTTCCGCGTAGCGTTCTTTGATATAGAGCCCTATATTTTAGGATTGTTGTACTCTTATGTGTATTTTACGCTCTTCAGCTATTTTGAGTTAATAACTGTAGACTTATAAGGCTTCTCTTTCATTTCAGATGCCTCCACGACGTGCACAGCGAGTTACCAGGGATGCTCAGCCAGAGCCACAGCCTGCACCAATTCAGGGCTCCATGAATGCCGCAGAGATTGCCGCTATTGTAGCCCAAGCGATAGATGCCGCTCTAGCAGTTGTACAGCAGGCACTGCCTCAGGTGCCGGTAGTAGCGCCAGTTCAGGCTCATGCATTCCCGTCTGATGATACGAGAAATCGTCCACTAGTCGTTCTCATACCAGCAAATCAAGTGTAAGATATGTAATGAGCAAATAAATCAAGTAAAGGGAGATAGAAGACAAGATATAGAGTGGTTCAGCCTTTAAAACAGGCCTACATCCACTGTTTTGCTCCGTTCTCATTATATGCATTGCATTGTACAATATAATCGTGCCTAAAGAGGCGTACACGTAAGAGAATAAAGGAGAGTACATGGCAGTATTGAGGATTCCGATTTGCCGGAGAGGTGGTTGCGATGTAGATGGGTGGCCTCCAAGTCGTATGTTGAGGTTGTGCAGAGAGAATCTGTATTGTAGAATCTGCTCAGGTGAGGGGCATTGATCCCTTATTTTGAGGTGTGGTCCTCTATTTATAAGAGGTATGTGTGATGTGTCACGTGCCCTGAGGATGTAACGTATATCAAGTCTGGATTAGTTGCGAATATGGGGGATGCGGTATGCAAGGCAAGGAGTGTTGTATCCTGTGGCACTGGAGACAAAGCAGTAGTGCCGCAACTTTTTATTGGTGAACCATTGCTGTGTGCCGCACCCTATAATTGTCAGGGTCGCACCGTGATAGCCATCTCCATAGCGTTTGATTGGGGGACGCGCCCTATGATGAGGAGGGTCGCGCCCTATGTTTCTAAAGGGTCGCGCCCTCTATGTGGTATGAGGTATGGCCGCACCCTGCATGTGGAGTAGAATACCCTCTGTGGCAGGGTGCTATATTTGTACTATCAATAAGTCCCCTAAGTCGTAGTGCCAAGGGAAATCAATTGGGGCTGCGGCTTAGATCAGTCTGCTTAGGTGTCATGGTGTCTTTAGAGTGACGATTCGTCTTCTGCGCTCTCTTATATAAATTGTTTATGGCCGTGGGCTTCATTACGTTTCCAAAACTTTGAGAGAAAATCGAGAGCGAATCTCTGCGTGTGCAACTCCATCCATTTTTCGACGACCCTTCGAGGCTGTGTGCGGCGGTTCCAAGGTGGTGTGAGGCTGAGCATCGCGACTTTCTTCATTTCCAGGTAACTTTTGCCATTAGTCATCCTTTTTCATCAATTTCATAGCTTTATACTCCTTCAATAACCAAACACACAAAGGCTTCTTCATTGCTTGATAGGATTTTAGGGTTTCAATTGGACTGTCTTTAAACTACAATCAAACAATAGATAAAATAGTTGTATTACTGTTTGAATTAATCTTCGTATGCTGAATCCCATGAAATCATAGAATGGTTCTTGATGTTCGTGATGTTCTTGAAGTTCTCAATATAAACTCTTCATATTCGGGGTGTTGGATCTTGAAAATGGATAAACAATAGATACTCAACTGTTTGAGAGATAGGCCACGACATGATAGGATTTTAATATTCCATTCCCATGAACTGTTGTGGTCCTTATGTTCATCATACTGTGCCCGATAGCCACGTCCCTTAAATTCTAGGATTTATCTTCCACAACACTTTGATGAATATACCCACATTTTGTCGCGGATTCCTTGAATGAACTTAGCAATTTTAGTAATGGCCGTGGCTAAGAATTTCTAAATCAATTTGAGCCTATATCCACGGCTATATATGTTCCCTGCTGATTTAGGAGATGGCCGCGGCTAGTAGGGACAGAGGATCCCTTAACAAAAATTCACTATTTATACATAATCTTCCCGCGGATTCTTGAAGTCTTTTCCAAACCATACTAGCTGCGGTGCCTAATTGCGAACTCTACTTTTCAGGTACTGCTGCAGCCATATGAGCTTTGACCCAGACGAGTTTCAGAGAGGATTTTGGGCAAAGCACTTTGGAACCTCTCCTCCTGAACTCACTTATGTGCCCCCTCTAAGATCAATAGGGCCTTACAAACTAAAGGATTGCCCAAACTGCGTGATAATAGACTCAGACTCCGCGAACTCTGCATCTGGAAAGGATTTTCAATCCGCGCCTATGGAAGAAGAAGTCAACTCGAGTACTCATCCAATGGGTGCAGGAGATGATGCCGCGGCAGTTAGAGATAACCCAACTGGTATATCTGGGAGGGCAGAGAGACCCTTAGCTCCACTTGATATCCGTGGTTCCGTGACCCAAGATTGGGTTGAGCAGGTGGCTGAGGCCTTCGAATTTCCAGAAAATTTGATGTGCTCGGCAACTGCCGTGAACCAAAGACCTTGCACGATTCTAGCCGATGATGGAATTTGCTTCCCACTCCATGCCTTTATTTACGGGCTGCGGCTTCTTGTTCTAATCCCCATCCGTTGCCTTTTTCAGACAATAAAATTGGCCCCGGCCTACTTGGATCCTAAAGGATGGAGAGCCATTCTTGCCGCGGTTGTCCTTTGGGAGAACCTATTCAAAAAGGACATCATTCCCCCAGAATTCTTTCACTTCTACCTCCCAAAGGAGAACTCGGTAAAGTTCGCGGGTTATTACTATTTCTCTATCTGCGACAGGGACGAGACCCTTTACATAGGGAGGCCGACTAGTGTGAAGAACTAGAAGGGGAAATATTTTTACGTCTCCGGCGAAGGCTGGGAGATTCACCCCGAGGAGAATGAGAGGGAAAGGTCATATAGAATGCCACGGTAATGGGGGTCTCCCTCTAAATTAGGTACTAAGACTATAGTCGCGTCCTTTCATCATATTTTTTAAATTAACTTCCGCTAACCTTTACATTATCTTTTTTGCAGCTCTAGACAATTTACATTTAAACAAGTGGCAGGAGAAGAGAGTTGTTGAGGCCGCGGCAGTTCCTGCTGATCGTAAAAAGTTCAGCAATCTTGTCACATCAACGACCATATTTGAAGCAGGGTTTTTCCCCAACAAGTCCATTCCTCAATAGATGGTCGCGGAAGGTAATATCCTGACCGTCATAATTTTATTCCGCGGTTACTTATGCTCTTAAATTCCTTTTCTAATATTTGTTGTTGTTTTTACAGGTGAGGAAGTTGACAAGGAATTACTGGTCGCGCAATTGGCGGAAATGGACGAGGATGCAGTCGTCCTAAACAACACTGTGCGGAGCAGGAAGAGAAAAAGGTCCAAAGCCAAGGTGCCGATCGAGGTTCCTTCTACAGACAAAAATACACCGACCGCGAACTCTACTCCTACCGCGGAGAAAATTGTTGTTCCCATCCATCCGTCTGAATTTAATGATGACATTAGGGCCAACCTAGCTGCGGCAGGTTTGATGTCTGACGATGTCCCTCTAGATACAACTTCTCTACCGCCACCACTTGTTTTTGTAGTAAATGCAAATCTGGCACCTCCTCAGGTTCGCGGCGGAGCAGGTCCCGACGGTAGACCGCAGCCCCAATTGAGGCAGCCTGACCCAGAGTCTTCATGGGACACTTCGCGAAGAATGAAAAGAATTATTGATGCCACGGACTTGGATAGGTTGGTGGGTGTAGACCACGACGGCTTGTAGGACTGTGGTCTCCATAGCCTTCTGAGGGTAAGTGCTATCATTCTTTAATTTTGCTTCTAACTTTTTTGCCTCCCATATTTTGCTTCTAACTTATTCTATTACAGGCCGCGGATGTAATGGTGATCTGAAGAGGAAGTATGAAGCCCTTTATAAACTGAAAGAGGCTACGGATAGGGTGCATACTTCTGACTTGGAAGCGAAACGGACCTCATCTTTTGAAGATGGCAAGAAGTCTGCTGCCGCGACTCTTCAGGAAGCTCACATGGACTTGGAGAAAGAAAATAAGGCGAGGGAGGAGGCGGAAGAGAATTTCAAACAGGTCACGGACTCTCTTAAACCCTCCCAAGCCCAGACTGCAGAAGCTGCTCGTGTCGTAGAGATTTCAAATAACAAGCTCGCCCTACTCGAGAAGAATGAAGAGCTCGAGGCCAAGTTTGCACAAGAAGCACTAGACCATGCCACGGCGCTAAAGAAGATGGATTCTGATCATGGCGACACCATTCAGCTAGCCATAGACCACACCGTAGAGTCATTCAAAGGCTCCAAGGACTTATTCCTCATCAATAACAGGGCTTACCTCCGCGGCTATCAGGAGCTTCGGCAGAGATTCATAAAAAGCTTCACTGAGACAAAGGATTCTGTCCTTGCCTGGAAACTTAGTGATGCAGAGCATCAAGAATGCATTGCTGAGCTTAAGGTCGTAGTCGAAGAAAAGGTGAGGCTGAGGGCAGAAACAGAAGCAGCAGTCGCGAATGGAGAAACTGAGATAGTCGCAGATGGCGAGGAGGGTGAAGAGCATGATGACGCAGCTTCTTGAACTTGTATTTATAGTTTCTGAACTGATCATTAGTACAGGGTTGTGTTCCTCTTGCAACTTTATTTCTGTTGTGGCCGCGGCCTAATTTTCTGTAATCTCAACTGCTAATATCAAGGCTATGGCCATATTTAATTGTATTGTACATATTTGATCACTTGCAACTCTTTGCTCTTTTACTTTTCTTGCTCTAATGAATGGTTGAACATAACTGCTCTCATATTTGAAAATTCATTCTTGATTGGATGAGTATAATATTTTCAGTTCTCGAAGAGCATGCGATATCCATCATAGGATGATTATTTTCTAACGTCCGCGTCCACATAAATAGTGCTACGGAACCTTCAGAAGTTTAGGCCATAAGTTGCGTTATATTTCATATGACTGTTGTATACGGGTCGCGGCCCTTTCTCTATTTTCAACAAATGCCCGGACTGTACCTTTAATACGATCGCGTCCTATAAACGATTTCACTTGATGGCCGCGGACTTGCTTATAAGGCTGCGGCACTCTAAGTTCATCGATCTTCACTGGCTGCTTTCATTACACTTGGTAGCCTGAACCACTTAACCGCTTAGTAGTTGTCATCTCATAGCCAATATGGAACATGTAGAGATAGCCTTTCTTCTAGTGCTTCAAGATGTCAGTGCCTCAACACTCTCATGAATGAATGGCTCCTAAGATCTGCAACCATACCGGTGGGCTGCGATACATTTCTGGCCCTTGGCATCTGAACAATGTGCCTCTGTAGACATACATGGTGTTTTCAGGCCTTCCCGGGTCGGGTTATGTTATTAAGACACCCACAACTATCAAATAGGATATTTTCAAGCCTCCTCGGGCTGGGTTATGTTATTAAGCCACCCACAGCTAATATACGAGATACTATCAAGCCTCCTCAGGCGGGGTTATGTTATTAAGCCACCCACAGCTATCAGATAGGATATTTTCAAGCCTCGTCAGGCTGGGTTATGTTATTAATCCACCCACAACTAATATACGGGATACTATCAAGCCTCCCCAGGCTGGGTTATGTTATTAAGCCACCCACAGCTATCAGATAGGATATTTTCAAGCCTCCTCAGGTTGGGTTATATTATTAAGCCACCCACAGCTACTGATATATACAAAACCATCCCTGGATGGATATTATAAGTCTCTCGGCTTGATGACGTATCCCGAAAGCTAAGAACGGGCATTGCATGTCCTCGTGGCTAATGACGCTTCCCAAAAGCTAAGAACAAACATTATAAGCCCCCGTGGCTAATAAAAGCTCCTTGATTCCTCAGGTGCTTTCATGAATATGATCATCATATGATAAGATATAGCTGCACATCGTGAAGGGAACTTGTGAGCTAATTAAGATCGTAATCCCTCCATAGGTGCATCCCAAAATAATAATAATCTTTCGAGATAATTTGTTATTCTTCCTTTGGAATCTGTTTAAGGCAAAAGGTATTTTTGTGAGATAACAAATTATGAATAATAGAGAAATCAGATATGGCAAAATTTACTAATTTTATAATTATTTATATATATGATTTTGTAGAGATAACATAAAGTTTGGTTTAAAATAACATCAGCAAAAGTTGTCATTGTAAAGTAGGGATAGAGGGAACATAAGAAGTAAGCATGAAAAATGGGCGTGTGATATTGGGCTGCATCCCCTAATCATCTTTGAGGAACCTCCTTAGCATTCCTTGTCCAATTAGCCTTTCAACTTCGTCCTTCAGAGCATAGCATTGCTCGATGTCATGGCCATGGTCCTGATAGAATTTATACCAAGTAGCTTTGTTCCTCTTGTGGGGTGGAGCTCTCAACTTTTCTGGCCACCTCAAAAGCTTGTCCTCTTTGATGAACTCAAAGATCTCTTCAATCGGGAAGGTCAACAGAGTGTAGGCACTCGATTTCTTCTTTGCCTTCTTCACTCTCCTTTTCTGGCTTCTACTAACTGATTCCGCAGCTAGACCCTCTTTAACTACCGTAGCAGCAAATACTGGTGGAGTTATTTCCTTTGGTACCGCACCTATATTCTGAGAGGCTGTGGCCTCTAGCATTAGGACCTTATGAGTTAGATAATTGACCTGGGTCTGAAGTGAGGCATGGCTGTCATAGAGATGGTTGAGGTGATTGTACAGCTGCACAATCTCATTTTTTACTTTTGTTCTCTGGCTGGATTCTCATTCCATTTATGCTTTTGTTAGTCTTTATAAAGTATATAGAATCTGAGACAAAACTAACAGAAGTGAGTAATCATATAAATATTGGGAAGCAGTGTTTGCACTGCTTCATGATATGCTGACGAGGTCGTGGCCAGTATGGCACAGAAGTGCACTGCCGCAGTCCTTGAATGGTATTCACCAAGGTTGATCTGAAGGCCACTCAAGTCCTTTCCACTGTGATTTTGAGTTGTTGTAACAGGTCCTCACTAGTAGGGGTCGCGGCATGAGAGGTGAAAGGCCGCACCCCTGTCTAAACTGGAGAGATCCCAAGATAGGAACCCAGAAACTAGGTTTTTCTCCCCCAACACGTGAAGAATACCTACTAGGGTCTATCGATGAGAGAATTCCCTTGCGGTTCACAAAACGGAACGATTTCAATGATAAACCCTAGATCATAGGTCGATAACAACAAAAATGGAGTAAATATAACCCTTCCTTAATCATCCACCTTTTCGGGACTAAAGTCCACCATGCTTTTCAGCATTATCTAGATGAAATGATATCACAAGGGTATGTAAAATAGATGTAAAGCCATCAAATAAAGACCCAAGAGCAGATCTGGAAATATGAAATACCCATTTAAGGGGGCACATATAGAACGAAGCTCAATAACTAACAACCAACCCATGAGAAGATGATCAACAGGATCCTCAGGGATCGAATGAGGTGTTTAAGAATTCAAATATATAGAGAACAAGATAGAAATATTTCGTTCCCACAGACGGTTCCAAATTGATGATACAAGAAATCGTCCACTAGTCATTCTCATACTAGCAAATCAAGTGTAAGATATGTAATGAGCAAATAAATCAAGTAAAGGGAGATAGAAGACAAGATATAGAGTGGTTCAGCGTTTAAAATAGGCCTACATCCACTGTGTTGCTCCGTTCTCATTATATGCATTTCATTGTACAATATAATCGTGCCTAAAGAGGCGTACAAGTATGAGAATAAAGGAGAGTACATGGCAGTATTGAGGATTTTGGTTTGCCGTAGAGGTGGCTGCGACGTAGATGGGTGGCCTCCAAGTCGTATATTAAGGTTGTGCAGAGAGAATCTATAATGTAGAATCTCCTCGGGTGAGGGAATTGATCCCTTCTTTCTAGGTGTGGTCATCTATTTATAAGAGGTATGCGTGCTGTGTCATGTGCCCTGAGCACGTGATGTATATCAAGTATGGAGTAGTTACGAATATGGGGGATGCGGCATACAAGGCAAGCAGTGTTGTATCCTGTGGCATTGGAGATAAAGCTGCCGCGCTCTGTAGTGAGTAGTGCCGCGACTTCTTCTTGGTGAACCATTATTGTGTGCCGCACCCTATAATTGTTAGGTCCGCACCATGATAGCCATCTCCGTGGCGTTTGGTTGGGGGTCGCGCCCTATGATGAGGAGGGTCACGCCCTATGTTTCTGTAGGGTCGCGCCCTATATTTCTGAAGGGCCGCGCCCTCTATGTGGTATAAGGTATGGCCGCACCCTACATGTGGAGTAGAATACCCTCAATGGCAGGGTGCTATATTTGTACTATCACTGTCTTCTTGGGAACACGTCCGTGATGCTTTTTAAAAAGCACACCCTCCGGTGTTTGCAGGTAGCTCCGACGTCGTTGTGTCCAGTCAGTGGAAGAAGGGCATCCAAAGACACTTGAGGATGTATAAGTGTACGGATGTACATAGACAGATACGGGTTACTTTTAAGCTGGTAGGGTCATCATTGCAGTGGTGGTAGTCCATTACCACCACAGAGGAGAGAGGTGTCCTTTCTATTCAGGAGTTCTGGGTGCGATTCGACCGTAAGTATTTTCCATCAGCCATTCACACCGAGATGAGGAGGAAGTTAATGAACCTCAAGCAGGAGGGGAAGATAGTGACAGAATATGAGGCCGAGTTTACTAATCTCTTGAACATCGTTCCCGATGAGATTCCGACAGAGGAGAAAAAGATACAAAAGTTCATGGATGGGTTGACTTGGAGGATCCGTCACCACTTATTGTGTAATCTCTCGTTGGCCACTTATTCTGATATGGTTAACGCAGCACTGCTTCACTGCCAGGACCACCTCTTTCACTTGTCAGAGGATAAGTGATCAGGAGAGTCCATCCATCAGGGCAGGATAGGGGGAATGGTGCCAGTGGGGCACAATCAGCTCAGGGTCAGCACAGGCAGGGTGATCAGGGTTCCCAGCAGGGGGATTTTAAGAGGTTTAGATCTGGGGGTTTCAGAAATGGTTAGGGAGATTTCTGTCAGGGTCAGCACGGCCAGCATGGACAACAACAGGAGTTTCATCAGGGCCAGTACGGCCAGGGGAGGAATGGTAACGGCCACCAAGGCCGTGGGCAACAGGGTCCGAGAGGGGAAAATTTTCTGGGGAAATGTTTCACTTGTGGCAAAATTGGCCATAAGCGCCAGGAGTGTCCTGATAGGGGCAGGGCCCCACAGCAGCAGCAGGGAGTTCGACACGAGCCCCAGAGACCTATGTTTCCCGCCGCCCTCCCAGCACCACCGCAGACGCCAGCCTTGCCACCCATTCCCGTAGTCCCAGTTCAGCAGGGATAGCTTCAGTACGGGCAAGTTTACCAACTCCAGTAGGCCGCAGTCCCACAGGATCCACCTGCTATTGAGGGTATGTTCTCTATTCAGGGGACTATGGGGCGTATTTTATTTGATACGGGAGCCAAACACTGTTTCATTACCACGAGATTTGCACGCACTATGGGGCTGTTAGGCACTACAGAGAGCACGATTACTTGCGTAGATTCACCGTTAAGTAGGGGTTCTGTGATTTCTCTTATTTGTAGAGGTGTGGGTATAGAGATCGGGAGGTTTACTTTACCTGCTGATATGTTAGTGTTAGAGATGATTGAGTATGATGCGATCGTTGGTATGGATTGGCTAGTTACATATTGAGCCATGATTGACTGTTTCAACAGGAGTATTATTTTTGCCATACCTAGGCAGGAGATGTTCTTAGTGGCGATACCTCGCCCTGAGGGAGGATCGTCCACTCATTTGTATTATATAGAGGAGGAGACCTCTAAGGAAATGGTATTACCACTCGATTCGATTCCAGTTGTACGGGAGTTTGCTGATGTATTCCAGGATATACCTGGATTACCTCCTAGTAAAGAGATAGATTTTGTTATCGATTTGATGCAGGGCACGCGACCAATTGCACGCGCCCCTTACCGTATGGCTCCAGCAGAGATGAGAGAGCTAAGGGATCAGATAGAGCAGTTATTGGGTCAGGGGTTTATCCGAAGGAGTACTTCACCGTGGGGTGCCCCCGTGTTGTTCGTAAAGAAGAAGGATGGATCGTTGAGGTTGTGTGCAGATTACCGGGAGTTAAATAAAGTCACGATACGGAATAAGTATCCGTTGCCCCGAATCGATGACTTATTCGACCAGTTGAGAGGAGCTTCCTTCTTCTCAAAGATTGACTTGCGATCGGCATACCATCAGTTGCGTATCAGGGAACAGGACGTCTTGAAGACTGCTTTCTTAACGAGATATGGTTCCTATGAGTTTCGAGTTAAGCCTTTTGGCCTAACCAACACTCCAACCGTGTTTATGGACTTGATGAATAGGGTGTTCAGAGAATTCCTAGACCAGGTCGTCATCGTCTTTATTGATGACATTCTGGTTTACTCCCAGACAGAGGAGGAGCATGCCGAGCACTTATGACAAGTTTTATAGACGTTGCGTTAGAACGAACTATATGTGAAGTACGAGAAGTGTGGGTTTTGGATGAAGGAGGTACAGTTTTTGGGGCATATAATTTCAGACCGGGGGATATCTGTTGATCCGGGGATGGTATCCGCGGTGAGGGAGTGGGGACAACCCACGACACCGATTGAGATCCGTAGTTTCTTGGGCCTAGCAGAATACTACAGGAGGTTTATTCGGGGTTTCTCAAAGATAGCGGGTCCTTTGACACATATGACTAACAAAGGTGTGCCATTCATCTGGAGCGATGCCTATCAGTTGGCATTCGATGAGTTGAAGGACAAGTTGACCTCAGCGCCTGTGTTAGCATTGCCCAAATCGGGAGTTGAGTATCTAGTCTACACCGATGCGTCCTTATAAGGACTTGGAGGTGTACTGCAGCAGGAGAGTCAGGCTATAGCTTATGCTTCCCATAAGCTTAAGCCTCGCGAGAAGAATTAACCCACCCACAACTTGGAGTTAGCGGCGGTCGTATTCGCTCTTCAAATTTGGAGACACTATCTCCTGGGGGGGAAATTTTGGTTGTTCACAAACCACAAGTCTCTACAATACCTCTTCACACAAAAGGAACTGAATATGCGTCAACGTCGGTGGCTTGAGTTTATGAAGGATTATCAGTTTGAAATCCAATATCACCCAGGGAAGGCTAACGTGGTAGCAGACGTGTTGAGCCGTAGGCCAGTAAATGAGGTGGTCGAGGTGTGGAAAGCTAAGTGGAAGGAGTTGGGACACCAGGATGCAGCGGCCCGATCATTCATGTCTCTGATGACTGTTACGCCTCAGATTGTTACGAGAGTGATACAGGCCCAGGCAAAAGACTCGTTCTATCAGGAGCAGATAGTTCGATTACTAACAGAGGGAGATGATTCCTATACCGTTAGTTCAGACGGGGGATTACGCTTCAATGGGAGATTGGTCGTTCCGAAAGGGGAAGACTTGCGACACGAGGTAATGACAGAGTCGCACGATTCACGGTTCGCGGTACACCCTGGTGGGGATAAAATATACCAAGACATGAGACGACAGTATTGGTGGAGCGGGATGAAGAGAGATATTGCCGTGTTCGTTTATAAATGCGCCACTTATCAGCTGGTAAAGGTGGATCATCAGAGACCGACAGGACTTCTACAACCATTAGAGGTTCCGATGTGGAAATGGGAGAGAATTTCCATGGACTTTATCACGGGGTTACCTACTTCCCAGAGGGGTCACGACTCCATATGGGTAATCGTGGATAGACTGACCAAAGTTACTCATTTTCTGCCAGCCCGGACAGACTACACTACGGGATAGTATGCCCAGATTTTCATAGCGGAGATAGTGAGACTTCACTGGGTGCCTCTCAATATCGTGTCTGATCGAGACAAGATATTTGTTTCACGATTTTAGGAGAGTTTCCAAGAAGCAATGGGTACGGAGTTGCGACTGAGTACGGCGTACCACCGGCAGACAGATGGCCAAACTGAGAGAACGAATCAGATATTGGAGGACATGTTGCGTATGTGCATCTTAGACTTTGGAGGTGGTTGGGAGCAGTACCTTCCACTGGTGGAGTTTGCTTGTAATAACTCTTACCAGTTCACCATTGGCATGGCTCCATTCGAGGCATTGTATGGTAGACCTTGTCGTTCCCCAGCATGTTGGTTAGAGGTGGGGGATAACAAACTCCGTGGGCCGAAAGTAATTCGGGATACTTCGGCAAGGATAGAGATGATACGAAGTCGTATTCGGGTAGCTCAAGATCTATAAAAAAGTTATGCCGATGCTAAGAGGTTCTTCAGAGAATTCAAGGTAATGGACCAGGTGCTACTCAGGGTATCTCCGATGAAGGGAATTATGCATTTTGGGAAGAATGGGAAACTGGCACCAAGATATGTGGGGCCATTTCCTATCATCGAGTGGATTGGGCCAGTAGCGTATAGACTTGGACTACCGGAGCACTTGCATAAGATTCATGACGTGTTCCATATTTTCTCGCTAAGGAGATATCTTAGGGATGATTTGGCTCATACCCACATTGCTTTGGAGAACATCGATCTTCAGCCTGATAGTTCCTACGAGGATGGGACGATTGCTATTCTGGACTACAGCGAGAGAAAACTGAGGTCGAAGATAGTACCATTAGTACGCGTTCAATGGCGGCATCATAATGCCAAGGAGTCCACTTGGGAGCGCGCGGAAGAGATGCGCGAACGTTATCCAGAGTTATTTATACCAGGTATTCTTTAGTTCTGAATTTCGAGATGAAATTTTGTAATTAGGGGAGAAGTATGTAATACCCCGTAATTTTATTGATTTTTATTTAATGGACTAATTGAATTAACTGAGAATTAACTTGGAAATTAATCTGAAAGTAAATACTACCGAGATGTGAGTTGGTATTTAATTATGATGTTAAAATAAAATATTACTGAGAATATATGGTAATATATGAGTATTGAAAATATTAAAATTGTCGCGAGGTAGAAATACGACAATTTGGGAAATTTAGTCGGGACGCGCGTGTCAGTCACATCAAGAATGAATTTATTTAAATTAAAAAGTGAATTATATTTTTATCAATTGAATGGTCATTTTGAGTGCGCCAATGTGTCTGGAAAGGTCGAAATAGTCAGAAAACACTAGCCGGGAGTTTAGTTTGGGTCCCGGGGCATTTTTAGGCCAAACCGGCAACCCAAAAGTGTATTTTGGTAATTTTAAAAATTTAAACATTAAAACCCACGAATTTTAGAGTTAAATTAAATATTATTAGAAAGGCCACTAGGGCCATTACCAGCCAAAAGTAAGAGAGTGGGCTACGGGAGTTTTGAGAGAAGTTAGAGAGAGGTTGAAAGAGGTTCCAAACCAAACCATCTCCCATCACCATCATTTTGGAAGGAATTTCAACTAGAAAGAGGAGAGAATCAGCCTATAATCACCGACAACAAATCTTAAGAACAAACCTGAGGCAAGTGATTTGATTTCATTATTCGCAATGAATATTTCCTCCATGTTTAGTGTGGAAACTAACATATGTCGTGAAAAAGTGATGAAAACCTAAAGAAATTGTTAGGGATTGCATGTAGAACTGTTCTGGAAGAATTTAGTTATCAAAGTATAACATTTGATGATGTAAAAACGAATTTAAAAAGGAGTTTTCATGTTCAAATAAATTATGGGTTCATATTGTTAGGGTTTGTGGAAAAATTGGGGATTTACGGATTTTACATGTGGATTTGGAAGAATTGACCCAAACAATTATGTTAGGAAGTAATCCTGAGGAATGAAAGTAAAACTCTCAGTGTATATTAAGATGTCGGGAATTAAACCATACATAGTATAGAAAAACCAGATATTGAATTAGACTAGTTAGTTAGTGGAATAACTAGAATGGGTATGGGTACGTAGGAGTGCACAATTAGTTGAGAGGTGAGGAACTCATGTGAGTGCACGCACTATCATGTATTTTATATTCACTATTTAATGATATTAAACACTTGTTGTATTTTAAACTGTTTTCACAATCGGGCTCTGACCCGTTTACTTTCAAATCTATTTTCTTGTAAAAACCTTTTAGGTGCCCAGCCAGAAGGACACCAAGCTTAGGAGCCCTATTCCAGTGACGTGCTGTAGCTGCTGTGGAAGTTACAGGACCTCGATTATAGACGCCTCCACTTTATATCTTGACTCCATTTCAGACTCATTCATCTGTAGGGCATGTCGCCCCTTCTTTCTTAGTAACAGTTTATTTATTCAGTTTCATTTCAGTTTTTAGATGTAATTAAATTATGATTCAGACTTTGTATCCAGTTTTATTCAGTATTTTCGGATTATTTTAGAGGATTGTTACTCCAGATTCATTTATTCCTTTATTATTGTAATGTGACTGTATTGTGGTTGTGGTATCATTATTTCATAATTTATTACTTGTTGCATGTGAATCTAATTTGATTAAAATTGACAACTCACTTTTTAAATATTAGGTGGCTAGTAATTGTTAAAATGCTTTTCGACAGTGATGCTATGAACTGAACCAACTTGACATTTATTATTAATTTGAATACAGGAGTAGCTACTCGGTATTTAATTAGTCAGGGTGTCACAGTCATCTTCTTTGATGGTGAACTTTTGGGCCATAACGTCAATAGTCGATGATTGGACTTTTGAAATTCGTTGATTTTCAGATATGTTCTTGGAGAAGACAAAACAAAGGACCCCACAATAATATAGTTTTTTTATAAAATTATGGCCTTACATAGTGGAACATTAAATCAAGGAAAATTTAAAATTGTTTGTATAACTTTAGTGTATATCTTAAAATAATTTTATAGTCTGCCACAATTAGATTGACCTTTTATTTTGTCTTTCCATTATTTTCTCTCTCCGTTTGTATATCATTCTTCAGTTGCATAATATATCAAATTAATTGTCTATTTTCTTTTATAATTTAAGTAGCCTGTGTGATCAAGTGTCCAGTGTTGAAGTACCCTAAATTTTGTTCACGAGTAGTACATTTGCTAGAAAGATCCTATAAATTTCGTCAAGATCACAATTGGAAGTGACACTGTCGTTCATTGTTGAGGGAAAAAATAGCTTCAAACCAATTTTTCATAACGGTAAACACAAAGTTTTTTTTTTCGAAATTGGACCATCTGAAGTAAATAAAAATGGGAATTTGTTCTTTACATTATGTGCCCTATGAGATATGGTATCAATATTCATAGAAAATATTGTCAAGGTATGAGAATGCCAATTTTTCGATTTCATTTTTAATTCTTTTACTATATTTTTTCATGTTTCAAGCTCTCACTATGATTCTATTAGGGTTGTTCGTCGGTCAGACTGGGCTGACACCTCATAATAACACTTTCTACAAAAGCCCAAGCCCGGCTCAACCCTTGTTTAGCGCAAGCATGACCCATAAAATATTAAATAGGCTCAAGCCCAACCGAGCCTCACCCATCCGCCTTTTCTAAATCATTTCTTAGGGGCGAGTGTTATGTTTTTTTTAAATGATAGAAATATATTAACAAAAAATAAGCAATGCCTCTATATAACATAAAGTATTAAACTTATTCAAATTTTCACAAAATTTACAATGTTCACAAACACTAAGTACGACTTAAAAGTGTAACAAAGACTAAAGATTAAAAGCTTATGTTATGTTTCATTCTAGTAAAAAATAATATTATGGAACAATTTGTAAAAATTATTCCAAGAATAAAAAATATTTTTATGAGAATTATGAAAAGAACAGAAAAATATACTTATGGTATTAATATTCGGGCAAGGTCGGGCTCGAGCTAAACTGAATAGGGAAAGCCAAAGCACCATTTTTTAATCGGGCCTAATTTTTTTAGCCCAACCCAATCCTTCGATCTTATATCCAAGCACTAAAAACTTTGTACTAGACTAGGCGGGTTGGACAGGTTGCCCAACCCATGGACATGCCTAGCTTCTATCAATGCCTTTCTTTCTGAAGTTAAAGTTAATTTAAGTAAAAATTTATATTTCGGATAAGAACAAACATTTCTCACACGTTTTCCATGCTTTGTGTAATCTCTACAATGTTGCTTTGTAGAAAAAGAAAATTGTTGGAAAATATGTTATGACCATTTTCCATGATGTGTCTTACAAGTGAATTTGTTTTAGCAATCCAGCAACACCACTCTTCTACTTGTTGGTTTTTATGTTACATCCATTAAATTGAAAGCATTACATAAATGTGTTACTGCTTACCTTTTTCAAAACCTTGGAACAAACCATTTTTAATGCTCATTCTTCTTCGCCCCGTTATATAAAAATACTAGTTTTTAGTCCCACGCAATGCGCGGGCGCTTGAAAAGTTCATAGTAGAAACGCAGTCAGTTTAAAATTCATATTCGCATTGAATTTAAACATGGATTTTTCACCACTGAAATTAACAATTCATCATCAACATAGTAATGGAACAAACTTGCACAAATCAAAATTATGATTGAAAAACATCCAAATGAGCTAGGATAACAGTTTTTGCTCACTTGTTCTCCAATTGAAAGTATAGATTAGTGACCTCTCAAAACTAACAAACCTTTTTTTTTCAAATAATGGTTTTATTGCGAAAATAGTTCAAGTGGAAATTTAGTATGTAATAAAATCACACATAAATAAAATTTCTACAACAAAGTAACTTGAAATAATAATCTAAAAGGGGGGGGGAGGTGGTTAAAAGAGTCACAATTTCGTAGTTCAAGAGAAAATGATATTTTGAAGTCTTAGGGGTCAAAAATGTTATTACAGCGCGTGTTGTGAATAGTGACGAAAATGATAGTCCATATACTTGCGGTGATTTTATAAATTTTGACAACAATTGGAATTAAATAATGTAATTTTTTGTTAATTTTTTTTTCTATATTTAGTATGTTGAAGAAAATATTAGGGTGTGGATATTGACATCCAATTTGAAATTTTTGCACTACATAAGTGTCGCAAAAGAAAAAATCTAATTTTTCTCTAACATATTATTATATTTTTAATATTTCTATTCTTTCATTAATTTTTTTGGTTATTTTCACATTTTAAAAATATTTTGATATTTTTATGAATTTTTAAATGATATTTTGGTAATTTAAAATATTTTCTAGCATTTCCACATTTTAAAATATTTTTGAATGTTTTTTTTGTTTTTATATTGATTTCTGTAATTCCAGGTTTTGAAAATATTTTCACTATTTTTCAAAAAATTGAATAGCTTTTCTATAATTTTTAGATTTTAAAATAAGATTTTAATAATTTAGGGCATGTTTGGTTTGCAACTATAATTATATTTTATGTGTTTAAATACAATTCTGATAAATAATTGCGCTTAGTGACCTGTTTTTAAACACGAGATTATAATATTTATGTGTTATAATCAAGTTTTTTAGAAAATAGCAAAAAGGTGTTTTATAACTTCTGTTTTTTATTTTTCAACTCAAAATTATTCATTCTTAATATTTTAATGCATTTATACCTTAATATATAATATTCATACATAATACATTAATATGTGTGTAATTCTTACAAATAAAAATATATATGTACATGTACATGTACACAAAATTACGTATATTTTATATATAGTTTTATACATGAACTATTAATGTATGGAATAATATAAATATACATATTGTACATATGTATTACAAAATCTTATTAATTCATATATGTATATAATTTTATTATGAATTATACATGCAATATATATATATATATATATATATATATATATATATATATATATATATATATATATATATATATATATATATATATATATATATATATATATATAGAGAGAGAGAGAGAGAGAGAGAGAGAGAGAGAGAGGCAGGCTCCTGTGCACACTAAGTTTGCACATTACCTTTTAAAAGTAGTAAAAAATATATTTTTGAGTTGATTTTTTTTTGTGTGATATTTAAACATTTCAAGGAACCCATATAAAAAAAATCAGCTCAAAAAAACTTTTTTTGCTATTTTAAAAAAATCGGTCAAACTTTCACAGTTTTTAAGCCCTTTAAAAACTGCGAAAGTTTGACCGATTTTTTAAAAATAGCAAAAAAAGTTTTTTTGAGCTGATTTTTTTTATATGGGTTCCTTGAAATGTTTAAATATCACATAAAAAAATTGGTGTGCGCCAGCACTAAGTTTGCCTACTTTTAAAAGGTAATGTGCAAACTTAGTGTGCACAGGAGTCTGCCTCTATATATATATATATATATATATATATATATATATATATGTGTGTGTGTGTGTGTGTGTGTGTGTGTGTATAAAAATACATACCTCATTAAATATACATAAAAATACATTATATTAAATGTACATGTATATAATTTATGATATATGTATGTATATATATGTATGTAAGTAAGTAAGTAAGTAAGTATGTATGTATGTTACCTCATTAAATATACATAAAAATACATGATATTAAATGTACATGTATATAATTTATGATATATGTATGTATGTATGTAAGTAAGTAAGTATGTATGTATGTATGTGTGTATATATATATACATTCATGTATCACGTATGTATGAAAATTTGATGTATCATGTATGTATCAATTTTTTAAAACTTTCATATTGTTTTGAATTAAAACAGGGGCAAGATGGTCTTTTTTGAAAAGCTTGACGACAACTAACGGATTTCAGTGACGATCATAAAGCAATCAAAAAGTGGGGTGCAAACACAAATATCGTTATAAAATGTGGGGTGGCAAGTCTAAAACCCCTAAAAAAATTGTGAGAGCATTTGTATAATAATAAAATAAACTAAAATAACTAAATATAAATCATACAACATGCATCTACTTAATTAGCTTAAATAATAATAGTCTCCAGATTTGTTGCACCAACAAATCAACAAATTTGTCAAATACATTTATTTAAATACAAAGAACTCTAAAATAACATTGAATAAAAACTCTCTAATATCATGTAGAAGAGTGGAGTCATGAAATTTGACACTTTTAAATGAATTAGACTGTTTTGTAAAAAAGGCTTCACTGGTTTATTAGTCAATTCAAATTGCTGAAAATAACTCATGTAACTTGGTGAAAAACTAGATTCGAGCATTCTCATAGTCCCTCCAACTGCCTTCCACCAACTCAACTTCCTCATTGACATTAAAGAACTCTTCTCCAACAAAGTAAGGTCAATGTGAAGCCGGGAATACAAAACCTATATAATCGAAAATCCAATCAACTAAAAAATGTTTAATTTGCAAAAACAATCCTCCATCACCTCATGTGACCTTCTTTATCAGTACAATTAAAAAGTTATCTCTCTCTTTCTCTCTCTCTCTCAGAGAGGGAGAGAGTCATACTCCTATATATACCAAGTTTACATAGTGCTGGTGTGGATCCATTTTTATAAATGCTTTTGAATTGAATTTTTTTATGTGGTGTTTAAACATTTCGAAGGACCCATATAAAAAAAATCAACTCAAAATAACCTCTTTTGCTATTTTAAAAAAATCGGTCAAACTTTCACAACTTTTGACCGTTTTTTTTAAATAGCAAAATATGTTATTTTGGGCTAATTTTTTCATATAGCCAATTGAAATGTTTAAATACCATATAAAAAAATTCAAATCAAAAATAATTTTTTACTATTTTAAAAAACTTGGTATGTAAACTTGATACGTATGAGAGTCTAGATGCATGTCTCTCTCTCTCTCTCTCGAGAGAGAGAGAGAGAGAGTCTCACCAATGGACTCAAAAATGAGTCTGTACGGTGCAGACTCATTTTTTAAAAATGGTAAAAGAAAATTTTTGGGTTGATTTTGTCGCGCCTCGACTTAATTAAGTTAAACTCATCCTTGTTAATTAGCGATAAATTACCTTAAACAATAAACAATGCTTTAATTTAAATCTCTAAGGAAAAATAGCATGAGATTTTTTTTTTCAAAGGTATGTGTAGAGGAAAACATAACTACATTTACATGTAATCTATAAGTACTAAACAACTTTACATAACCAAGATCTTTAGTTTAATATTTACACAGCAAGATTCTCGATATTCAAACCATACTAGATATCCATCACTCCCCCGTTTTAAGGTCCTAACTTGGCAGTGAACTCCAACTGATAGGCGTACCTAAAACATAACATTATAGGAGTGTAAGCAACACAAGCTTAGTGAATGACCATATTCCACACATATAACCAATTCAAATAACCATTTTTATTTTCTAATGTTATAACCCAATAGGAATTGTGTGACTCTCGCAAGCCTGGACTCGCCAATCCAATTAACTCCTTGTTAATGGGGAACACCAAATCCCCTAATTAGGCCCGAGTACAATAAACCTTTAAATTGGGTTAACGGGGCCGCTTCATCCCGTAGGACCCACCACTCCTTAACATTAGATAAACGACTCACTAGTCCATATCATTGTATAACATCGCTTAACATTTTTAATCATATGCATATGTTTCCTAAATACGACATCACTCCCATAAGCATTTTAACACATGTGTTTAACTACACATTTCCATATGAACATATAAGTATCTATATTTCATTGGACAGGTCACTCACCTTGGATTTGGTGCTAAGATTAATACCAAACTACTTCCTTGGTATGGTAGTATTAGTTGCTTCCCCACCTAATAAGGCAATGTCATTAGTATTTGAATACACCGATTAATATCAAACCCAGTAATACATCACATCATTTGGTCAATCAGAAATAACTAAAGAGAAACTAAATATGATACTTCACATTTCTATAACACCCAATTAATTAGGGTTCTAACAAAATTTACGGAATTAATTTACGAATTAGCTAGACAAAGTTATTCCCATTTTATTACAACCTTTTCCAAATCGTTTCTCAAGAAAAACAACAACACAACTTCAACTTCCTGGAATTTTCATAATTTTTATACAATATAACATTGCATGATATTCCACCAAATATGAGAAAACATATTGAATAATACAAAATTAATGTTTCATAATTTTGGGGGGTTCATTTTCTATGTCGAGAAAAACGCCAAACACCTGGTACGCATTCTTGCTCCTTTAGGGCAAATCTTAAACCAAAACTTCAAACTATCACCAAGGGTGCATTCCTTGGTATTTTTATACAATTTTTGGATATGTTATACCTGTATGAGTATATTTTACTCTCCAACTTGAATCACTCAATTCTAATAAGTATTCAATGATTTATGCCATTTTTAGCATAACTAGGTCAAAATAAAACATTAAGGCACAACTTAACATTTTTAAGCATACATAACCTTGACCTTGGGTATAATTCATGGAAACATATAATAAACATGTTTTAGAAGAAATATACACGATAATCATGAATTTTATTAAATCAAAATGTTTACTAAAAGATGATGTAAATTTAGGACTTTAAAGTATGCATTTACGATCCTAGCTCCAATTCTAACTTATGTTTTTGACCCATCCTTGTTCCAACACAATTCAGCAATATGGATATCATTAAAATATATATCCAAATCAAAAATAAAACATGCCAAGTATAGAACTCATCCATGTGACCAACTTCAATAAAGATGTAATTACCTTACGAGGATTCCTTGATTTATAGAAATTTTCCAAAGATTTATTCCTTAACTTTCTTCTCTTTCTCTCTCTTTAGTCAAAACTTGTTATTTCTTATGAGGAAGAAGACACACCTCTCATTTATAATCAGAAATACGTTGTATAGTGGTCCAATAGCAATAGGGGTAGTGGTAACACGTGATTGATTGGATGAAAGGTCGAATTAGACAATTCCATTAATGACACATTTGTCCCACCTTAGTAAAATTACCATTACTCGCTATCACGGGCCCCGATTTACTCCCTCTTTGTGTCTATGCGTAGATAACTTAAACATATACAACTTTAATATTTTGTGTTTTCCCAAAATTATAAAATTAATACGCCTAATTTGGGCTCTAACAGGAAAGTAGCAATTTACCGAAAATCTCAAAACTTTCACATTTGGCGACCAAACATTGCCAATTTCGTATCAACACGCTAATTTACTTTTATAAACATAATCATGCATTATAACATAATTTATTATGCATCTAACCACATAACTAATCATATGTTCTAAACATGGTATCCCCAATCATAAGCTCAATTAGCACCTAATGTAAACAACACATATATCACATTAGCATGCATCCCCTAAATATGATAATTAACATGTTTAACTCACATAACCAATTTATAACTTATAAATCCTAAGTTATAATTGATCATGTAATTAACCTTCCTAATCATGTTTTAGGGACTTACAATTCTATCCCTTTTATAAAAATTTCGTCCTCGAAATTTAACGCATAAGAAACTTACCAAATATATGAGGATATTACTTCTTCGTGTTATCCTCCCCTTTCCATGTGGCATACTCCACATTTTGACTTCTCCACATCACTTTAACTAGTGAAATGGTTTTACTACGTAACACTTGCTCCTTTCTATCTACAATAGCAATTGGTTCCTCCACATAGGTTAAGTCATCTTGAAGCTCTATCGGTTGTGAGATAAACACATGTAAAGGATCGGACACATACTTACGTAACATGGATATATGAAAAACATCGTGTATCCGGGACAATTCTGGTGGTAACGCCAATTTATAAGCTACAGCTCCAACCCGTTTCACTATCTCATAAGGGCCAATGTACCTGGGACTTAACTCTCCCTTCTTCTCGAATCTTATAACCCCTCTACAAGGAGAACACGTAGGAATACTCGATCACATTCTTCAATTTTCGATTCTTTCCTTCGATTATCTGCATAACTTTTCTGTCTACTTTGGGCCACCTTTAAGTGATTATGGATAAGATTGATCTTTTCAGTAGTCGGCTGTACAATTTCTGGCCCAAGAAGTTTTCGTTCTCCTACTTCAGTCCAACACACTGGAGTTTTGCATTTTCTCCCATAAAAAGCTTCATAAGGAGCCATATCAATACTAGAATGATAGCTATTATTATAAGCAAACTCTACTAGTAGCAAGTGTTCATCCCAACTTCCCTTGAACTCCAATACACAGATTTGTAACATGTCTTCAAGTGTTTGGATCGTTCTTTCTGACTGCCCATCAGTTTGAGGATGAAAAGTTGTATTAAATTTCAATTTAGTCCCCAAAGCTAGTTGTAAACTAGGCAAAAAGTGAGAAGTAAACTTAGGATCTCGATCAGAAATAATAGAAACAGGTGCACTATGCAATTTGATAATCTCATCCATATATATTTTTGCATATTTATCCATGGAGTAAGTAGCTTTAAAAGGAAGAAAATGTGCAGACTTAGTCAACCTATCAACAACAACCCAAATAGAATTAAACCCTCGTGATGTTTTCGTAAACCTATAACAAAATATGTAGTAAATAGGTAAGGGATATAGTAAACCACATGGCTTCTGATGCTCTACCTTCACCTGTTGGCAAACTAGACATCTAGCAACAAAATTTGCAATGTCGTGTTTCATTCCCGGACACCAATAACATTGTTTCAAATATCTATACAATTTCGTGCTCCCTGGATGCATAGCCTATAAAGAACAATGTGCTTCCTCTAAAATTGTTCTTCTTAAATCAGGCACATTAGGTACACACAAACGGTTATCGTACATAATAATGTCATCATCACGAATAGAAAATTCATTTGCTTTACCCTTTTTTATATTATCTCTAACTTTCTCCAATTATGTATCTCCTTCTTGTGCTTGTTTTATCCAGTATATCAACGTGGGTCTAACATTTAAAAGTACTACTATTCCGTAAGACTCATTCAAAGTTAATTCCACCCCCAATAAAGCTAACTCTCTCAGTAGGTCAACTCAAAAACAATAAATACAAGATACTATGCCTAGAGATTTTCTACTCAAAGCATCAGCAACAACATTAGCTTTACCCGAATGGTGATGTATCGTGCAATCATAATCTTTTATAAGTTCCATCCACGTTCTTTGCCTCAAGTTCAAGTCTTTTTGTGTAAACAAGTATTTTAAGCTTTGATGGTCAGTAAAAATTTCACAACTAACACAATATAAGTAGTGTCTCTAGATTTTTAATGCAAAAACTACTACAGCCAACTCAAGATCATGTGCAGGGTAGTTGCGTTCATGTATCTTTTACTGTCGAGAAACAATATCATTTACCTTTCCATGCTGCATTAACACACAACCAAATCCCTGATACGAGGCATCACTATAAATAACTAAACCTTATGTACCCCTTAGGATAATCAATACTGGAGTTGATGCCAACTTACCCTTTAAATTTTCAAAGCTTTTATCACAATCGCCACTCCACACAAACTTGTTCTCCTTTCTGGTAAGCTTAGTCAATGGCAATGCAATAGAAGAAAACCCCGGTATAAACCTTCTGTAATAGCCCACCAATCCCAAAAAGCTACGTACCTCTGTCACACTAGTTGGTCTTTCCCAATTCATTACTGCTACTACCTTCTTGGGATCAACACAAATACCATCAGCAGAAATAACATGCCCCAAAAACACTACCCTGTCTAGCCAAAATTCACATTTAGAAAATTTAGCATACAACTGCTTCTCTCGTAAGGTCTGTAAAATAATACGCAGGTGGTGTTCATGCTCATCCCTACTACGAGAATATATCAAAATATCATCAATGAAGACAATAACAAAAGAATCCATGTATGGGTGAAATATACGGTTCATCAAATCCATGAATACAGTCGGTTCATTTGTTAACCCAAATGGCATGACAAGAAATTCATAATGTCCATACCTTGAACGAAAGGCAGTTTTAGAAATATCACAATCTCTTACTTTCAATTGATGATATCCGGATCTGAGATCTATCTTAGAAAACACTTTGGCTCCTTGCAACTGATCGAACAAGTCATTAATTCAGGGTAGTGGGTATTTATTACGGATAGTCACCTTATTCAATTGACGATAATCAATGCACAGTCTCACTGTTCCTTCTTTCTTCTCCATAAACAATATTGGGGCTCCCCACAGTGATACAACCTTATAAACCCACGATCTAACAAATCTTGCAACTATATCTTTAGCTCTTTTAATTCTGCAGGTGACATACGATATGGTGCAATAAATATCGGTGAGGTGCCTGGTACCAACACAATTGCAAATTCTACCTCACGGTCTGGTGCTAACCCTGGGAGTTCTTCTGCTGGAAACTCATTAACCACGGGTATATCTGATAGTTTTCCAGCCTCTTGTCTTATTTCCACCACATAGGCAAGATAACCCTCACATCATTTCCTTAGCAATTCATAACATTTTATAGCAGAAATCAAACATGTTGGAGTGACATTCCGTTCCCCAATAAATTTAAATTCAAGTTCACCCGGAAACTGAAACACTACCTCCTTTTTAAAGCAATCCAAACATACATGATATGAGGCTAACCAATCCATACCCAGTATTACATCGAAGTTGCGTATATCGAGAGGTAATAAGTCAACTAGTAATTCTTTTTCACCCACTCGCACCACCCACTCTCTATATACCCTCTCAATAAAAACCAACTCCCCACTGGAGTAACAATAGCTAAACCAGAATCTAATGATGATAATTGTTTATTAAGATGCAACAGATAAAGAAAAGACACAAAAGAATATGTAGAACCAGGATCTATCAACACATAAGCATCTTTATCACCAATAGGAAGTGTACCTGTCACTACGTTAAGCATGGCTTGTGCATCTTGATGCGTCAGTGCAAACACTCTGCCTTGGCTTTGGTTTTGAGACATGCCTCCTCTACCTCCCTTGTGTACTTTCGGTGTAGAAATCCTATCTCCCACTGTCACACTCCCAACTGAAGTTGTAGCACCCATCGATGGACAATTCTTTCGTAAGTGCCTCGGTTGATGACAATGGAAACACAAAGGTGTCGTCTCAGCTATTGTACACTCTCGAGACATGTTCCCTTGACCACCACATCCTCGGTCCCATCACAGATGCATTTTCTTACCGATTCATCCCAGACCTTCCATCTCGAGCTTCAAATCTTCCACGTGCATTTATATTATTTTTAAATTCTTGGCCCTTAGGTACTCCTCGTGCTACACTCTGAGGTTGAGGTTCTCGTCTCCTATCCATATGATCTTATACCATCATGTCTAGATTTTTTCGAGTGTTCAACTTGCATTTCTTTTATTGACTTTTCTGACACCATGGCCCTATCCACCAAGTTCACATAATCCGTGATCTTCATATTAGCAACCATGCTTTTTATATCTACACTCAGCTCGGTTCGAAACCGATCACATTTACTTTCTTCTGTCCTCACCAAGTCAGGTGAAAATCTAGATAAGGATATAAATAAAGTTTCATACTCTGCCACTGTTTGGTTCCCATGTTTTAACGTGATAAATTCTTCCTCTTTCTCTTTCATATAAAGCATTGGGAAATATTTTTCAAAGAACACCTTCACAAACCTCTCCCATCTGCCCCTAACGGATCCGTAGTCCCCGTAAATGCTGGAGGACTTAACTTAATGAAACTCTCATGCAATTTATACCTATCACTGCCATGTACTCCACCTCTTGCTTCTTCCACCAGTAGTGCCACAACACGTAATATTCTCCCCACATCATCAATAGGTTATTGTTGCACCTCCGGTTCATCCACTTTAATATGTCTATGTCCTTGCTGACTATTAGGTACATAGGATGCCTCACCTTCCACTCTATCATGCGGATCATGTGGATTCATCACTCACTGCAATATAAATAACTTAAACAAAATACAATAGCAGTAGTTTAATATTAACATTGTTAGTGAAAATCCAAACACATAGCAAACTCACGTTCTAGTGTCCACTGCCAATCTAGACCCTCACACCCTGTCCAGAACCTAATAACCACGCTCTGATACCAAGTTGTCGCGCCCCGACTTAATTAAGTTAAACTCATCCATGTTAATTAGCGATAAATTGCCTTAAACAATAAAAAATGCTTTAATTTAAATCTCTAAGGAAAAATAGCATGAGATTTTTTTTTCTTTTTCAAAGGTATGTGTAGATGAATACATAACTACATTTACATGTAACCTATAAGTACTACACAACTTTACATAACCAAGATCTTTAGTTTAATATTTACACAACAAGATTCTTGATATTCAAACCATACTAGATATCTGTCACTCCCCCGTTTTAAGGTCCTAACTTGGCAGTGAACTCCAACTGATAGGCGTACCTGAAACATAACATTATAGGAGTGTAAGCAACATAAGCTTAGTGAATGACCATATTCCACACATATAACCAATTCAAATAACCATTTTTATTTTCTAATGTTATAACCCTATAGGAATTGTGTGACTCTCGCAAGCCTGGACCCGCCAGTCCAATTAACTCCCAGTTAATGGGGAACACCAAATTCCCTAATTAGGCCCGAGTACAACAAACCTTTAAATTGGGTTAACAAGGTCGCTGCATCCTGTAGGACCCACCATTCCTTAACATTATATAAAGGACTTACCAGTCCATATCAATATATAACATCGCCTAACATTTTTAATCATATGCATATGTTTCCTAAATACGACATCACTCCCACAAGCATTTTAACACATGTGTTTAACTACACATTTCCATATGAACATATAAGTATCTATATTTCATAGGACAGGTCACTCACCTTGGATTTGTTGCTAAGATTAATACCAAACTACTTCCTTGGTATGGTAGTAATAGCTGCTTCCCCACCTAACAAGGCAATGTCATTAGTATTTGAATACACCGATTAATATCAAACCCAGTAATACATCACATCATTTGGTCAATCAGAAATAACTAAAGAGAAATTAAATATGATACTTAAAATTTCTATAACATCCAATTAATTAGGGTTCTAACAAAATTTACGGAATTAATTTACGAATTCGCTAGACAAAGTTATGCCCATTTTATTACAACCTTTTCCAAATCGGTTCTCAAGAAAAACAACAACACGGCTTCAACTTCCTCGCTTTTTCATAATTTTTATACAATATAACATTGCATCATATTCCACCCAATATCATTAAACATATTTAATAATACAAAATTAATGTTTCATAAGTTTTAGGATTCATTTTCTATGTCGAGCAAAACGTCAAACACCTGGTATGCATTCTTGCTCCTTTAGGGCAGATTTTAAACCAAAACTTCAAACTATCACCAAGGGTTCATTCCTTGGTATTTTTACACAATTTTCATATATGTTATGCATGTATGAGTATATTTTACTCTCCAACTTGAATCACTCAATTCCAATAAGTATTCCATGATTTATGCCATTTTTAGCATAACTAGGTCAAAATAGAACATTAAGGCCTAACTTAACATTTTTAAGCATACATAACCTTGACCTTGGGTATAGTTCATGGAAACATATAACAAACATGTGTTTAGCAGAAATATACATCATAATAATGAATTTTTTTAAATCAAAATGCTCTACGAAAAGATGATGTAAATTTATGACTTTAAAGTATGCATTTACGATCCTAGCTCCAGTTCTAACTTATGTTCTTAACCCATCCTTGTTCCAACACAATTCAGCAATATTGGTATCATTAAAATATATATACAAATAAAAAATAAAAACATGCCAAGTATAGAACACATCCATGTGACCAACTTTAATAAAGATGTAATTACCTTACGAGGATTCCTCGATTTATAGAAATTTTCCAAAGATTTATTCCTTAACTTTCTTCTCTGTCTCTCTCTTTAGGCAAAACTTGTTATTTCTTATGAGGAATAAGACATACCTCTCATTTATAATCAGAAATACGTTTTACAGTGGTCCAATTGCAATAGGGGTAGTGGTAACACGTGATTGGTTGGATGAAAGGTCGAATTAGACAATTTCATTAATAACACATTTGTCCCACCTTGGTAAAATTACCATTACTCACTATCACGGGCCCCGATTTACTCCCTCTTTGTGTCTATGAGTATATAACTTAAACATATACAACTTTCATATTTTGTGTTTTCCCAAAATCATAAAATTAATACGCCTAATTTGTGCTCGAACGGGAAAGTTACAATTTACCGAAAATCTCAAAACTTTCACATTTGGCGACCAAACATTGTCAATTTCGTATCAACACCCTAATTTACTTTTATAAACATAATCATGTATTAAAATGTAATTTATTATGCATTTAACCACATAACTAATCATATGTTCTAAACATGGTATCCCCGATCATAAGCTCAATTAGCACCTAATGTAAACAACACATATATCACATGAGCATGCATCCCCTAAACATGATAATTAACATGTTTAGCACACATAACCAATTTATAACTTATAACTCCCAAGTTATAATTAATCATGTAATTAACTTTCCTAATGATGTTTTAGGGCCTTACAGATTTTTTGTGTTTTATATTTTTAAAATAAGTTCTGAACACATTACAATAATACAAAGGCAAAACTAAATGATAATCTAAAAGACCAAACAAGAATACATTGCAGCCTTAATAGAAAAAAATTCATGTTTGCTATAAGCAAGTCCGTTGCAGTATTGCACTGTCATAAGCCAAAAATTTTGCATTCAGTAGCATTGGTAACATATATTGTTCATTCAACAACAATGCTTTTTTAGATGGGATGTTTGCTAAATTAGTTGTTTTATGAATCTCCTCCTAATGGTAAAGATATTAAAGATTAAACACGAAACTTGTTGATGAAGGAAAAATCGGAAGAAGAATTAATAAACAGACTTTTATTATACACTCCAATAAATTAATGTGCATGTCTTGAATATAAATGTCCTTTATATGATTCAATTCAAGTCATACCCAAACTTGGGAATATGTTGATAAATAACGCATACTTCCTCTTTCTTTCATATTCACTTCAAGAGTGAAATAACGTTCAATAGGAAATAAAGAATGTTTTGTGTGTTGACACTACCATACCAATATAGTCATATTTAGTAAGTCCAACAACTAGAAATATACTTCCTCCGTTCCAAATTAAGAGTCGACTATTCCTTCCGAGTTGTCCCAAATTAAGGGTCCACTTTTCATTTTTGGACATAATCAACAAACCAAGTTCCATAATAGTGAACTAGAGTTAATCTTAACCGTTGATCGAGTGTATCCTTAATCTAAACAAAACAAAGACATGGACTTTGATTTGGGACGGAGGGAATAGTATTATGTCTATAAGAGTTTGAAATATACGATGTACAAAAAGTATTAAAAACAAATTTATTTATTTATCTAAGTGGCAAATAACAACCCACACACTAAAAGAAAACATACCATCTAGCCGATGTTGATGCAATAGCATAATCGTAGGGGAAAATGGAAAAAGAATGCATAATAATTTACAATGAATACATCACAACTAATACCACCACTGCAGATTAAAGATGGACAACACTACAAAATAGGAGATAAGTAAAAGCAAACAAAAAGGTTCCAATTACTATCAAGACCTCAATTATAATCTAAATTTTCTCACTAACAAAGAAAGATGAATACATATTTCAAACCTAGTTGGGTTAAAAATTAAATCACCAATTTTAAAACCCATTATAACACAATAAACAAAAGCTAAAACTCCATTACCGAGGGTTATGCTAATTACATAGCATACCTATTACACAATTATACTTTGGCCGAACAAAATTGCAGTGTTTATCTAGCATATCTCAACTTAGGGGTGCACAAGATTCAGTTTGGTTTGGTTTCGCAACCAACCTGGGAACTGAATCGGGATTGGTCGATTAAAATTTTTTAGAACCAGAACCGAGATCAGGATTATGTAGAACCGAACCGAACCAAACCTGAGTTGGTTCGGATCGATTTTTGATTCCAAACTCATATTTCAAACTTGATGAAATATTAAGATTAATCAACGTACTTCAAAAGTTTTGTTACTAGGGTGCTATTAGTGTAGACAAAGCTCACATATAGCCGACTGATACGATAAGTCTCTTATTCATAAACACATGGAGCGCGAAAGGAGTGGTTCATCTTCAATGCCTTGAAATTGTGAAATTACACGTGCTTTTGTCATTCATTGTCCTAACCTGTACTGATATGAACCATATTATGGAATTTCAGTATCAACCATAAAGAGGTTGGGATCAATTATTATTTTTAGTGAAAAATTGATGATATAGAAAAGGAAAAGTGATGGATAATATTATCTCATTCTCCTCCACTAATTTTCCATCTATATGCCAACAACTGTTTATTATACTACCAATCATTCTAAGAACTCACTCTATAATATCGTCTCCAGCCATGTTTGAAGATCTGAGATATAGACCTAAGTTTTTCACCGGATGTAACAACCGAGAGATTTGAGATAAATGCGAGGGACTGAGAGATCTGAGATACACTTCTGCGAGGGGCTGAGACATCTGAGATAAATAGTTGTCGAGTTGAGACATCTGACACATAATAACTTGCAATGAATACATCATAACTAATACTACCACTGCAGATTAAAGGTGGACAACACTACATAATAGGAAATAAGTAAAAGCAAACAAAAAAGTGCAAATCACTATCAGGACCTCAATTACAATCTCAATTTTCTCACTAACAAAGAAAGATGAGAAGAATACATATTTCAGACCCAGTTGGGTTTATAGAATACAAATTAAATTAACAATTTCAACACTCATTCTAACAACAAAAGCTAAAACCCCATTACCGAGGGTTATGCTAGTTACATCGTACCTATTATACAGCTATTCTTTGGCGGGACAAAATTTCATTGTTTATCTCAACTACAAAGTACGCATTTCAGAAAATGGGAAAATTACTTCTTCATAAAAACACAAAGTTTAGTGTGGCTTCATAGTAAATTGTTTTAATTTATATCAAAATAATTGAGCTAAAATATGAAAAGTAGAAGAGGGAGTCAAGTAAATACCATTGGAAGGGACAAACTGTACACAGGACAAAGCATGTGGAATTTATTATTTATCTCCCCAAAATGAGATATAACTATCGGGTGGTGCTAAATGCAACACCAAAATTTATACTCGTCGCCACTGTATGCTTTAAAGTGATTGTACAATGTGTTTAAAAATATTATGCAGTGGTGCCGAGTATAGATTTTGAGGATGCTTTTAGCTCCACCCATAACTATCCATCCCTTAAAAAAACTCCATCTTTTGAGTTCACAAAATAATAAACATACAATCAAATTTATAGCACACCCATGTTAACCGCACAAAAAGACCAATGCACATAGAACACACATACACACGCTTGTTTTTATATATAAGTTAATGGTCAAAATAAGAAATAAAAAAACATATTTGAAGAAGATACGAATTTGCCCTTGTAGTAGAGGGTCATACAATATGGTGTTATTACAAATAGTTGGAAATATATACACTCACTCTCGTAACACGAACAATTGCATAACTTTTATCAATATGCCATCACAAAGAACTCAGTTACAACATACCCAAATAGCTAAATGGAAATTGTATTGTGTCTACGTTCCAAAACAAACAAAAAGTAACACTTACAGCTACTCATAAGTTGATTACTAACACCAACACATTATTCATTATAGTAGTAAACACGTATATACCAATCTCAAGTAAATATTTTCCCCTGTAAGCATAACACATTTGGTGATAGCATACGTATATATATATATATTGATAGCATACGTATAGATTTGGGAATGGTGGCTTGAAAATATATAATAACCAAGGAGTCTTAAATAAATATGTGCAAAATCCTCTATTATGCTTCTAATTGGGGCATATGGAATAAAGATTACTAAAACATGTCTACCTTTGTAAAAATAATTTTATGCCAAATTTAATAAATCCACGTATGAGTTGCCATTTTCCATATTTAAATCACCATTAGCAATTCTCTATCAATTGTAAAAATCATTAGCGACATTAAAAGTAACCATATTCAACAATCAAGATTAAAAGAAATGTCAAGTCATGAGAGTTACATAAATTAAATATAGAAAAATGACAAACTAAATAGCATATGACCTTAAAAGTTTGGGGGAAAATTTACCACTCGTGATCAAATCTCCTGTATTTTCTTCATGACTACTGTAAAAAGAACCAAAAACTAAGTGTTGTTAATTTACAACAGGCAAAGCTAAATAATGAAAGAACTAATTTAGAAAACTATATCATCTATCTTATCTAAGATATCAAAATACCCATAACAAATTCAACATATTGTATTTTAAAAACACGTGAGCAGATCAGATTAATAAATTAAGAAGGAGAACCTGCCAAAACTAGAGAGATGTTAGTGGCAAACTCCTCACTTAAATTGTGAATATAAAGACCAACCAACATACATTGTTCTATTTCAAAGCCATTTCACTGATGATTGGGATGTAGTAGGAACCTATGTGAAGGAAGTAATAAATAACACTTAAAGGGAGTAATGTTCACAAAAGACTTGTTCTCTAGGGAAAAACAAAACAATTAAACCAACAAACCAATGCGGAAAAATGGAGAGAGATGAACCTTATAATTTCAATTTATCGTGGCATATTTTTACTTGAATAAATTTATCAAATGAGATAGATATGACTGGACTTTCCATTTCATGATTTTATGCTCACGAAAACATATAGAAAGTTGCAAAGGAGGAGAAAGAGAGAGAGACAGAGAGGTCAGAAGAGAAGAGATAGAGGGTGAGAAAGGAAACGACGGAATACAAAGACTTTAGGAATAAGGGAGAGAGATATAAATGAAAGTACATGAATTTGAGAGAGAGAGAGAGAAAGAAGAAAATAAATAATTACAACATAAAGAGAATGCAAGTGTAAACTGTATTATCCATATAAACAAAAAATGTAGCATTTTCATAGAAAAATGAGGAGTATGGACCCACTAATTAATTGACTTATTGTTCCTCCAAATCTCCTCCACACTTTGAATGGTTCACTAAATGGATAGGTAATTTGAGTACAATTTTCTTATTTTATAGATTGGAGTAATATATTACCATACATGAATTTCAATGTTTAAGAAATAAAACATAACATTGAAAAATATATCAGTGGTGAAAATTATCAACATTTGCTTGCTATTGCAGCATATTAATAAGTTCCTCCACAAAATTAATTCGTTTTATAAATCAATTATGAGTAACAGAATCAATTAATTGTACCCTTTTCACAACCAAGAGTACAAAATGGCGCCATTGAACTATCGCACAAACAAAAACTTGCAAAAGTTCTGGTTGTTAATTAGTTGTTAATTATTTATCCAGCATCAGAAATGAACATTTATTTAATAATATAAATTGATGACACACCTTCCAGGATCTGAATTAAAATCCCCAAACACCAACATTGGGATGTCTGCACAAGCAACTATCTTTTCTAGTCCTTTCAATAATGTGTGACCTGAAATAATAGACAAGCGCAATGGAACATTCATATTTTTAAGAAAAAAAAAAGAGAATACAAATAAAAGCCAACATATCAAAACTAAGATAGGGTATTTGGAGAAGAACCTGCCAAAGCTTGACATCCTTTAATTCTTGTTGGACGTTTACATGTGTATTTGCCTAAAATTAAATAAACCAAAAGAACAAGGAAATAACATAGAAGTTCAGTGCATGCTTATGAAATGACACTCCAATGTTTTAAGAGAGTTATTGCCAAAGAGACCAGTAATAGAATAATGACAACATGGAAAAAAATACCAATAATTCCTAACCACATAAACAACTTGGCGCTTCCCAGGATTATCGACCTCTTCCCTAATTACTGAACTTCGCTTCTAGAACAACGATAAGTGCAACATTGCCCTATTAAAAAATTAAAGTTACTTTTTAATCAAAACTGGCAAGCCAACATAAACCCTATAAGGGTACGCAAAACTAAGTAGAGACAATTGAGGTTAGGTACCTTGATCAAAGCACTTCTCTTCTGAGCACTTGGGACCAAAGCATCAGTTATTAAACTCAACCTGCACCCCCAACGTGTAAAGTTAAATTACTAAATGATGGACCGTTAATTATATCACATATGTTGGAGAGACCTCCACACCTCATATTTTTTTACATGTGAAAAACTATCCTTGCAAAAAAAATGTAGCACAACCATCAATGGTATTGATATTGCAAATGAATACCAGTGCATAACATTGATTATTGGTAACATAACGTGGTTTTAAGTAACATAAATGTTAAGGTGTGCACTTATTAACTAACCTATGCGTTTTTTCTTTTAAATAGAGCATGATAGCCATGTTTGTCGAGTTCAGGGCAAAAAACTCCTCAAAATTATCACTTTGAACCTGATAAAAGCAAGTTACAAATATTATCAGCCAAGTGTTTAAAGGAATGCCCAATATCATAATCATTGTTTATATTTATTGGCAAAGAAATATTTTGCTTTCAACAAAGCATTGTGCAGATGGTGGCACATGGATATTCCCAACAACAGGACCTGCTCTCGAAAGAGCTAACTCTGCTTTAACAATAGGATTGACCATCTACTGCTTCAAAAGCTAGGCCCTTTTGTAGTGTGCACTTGGGTTTGCTTATAATCTCGGATTTAAGGTCTTGTCCTGGTGGATTAAAGTAATTGTGTTGTGTGAGTTTGTCAAAATAACATTGACCAAATCCATTAGTTAGATGACTGGCTAGAACTATACATAAATTTAGTAGCTCAAGTAACAGTAGGATGGGAAATAATAAGCAATATAAATTTCTATTGTAGATTTCCATAGTGTAGAAGTCAGTTGGAATCACTAATTTAACTTCCCCCACCCCTCCACACACACGCACAAAAATAAAGCACAATTATATAATAGCTTGAATGCATAACAGTAGAAATGTATTGTCTATATCTTATTAATACACTGAAGGGTAACATAATTCAAATTCTCTACAAAGATAGTTAAATAAATAGATTATACAATTGATAGGGGATCTCAATAATGCATCAAACTTCTAAATATGTTTTTATGTCAACAAGAAAAAAAAAGTAATAATAATGAAACACAAAATGCACATTTAAAAAATAGAATCAAACAAGGCCTCAACATTCATGATATGTTTAATCCAAAACAAGTGGATGTCAACTTCAAAAATAAGCTTTTTCGAAAGAATGGTTGTTTTGATCTTCAAGGAGAATTAAATATTCTATATTATACACATCAAAGTTTCAAGGAATAAGACTAAATTCACAGGGGCGTATTTCTTACCCGAGATCAAAGGGGCTTCAACCACGCCGACCAATACAAATACGTTACATTTTTAAACGTACACTTTAGTTGAGTAAGGCACTTTCAACAGTACAAGTTTAACTTCAACTAGATCCAGTTTTTAAAACATTTATAATTTATATATAGAAAACCTTTTATTAATGATAAAATAATAGTTTTTTAGTGCACTTACATACCTCTTGAAGACGAACAATATCCGCACGGTAACCGACTATTATACGAAGCAAATTTTGCCTACGGTAAGCCCCAAAAAGAGCCCAAGAAGGCCAATAATTGTATAATTCACTTGTAGCATAGGCATCAGATAAGATGTTGAGCACAGTACAAGTCCCTTTGGATGAATCATTACCATCTAAATCCAAATGCCCCGTCACGTCAACTCCGCTGACCAAAATCAAACAATGTGGACTAGGAGACGAAGCTAGAATCACACTGGACTTCAATAATGTGTTGGCATGTCCCACGGGTTGTTTGGTTTTTACATCTACCACAACATATTCAAACTTGAGGACATGGACGATATCATCAGCTATTGGCGTATAAGTTATAGAGCGGCCGACTTCCAACCACGTTTCGTCGCCACTCCTTTGTGCAACTGTTGCAAGATATAAAGGTGTCGTTGCTTCATTTGATAGGTTAGGGGTTGATTGTGAACCACCTACGACAGTATTTATGTTACTGAAGTGCCCAAATAATTATTCTTTCTCATTTTCGTTTTCACTTACAGCATTGGTTGCCTGCTCATGAAGAACGTAATGGTGCTGACATGCATCCAAAAAACATTTGGGGGAGCAACAGTAACTTTTGGCAACTGGTATATTAGCCATAACACATCCTAAACACTGCAATGTCGCTTGCTCCGATGGGTCTATACTACATATAGTAACTTTCTTGTTACATTAAATATGGTACCTGGAGAGCAACCCAAATATTAGAACAATGAAGTACATCAAAACTCATACTCCTCAAACCATTTAGTAACAGTAACAATGTGGTACAGGGCATCTTTTACTTTTTTGTCTAAAATGTTTTCCTAGATTCAAGAGAGAGGTTCTAACCACAAGCTTAACCTTGAATAAGATCCAGTCAAGGTTATCGGATTTAGGGATATTTTCTTTCCTATTGCAATGGTCCAGATAATTCCGTTGGAACATTAAAACAGTGATTAAAGTGAAATGGAATATTTTTATGAATGTGTAAAAAAAAATCCAATGGTTACAATTAAAACTAGCATAAAATTTGAAAATTGCTCTAAACGAACAAGCTAGCTCACAATGTCACTTAACCAAGCGCACAATTTTAAAGTGTGTATAGATAAAAGTAACTAAAAGATTTATTTATCATTTTTATTATTGGACTTTGATTTCTTGTGATCCAGGGAGGGCTTGAATTACCCGAGGTTTGGAATTGGTAGGATCTTCCAAATATGCATCACCTTCAACATCTATCCATATACCCTTTGTTCCACTTTTTTTCTTTTTTCCATCCCGTGCCCGCTAAGGGGAAAAGGCATAAAATATCAACAAATTTGCAAATGATTCAAAGAAGAAGAAAAAATGGGTACTGAAAAATAAACAATTAAATAAAATTAGCAAGATTGGGATCTCACTTGTGCTGGAATTTCTTTTAGTTTATGCTCCCGTTGGAAATATCATCATTCGGAGCCAAAAGATCACTCAGTACATGACCACCAGTCATAATAAGCTGTTGCACTGTGCTTTTCTTACAAGCCCTCAGTAAAATCTTCTCTTCCACTGTCTTTTTACAAATTAGCCGATAGATAGTAACCTAAGTCGTGAAGGTAAAAACACCCTTTAGAATTTAGAATAAAGAGTAGCACATATAGTGTTTTCACTTCTTTCCACTATTTTCTTAGGGTTTTTTTAACTTTAACCCCTGAGGTAATTGCGTAAGCTCTCCCCCCCGTAACAGACAATGCATAAGGTACAAGTGGGTTGATGCAACGACGAAGGGAGGGAGTAACTCTAATTTTTGAACATTTAGGGGTAACTCTAATTATGCACTTATCTCAAGGGGAAATGTAAAAGAAAACTTTTTCTCACATATTTTATTTTTTGGCTTGGGGGTAATTATAATAGATCCTAAACCAATGAGATGCAAAAACATATAAAAATAAATGTTATGGAACCAATAAAAAAATTCATAATGGAGTTAGGGCAGATAAAACAGATTTAATAAACCATAAATTACTGAAGACATTTAAGTGAAATTAGAAAGATTTGCAAAAAACACAATTAGAATTAACAAGCTAGTTGTCGCATAAGCATATTAAAGATTTCCAAAATTCCATGTACACAAAATTAAGGTTCATATGTGCATCTATATATTCTCAATATAAGGTTCAAAATTTTCTAATGAATTTTTGTAAAGATGATCTCCTCGGATCATCTCCATCAAATTTCATCAAAAAATGCATTTATTTAACCCCCACCAAATATTGGGGTTTGTTCTTTATGTATGTTAAATGCGGTATGTTGACTATATATATCCAATAAAAGGGCATGTAATATAAGTAATCGGATGAAACTAACATCCTTAGTCTAACCGAACAGATGAGCCCTATCCGTAGCCTGTAAATCCATGGTAAGATTCTGATCCTATTCATAATATATAACCGTGTCAATGGCTGTCAAGTTGAATACCCAGCCCACCAGCTCTTGTACTCAACAAGAACACAAAGATATCGCTCTGACAAGACAATAAATTATTTTTTGGTCACACCACTTGCATGATTTAACGCAGATATCTAGAAAAAGAAAAAGAGTTTTTCTTTTACCTTACCCCCGGAGATAAGTCAATATTTAGAGGTATGCTATTTCGAGAAAAAGAAGAGAGACTTTTTCTACTTAATCGCTTGAGATAATTCGATATTTAGAAATACACCCCACCCCCACCCCCCGTGCTTCTTAAAGATAATGCATTCGGTGCAAGTGGGTTGATGCACATGCAGGGAGTAGCTCTAATTAATGAAAATGTAAGGGGCATCTGTGAAATATCTCGAGGAGTAAGTAAAAAAAAAATGAATTTCTAAGGCCCTGTTTGGTTTCGATAAAAAAAATTCACCCAGTTAAAATGGTGAAAAATATTTCCACAGTGAGAGTTAAGATGTTTATTCATAAAATAAACATTATAATTCTGTGATTTTGGACAAAATATAAGATAAAATTTAACACCGAGTAGGGCAAAATACATTTCACCATTTTACTTTTCATCTGGGTGAAAAATATTTAGGTTATTTCCCCTTTGGTCCCCGTTTGTTATGCTGACTATTTCTTCGGTACCAATTTTACTCTTTGAGACATTTTTACACTTTTGGGGACACCTTTTTCTTTACAAACGTATCACAAAAGGGAAAATGGTACCCTATGTGATAATACGATAAAACTTTGGCACCCAAAGTGATGTACGACACAACAAACAGGGACCACAAGGTGAAATGACCCAAAATATATTTAGCGAGAACTAAATGGTGACTATAGGAATCAATTAAACCCTTACCAATGCTGAAAGTCCCTGACCATGTCTTAACGATCCGTTATGGTGGAGGATCAATCAAACCTTAGATATTTGTATTTTTAATAATTCATATAATCTTGCAAATAATTGAGAAAGTTAGCTCAAAGAGGAAATTCCTAACAAAAAAAATCACAGAAAAAATCTAAAAAATGAGATGTGAATGGCCGTTATTCTACGGTCGTAAATTTCAACATATCAAGTTTACTTAACAAGAGATCATGAGCTCAAGCCTTGTAAATATCAAGTAAGAACAAGCCTGGATGGGATTCTGCAGAAACATTTATTATCATTGCAAAGTAATGATCCAAGTAATGGGTATTATATAAAATAAATACACAAGGATACTTTAATAAAAAATCCAATGTCCAAATTTGTTGAATGAGGTGATACGTATAATGACTAAAGAACTTTGGACACCATATTAAGTCATTTTAATATTCCTCCAATTTAACTAACAAAATAAACTCCAAACAAAAAAATTATAAATCAAATAAAAAATTAAGTATTATTTTTTACTTAGGAAATACAATAATTTAAAATTAGGTTTGAAAATTGGATCCTTGCATTTTCAACAAGAATTTGTCGTTTAATCACGCAAATTGCTTTTTATTCAACTTAAAAAAAACCAAAGTCCAAAATTTGTAGACTCAACTGATACGTAAAATAACTGATGAACCTCGGGCATCGCATCAATCCATTTTAAGGTCCCTCCAATTTCAATAAGTAAATTTCCATATCAAATAGGAAAAAATATTATTCTTTTAAATATTAAATTTCACAACTGTCGGCTAAAATTAACCTCTCATGCAAACTAGAGCTTTTTTAACTCCGTGTCATTATATAGAACATGCAAACGTGGTTTAAATCTGACTGTCTGTTGACCGAAAAGGTAGACAGTAGAAAAGGGAAAAATATGAAGAAATGAAAAATATTCCCTATTCGAGTGCCAAAAGTAATTGGTCATTAGCCACAATATTGACTTAAGGAAATAAGCTCCCACGAAGCTATTGAAAATGCTTTGTGAAATTCTTTAATGTAAGCTTGCTCTCAAATCACTCTCATTATAAAATTTCACAAGGACAATGTACACTATCAAGAAATTTTTAAAAAGAGAGAGAAAGAGAGGATATTGAGTTACCTCAAAAATATTCAACATTTTGGTCATTTGCGCAAACAAAAGAAGATGGTGATTTTCTACCCGCAAGCGCTTCAATAGTATATCCATTGTTTGAAGTTTCCCAAATTCTTAAAAGAACATATATAGACACCTCAACTTAAGCAATGTCCTACAGATGCATATTACTACTTGTAATCCAGCCAATTAAAAGTACAAGAGAACTGTAATACCCCTTATTTTTGTGATATTTATTTATGGGATTAATTGAATTAAATGTGTATTAATTGGGAATTAATCCGGATAAAATACTAGCGAGATGTGAGTTGGTATTTAATTTTAATGCGTATATATGGCAATATATGAATATTGAAATTGTTAAATTTGTCGTGAGATTGAAATACGGCAATTTGGGAAATTTTGTTGGGACGCGCGTGACAGTCGCGTCAGGAATGTAATTATTTAAATTAAAAAATGAATTTTATTTTCATCAACCGTATGATCATTTTGAGCGCGCCAACGAATCCAGACGGGTCAAAATAGTGAGAAAACACTAGCCGGGGGTTTAGTTTGGGTCCCGGGGCATTTTTAGGCCAAACCGGCAACCCAAAAGGGTAGTTTGGTAATTTCGGAAATTTGGAAATTAAAACCCACGAAAATCAGACTTTAATTACAACTTATCATTAAACCCACTAACCCATTTCCAACCCCAATCTAAGTAGTGGGCTACGGGAGAAGTTAAGAGACTATTTCTAATTTGCCAAAAAAAACCGACCCCCACCTCCATTGTCATCTTGTGAGAAGAGCTTGTAGAGAGAGAAAGAGAGAAGAATTCTGCAGAGAGAGAGAGAGGAATTCAACCATCTTCAACCAAAAACAAATATGGAACATAAGGCAAGTGGTTTAATTACATTATTTGCAAAGAATGTTTCTTCCATGCTTAGGAAATTTATATAATTGTTTTGTCCTTGGAGAATGATAAGACCCATTGAATTGGAATTTGAAATTTACATTTTGATGAGGAGATTGCATGTAGAATTGTGTTAGTGTAATTATTCTGATAGAAGTACATCTTTTATATCACCAAAAACGGATTTAATTATGTCTATGGAAGACTTTAATTTCTAGGGTTCATGTTCATGGGATTTGGGGAAAATTGGAGAAATTTGATGATTAGATGATGTTTAGGAAGATTTGGCCCTATATTAATGTTTAGTTATGACCTATGAATGTTTAATGTGGATTAGAAGCCTTAAAATACTGTTGGGACGATTTTTATATGGGATTAGAGGTGAAGAAATTTGGGAAAAACGAAAAGGGGAAATTCTGGGCTCGAAGCTGGCCTCTCGTTAGAAGACCTGCCCAGGTCGTTCGAACGAGCTCGTTCGAACGAGCTTCTAACGAGTGATAGTTTGACTTCTAACGAGTGGGATGTTCGTTTGATGCCTTCGTTCAAACGAAATCTCGTTAGATGACCACTTCGTTCGAACGAACTCTCGTTCTAACAGCCTCGTTCGAACGAGACTTCTAACGAGCTGACAGTTTGGCCTTTTTGGCCTGATTTGATTTCTTGTGTTCCGTAACCTTATTTAATTGTAGAGATGACATTTCCTTGATGACTAATTGAGATAGTTGGGACATTTGGGATATATTGATAAGTAAACCATAGAAGTGCGGTTTGAACCAAATGATATTTATGGGTTGGAACGTGAGTAACTAATTACGACGTGAGGATAATGGATGAAGTGTATATATAAACCGGGGATAAGTGTTTGGGTATAAGAACGAGAAGTATACCACTAATAAATTATGGTAATTACTGGGATGTGTGCATGCTTAGTATAAGTATATGATTTTATGTGTATGACATACCTACCATACTTGCTATCACGGGAGGTTTACGTTCGCTTAGGGCCATCTAATCCTTGTGTTTCCCGGATTTAGATTGGTACCTAGAGAACATAGGTCAGAGAAGGACTTATTGGGAAGTTAATAATTCTGCTGATCGTGGGAGCGTAGGTATATGCGTGACCCATGTGATGTGACTGTGTTCGCCTCCATTGTTTTGTGATTTGCTATTATCTGAGAACGATTCCTGAGAGATTCGGAATGCGTGATCCTTATGTACGTGATGTACCGGGATGGCTAGCAGAGTATGTGTGCACCGCAGCTTAGTCTCGGGGTGCTTGTATTGTATATTTATGACGTGAATAATATACACTTAAATAATGAGAACTTTCATGTTGGTATTGTGAGTATAATTATGGTAATGTTTTGAGAAAATATAACGGGATAATCGTTAGTGAATCGTATTGCTAATAATTGAGAATCCAAGTTTGAGTAAAGCCCTCTATTTAATTGATAACGCTAGAATGTATTATGGGAATCGAGTAGTAAGGGGTATAACTTATTACGGTTTGGTTAGATATGTATGTCACTTAGATGGGTACGGTACGTTAGGAGTGCATAATTAATCGAGAGGTGAGTACTTCATGTGAGTGCACGTCCTAACATGTATTTTGCATTCATTATTTTAATGTTATTAAAACACTTGCTATTTTTTTAAATACTCTCCACTTTCGGGCTCTGGCCCGTTTGCTTTCAAATATATTTTTTTATAAAAACCTTTTAGGTGCCCAGCCACAAGGACATCATGCATAGGATTTCCATTCAGGTGACGAGCTGTAGCTGTTGTGGAAGTTACAGGGCCTTGCTAGTAGACGCTTCATTTGTATTGACTCTATATTTAGTTTTCACAAGTTGTAGAGCATGTCGCCCATTTCTATTAGAGACATTTCATATTTCAGATTTTCCGACTTTTGGCATGTAAATAATTCAGGCTACAGTTTTATTTAATTCAGTTGTGGGATTGTTGTGAGGAGTTTTCCTCTGGACTTATTATTATTTGTTGGTTATTCCATTTCTTCATTATGGTGAATGGTTATGTTATTCTTTCATAAATTCTTTTTCGGCATGATAACCAGACTTAATTTAAAATTTGACAACCTACTTTTAAATACTAGGTGGTTAGTAATTATATACATGTTTTCGACAGTCATGCTATTAACAGAGCCAACTGTGACACCCCGCCTAATTAAATACCGGGCGATCACTCCTTTATTAAATTAAATCAAGGTAAACAGTTGGTTCATTCTCAGCATCACTGTCGATAAAAATAAATTTTCCAATTTAGCACCCTAAATAATTAAGCTAAGTGTCAAAACCATTTTCATACATACTTTCCAAATTTTATTTAAAGAAAAATCATTTATTTTATTAACAACATTTCAACAATTAAGAACCACGCCACAATAAACCTGGAACACAATCCAATTAATTTAAAACATTCGTCAATCAAATGTCAACATGCGAAATATAAAGTAACACAATTCAAACTGAATAAATCCCATAGTGACAATACTAGAAATAACTGAAATACAAATTTCCCAATAACAATGAAATAATGGAAAGGGCGACACATGCCCAATAAATGAGAATGCTAGAAGTGGAGTCAATAAAGTAAGTCGTCTACGCAAGTGACCTGCAACTCCCACCTAAGCTGTAGCATGTTCCTTTCAAGGGATCCTAAGCAAGACGCCCCTGTGGCTGGGCACCTAAAATATATACATATATATACAAGAGAGAGGGAGAAAAAGAAACGGGTCAGAGCCCGATAGTGTGTATGATTTAAAATTTGTTTAGCAAGTATTTAAATTGATACAAGCCAATGCAACAACATATTAGAGCGACACTCTCCTGAGAAATTCTCACTTCTCTTCTAATGTACACGCCTATCGTACTAACCTTCCCAACGGTTAATCTTATCATTTTATCCTACTAACCTTCCCAATAATTTAGCTTATCTTAACTTAATCATAAGATTTCAAAACCGAACAATATCATTGTTTAAAAAGAATACTTCCAATTAGCAGCACAACTCTCGTTTTAGCTTTATTAATTTATAAAGTTTCCCAGTGTCATATTATACTTTCACAAAACAAGTATTTATTATTTGAGCCATCAACCATGTCCTACATATCAAATCACAGTAGGTAGTTTCAAATTTCCAAGTCTCATATATATATTAACTACTCGTATAATATATATAAAATAACAGCACCCCAAATAAAACTATGGTGCGTGCATACTTCTACTATCCAAACCCCATACCACTCATATCAAGGGGAATACAAATTTAGAATCACTCTCGAACTGTATTAACACATACACAAACAATATCGAGGAGAAGCATAGATTCAAAGTCTCTAAGAGGATGGCACATACTCGCGTATCTTAGGACCGTCTGAACTATCAATTCGATAGCCTGTACCAAGGATATCTATCTTCTAGGGTACAAGTCAATATCCCCCATAAAGGTCCCAACGAGATAAGACTGTCCCAGCGCGGTAACCTCAAGGATAGCAAGTAGCGCGGTATGTTTTTCACATGTATATAATATATGTACACACAATCATATAAATATACCACTTTTATCATATTAATATAGGTTACTCTCGTCACCCATAATTACAACATTTATCCTTAATTTCACATTATTAGTATTACGTATAAGGTTTCATCTCTAACCTTAACTCGAAGGGTTTTCTCACTTATTACGTGACACTCGTGGACTCTATCTTCCAAGTAGAAAATTCAGTAGGTATACCTCTATTCACTATCGTAGATATTCGCCATAATCTCTCACTTGAAATACGTAGTTTCATCGTTCATATATAATTATCCCAAGAGCAAAAATTCTCGTCTTATAATAAAGTTCCCAACACTTATTCATATGTTCTACTAGTCTTTCCTATCTCCCAAAACATTTTAATAAGAATACCCAAGAATTATTTCACGATAAATTTAATTTAGCTAATTAAACAAGGGGAAATAGAAGTCTGCCAGGAGGGGTCGATCGAGGTCTGGGACTCGATCGATCGAAGCTCTATGCTCGATCGATCGATCAAGCAGGTATTTTGATTTCTGCAGAATTGCAGTTACGGGTTCTACCATCTATCTTCATCCAAATCCATATTTTTCAACTCCAAACGTCCCAAAAATTTTACTACTAACAGTATAACATTATACCAGATGTTTTCAACGTAAAGCATGTGTATTTCTATCATTAAACATGGATAATCAACCCAAAATCTTATCTAATCATCAAGAACCCTAGAGTTTTCTTAGTCATGGTTCTAATATGTTTTTACCAGAATTTCCTTCTAATACATCATCAAAATTTCGTGGGTTATTCTTCTACATCACAAAAGATTTATAGAATAAGGTTTAAGTATTTACTACATGCAAATTCCTATCAAAATTTGGGTTTTCTTCCATATATTTCATCCCTAATCATTCCTAAACTAATATGGAAATTGCACCAACGAAAATAGCAAGATAAACACTTGCCTGGGATTTTCAAAAGTCTGGTTTAGGGCTAATATTGGTGTGGTTGCGTTCCTCGTCTCGCGATCTATGCGTTGGCGGTGACGGCGGTGCAAACGGGTGGCTTTTTGGCCTTGAATTGCCTTGAGAGCTCTCTCCTCTCTTCTCCAATGGCCGTTCTAGGGTTCTGAATATTCTAACCCTAAGTGACAACCTCAATATCAGATATAGTCCCTCTAATTTTCGTGGGTTTAATTACCCATATATGTAAAATGACTAAAATGCCCTCCCGGGTTACTAATTAGGCCTAAAAACGCCCCGAGACCCAAACTACACCCCCGGGTACACTTTTATGACTATCTCGACCCTTCCGGATGCGTTGGCGCACTCAAAATGACCATACGGGAAACTTATAAAATATTCACTTTTTATTTATCAAAATTTAGTCCCGACGCGACACGAGCACGTCCCGACTTAAATTTCTGAAATTGTCATTTAACTCACTCATGACATTCAATATAACCAATATAATATATTACTTTGCTCATTAGTAATATTCAACAAATTTTCCATAATTACTAACTCTCGTCACGTTAATAATTATAACATAATTAATTTTCGGATTTTTATTAAAATAATACACTCACATTAAATTTAATAAATCCCCAAATTAATATAGCATGAAAATACGGGATATTACACACTTCTCCCCTAATAACGGAATTTCATCCCGAAATTCGGAAAATAAGGCATACCTGGTAAAAACAACTCTGGATATCTCTCGCGCATATCTGCCTCGCGCTCCCAAGTGGATTCCTCCACATTATGATGCTCCCACTGGACCCGCACAAGTGGAACTATCTTCGACCTCAATCTCCTCTCACTATAGTCTAGGATAGCCACCGGTCTCTCCTCGTAAGAGCTATCAGGCTGTAAGTCGATCTCATCTATCGCAATGTGAGTATGGGCCATATCATCCCGAAGATATCGTCTCAACGACGAGATGTGGAATACATCGTGGATGCGATGTAAATGTTCTGGTAGTCCCAACCTGTATGCAATCGGCCCAATCCTCTCGATGATGGGAAATGGTCCCACGTACCTCGGAGCCAACTTCCCCTTCTTCCCGAACCTCATCACTCCCTTCATAGGAGATACACGCAATAACACTTGGTCCCCCACACTAAACTCCCGGAAGGACCGTTTCGCATCAACGTAGCTCTTCTACCTGTCCTGGGCTATCCGAATGCGACTCCTGATCATCTCAATCCTCGCGGAGGTCTCCTGAATCACCTCTCGTCCTAGCAACTTGTTATCCCCCACTTCGAGCCAACAAGTTGGAGAACGAAAAGGCCTGCCATACAAAGCCTCAAATGGAGCCATACCAATCGTAAACTGATAAGAGTTATTATAAGCAAACTCTACCAGTGGAAGATGTGGCTCCCAACCTCCTCCAAAATCCAGAGCACACATAGGTAGCATATCCTCTAACATCTGATTAGTATGCTCTGTCTGACCATCTGTCTGTGGGTGATAAGTTGAAATCAACCTCAACTCAGTACCCATAGCCTCCTGAAGGCTTTCCCAAAAACGTGACACGAAAATCTTGTCTCTATCTGACACAATATTCAAGGGCACCCCATGTAATCTGACAACCTCAGCAATGAACAACTGAGCATACTGACCCGTGGTATAGTCTGTTCGCACTGGCAGAAAATGAGCCACCTTGGTCAATCGGTCTATAATCACCCAGATAGAATCGTGGCCCCGCTGTGATGTAGGCAACCCTGTAATAAAATCCATGGAAATACTCTCCCACTTCCACGCGGGTACTTCCAATGGCTGAAGCGGTCCTGACGATTTCTGGTGGTCCACCTTTACCAGTTGGCAGGTAGAACACTTGGACACGAACTCGGCGATGTCCTTCTTCATCCCACTCCACCAGTATTGTCGCCTCATATCCCGGTACATCTTATCCCCTCCAGGATGCACCGCAAATCGGGACCCGTGAGATTGGGTCATCACTGCATGACGTAATTCATCGCCTTCAGGAACTACCAATCTCCCATTGAACCGCAAACCTCCATCGGAACTAACAAAATAGGACTCAGCGCCCTCGGCTAGAAGTCGCACAATCTGCTCTTGGCAAAACGGGTCTGTGGTCTGTGCCTGTATCACCCTCGTAACAATCTCGGGTGTGACTGACATCATGGATATGAAAGAACGTGCTACTGCGTCCTGGTGACCCAACTCCTTCCACTTTGCTTTCCAGACGTCCGCTACATCGTCTATCGGTCTACGGCTCAACGCATCAGAAACTACGTTGGCCTTCCCCGGATGATACTGTATGTCGAACTGGTAGTCCTTCACAAACTCTAGCCATCTGCGTTGACCCATATTCAACTCTCGCTGAGTGAACAGGTACTGCAACGACTTGTGGTCTGTGAACAAACGAAATTTCTCTCCCAACAAATAGTGCCTCCATATCCTCAATGCAAAGACGACCGCTGCTAACTCCAGGTTGTGGGTGGGGTAATTCTTCTAATGCGGCTTAAGATTGCGGGAGGCAAAATCTATAGCCTTCTCTTCCTACTGAGTACTCCCCCAAGTCCCCGTAAGGACGCATCGGTGTAAACCAGGTACTCCACACCCGGCTTTGGTAACGCAAGGACTGGCGCTGAAGTAAGCTTGTCTTTCAGCTCGTCAAAAGCCAACTGACAAGCGTCATCCCAAACATATGGTACCCCCTCGCGAGTCAGATTAGTCAATGGACCCGCTATTTTGGAGAATCCCCGAATGAATCTCCTGTAGTAACCAGCTAACCCCAAGAAACTACGCACTTCCATCGGTGTCGTGGGCTGTCCCCACTCCCTCACCGCTGACACTTTACTCGGGTCAACTGCTATCCCCTGCTCAGAAACAACATGCCCCAAGAACTGTACCTCTCGCAACCAGAATCCGCACTTCTTGTACTTAGCATACAACTGATGCTCTCGTAGAGTCTGAAGAACCTGCCTCAAGTGCTCGGCATGCTCCTCCTCGGAGTGTGAATATATCAAAATGTCATCTATGAAGACGATGACAAACTGATCCAAGAACTCTCTGAATACTAGGTTCATCAAGTCCATGAAAACGGCTGGAGTATTTGTGAGTCCGAACGGCATCACCCGGAACTCATAAGACCCATATCTCGTCAAGAAAGCAGTCTTCGAAACATCCTGCTCCCTAATACGCAGCTGATGGTACCCCGACCTCAGATCTATCTTCGAAAAGAAAGTTGCTCCCCTCAGCTGGTCCAATAGATCATCGATTCGAGGCAACAGATATTTATTCCGTGTCGTAATCTTGTACAGCTCCCGGTAGTCCACACACAAACTCAGTGAACCATCTCTCTTCTTTACAAACAAAACTGGAGCGACCCAAGGTGAGGTACTCCTGTGAATGAATCCCTGACCTAACAGCTACTCTATCTGATCTCGTAGCTCTCGCATCTCTGCCGGAGCCATACGATACAGTGCGCGTGCTATAGTTCTCGTACCTGGCAATAAATCTATGACAAAGTCTATCTCTCGACTGGGGGGTAGGCCTGGTATCTCCTGAAACACATCGGAATACTCTCGAAAAACTGGGATCGAATCTAATGGAATCACAACCTCCTTAGAGGTATCCTCCTCTATGTAATACAAATGAGCGGTCGAACCTCCCTCTGGGCGAGGCATCGCCACTACAAACATCTCTTACCCCGGAATGGCAAACACAATGCTCCCACCGAAGCAATCAATCATGGCTCTATAAGCTGCGAGCCAATCCATACCAATAATCACATCATTCTCGTGCATGTCTAAAACTAACATGTCTACAGGTAATACCAAGCTATCAATCTCTACCCCCACTCCCCGGCATATAAAGAAAATAAGGGACCCACTCCCCAATGGTGACTCTACACACGTCACTGTGCTCTCTGCTGTGGCTAACAACCCTAAGGCCTTCACAAAATGCGTAGCTATAAAACAATGCATTGCCCCCGTATCAAACAAAACTCGACCCATAGTACCATGGATAGGAAATATACCCTCAATCGCGGGTGGTGCCTGTGGAGCTGCTGCCTGGTGGACGTTATAGACACGTCCATACTATAATTGCCCCTGCTGCACTCGAGCTGTTGGAATGGCTGGTAGGACTGGCACCTGGGCTGGAGCTGGGAGGGCAGGTGGAAAAAGTGGTCTCTGTGGCTCATTACGGGCTCCCTGCTGCTGTGGGGCCCTATCGCCCTCTGGGAAATCCTGACGCCTATGGCCATGTTTACCGCACCCAAAACATCGGCCTTTGAAGTTACCTCCCCACTGACCCTGGTGTCCACGGCCCTGTTTGCAGTTACCTCCACGCCATTGGCCTTGTTGGCCCTGATGTGCACGCTGTTGGCCCTGATGGACCTGTTGTTGACCCTGCTGTCGGTGCTGGCCTTGCTGGCCCTGCTCATTAGGCTGGCCCTGCCTATAACCCCCATATCCCTGCCTGGAATCACCTGAACGGAATCGCTTAGCAGGGTCCCCCTGATGGAAACTCTGCTCCTGCTGACGAGTCTGTCCATGAGATGGTGCCCCACTGGCACTATTACCCCCGGCCATGCCCTGCTGGCTGGACTCTACTGCTCTCTTGCTTCCCTGAAGATGGAAGCGGTGATCCTGGCAATGTAGTAACGCTGCATTGAGTACATCAGTGAAAGTACTCAGAGATAAATTTCCAATAAGGTGCTGACGGATCCTCCAAGCTAACCCGTCGACAAACAACATAATCGTCTTACTCTTAGTAGGTGCCTCATCTGGCACAATGGTGAGAAGTCTCGTGAACTCCTCCTCATACTTAGCTACAGTAATATTCTCCTGCTTCAGATTTAGTAATTTCCGCCTCATCTCAGTCTGCACTGCGGGTGGAAAATACTTGCGGTCAAATCGCTCCCAGAACAACTGAATAGGGATCGTGTCCCTCTCCTCCAAAGTGGTAGTGGACTCCCACCACTGCAATGTGGCTCCCACCAGCTTAAAAGAAGCCAATAACTGCTTTTGCACATCAGTGCACTCATACATACGGAGGTGCCGCTGGATGTCTTTCTTCCATTGGCTAACTGTGACAATATCGGAGCTACCAGAAAACTCAGGGGGATGCGCTTTCTGAAAAGTATCCCAAACCCTCTCCCATGTAGATGGAAGCTGTGCTGGTACTGGCGCCACTGCCTGAACCTGGGGTGGAGTCTGCTGAACCACCGCTAGTGCGGCATTCACCGCCTGAGCAACAATGGCGGCTACTTCATTTGCATTCATTGTGCCTTGTGCCGGAACTGTTGGTTGTTCGGCCTGGGCACGCCTATCTTTCGGAGCACGTCTCGGAGGCATCTGAAATGTGAAGAAGTTTATTAGTCTACAGTTATTATCAGATCTCAAATAGCTGAAGACTTAAACGTAAAACAAGAGTACAACAATCCTAAAAATAGGGCTTTATAGCAATAACGTTAAGCTGAAAGCGAAAATAAGCCGTACAGATCCTATGGACACTAGAACCTGATGCTCTAATACCACCTGTGACACCCCGCCTAATTAAATACCGGGCGATTACTCCTTTATTAAATTAAATCAAGGTAAACAGTTGGTTCATTCTCAGCATCACTGTCGATAAAAATAAATTTTCCAATTTAACACCCTAAATAATTAAGCTAAGTGTCAAAACCATTTTCATACATACTTTCCAAATTTTATTTAAAGAAAAATCATTTATTTTATTAACAACATTTCAACAACTAAGAACCACACCACAATAAACCTGGAACACAATCCAATTAATATAAAACATTCGTCAATCGAATGTCAACATGCGAAATATAAAGTAACACAATTCAGACTGAATAAATCCCATAGTGACAATACTAGAAATAACTGAAATACAAATGTCCCAATAACAATGAAATAATGGAAAGGGCGATACATGCCCAATAAATGAGAATGCTAGAAGTGGAGTCAATAAAGGAAGCCGTCTACGCAAGTGACCTGCAACTCCCACCTAAGCTGTAGCACGTTCATTTCAAGGGATCCTAAGCAAGACGCCCCTATGGCTGGGCACCTGAAATATATACATATATATACAAGAGAGAGGGAGAAAAAGAAACGGGTCAGAGCCCGATAGTGTGTATGATTTAAAATTTGTTTAGCAAATATTTAAATTGATACATGCCAATGCAACAACATATTAGAGCGACACTCTCTTGAGAAATTCTCACCTCTCTTCTAATGTGCACGCCTATCGTATTAACCTTCCCAACGGTTTATCTTTTCATTTTATCCTACTAACCTTCCCAATAATTTAGCTTATCTTAACTTAATCATAAGATTTCAAAACCGAACAATATCATTGTTTAAAAAGAATACTTCCAATTAGCAGCACAACTCTCGTTTTAGCTTTATTAATTTATAAAGTTTCCCAGTGTCATATTATACTTTCACAAAACAAGTATTTACTATTTGAGCCATCAACCATGTCCTACTTATCAAATCACAGTAGGCAGTTTCAAATTTTCAAGTCTCATATATATATTAACTACTCGTATAATATATATAAAATAACAGCACCCCAAATAAAACTATGGTGCGTGCATACTTCTACAATCCAAACCCCATACCACTCATATCAAGGGGAATACAAATTCGAAATCACTCTCGAACTTTATTAACACATACACAAACAATATCGAGGCGAAGCATAGATTCCAAGTCTCTAAGAGGATGGCACATACTCGCGTCTCTTAGGACCGTCTGAACTATCAATTCGATAGCCTGTACCAAGGATATCTATCTTCTAGGGTACAAGTCAATATCCCCCATAAAGGTCCCATCGAGATAAGACTGTCCCAGCGCGGTAACCTCAAGGATAGCAAGTAGCGCGGTATGTTTTTCACATGTATATAATATATGTACACACAATCGTATAAATATACCACTTTTATCATATTAATATAGGTTACTCTCGTCACCCATAATTACAACATTTATCCTTAATTTCACATTATTAGTATTACGTATAAGGTTTCGTCTCTAACCTTAACTCGAAGGGTTTTCTCACTTATTACGTGACACTCGTGGACTCTATCCTTCCAAGTAGAAAATTCAGTAGGTATACCTCTATTCACTATCGTAGCTATTCGCCGTAATCTCTCACTTGAAATACGTAGTTTCATCGTTCATATATAATTATCCCAAGAGCAAAAATTCCCGTCTTATAATAAAGTTCCCAACACTTATTCATATGTCCTACTGGTCTTTCCTATCTCCCAAAACATTTTATTAAGAATACCCAAGAATTATTTCACGATAAATTTAATTTAGCTAATTAAACAAGGGAAAATAGGAGTCTGCCAGGAGGGGTCGATCGATCGAGGTCTGGGACTCGATCGATCGAAGCTCTATGCTCGATCGATCGATCAAGCAGGTATTTTGATTTCTGCAGAATCGCAGTTACGGGTTCTACCATCTATCTTCATCCAAATCCATATTTTTCAACTCCAAACGTCCCAAAAATTCTACTACTAACAGTATAACATTATACCAGATCTTTTCAACGTAAAGCATGTGTATTTCTATCATTAAACATGGATAATCAACCCAAAATCTTATCTAATCATCAAGAACCCTAGAGTTTTCTTAATCATGGTTTTTATCTGTTTTTACCAGAATTTCCTTCTAATACATCATCAAAATTTCGTGGGTTATTCTTCTACATCACAAAAGATTTCCAGAATAAGGTTTAAATCTTTACTACATGCAAATTCCTATCAAAATTTGGGTTTTCTTCCATATATTTCATCCCTAATCATTCCTAAACTAATATGGAAATTGCACCAACGAAATAGCAAGATAAACACTTGCCTGGGATTTTCAGAAGTCTGGTTTACGGCTGATATTGGTGTGGTTGCGTTCCTCGTCTCGCGATCTACGCGTTGGCGGTGACGGCGGTGCAAATGGGTGGCTTTTTGGCCTTGAATTGCCTTGAGAGCTCTCTCCTCTCTTCTCCAATGGCCGTTCTAGGGTTTTGAATATTCTAACCCTAAGTGACAACCTCAATATCAGATATAGTCCCTTTAATTTTCGTGGGTTTAATTACCCATAAATGTAAAATGACTAAAATGCCCTCCCGGGTTACTAATTAGGCCTAAAAATGCCTCGAGACCCAAACTACACCCCCGGGTACACTTTTATGACTATCTCGACCCTTCCGGACGCGTTGGCGCACTCAAAACGATCATACGAGCAACTTATAAAATATTCACTTTTTATTTATCAAAATTTAGTCCCGACGCGACACGAGCACGTCCCGACTTAAATTTCCGAAATTGTCATTTAACTCACTCATGACATTCAATATAACCAATATAATATATTACTTTGCTCATTAGTAATATTCAACAAATTTTCCATAATTACTAACTCTCGTCACGTTAATAATTATAACATAATTGATTTTCGGATTTTTATTAAAATAATACACTCACATTAAATTTAATAAATCCCCAAATTAATATAGCATGAAAATACGGGGTATTACATACTTCCCCCCTAATAACGGAATTTCGTCCCGAAATTCAGAAAATAAGGCATACCTGGTAAAAACAACTCTGGATATCTCTCGCGCATATCTGCCTCGCGCTCCTAAGTGGATTCCTCCACATTATGATGCTCCCACTCGACCCGCACAAGTGGAACTATCTTCGACCTCAATCTCCTCTCACTATAGTCTAGGATAGCCACCGGTCTCTCCTCGTAAGAGCTATCAGGCTGTAAGTCGATCTCATCTATCGCAATGTGAGTATGGGCCATATCATCCCGAAGATATCGTCTCAACGACGAGATGTGGAATACATCGTGGATGCGATGTTAATGTTCTGGCAGTCCCAACCTGTATGCAACCGGCCCAATCCTCTCGATGATGGGAAATGGTCCCACGTACCTCGGAGCCAACTTCCCCTTCTTCCCAAACCTCATCACTCCCTTCATAGGAGATACACGCAATAACACTTGGTCCCCCACACTAATCTCCCGGAAGGACCGTTTCGCATCGGCGTAGCTCTTCTGCCTGTCCTGGGCTATCCGAATGCGACTCCTGATCATCTCAATCCTCGCGGAGGTCTCCCGAATCACCTCTGGTCCTAGAAACTTGTTATCCCTCACTTCGAGCCAACAAGTTGGGGAACGACAAGGCCTGCCATACAAAACCTCAAATGGAGCCATACCAATCGTAAACTGATAAGAATTATTATAAGCAAACTCTACCAGTGGAAGATGTGGCTCCCAACCTCCTCCAAAATCCAGAACACACATACGTAGCATATCCTCTAACATCTGATTAGTACGCTCTGTCTGACCATCTGTCTGTGGGTGATAAGCTGAACTCAACCTCAACTCAGTACCCATAGCCTCCTGAAAGCTTTCCCAAAAACGTGACATGAAAATCTTGTCTCTATCTGACACAATATTCAGGGACACCCCATGTATTCTGACAACCTTAGCAATGAACAACTGAGCATACTGACCCGTGGTATAGTCTATTCGTACTGGCAGAAAATGAGCCACCTTGGTCAATCGGTCTACAATCACCCAGATAGAATCGTGGCCCCGCTGTGATGTAGGCAACCCTGTAATAAAATCCATGGAAATACTCTCCCACTTCCACGCGATTACTTCCAATGGCTAAAGCCTGACGGTTTCTGGTGGTCCACCTTTACCAGTTGGCAGGTAGAACACTTGGACACGAACTCGGTGATGTCCTTCTTCATCCCACTCCACCAGTATTGTCGCCTCGTATCCCGGTACATCTTATCCCCTCCAGGATGCACCGCAAACCGGGACCCATGAGATTGGGTCATCACTGCATGACGTAATTCATCCCCTTCAGGAACTACCAATCTCCCATTGAACCGCAAACCTCCATCGGAACTAACAGAATAGGACTCAGCGCCCTCGGCTAGAAGTCGCACAATCTGCTCTTGGAAAAACGGGTCTGTGGTCTGTGCCTATATCAGCCTCGTAAAAATCTCGGGTGTGACTGACATCACGGATATAAAAGAACGTGCTACTGCGTCCTGGTGACCCAACTCCTTCCACTTTGCTTTTCAGACGTCCGCTACATCGTCTACCGGTCTACGGCTCAACGCATCAGCAACTACGTTGGCCTTTCCCGGATGATACTGTATGTCGAACTGGTAGTCCTTCACAAACTCTAGCCATCTGCGCTGACGCATATTCAGCTCTCGCGGAGTGAACAGGTACTGCAACGACTTGTGGTCTGTGAACAAACGAAATTTCTCTCCCAATAAATAGTGCCTCCATATCCTCAATGCAAAGACGATCGCTAATAACTCCAGGTTGTGGGTGGGGTAATTCTTCTCATGCGGCTTAAGATTGCGGGAGGCAAAAGCTATAGCCTTCTCTTCCTGCTAAAGTACTCCCCCAAGTCCCCGTAAGGACGCATCGGTGTAAACCAGGTACTCCACACCCGACTTTGGTAACGCAAGGACTGGCGGTGAAGTAAGCTTGTCTTTCAGCTCGTCGAAAGCCAACTGACAAGCGTCATCCCAAACATATGGTACCCCTTTGCGAGTCAGATTGGTCAATGGACCCGCTATTTTGGAGAATCCCCGAATGAATCTCCTGTAGTAACCAACTAACCCCAAGAAACTACGCACTTCCGTCGGTGTCATGGGTTGTCCCCACTCCCTCACCGCTGACACTTTACTCGGGTCAACTGCTATCCCCTGCTCAGAAACAACATGCCCCAAGAACTGTACCTCTCGTAACCAGAATCCGCACTTCTTGTACTTAGCATATAACTGATGCTCTCGTAGAGTCTGAAGAACCTACCTCAAGTGCTCGGCATGCTCCTCCTCGGAGTGTGAATATATCAAAATGTTATCTATGAAGACGATGACAAACTGATCCAAGAACTCTCTGAATACTCGGTTCATCAAGTCCATGAAAAGGGCTGGAGCATTTGTGAGTCCGAACGGCATCACCCGGAACTCATAAGACCCATATCTCATCAAGAAAGCAGTCTTCGAAACATCCTGCTCCCTAATATGTAGCTGATGGTACCCCGACCTCAGATCTATCTTCGAAAAGAAAGTTGCTCCCCTCAGCTGGTCGAACAGATCATCGATTCGAGGCAACGGATATTTATTCCGTATCGTAATCTTGTTCAGCTCCCGGTGGTCCACACACAATCTCAGTGAACCATCTCTCTTCTTTACAAACAAAACTGGAGCGCCCCAAGGTGAGGTACTCCTGCGAATGAAGCCCTGACCTAACAGCTACTCTATCTGATCTCGTATCTCTCGCATCTCTGCCGGAGCCATACGATACGGTGCGCATGCTATAGGTCTCGTATCTGGCAATAAATCTATGACAAAGTCTATCTCTCTACTGGGGGGTAGGCCTGGTATCTCCTGAAACACATCGGAATACTCCCTGACAACTGGGATCGAATCTAAGGGAATCACAACCTCCTTAGAGGTATCCTCCTCTATGTAATACAAATGAGCGGTCGAACCTCCCTCTGGGCGAGGCATCGCCACTACAAACATCCCTTACCCCGGAATGGCAAAAACAATGCTCCCACCAAAGCAATAAATCATGGCTCTATAAGCTGCGAGCCAATCCATACCAATAATCACATCATTCTCGTGCATGTCTAAAACTAACATGTTTGCAGGTAATACCAAGATACCAATCTCTACCACCACTCCCCGGCATATAAAGAAAATAAGGGACCCACTCCCCAGTGGCGAGTCTACACACGTCACTGTGCTCTCTGCTGTGGCTAACAACCCTAAGGCCTTCGAAAAATGCGTAGCTATAAAACAATGCGTTGCCCCCGTATCAAACAAAACTCGACCCATAGTACCATGGATAGGAAACATACCCTCAATCGCGGGTGGTGCCTGTGGAGCTGCTGCCTGGTGGACGTTATAGACACGTCCATACTGTAATTGCCCCTGCTGCACTGGAGCTGCTGGAATGGCTGGTAGGGCTGGCACCTGGGCTGGAGCTGGGAGGGCAGGTGGAAAAGTGGTCTATGTGGCTCATTACGGGCTCCCTGCTGTTGTGGGGCCCTATCGCCCTCTGGGCAATCCTGACGCCTATGGCCATGTTTACCGCACCCAAAACATCGGCCTTTGAAGTTACCTCCCCTCTGACCCTGCTGTCCATGACCCTGTTGGCCGTTACCTCCACGCCACTGGCCTTGTTGGCCCTGATGTGCACGCTGTTGGCCCTGATGGACCTGTTGTTGACCCTGATGTCGGTGCTGGCCTTGCTGGCCCTGCTGATTAGGCTGGCCCTGCCTATAACCCCCATATCCCTGCCTGGAATCACCTGAACGGAATCGCTTAGCTGGGTCCCCCTGATGGGAACTCTGCTCGTGCTGACGAGTCTGTCCATGAGATGGTGCCCCACTGGCACTATTAGCCCCCGGCCCTGCCCTGCTGGCTGGACTCTACTGCTCTCTTGCTTCCCTGAAGATGGAAGCGGTGATCCTGGCAATGTAGTAAGGCTGCATTGAGTACATCAGTGAAAGTACTCAGAGATAAATTCCCAATAAGGTGCTAACGGATCCTCCAAGCTAACCCGTCGACAAACAACATAATCCTCTTACTCTCAGTAGGTGCCTCATATGGCACAATGGTGAGAAGTCTCGTGAACTCCTCCTCATACTTAGCTACAGTAAGATTCTCCTGCTTCAGATTTAGTAATTTCCGCCTCATCTCAGTCTGCACTGCGGGTGGAAAATACTTGCGGTCAAACCGCTCCCAGAACAACTGAATAGGGATCGTGTCCCTCTCCTCCAAAGTGGTAGTGGACTCCCACCACTGCAATGCGGCTCCCACCAGCTTAAAGGAAGCCAATAACTGCTTTGGCACATCAGTGCACTCATACATATGGAGGTGCCGCTGGATGTCTTTCTTCCATTGGCTAACTGTGACAATATCGAAGCTACCAGAGAACTCAGGGGGATGCGCTTTCTGAAAAGCATCCCAAACCCTCTCCCATGCAGATGGAAGCTGTGGTGGTACTGGCGCCACTGCCTGAACCTGGGGTGGAGCCTGCTGAACAACCGCTAGTGCGGCATTCACCGCCTGAGCAACAATGGCGGCTACTTCATTTGCATTCATTGTGCCTTGTGCCGGAACTGCTGGTTGTTCGTCCTGGGCACGCCTATATTATTATTATTTGTTGGTTATTCCATTTCTTCATTATGGTGAATGGTTATGTTATTCTTTCATAAATTCTTTTTCGGCATGATAACGAGACTTAATTTAAAATTTGACAACTTACTTTTAAATACTAGGTGGTTAGTAATTATAAACATGTTTTCGACAGTAATACTATTAACTGAGCCAACTTGGCATTTTGATTTAATTTAATAAAGGAGTAGCTACCCGGTATTTAATTAGTCGGGGTGTCACAAGAACTTAAAGAGATGGTCATATAAATTTAAATTAGTCGATATCACTGTTCTAAAAAACCCGCCTAGGCTCTGCCAAGGCGCGCCTAGGTTTAAGGCTTGGGAGAAACGCCCTGCCTTAAGTTTTTTAGTCCTTATTCTGGTAAAACCCTTAAGGCGCACTTTTTTCTAAAAATAACAATGCTTTAGTGAAACGATATCGCATTTTAATGAATTGTTTTACTAACCGGACCATTAACTCATTCAAAATAATCAAATAGTATTTTAATTTGTATATATTCAGACATATTTTTATAATATGTTCAATTTTAGTATTTTAATAGCCTTGTTATGATTAAAAAATATTAAAATATATTAAGAAGACCAACACGCCTTTTTATGCCCAAGACTCCGCTAGACTTCTAAGGCTTAAGGCTTGACCTTCACGCTTCGATCACGCTCCACGTTTTTTAGAACAGTGATATCGTTGTTTAGGTGTATCCTTAATTTTTGATATCAAATTAAGAAGTCAAATTTTTACAAAACAATCAAATTAAGAAGTCAAATTTTTGATATCAAACAACAATATGAGTATTGACGAACATTAAAATGAATGAAAGTTGTGAATTTTTCCAAAACGAATGCGTGTAAGTTGATTTTTCTTTACAAGTTTAGAATAAAAAGAAGAACACGATACAATATTAAAAATAATTAAAACATAAAAAGACATGTATAAGTAGAATGTGGGACAAGTTATTGAGATTTAATAGAACCACGGAACCCAGGGGGTGTGGTAGAGCGGTAGGGGCTCTTCCACCCTTAACCAAGTGTCGGGGGTTCGATTCCCGCCTTGGGTATGGAGCAGCCTTAAATCTCTGGGCCAGCTGTCCCACCCATAGAGGTGCCTACAATCAGCGAAGGGATTAGTCACTAAGTCGCTAGTGGATACCCTTGGTATAAACCAAAAAAAAAAAATAGAACCACGGTGTAGTACACAATTTGTTAATTGAGGAGTGTAAGAAAAGTAGATGTATGGGAGGAAAAAATGGTAATAAAAAGGCGAGAGAGTACGTGGCGTGGTGGGGTTGGAACCCCCAACCCAATAGATGGAAAACGCCAGAGACATGGCGGCAGACCAAGAAACTCACTGAATACTGACTCTCTCAAGGTCAAGACTCAAGTCAATTCTGAAATGAAAGCCATTCAATTTTTATAAACAGGAAGAAATCAGAAGCGATCCAACATCCCTGAAAACAGTCCTCGCCGGCGCCTCTACATTCCCCGTATGTCTACTTTCTATATTACATCAAATATATCTGTCCTTTTCTTTCCCCTTGCATTGATCCACGATATTTTACTTTCTCTCTGTTTGTGTTTGGATTGTAAAAATTTGAGTGATCCTTGTCATCTTATTTGTTCCCATATTGGCCGCATTGAGGGCATCATCGCATCGTAGGTCATTTCCAATATTTTTGGTCCATGCGTATGCTTCCTTATCAGTTGACGCGGTGAAATCGAAACTCAAAACACTTGGATTCTGAGGGCACACTTCAACGAGCTAATCCCAAAATCTTCCCCAATATCGGGAGTATATGACTAACTTTTTAAAAGGGAAGAAGTAATGCAGGAGCATAACCCTAATTTAGACATTGTAGTCTATAAAAGGCTTGTCGCCCTTACTATGTACTTAGTACATTTTTCATGAATGATATTATGAAAGAGATTTGAAAATCGTAGATTCTTTTAGGTTTTGTCATGCGCAAATGTTCTACTATATCCATAAATTGGGTATCGGGTCTAGGTTCAGATTTAGGTTCCCTTAATTGAGTAGATTGTTGTTGTGTGTAAATATGTTATAACGGTCTCGATGGCACTTAAGAAGAACATTTAAGTGAATAAAATGGAGAAGAGGATGTCGACGATGAAATGGAAAAGAGGATGTCAATGATGAAGGAGGCATTGAGTCTCCTTTAAGCGAGATTTATGGCTTCATCAAGGGTGGCAATTCGGGTTAGTCGTGTCATTTTTGAGTTGTGTTAATTTTTATTTGAGTATAAGTTTTGGGTAATCTTAAATCTATACAAGATAATCGTGTCAATTTCGGGTCGTTTCGAGTTATTACCATAAACGGGTTATCGTATCAAAAATTGCCAGCCCTCGCCACCAAGCGTGAGCCACCCCATCTCTACCCCTTGCCACTGCATCCCACATCGTTGACCCTGCCTCCTCGCGGCTATAAGTCACAAACCCTTGCAGCCCTCATCAACTTTATGGACAATTTAGCAAGATCTACCTAATTCACCGCAAACCTCGTGCCACCGCCTTTCATAAAAACCCGCCTCAAACCTATCGGTGCTCAAACCCACGTCAATTCAGCCATCTTTGAGCCACGTCGACCTCACCTTGAGCAACAAAGAGGAGTTTCTTTTAACGAACAAGATATGCCAACCCTAAGATATATCATTATCCCTTTGGAAGAACAGACATGCTTCATTTGATTTTCTCAAGGACACCTCATGAATGATTTGCCCACAGAAGTCTCCCATGAAGGGAAGGATCTTGCTATAAACACTGCAGACATTTGTGGATCGATGTCAGTGTCTCTTGAAATTCTTAATATTTCATCCGATGATGATGAGATCATGATGAGGGGAGTGATTCGAGGCTCCTTTAAAAGAGTCTTCATGGTGATTTACCAGTTGAAGTTCCTACATTTGATGATCACATGACCACAATGTATTGGCTAATTGACCTAATACTATTGAGAGTGTGTGAGTACAAAAACATTATGGGTGTCAAACGTGTGCTACTAGTAGCCACAAAACTGCAAAAGCTAGCTAAAGTGTAGTGGACCAACTTCATTGGAGATAAAACCCGAGAAGGGACATAGGCCCATTTTCTCAACTCAGCAAAAGGACTTTTCTTGCTTATTTGGGTTGGCTATAAGAATTAAATTTTGCATTTTGTTCTGTAAAGCAAAATGTCCTCGATTAAAACACATCATATCATGTCATTTTTTACAATCTCTCACCAATTAGATTAGGTGTGCCTATACCTTACCTTTACTATTATCAATATTAAGTAAATTAATTCTTCTCTACGATCATTTTTAAGTTTACGTTTTTAACGTTTCCAAACAATTTAAAGGAATTCCTCCCAATTTATCTTTTACGAGTTATGTTGATTTCTAATTTTCTACTTTCGAGTTTTATCTTTTACGAGTTATGTTGATTTCTAATTTTCTACTTTCGAGTTTTACCGGACATTTATGAGCATGTTGCTCCTTGGTTTCCCAAAACTATTTCCCATATAGCATGGGAGATCTAATAGTTGTCCTCTAAAACGTCTCCTTACTTTCGAAGGTGTGCATTTATCACGTAATACGCCAAGTAGCACTTCTCTACTGGATCCAACCTTATTCAATTATATGAGTATCATCATCACTCGTATTTTCATCTCTTTGGATGATTAGTCTAAACAACGAAGATGTTTAATTTAAAGTATCTCTTGATCCTAGTTTCACATCACCCCTTTTCGTTTTTCTATTGTTACGAAAATTGCACTCTACACACCCTGATTTATCTGTGCTTATCTAAAAAAATCTTATTTCTTAGGGTATCTTTAAACTCACAATCTATCATTAATCGTGTCTTAGTTCCACCCACTAAAATGATATTATTTGCAAATAAAATACATCACAACACCTCATTGATTTGTCCCATCAATTTATCCATGACAAGAGAAAAGAGACGGACCTACTTTAATTAAAAACTCGCTAGTTTCTCATGTTGTTCTAATTATAGCCATGGCACCATCAAATATATCATTAATCACACCATTGTATCTACTAGTAACTTTTTTACTTAAGAATCACCATATTATATCACTAGCTACTTCATCATACAACGTACGTCTTCTCCAAATCCCCAATGAAAATATTTATTTTCCTCTCTAATACCATTCTATTAATTTCTTCAATCGATAGATTTCTTCCCTTATTGACCTCCAAGTATAAACCCATACTGATTATCAAATATTGGTGTTTCCAATTTCACTGCTAAATCACTCGCTTCCAAAAATTAATTATACGACTCATTAATTGTACCATAATTTGAAAAACTTTATATATACCCTTTATTTTTTAAAAAGGTACTAAACACTCTTTCTCCATTGCCATTATATTTTTATTAAACAATTTTGTTAGCCAAGGCATTCCTTCCTCCCTAAACACTTCTAAACCTTAATAAGAATACCATTTATCCAAAAACCCTCCCCCTCCTATTTTCATAGATTTTCAGAGCAACTCTAACCTCCAATACGTTAATTCAATGAAAAAACCTAATTTCTCTAATCTCCTAAGTTCCTCCTGGCAAATCCACTCCCATTATCCACATTTAGTAACTTCTCAAAATATCGTTTTCAACTTTCCTTAAGCTCTTCATCAAGGACTAATACTCTTGAAATTTATCACATATAAAATACATTTAACTTTATTCAAATCTATTGTTTATATATCCTTAAGTTTTGCAAGCATATAAAGATCAATTTCCCATTTTTACTTTCCTAGTTTTGAATAAAGACCATCGTATGCCTTAAACTTAGCATCTCTTCTTGCTTTCTTAGATTCTTACTTATCACACTTGCATTTCTCAAAATATTCTTTGTCGTTTGCAATGGTCTTTTAGAAATGGAGAATTTTTATTATTCAAATGCAAAGGAATAACAATTCATCAAACGTAAAGTTCCAAAAGCAAATTAAGGAAGAGCTAACAATCCATCCAACAAAAACTTTTGTTCGGCCAAAAACTACTACCATTATCAACATCTACTCTATAACAACCTACCTTCAATTCAAAACAATTGTGAGATCAAATCCCAAAGACAACCAGTGAATTTAATTATTTCCCATACCCCTCAATACAATCTTATTTATCTTCAAATATATCGTTATTGCATTCATCCATGTTATCCAAAATGTTTTCAAGACCGCAACTTTCCATAAACAAAAAAGACTCATAACTCAATTCATTCAACTCCAAAGAAGTAAATATTGTGGTGTGAAAGGAACAACCCCCACCATATTAAAATTACAAATGGGACACCTCTACATCCCCATATCCAACTTTAAACCCCTCCATTGCACCGCACAACTTTAAACTCCATAACGACTTTCATCCATAAAAAATCTAGTAAAAACAATGTAAAAACAAATAATTCATATTTTCAACATCCGCCTTGCATAAACAACACTAAGAAAGGGAAGGATATGTGAAAGGTCTTCTCCTTTAACAAGTATTAACCTCTTCATGAACTACTAAATAAGCAAATAGTTTTTTACTTGCTATCGAATGCACGTTGCTTATATCACTTTAGAGGGTGCAAGAGAATTGAAGGATCATCACACGAAATTAAAATAGGACTTATAAGAAAACCCCTTACTCATCAAATTCCATTTCCTTATACATTATTCCCCCATACAAAGATTAGCTCCATTAATAAGCCCCGACAAAGAGATTAAACCTGAGATATTACTTTCATACAAATTTCTCTGAAAGGATAAAATCAAAAAGTCAAAAGTATATGAATCCAAAGAGGCAAGCAATGGAAGAATTTGTATTCAAAGAGTATATAAAATCCACACCAAACTCGATCTGTGTTGCCAAAAACTCCAAATCAGAAGGCACCATATTGATCCCCGCATTCACCTTTTACTCAAATTCCCATTTAGCCCCGTCACCTCACAAAAAAAAGGATAGCTAAGAAGAAAAAAATAGGGAATAATCAACAAAAATTACAAATGGCACACCTCTACATCCCCATAACCAACTTTAAACCCCTCTGTTGCACCGCGCAACCTTGCCTTGTTCATTATTCAACGTAAAGCATCGCTACTAGCATAAATAAAAAGTGGGGCATTAGGTCCCCTAGCCTAAGACCCTAGGCACCAACTGATGATAACCGAAATATTATCGGGGCTAAAACAACCCCAAATCCAACTTCTTTATTATCTAAGAAGCATTTTTTTCAATTACCAAATTCAAATTATTCTACTTAAGTGTAGGCTTTTTTGAAATCAACCTTTAACACTACCCCTTATTTCCCTCTCCATATACTCCATTATCTCGTTAGCAATCAAAACCAAGTCCAAAATTTAAATACTGCTTCCGAAATTATGACCACTGACACGTTAATTTATAACATTGTGTCCAATACATTGCGAAGGCTTGTGACCAACGTAATGGGCCTCAAGTCCTTAATCTTGACAAGATTCACAATCTTTACGTAAGTCTCATATAAACAAGTATTTATCACAATAACCCTCATAATGTCCGAACACTCCTTGTAAATCCATTTGGCCCTCGAGACATATCCCCACAACAACCCCAAATAGCCCTCATAATATCTTAAGTCTCAAACACCTCTCTAACCATTCCACTCTACCCAAAGCTATTTAACTCTATTTTACTCCATCAATCCTCACATCCTTATATCCTATTTTGCGTATAAATTTTCATAAAATCCCAAAACTCACTCAAAAATATATCGATTCCTTTTTCATAGTTTCCCAACACTCCTTGTAAACCCATTTGGTCCTTGAGACTTATCCCCACAACAACCATAAACAGCCATCATAATCTCTTAAATCTCAAATGCCTATCTAACCATTCCGCTCTACCCAAACCCATTTAACTCTATTTTACTCCAATCCTCACATCCTTATATTCCATTTCGAGTACAAATTTTCATTAAACAATAAAACTTCATCCACAGTCTCCTTCCGCTTAACAATAAAATCTCCATTCTCTTTTTCCAATTTATTCAAGGAATATATATATTTATAATTTGCTTCTTCCTAACTGTAGTATATAGGAGATAAAATAGAAGTTATTTCTTCATCTCCTGCCTTATTTCGGGATATGCCTCCATGAGTTCGTAATGGAGGTAATCATCTTTTGGGAAGGGAAGCCTTTCAACCTAATAAGTCATGTAAATCCACCTAAACGTTTTTTTCCACAAACTAAAGGAGTAAGATAGAGCTACAAAAAGATCCAATCTAAGACTTTCTTTTGTTTGACTGTACTTTGAAATATAAGGCAGGCAAAGATCAATGTAGTGGTTCTTTTGGGGTTATAGTTGATAGTTGGTTCTGAGCTCTCTCTCCCCTAAAGAATCGAACGCATAATCAACTTCTTCTTTTTTTGCATTAATTTGATCCCATTATTTGATCCATTTAACTTTTTTTATGCCATGATCTTTCTTCCTTAAGATGTTTTTTTTCCAGATCACACCCTTCTTTGTTCATTAATGTCATTTGTTATCAATATCTTTTATTTTTTTCGAAACTGAGCATCCTAACAAGAAGAAAATGATAAGATGTAAACCTATGCCTTATTACTTGTCTCACACCCGTAAATCCGCGGGAAACAAAAATCTATCAAGTTTAAAAAATAATAAAAATTCTTATATAGAAAATAAAATATGTAAAACGCGCATACTACAAGTGACAGCCTAACCTCAATTTCTCTAATGCCCACCTAACTAAGTTACAATCCGCACCCATGCACAAACTGGTCTATATAAACCATATATCCCCTCCAATTCCTCCCAGAACCCATCTTTACTTTTAAGTTCCAGTACCTAGATTTGTAGGTTAATCGTCTCCTTCTCAGCTCGTAATCTTCTTATGGTTTATTTCCAGGACCATTATCCAATGCTGTGAGGCTAGAATCTCTCACCAAATAACTTCACATTATTCAATTACTTTTCTAGTAATGAAAAAGTCTATTTTGACTTTTGTTTGTTCCACTTTTGAAAGTTATTAAATGTTCAACCTTTTTAAAATATATATTTACCAATACAAGATTATAAGCCATCTAAGATAAACTTCCCACCATCATTGCTATCTCCAAACCATATCCTCCATGCACCTTCTCACGTCTTCCCATATAGATTTAATCACTTAAGGGTATTTCTTGAATTAACTCATCCATTTGTCCTCAAAATTGTATTAAGGTGCATAAGCATTAACAATATTGATTATATTTTCATATAATCCAAGTTTTACTCATATTATTTTATCGCCTTTTCCAAGGTTCTTATCTACTATTATTCCAACTTTGATCATATGCCTATGTTTCCTTGTATTATTAAATTGAAACATGTATGTCTATCTCGTCCATGTCAAAATCTTTATATTCCAAGTCATTGAACCTAAGTCTATCATGATCTACCTTATTGACCCCCACGTGTCATGCAAGAACCCTTGGAAAGCAAACACAACCTATTTTCTTGCATCTAATGACTCCACCAATCCCTCTTTTTTGGTGAGATTAAATGAAGCAATTCAGTTTTCATGCAATTGAGCTGCCTTGTGGGAGAGTGCAGGTTGTGTAGCGTGCTATCGAGTATACCATTAAAGTGAAGGATTACTCCAAGAGAGTTGAAGTGGAGAATCACCCTTAAGGCATTATTCAGCTAAGTTTGTTGATAACACTTGCACTCCGACCACATTCAAGTGTTTTGAATTCATCCGGTTTACGCATTGAGACACAAAGTGTCCCAATAAGGCCAACAAGATGTGTTCACCACGAGCATATTCCAACTAAGGACGCATGACTTTCCAGTTTGAGTTTGTGGTCAAACTCTTCTTTAGGATATGATATGATGTAAATAAGAGGGTTTATGTGTAATTAATTTTTGTCCAATTCACATATTCCCTTTCCTTTTACCATATATCGATAATAATCTAATTTTTAGACATGAATAAAATAGGATCTTCCCTTTACATTTAGCCCTTTGTAAGATTTCATAGAGGACTAAGTTGTCTTATAATAATGATAAATCTTGGCAATTATTCATATTTTGATAATGAGATTTTAGTAATGTTGGGGTTTACTAATTTTGTTCTACTGAAAGGGTTACATCACAATCATTGTAAGAGGATAGGTGGTAGTGGCGGCCATAAAAATCGTAAGGATTGTGGGGATGGTCATAGTGGTTGTGGGGTGCTCTTAGCAATCATGGCACTAGAGGTGGAGGTGGTTATGAGAATGGCCATGAGGGTTGTCCCGTCCATGGGAGTGTTTGTGGCGTGGAGGGTGGTCGTGGTGGTATAGGTCACAATAGTGGTTGTGGTGGTGATGGTAGTAGTGGTTATCGTGGGACTAGGAGTGATGGTGGTGGATGTGGTAGTGGTAGCGGTAGCAGTAATGGTAGTGGTAGTGGGTGTGGTAATGGTGGACATACTCGTAGTGTTGGTGGACTAGTGGTATGGATGGCAGAGAGTGGAGGTGGGGGTCATGGGGATCGTAGGGGTGGGATCAAGGGTGTCCATGGGGGTGAGGGAGGGGGGTGGGGATGGGCATGGAGGAAAGGATCATGGGGTTAGGAGGGCCATGGAGGTAGCGGCAATGGGAGTGAAAGTGACGATAATGGTAGTGCCCTTAGCATGGTTCAAAGTATCGGCCGAGTTGACTCGGTATCGGCCGAGGCAACTCGGAATCGGAGGGTACCGATCTAATACCGAGAGACGTTTAAAAAAAAACACTGAATCGGCCGAGACAACCGCGATATCTCCCGAGACAACCGATTCCGAGACGCCTCGCCGCGATATCGACCGAGACAACCGCGTTATCGGCCGAGACAACCGATTCAAACGATATTGTCATATTTTGTTTTATTTTTTTATAGAACTTTTATCTTTTACCATATTTCTTCGTTGTTGAAAATATATTGTAACATTTACAGAATAGTATTACTTTTTCAAAAGTATTAACATTAATTTTTTAAAACATAAAACTCTTTTTTTTTTAAATGACTCTACTAAAAAAAAATATAAATCTTTTAAAAAGTAGTACTCTTTTTTTTTTAAATGACTCTACTAAAACTCTTTTTTCAAAGAAATGTTATTTTTTTACAAAAAATATTCAAATCTTTTATAAACAATATATAATGTACATTTATGTTTGTTAAAAAATTTACATTTCTGTACAAATGTTATTTTGTTAAAAAAAATGTACATATTTGTAAAAAAATATATATTTGTACATATTTGTAAAAAAAAGTGTACATATTTGTAAAAATATATATATTTTTGTTAAAAAAAATGTACATTTTTGTGAAAATGTCCTTTTGTACGTTTTTGTAAAAAATGTTCTTTTGTACGTTTTTATAAAAATGTAAAAAAAAATATACATATTTGTTAAAAAAATGTACATTTTTGTAACAATGTTCTTTTGTACGTTTTTGTAAAAATGTAAAATAATATACACTGTTAAAACAAAATGTACATTTTTGTTTTTCAATATTATTATTGGTTTACTATGCAATATTGAATCTGACAACTCTGTCGCGCTTCAGTATAACCAATTCTACAATGCATTGCATATTGAATGATGGGTTTGAATGTATCTCATTGGTCCACATTGTTAATCTTATTTTTTTTAAAGTTTATATATTTTTTCTGGAATTTTTTGCGCTCTCTAAATAGCGTATATTTGCGTATCGCCCGATACCGCGACCGATACCGCGACCGAGTTGAAAATCGGGTGTCCGATACCGGGACCGATACCGAGACTTTGAACCATGGCCCTTAGGGTAGGGATCGTGGGAGTGGGAGTGGGAGATAGAACTGTGGAAGTGCGGGTGGATGTCAAGATCATAGAGGTGGGGGTGCTTGTGGAGGTCGGGTGGGAGTCATAGGGGCGCCAGTGGGTGCGGGACTAGGTATGGAGGTGGGAATGGGGGTAGGGGTGGGGATGGGGGTCGTGGGAGTGGGAGTGGAAAAAAGGGTTATGGGAATGGGGATGGGGGTTATGGGAGATGTGGGGGTAGAGATGGAGGTGGAGGTATGGGTGGGGTGGGTGTGAAGGTGGCGATCGTGGGGATGCGTGTGAGGGTGGAGATGCGGCTAGAAGTGAGAGTCCTCGGGGTAGGAATATGGGTAGAGGGGATGGGTATGGAGGTAAGGGTATAGATATAGGTGGGGGTGGGTGGGGGTGTGGGCAGGATGGAGGTTCCAATCCACCGCTCAGCACTAATCCATTTATAGGATAAAGATCTCATGGGGGTAGGGGAAGGGGTGGAGGTGGGGGCGAGTTGAGGGCTGCGATGGGGTCAGGGTCGAGGTGGGGATGAGGCTGTCCACCTTTATTCTCACCCCGATCTACACCTCGGCACCTTGAAATTTGTAGGGTAAAGGTCTCGTGGGGTTGGGCCAGGGTCGTGGCGGTGAAAGTGAGAACCACGGGATGGGGAAGGGGGAAGTGGGGATGGGGAAGGGGAAGGGGGTAAGAGTAGAGGTTGTGCGAGTGGAGGTAGGAGCCGTGGGGGGCGCGGGGGTAGCAGTGGCACCTTTCCAATCTCCAACCTACAAAAGCATAAAGTTTTTCAGTATTTATGCAACACAAACATCAAAAAATTGTATTATGGAATTATATAATAGATATAATAAACTGGTAAAGACAATTAACAAACAAATATGCACACTCCAGAATATAATATGGTGGTAGGGCAGATATATGACCTAATAAACACAACATACCCTCATATGTAATATTTTGGTGTCATCATACTCATTGTATATAGAACTGACATATATAACAATGTTTGGGTGGTAATAATGATATACAGTCCAACAACATGAAAATAAACAAAAACAAAAACTTCAAATCCAAATTTTAATCCAAATCCAAATCCAAATATTTCCCAACCCAACATCACTTTTCAACCATTCACAATCAATGAAAATTCACTTTAACTTAATCCACACATCAAAAATCAAACCAAATCAAGGTCAAAATCGAAAACAAAAAGCACCGACATAAAACCTACGAAATCTAAATGTAATTGAGGTGCAACAACAAACTAAATCATACTCAGATTAATCAACCCTACCATATCAATAACCAAAAACACAACAAGTACATCTCATATAACAAGCAATAAACAAACAAAAACCTAAAAAACTTAAATTAAAGAGTAATTCTAGCACGACACATAATTCCGATATATTTTTTGTGACATACCGACATGTCACATCCGCATTAGTCGATGTCCATGGTCCACTCATTATCCTTTAATACACCAACTATTGCAAACTGTGTTACACAAAATGCGTCGGAATTCTATGTCGATATAGAATTACAGTATAAATTTACAAAACTAAATACTTACATATACACATAAATCACATGAAAATAAACAGAAACATAAACTTCAAATCCAAATATCTCTTAAGCTAACTTCATTTTCACCATTTACAATCAATCAAAACTCGGTTAACTACAACCACATGTCAGAAACTAAACCAAATCAAAGTCAAAATCGGAGCCAAAACAAACCTGCGAAGTAGAGGGTGGGGTCCTGGGGGAGCCCGTAAGGGTAGGAATCGTGTGAGCGTAGGTGGGAGTTGTGGGGGTCTTGTAGTGTGACAGAGGCACCTTTCCAATATCCAACCTACAAAAGTATAATGTTTTTAGTAATTAGGCAACACAAACATCAAAATTTCGTATACTTGTATTATGTAATACATATAACAAACTGGTAAAGACAATTAAGAAACAAAAATATACACTCTAGAATATAATATAGTGGCAGAGTAGATATATGACCTAACAAACACAACACACCCTCATATATAACACTCGCTATGTATAGACCGGCATATAAGCATGTTTGGGTGGTTATAATGATAGTACACAGTTGAATAACATGAAAATAAACAAAAACTTCAAATCCAAATCCAAACCCAAATATTTCCCAACCCACAATCGTTTGTCAACCATTCAAAATCAACCGAAACTCACATAACTTAATCCACAAATCAAAAGCCATACCAAATCAAGGTCAAAACACCGATAAAAAACATAAAAATCTGAATCTAATTGAAATCCAACAACTTAACTAAACATACTCAGATCACCAAGCTCTACCTTCTCACTAATCAAAAACATATAAAATTCATCTTATATAACAAATCAAAAACTAAACAAAAACATAAACTAAAGAGTATTTCTAGCCCGACACATAATTCCGACACATTTTTTGTGGCCCAGTGTCGTGTCGCGTCCCCATTGGTCGATGTCCAGGGTATACCCGTATTCATTTAACACACCAACTATTGCGAGCACGACGCGTCACCGTATCACACAAAATGCGTCGGAATTCTATGTCGATCAAGAATTGCAGTATGAAACCTTTAATTTACGAATGAAATACTTATATATACACATAAACAACATGAAAACAAACACATACAGAAACCTGAAATCCAAATATCTCCCAAATTAACTTCATTTCCACCATTTACAATCAATCAAAACTCAAACTCAACATGAAAACAAACACATACAGAAACCTGAAATCCAAATATCTCCCAAATTAACTTCATTTCCACCATTTACAATCAATCAAAACTCAAACTCAGTTAACTATAACCACACGTCAAAAACTAAACCAAACCAAGGTAAAAATCGAAGCCAAAACACACCTGCAGAGTAGAGGGAGGGGTCTTGGGGGAGCACGCCGGGTTAGGGGTCATGCAAGTGAAGGTGGGAGTCGTGGGGGTCGTGGTTATGACATTGGGATCTTGCCAATCTCTAACCTACAAAATATGAAAGTTTTTAGTAATTATGCGACACAAACACCAAAATTTTGTATACTTGAATTATATAGTACATATAACAAACTACAGAGAATTAACAAAAAAAAGTGCACACTTTAGAATATAATATCGTGGCAGGATAGATGTAAGACCTAACAAACATCAAATATAAAATTTTGTTGATAACAAAATTTTATATTTGATGTTTGTTAGGTCTTACATCTATCCTGCCACGATATTACATCTATCCTGCCACTATGTGAAGACTAGACTGACATATAACCATTTTTGGGTGGTGATAATGATATATACAGTTACACAACATGAAAATAAACAAAAACAAAAAGTCAAATCCAAATCCAAATCCAAATATTTCCCAACCCACCATCATTTTTCAACCATTTACAACCAACCAAAACTCACTAAACTTAATCCACACATAAAAGTCCAATCCAAATAAAGGTCAAAATTGGAGCCAAAACACCGATCTAAAATCAACAAACCCTATGTTACCACTAACCAAAAACACATAAAACGCATTTCATATAACAAATAAAAAAAACATAAATTAAAGAGTATTGGTCCCAACCCATAATTCCGACACATATTTTGTGACATATCGACATGTCGCGTCCGCATCAGTCGATGTCCATGTCGACGCATTATCATTTCACATACCAACCATAACAAGCACGGTGCGTCACTCTGTTACAGAAAATGGGTTGGAATTCTGTGTCAATCTAGAATTACATTACAAAATTTTAAATTTACGAACTAAGTACTTAAATATACACATAAACCACATGATAATAAATAGAAACAGAAACTTCAATTTCAAAAATCTCCCAAGTTAACTCCATTTCCACCATTTACAATAAATCAAAACTCATTTATTTATTCATAATCACACGTCAAAAACTAAACCAAATCAAGGTCAAAATCGGAGCCAAAACAGACAGAAGAGCATGGGGTCTTGGGGGAGCCCGTGGGGGTAGGGGTCGTGCAAGTGAAGGTGGAAGTCGAGTCGCAGGTGTGACAGTGGCACGTTGCCAATCTCCAACCTACAAAAGTTTTAATGTTTTTTAGTAACTATGCAACGCAAACATCAAAATTTTGTATTCTGCCATTATATAATATACACAACAAACTGGTACAGACAATTAATAAATAAAAATGCACATTATAGAATAGAATATAATGGTAAGTAGATAGGGTTGTCAAAGGACTGGACTCGGACCCGATCTGGATCCGATCCTTTTACTCGGATCTGGATCATATTTTAAAATCCGATTACCCGTTTACCCGGTTTTCTGATTATTAAATGGATCGGATATGGATCTAGTCTAATCCGATCCGTTAAGGACCTGATCCGATTAAATATGACATCTATAAATTTATATATTTATTAATATATCTATATCTATATAATATATAAGTATTATATGTATAAATATATATAGATGAAAGTAATATATGCTTTATTTATACGAATCATACACTATAATAAATTATAAAATATTTTAATCTAAGATTAAATAATAAAGAATTGAAATGAAATAAAAATTAAAAATAAATGTATATATATGGCCAAACACGGATCTGGACTCGATCAGATTCAATATTATACGGATCCGGATCTGTATCCAATATTCTAGATCCGATTAAGACCCGATCTGAATCCGAATCCGATTAAGTTCTCACTAAACGAATATGGATCGTCCTAGATTCAGTCCGGACCCGACCCGTAGACAGGCCTATGAGTAGATATTTGACCTAATAAACAACAAATATAACATTTTTCTATCATACTCGCTATCTAAAAAATTTGAATCTACATACAATACGTAAGAAATAATTGCCACAAGGAACACAATAAATATTGTTTCCCGACACCAATTTCATATGAAAAGTGCAATTTTGAGTGGGGGGGGGGGGGGGGGAACTAAACATCTATGAGCATTTTTTATAACCCTGAACCTCCACATGAATGAGCCCTTTGGACTCCCACATGCGTAGCATTGAAGTTTCCTCATCAATTATCCCGATTTAATTTTTTTAAGTTTTCACAACCCAATTTCAGATGCATTAGCATTTACCAGCGCACATAAAAACTATAAGCATATTGGATCTTTGATGGTTATTGATCCTTTAACCCAATAGTTATTTCAAATGATTTTTTAGTGGGTGAAGAAATGTTAGAAGCGTATAGGTGCATTGATGTTTCCTAATCCATTACCCAATAAGTCATTTTAAATAATTATGGGAATTTTCAATTAGTGAAAAATACTAGAGCATAGTGGTGGAATGATGTTTCCCAATCCTCTTTTCCCAATATATTATTTAATTTTTGTCAAAAAAGGGCACAATGAAAGTAAAATATATTGATATAGAACGATCAGTTTTATATTACCTTGGCATGTTTTACATAAGGCCTCCTCGAAATGGTGTCACTTGCATCTTCTTGTCTCTTGCGTAAGAATCGCGATAACCACACAACATAAGCTGCTTAATTAACAAAATAGCAATGTTACTCTTCCCGTAAAAAACAAACAGATTAAAATGAGGTATTAGTTGATTATTTTTATCGGAAATAAAGAGGGTATTCAATATAAGCATGCACCTCATGAATTTTTTTATTGGAAATAAAGAGGGGATTCAACTATTATCGGAAATCGATAGCTTTCAAGGTCTCCAAACCCTCTTCTTTGACACAATCGTTCGAGGCACTCGTGGTGATAGGCGTGGTAGTGGCGGTCGTTGGGGCCGGTGGGATAGTAGAGGAGGTCGTGAAGATGGTGGTGGAGGTCGAGGGGATAGGGCTGATAGTGGCGGGCGAGGGATGGGAACGACCATTGTGGTCATAGGGGTGGTCGTCGAGGAGGCTGAAGGTGTGGTCGTGGAGGTCGTGGTAATAGTTGTGAGGGTGGGAGTGCCAGCTATCATGGTAGTCAATGGCAGTCCTGAGCGTGGTGATAGGAGTGGCTGACGTGGGGAGATAATGGGGGAAGTAGGGAGAGGAATGACTGTGGGGCAGGTCAACGTGGTCGTGGGGGTGGGAGTGGTGATAATGGTGGGAGTGGCAGACGTGGTGGATGGTAATAGCAATCGTGAGGGTCGTCGTGGTGGTAATGATAACCATGATGATGGTCGTGACAATCGTCGTGCTATTGGCGCTACTAGTCGTGGGAGTGGGGCTCGAGGTCGTGGTGGATGTGAGGTGATAGTGGTGGTCATGGGGGTGGAAGTGACGGTGGTCGTGGGGATGGGCGTGGTCGTCGTGGTGAGAGGGGTGGTAGTGGTAGTAGATGGGGTCATCGCAATGGGAATAGGGGCACTAGGAATAGCGCTAGTGACAGTAGTAACGCGAGTATCGGTGGTAGTGGGGGTGGGGGTGGGGGTGGGGGTAGGGGTAATGGGTGATGCTATGAGGGTGAGAGGAGTCATGGCGGTCGTGGTTGTAGATGTCAAAAGAGTGGTAGTAGCAGTGGGAGTAGCGGTGGTGATGGGGGTAGTGCGGGTAGTGGGGGACACTGTGAGGATGGAAGGGGTAATGGCGGCCATGGTAGTGGGGGTCAGAGCAGTGGTGGTGGCCATGGTAACGGGGGACGCAGACAGGGTGGAAGGGGTAATGGCAGTCGTGGTAGAAGTAGGGGTCATAAGAGTGATAGTGATAGTGCGAGTAGCTGTGGTGATGGTCATAGTGGGGATAATGGGTGACACAATAAGGGTGGGAGGGGTAATGGTTGTCGTGGAAGTAGTGGGGGGTCATAGCAGTGGCGATGGTGATGGTGGCGGTTGTAGCAGTGGTGATGGTGGAAACAGGGGTAGTGTGTGATGCAGCGAGGGTGGGAGCGGTAATTGCTATAGTGGAAGTAGTGGGAGTCATAGCAGTGGCACTGGCGGTGATGATGGTGGTGGTAGGAGTAGTGGGGGATGCAATGAAGGTGAGTGGGGTAATGGTGGTCATGATAGTAGTGGGGGTTAGCAGTGGTAGAGGGTGATGCAATAAGGGTGGAAGGGGTAATGATGGTCATGGTAGAAATGGGGGTCATAGCAGTGGTAGTGGTAGTGATGGTGGTCAAGGTAATGGGGGTCATAGCAATGGTGGTGGTCATAGTAATGGGGTACGCAGTGACAGTTGAAGGGGTAATGGCAGTCGTGCTAGAAGTAGGGGTCATAAGAGTGGTAGTGACAGTGGGAGTAGGGTGGTGATGGTCATTGTGGGGGTAGTGGGTAACAGTGAGGGTGGGAGGGGTAATGGTAGTCGTGGAGGTAGAGGGAGTCATAGCAGTGGCGATGGTAATGGTGGTGGGAGTAGCAATGGTGATGGTGGAAGTGGGGGTAGTGTGAGACGCAGTGAAGGTGGGAGGGGTAATGGTGGTAGTTGAAGTAGTGGAGGTCATAGCAGTGGGAGTGGCAGTCATGATGGTGGTGATCGAGGTAGTGGGGGATATAGTGAGGGTGAGAGGGGTAATGGCAGTCATGATAATAGGGGGAGTCATAGCAGTGGTAGTGGGGGTAGTGGTGGGCGTAGGTGTAGGGGTGGGAGTGACTGTAGGAATGCTAGTGGGGATGGTAGTGGTTGTGGGGTAGTAATGGCGGTCAAAGTGGTAGTGACCATGGGGGTGTGGGTGGTAGTGGTCATGAGGGTGGTGCTGATGGTCGTCGTCAGGGAGGCCATGGGGTCATCGCAGTGGTAGTGGCAATGGCAGTGGGAGTGGGGGTCGTAGTGAGGGTGGCAGCCACAAACCAGTCTATGAACTCCATGCTCCTGAATCAAAAATTAACTAGATAACTTACAACAACAATAACAAAGAACTGATAACTAAAACTTAACAATTAAAAAAATATAAAGATTTACTAGATTATTATACACAGGTGAGAACAAAAAAAGGATACATAATGCACTGCGACACTTTCATTTGATTAAAATACATAAAGAAAAACAAAGTAGCAGAATTGATGGAAGGCTTAGATTACACACAAACATTTTAAATTTTTATTCAGCACTGTTTTTTAAAACAAGGGTAAAACTGTAATTTGCATTCACGGTTACATAGGCTCGCCTTATCATTAGGATACCGACAAGATAAGAATACAAAGCAATTGATAACTATCGGGACTGATGATATAAGAAAAATCTAAAAAATAAAATAAAAATAAAAAAATAGTTATGGGATCTAATTTTGTTTTGAAATTTGATGTAGATAATGTCAGTAAAAAAAAATCACAATCAGAGGAACGAGAACTTAAGAGAGGGGGGGGGGGGGGAAGATAGGTGGGATTAAAGATACGAATCACTCACACCCACCCCCAGTGAAGGGTAAGAACATCATATTCCAAGTATTAGTCCTTTTTGGCTTCCACATAGAGTGCATCATTTAAAAATGAGACCTAAATTAGGCCTTAATTCCATTTAAAATGTGATTTAATAGGATTATATGCCTAACTAAATCAGTAGTTTCATTTGCTCACAAGTTACCCTAAACTTCATAGTCTTCATTCAAGTGCACCAAGTCTAAAAGAAAACCAAAAACCAAAAACCAAATAAAGTTGTATAACTACACTAATTACGTGAATCTCAATTGCATTATAATTCGACTAGAGTACAATACTCTAACAAATTGTCAAAAACAGAAACTTAAGCTTTAAACAGTCAACATTCTTCTGAACTTGATTCACTAAGTACACATTTAGATATTATAAACAAATATGCATATTGATGTATCACATTTTTTATCATCTTCTTCCTATTTCAATGGCATGGAGAATGATTACCACCTTTTGTCATTGTAATACAGCATTTTGGGACTTTAATATAAAGTGCAATTTGGATATTTTGTGAAAAATTGGTGTAAAAAATGTTCTTCAGTGAGATGGAATCGAAAGGAGATGGGCAAGAAGAGTGGTTGACCTCACCGTATTAGGTGTTGCAGCGTATATCGGGGGGGGGGGGGGGGGGGAGGGGGCAGTGAAACATTGAAACAATATGGGATTGGGGCATAGAGGCACTCGAAGTGAAGTAGTACATAGACGTGATAACAGTTTTTAGAGATTTAAGTCTCAGGTGCAAAGGACTTTTTGATGGATGGCAATTCGCGTGACCAAAGCTGGCCTTCGAGTTTCGATCCTGAAATTTTGGCTAATTAGAAATGACTAACAATTTCACTCAAAAGCCTTGGTATGCTTAGACCTGTCAATGGGTCGTGTTGGGTCGTGTTCACTTCATGTGATAATGTATTCGTGTCAAAAAAATCCTCAACCCACACACGACCCATTAACAAATCGGTTCCAAATAACAAAATATAACCCAAACATCTAATGCTAACGGGTCACCCGACCCAAACCGTTAAGACCCGTTAAGTAACCTAAATTCTCCATTAAAACATACTATATCGGATTCCTACATCCTAAATTCCAAATGTTAATAATAATAGGATCCTAACAACAAAATGTTTTGTGCCCAAATTTATATATATAACAAATATTACCAATTGTATCAAAGATAAGTTATCAACAAAGAGTTGGGGTAATATTAACGGGTTTTAATAAGTATGAACAGGTCTAACCGGGTGTATCAAAATTTTCAAATTCGAATCATTATCTTAACAGGTGTATCGTGTTGACCCAGTATTGACTCAAACCCGATAAGCCAAAACCCACTAACTTATAATTTAGTATTGTTTAGTGTCATGAAATCGTACCGTATGTCATTTTGACACGTCTAGGTATGCTACCTTCTGTCTCTATCGGTGGGTGGGTGTTAGTGGAAGTGTAATGACTACATACATTTGTATAACTAAGAACTCTTGACTATATTGAATTAGTTATTTTGCAGTTCTTTTAGCACTCTAGCACATTGCATATTGCGGTTTTATGATAATCTTGATTGAAGATGACATAAAAATAGAAAGGATTTATATCATGTTGTGGAAGATGAATATATATATATATATATATATATATATATATATATATATGTTTATGTGGATATGTACCTATGTAGAAAAATCAAATTTGAAATATTTTTAATTGATAAGTAACAATGAGTGGTATGGAGATTGCCTTCAGACATAAAGCTAAGCTTTCTTCTATCAAAGATGTTAAGATCTAGTTAGTCTCGATTCTAAACATCACAAAAGAGGCTTGACTTATTGCGCGGAACACTTTGATCAATTGTCAAAACAAAAATTCTAGTTCGAAGCAATCAGCATTCTACTATATTTGATTTACTAAATACACATTTAGGCTTTTAAATTAACACGTATATTGATGTCAGACATTTTTTTTTAAAAATAGCAACCATATAGACTTGAAATAGTTTGACCAATTTTTTTAAAATAGCAAAAAAAATCATTTTGATCTATTTTTTTATGGCCCCCTGAAATGTTTAAATACCATAAAGAGAGAGATATAGACAGACAGAAAGAGAGAGAGAGGGAGATATAAGTAACATACCATCCAAAGGAATGCAAGGGTGTGAAATGGTGAAGCTCAAGCTCCTAGAACTCAACATTGTGTACGTGCAAAGAGCTTCCTTGGTCGGAAAGTTCAAACGTGCAGACATACGAGAGTCTTGACGCGATGAACCGTAAAGATAACAAACAAGAGAAAATTGACATCTACGAGGAGGGTTACAAAGCCGGTGGCGAAGTCTTTCTTATAGGGTATATCATCGGTCACATATCTCAAGCCATGTATAGGAAGTTGTTGGGTGGCATGAGGCACGTAACCATCTTGAAAGTCATCACTGTGGCAGTAGTCCATCTTGTGAGGCTTGGCGGCTAAATCATAGGCGAAAACTTCGTCTGAGTGGCTCCGACCTCTAAAGACACACTAATACATCTTGTTTCCAACAACATCTGCATTCGAAACTCAAAAGCATACCCTCAAATCATCAATAACCAAATCGCAGTCGACATCGTCTTCTCGTAAAGAATAGGCCAATCTATTGCGCTTCCATGTCATTAGCTCCTTATTGTAGGAAAACAGGAATACATCACATTATGGAGGCTAATGAGTGTATGTGCTCAAAATAAAGGACTACCTCTCCTGTAAAAGGACATAAAGGGGGGGGGGGGGGGTGGTAGAGCCTCCCATTTGTCTAATTTTAAATCTATGCACACGTATCGAGAGGAGAAAAAAACTAGTCATCCTGATACTGTATCATCGTTAACTTGTTATATTTAATGACCAGATTATTATGGATTTAATTATAGTTATTTACTTTAGATAATTCCCGCGTTACCACTTGTTTTCAACATTAATATTGTTCCTCTAACCACTGTTTTAAATGATTCATTCTATCACCTAGCCTTAATATTTGGCTAAAATCTCGCACGGACTCTGAAAAAGGGCTTTATAGATTCAGTGACATAATTGAACCTATTACATCCATGGTTCAAATTCAACAGTGTTTAATTTCCAAAGACCGCTTGGAACAAATCGAAGCTTGTGAAATTTTAAAATTTAAGTATTAAATAGATATGTAGATGCTACTTGTGTAAGAATTAGATGGAATATTTCCAATCATTGTTTTAATCATATAAATTAACCATTGTTTAATCATATAAATTTTCAATCGGGTGGCTGATTTTGTAGTCAAATTATTGACATTACACCCTTTTGGAAATACCATGTTTTTTATTGTGGATGTTTCAAGCCTTCAAAAGGAATTTTGAGATGTGGATCCAATAAAAATTATTCTCATTACTCCCTTAGTAAGATGAATGGGCAAGCCACAAACTTGTCATACAAGAATTATCTTAAAGCAATACGGGCCCTTTTTTCGTTATTTTGAACATGAAATTGAGAATATTAGTCTATTCCCACTGGGTCGTAACAGATACATGTTACCAAGCCTATTTTGACCAGTCACCGCCTATTGTTTTCACAATCTTCGTAAGCTATTGTCCTTCTCAAGTGATGAAGTATGATGATGCCTCCATTCAAAATTAATTTTGATCTTTAGAAGTAAATGATGATATAAAACAAAACAAAAAAATATTAAATTTTACTCCTAAAATTGTAGGTTATGATAATTTTTACCATCATTTCCTGGTGTTACTTTAGCTTAACCCCTAAAACATTTAATTCATAAACTTTGACCTCCAAAATGAGTTTTCAGTTTCACTAAATTTTGTGGGAAAAAATGCTACTTTGTGGTCGTAAAAAGTAATTTGAGGTTAATAGTAAAGCAAGTAAAATCTTAAACGATGAGAACAGATTAGTACGAACCAAAAGAGACTAAACTAACCATCAAACAAATGACCAGCGAAGGTTTGTCCCCAATTAGGCTGCTCATTTTGGTGAAATCCGTATCGAACAACTAAAAGAGTGCGTGTGACGAACTCTTGAGCCAAGAAATGCTAAGATACGTGAATGGGATAATCTGACTTGTTCATTGATACGTAAAAAATAACTATCAAGGGGAAATAATTTATCTAGTGTTACAATCTAGAGGTGTCGTTGATGTATAAAACTTTAAATATCCATAATAATCTCCAAGAGTTAGAAGCACGACAAAGCAAAGTTACTACCGGGTGTAAAGGTAGAAACACGACAAAGCAAAGTTAATAGCAAGACAAAGTTTAGCTATAAAGAGGAGGTATCAAGCATTTAAAGTTCAGTAAAAAAAGGCAAAGTTACTAGCACGATCAGACAAATCTAATTGATGACTCGCCTAATCTATACATACTCACATACCAGCTTGTTTGTTACTATAAATACTCATTACAAATACTTTCATGTTACTATTATGTGTTTCTAGTAATATGTATTATTACATTTATATCCTAGTAACCAAAATAAAAAAGAAATTGGCACTATGTAATAATTGCTTCACCAAATTTTGCGGAAAAAATACTACTTTGTGGTCATAAAAAAAGTAATTTGAGGTTAATAGTACATCAAGTAAAACATTAAAGAATGAGAACAGATTAGTACATACCAAAAGAGACTAAACTATCAATCAAACAAATGACCAGCGAAGGTCTGTCCCTAATTAGGTTGCTCATTTTGGTGAAATCCGTATCGGACGACTAAAAGAGTGCATGTGACGAACTCTTGATCCAAGAAATGCTAAGATACGTAAATGGGATAATCTGACTTGTTCATTGATAAGATGACTTGTTCATTGATACGTAAAAAATAACTATGAAGGGGAAATAATTATCTAGTGTAACAATCTAGAGGTGTCGATGATGTATAAAACTTTAAATGTCCATAATAATCTCCAAAAGTTAGAAGCATGAAAAAGCAAAGTTACTACCGGGTGTAAAGGTTGAAACAAGTCAAAGCAAAGTTAACAGTAAGACAAAGTTTAGCTATAAAGCAGAGGTCATAGCATTTAAAGTTCAAGAAAAAAGCCAAAGTTACCAGCACAATCAGGCAAATCTAATCGATGACTCACCTAATCTATACATACACACCAGCTTGTTTGTACCTATAAATACTCATTATAAACATTTTTATGCTCCTATTTTGTAACATACAAGTGAAATAAATGCAATACATTCTGAAAATTATATTTTATTACGTGTTTAAGTTCTATTAATATGTATTATTACATTTATATCCTAACAACCAAATAGAAAAGAAATTAATTAGTAGTATCTAATAATTGCTTCAATTATAATAGTATAACCCCCCACCCCACCCACCCACCCACCTACATATATATACACACAATACAAGCATTCAACAATCCAAGTGTAAAATATTGGCTTGACTATTGGCTCTTAAATCATAGCACGGCATATATATATATATATAGATAGATAGATAGATAGATAGATAGATAGATAGATAGAGAGAGTGAGAGAGAGGATCAAGTGAGGTACACTAGTTTGAGGACCTTGAATGAGGTCCATTTTTTTAAAATAGTGAAAACAATATTTTGGAGTTGATTTTTTTTAATGGTTTTTAAACATTTCAGTAGGACCATAAAAAAATAATCACCTCAAAATGAATTTTTTTACTATTTTAAAAAAATCGGTCAAACTTTGTTAGTTTTTAACAACTTAAAAACTAACACAGTTTGATCGATTTTTTTAAAATAGCGAAAAACTTCATTTTGAGTTGGTTATGTTTTGGAAAATGATGTATGTATCGAAATTGGGTACCGAAATTGGGTACCGAAAAATTACCGAATGTGCTTTAAGGGTATTGTACTATGGCGTGGGTCCCGCCAGGGCACAACCCCTTAAAGCATAATTTCGGTAATTTTGGGGTAAATTTTGTGTATCATTACTCTTATTTTTTTATGGTCCTACTGAAATGTTTAAAAACCATAGAAAAAAATCAGCCTAAAAATATTATTTTACTATTTTAAAAAATTGACCTCATTCAGGGTCCTCAAACTGGGACCTCACTTGATCCTTTCCCTATATATATATATATATATATATATATATATATATATAGACACACACGCAATACAAGCATTCAAAATCTAATAGTTTGCTCAAGTATAAAAAAATTGGCTTGACTATTGACTTTTAAACGATAGCACAACACCTCACTGTTATACAAAAGAAAATGCCAATATTATAAAGAAAAATATCATATTTTCTCAAATTTATAATTCAGTTAATACAGTCAAGATCTTGTGCTGACTGACTTGAGAACTTTTCAAGGACTTCTAACTGACTTGGTCAAAGAAAACTTCTTTTCGGAGCAAAATGTGCATTTCTTTCAAAAATTAAAAGGAAAGGAAAAATGTTGATTTTGGGTCAAAAAGATATCATTTGGGACCAAGTCCACACAAACTCCGTGAGCAAGCCCGCACTTGAGTCTGGTTCTCATTTAGCATTGTTAATTTCTATAAGAACAATTGTATAAAAGAATTAGTAGTGAACCACAAAAGAAAAAGGGGGGAAATAACATATATTTTCATTGATCTTTATCTAAACAGCTAAAAATTGTAGTAATAGATCAAATGTGATTAACTGATCTCAGATTTTCCTACTTCCACAAATGACTAAATGAGTTTTTTTACTTATGAGTCCTAGTATAAAAGAGAAAAACAGAATAAAACAGAGCAAATGACACCGTTTCACAAAACTAAAGCAGAAAACCTCAAAATAGAGAAAAACGGAGTAAAAGAGAGATACCTCATTCCGACGACAGCGGGTGAGAGAGTAATCGACAACAATCGTGAGAAGGAAACCTAATAGTCCCAGTATATCCTCCATCTTTTCTTGAAATCGAAAGTAAAACTGAAAGTGAAAGTGAGAGAGAGTGGGAGATGGTACTAATAATATTGTCCATTATTCGGATTTGGTATGTGGTTTCACTTTTGGTAGCCTTTCAAACGTTCTCAAATTGATTGGGTGCCATTGCAAACCTTCCTTCCTTACATACAAAATTTCGAATGAGGTGAGTCTAAAAACAAAGCTAGATTGAAACTATTTTTGGTAAACGACTAAACTAAGGAGGACCCATTTATGTTAAGGAGTGGGTTCAAAATTACCATTCTGTCCTAAATAAATGTTTCTTTTACTTTGGTGACATTCAAACAGAGTATATTTTGATATATGATTGAAAAGGAGAGTACATAAGCACGTGGCGTGGAAATCGTGGTATATGCCACGGCTTAAATTAAGGCAATAGCTCAAAAATTACCTTTGTGCTTTTATTTAAGTATTTGTTATAATTTGAAGTGTTAAATAGGTAAATGAAGTACCTCTATTGTTTTAGTATATAATATTCTAAATATATATAATACTTCAATCGATCGGTAAATAATAATGATTTGAGTTTGAGTTTGGGTTTGGGTTTGTTGTTTGAAACTGACTTGTTAATTGGTCCTGTATAAGTAAAGAGATTTTTTACACGAACCAGAATTGGGTACCAACACGACCCGTTGACAGGTCTAGTTGCATGTATATCAATATCAAACTAACTTTTTCTGTATATTTGATTTTGGTAGTTTCGGTTTTCAGAAAGTACATTCCAATAGCAAACTCTATCGTATAACTGGTTATTTTGGTATATTCGGTAATTTTTGCTTTCGATTTTTTCTATTATTTTTAGTTTTGTTTTTCTTATTTTAGGACAATAATTTTGGTATTTTAATTTTGGAACAATAATCTTAGTATTTTAATTTGTGTTAAAATGACATTGTGACACGTTTTAAAATGACGTTGTGATTTGTTTATTTTATATTTCAAATATTTGTTTAATATTTATATTAAAATATTACGATGTGATTTGTTTTACTTATGAGTTTTTGCTGCGACATTCAATGAAAAAGGGTATAAAAAATTAACATGTTCAGAAGTTAGGAAACAACAATTTTGGAAATACCATGTTTTTTATTGTGGATGTTTCACGGATTCATATAAAAAAAATGAATAATAAAAGACATGAAAACTAAAATATGCCTAACCTCAAAATAGAGAAAAACAGAGATAAAGAGAACAAATGACACCATTTCATAAAACCTCAAAATAGAATATAAGAACAACAGAGCAAATGACACCATTTCACAAAACTAAAGCACAAAACCTCAAAATAGAGAAATACAAAAGGATATTCCATGTATAAAAGAGAAAAATGGAATAAAACAGAGGAAATGACAAAATTTCACAAAACTAAAGCACAAAACCTCAAAATAGAGAAAAACGGAATACCTCGTTCCGACGACAGCGGGTGAGAGCGTAACCGGCGGCGATCGTGAGAAGGAAACCTAGCAGTCCCAGTATATCCTCCATCTTTGCTTGAAACCCAAACTGAAAGTGAAAGAGAGTGGGAGATGATACTAATACTTATAATATTATCCATTATTCAGATTTGGTATGGTTTCAATTTTGGTAGCCTTTCAAACTTTCTCAAATTGATTGGGTGCCATTGCAAACCTTCCTTCATTACATACAACACTTGGAGTGAGGTGAGTCTAAAAACGAAGTTAGAGGAAACTATTTTTTGTAAACGACTCAATTAGGGGACCTATTTATGTTAAGGAGTGGGTTGTTCTAAAATACCATTCTGTCATAAGTAAACGTTTTTTAAACTTACGGTGGCATTCAAAGAAAGTTTATTTTGATACTTGGTTGTATTGGAGAGAACATACGCACGTGGCATCGAAATCGTGGGAATCAATTTAATGTAACTATTCAACTCGTTAACGCGCGTTCGATTTTGTATTTAGAAAATTTAATTTAAATATTATTTTAAAATTCCATTTTTGTATTCAGAAAATTCGATTTAAATACTATTTTAAAATTCAGTTTTTTGTGTTTATAATTATTGGTGCATGTTTGGTAAACTTATTTTTAAAACTTACTTATTATTGTGTGTAATTTAGCTTAGTAAATGTTTAATGTGAAAACAATTTGAGCTCCCGTCAACTTAGTATAATTCTATTGCATTTGTAATATGAGTCGAGTAAATATTTATTGTGTATAATATTAGCATAGTAATTTTGGCACCCCTTATTTCTCACGTAGCAGGTAGCTAGTCTCATATATCGAAATGAGCTAAAGGGACAGTAGCACTACAAGTGACTTCTCATAAAATAAGGCACAAAAATAAAATCATGTTGATTTTATGAAAGGTTCGAGTTGTTCATCCTACCTGTCTTTAAACTACGTGTGCGGGACATCTCACCGAAATGAAATCTAAATAACGACACCTCGATACAATTTCGTTCATACAAGGTAGTTGTTGAGACAAATTTAATTAGGGTTTTGTTACGAGAGAGTAAGGTGAGGGTCTAAATATTTACTTGAGCAATCAACCCAACTTGCCCAACATCACTACCCAACTATGAAGCACGGACACTCTCCGGGAAGCCAACGTGTCGTGTCCGACAACGTGTTAGACACCTATGAAGTACGAACACTCTCTCGCAAGCTACGAGTCAGCTTTGACTCAAGTGATGGTGATTGTGCTCTATTTATGATTCTTAAGGTCAAGGTGTGTTTGAATTTTGTTTTGTGTGGTCAATTTTCTTAATTTCATGTTAAGAATGCTCTAATAATGTATTTTATGGAGAAAATCAGTTTTATTTCATTAATATATATTTAAATATATATTATATATTATACGTATCATAACGTGTCGTATCCTAGTTTTTGGATCAATCACGTGTTGCGTATCACGTGTCGAAACACGTATTACGTGTCCGTGCTTCATAGCTACCCAATAACCAACGATTATCCCTTTCTCTATTGTCTACATAATAAAACAGATATAAACAATAACAATATCTCAGGCTCAAATTCTGTTCTTGCAAAAAAGAAACGTGTAATTAACTTACAAGGGGATGTTACATCATTAGGGTTTATTTATATATATCAAGTGTACAAAATCATATAAAAATGTATTCACACAAGTTCTTATAAGATGGATAACATAACTATCCAAAGTACAACCCATAAAGCATACGGTACAACCTTATTACGCATATATAAATTTTAGAATTTATTAATTTTTAATTAAGTCCATAACATCTATTTACTAATCTTAAATTATCCACTTTTTAATCTCAAATTTATAATTTCTACAAATGGTGTCCAAACCCTAAAATGACATTTTCGTATTTTAGGGCCCATATTCAATATCCACAAATTATTAGGGTTCAACATTTATTTTCGACATATAAGAACATTAGAATTCATCGTATTACAACATTGAATTAGGAATACACGACACCATAGGGTTTCTAATTAAATTTAACATTATAATTTAGGTTTAGGTGAATTTAGACAAATACCCATGTAAAAGGAGAGGAGTGTAAAGTCACTTGCTTCAAAGTGTGTCTCAGAATTAAATTTCTTGTTGGTGTAAAAGCCATTGTATTAGTCATTGAAAATCCCCTTGAAAATAGTCTTAAAAGCCTCTTGAATCCCGTTTTGTAAAATCTTTGAATCCTTTTTTTTATTATTAAAATGAAGAATAAAAGGTAGGGTTAGCTTTTGTAATTTGGATAAAGCTTGGGTAGAAGTTGGAGAATAGTGGGTTGATTTTTCAAGAAAGAAAGAAAACGAAAGGAGAATAATTTGTTGATGATGAAGTATTTGTTTTGTGCCAATAATAGCCTAATTAAAGGTTGCCCCCCCTCCCCCCCCGGGGGGGGGGGGGGGGCACCCACCCCTTTTTTTAACATTTACTGTTGAAATTTCCTCCTCGGAGAAAGGGACAACTGTCCAAACTTATCATCCCGACATCGCAAACCAATAGAGTAATCCTCCAGCTACCTTTCCTTTTTAAACCTCCCGCAAAACCCAATATGGAAGCTACTATTTTATTTTCTCAACTCCTTCCGAGCCGTCATCTTTTCGGTTATTAAACACTCAGAAGTTTTTCTTTTCCTTTAACGCACTCAACCGCAAAATCCAAGATCAAATCCCATACTCCCTATAAACTCTTCAAGCGCCGCAAAAATGGTAAACCCTACAAATCATCCCTTTAGTAAATAGTCCCATTAAGCCAATTAAGCCGATTAAACCCCTTAAAACAAATAATCCCACTAATCCAAATAAACCAATGAAACCCATTAAAAGAAGCAAACTTAAACCACTTAAGTCAATTAGCAATTAAAAATAGCATTAAAATTTCAATTTTACTTATATTGGCTAAATAATCTCAACACATTCATTCCTTTTAATAATTTGACGCATAATTAATCTAATATTTCCTACTTAAATTTGAGTGTTCTCTAAATTAAGTAAATAAAAAATAACGGAGTATTACATTCCCCCCTCTAACAAAAAGAATTTCGTCCTCGAAATTCACAGAAAATAGTATGTACATGCCTCAAAACAAGTGTGGATATTGTTGTCTCATTGTATCCTCTCGCTCCCAAGTGAATTCGTCCTCACTATAGTGACCCAACTGTCCTCAAAATTTGTACCTTATGGTTTAAAATACGGGCTGGCTCCTCAGTGTAAGAAACATCGGATTCTAATTGAATATCATCTTAGTTTATATGTTGATACACAATCTTACCCCGCAAGAATCTACTAACCACTGATACATGGAACACATTATGTACCCGAGCTAGTGGGTCTAATGTTAATCGATAAGTGAGGATTCCTACATGATCAATGATTATGAACGACCCAATATATATTGGGACTAACTTTCCCTTATTCCAAAAATGTATAACCCCATTTAAGGGTAACACCTTGAGAATAACCCGATCTCCGACTTGGAACTCGACGTTTGTAAGCACATAATTTTATAAATATTCATTCTCAATTGAGTATATCATATACCGCTACAACCGTTGAAGAAGTGTTCAAGATCACATATGCATGAAGACGGATATGAATAACAAGTTCTTCAACATTCAAGCCTCCGCAAGTTTAACTTTAGTAAGGTTGTGTTTTAAGTGTGACACCCCGCCTAATTAAATACCGGGTGATCAGTCCTTTATTAAATTAAAATCAAGGTGACGGTTGGTTCATTCTTAGCATTACAGTCGTAAAAATAACTTTACCAATTTAAACACCCTAAATAATTAAGCTAAGTGTCAAAACCATTTTTTTTTTACGTTAGTTTCCAAATTTTATTTATATAAACCAACATTTAAAAACTTTACATCATTTATCATTAAAGAATCACACAACAATTATCCTGGAATATATAAATCCAAATAACCAAACATTCAATTAATTGAATCCAACATTTAATACTTAAATGAAAAACATCCTGACAATAAAAATCCCAAAGTGCAAATACTGGAAATAAATGGATTTCAATATCCAATAAAACAACTGAATAATGGAAAGGGATACACATGCCCAACTGGAATAAATAATGCTAGAAGAGGAATCAAGAAGTGAGATCGTCTAAGCAAGAGGCCTACAACTCCCACCTAAGCTGCAGCGCGTTCCTTCCAAAGGATCCTATGCAAGACGCCCCTGTGGCTAGGCACCTGTAATACATACATATATATACAAGAGAGAAGAAAATGGAAACGGGTCAGAGCCCGATTGTAAAAACGATTTAAAATTTGTGTAGCAAGTATTTAAAATGTTTACTGGCCAATGCAACATATTAGTGCGGCACTCCCTTGAGAAATTCTCACCTCTCTTCTAATGTGCACGCCTATCGCACTAACCTTCCCAACGGTTTAACTTATCTTATCTTATATTACTCGTAAGATTTAAACTGAGGAATTCGACTGTTTAAAAGGTAGATTTCGCTTAATAACAAAGTTCCCATTCAACCTTTATTTGCTAATAAAGTTTCCCGATAATATACTATACTTTCAAAACACGCATTTCTCAATTGAAATCATTATTCATTTCTTACTTGCCATAAACACAGGAGGTAATTCACATATTTCAGAATTTAATATATATATTAAATACCCATGTAATATATATATTCTAACAGCACCCCCCATAAAAATTATGGTGCGGGCATACTTTGCTATCCAGTCCCCGTATCACTCGTACTAAGGAAAATACAGGTTCAGAATCACTCTCGAACTGTATTAACATAAACACAAACAACATTGAGGCGAAGCATAGAGTCCCGGCCTCTAAGAGGTCAGCACATGCCCCCACGTCTCTTAGGACGTCTGACTATCGATTCGATTAGCCTGTACCAAAGGATCTCTATCTTCTAGGGTACGAGTCAATATCCCCCATAAAGGTCCCATCGAGATAAGACTGTCCCAACGCGGTAACCTCAGGGATAGCAAGTAGCGCGGGCATGGTTTTCACACGTATATAGTAAATGCATAAACACAGACATATAAATATACTACTATTACCACATCAAAATTAGGTACATCTCATAACCCATAATTATGATATTTATCCTTATTTCTCATTATTTAGTTATCACGTATAACGGTTCATCGTATACTTTAATTCGAGGGATTATTCCAACTTACTACGTAACACTCATGGATTCTATTCTCCTAAGTGTAAAATTCAGTAGGTACTCATCTATTTTTTCAACGTAACTACCTTACGCGTCTCTTCCTTTAATACATAATTCCATCGTCCCTTATATGTGAACATCTCCATAAAAATGTAAATCTCGTCTTACATTAAAGGTTTCATATTTTTAATAAGTCCTACTGGTCTTCTTTATCACCCAAAATATTTTAATAAGCATGTCCAAAGATTATTACTCATTTAAATTGAATTCACTATTTAAAGGGGAAACATGAGTCTTCCAGGAAGGGTCGATCGATCGATGGCAGAAGCTCGATCGATCGATGTGTCGATCGATCGACACTCCTGGTTCGATCGATCGATCAAACAGGTATGGCGAATTCTGCAGATTGACAGTTACCAGTTCTATCATCTAACCTCACCCAAATTCAGATTTTTAACACCCAAACTCCCAGAAATTCGTACTACAAACATTAAAAACCCAAATTAAACATCTCCTATGTAAAGCATGCGAATTTTCATCAATATCCATGGATTAATGGGCCAAAACTTACATAAATCTCATGAACCCTAGAAATTTCTTTAACTTTGTTCTAATCAGTCTTTTTCCAGAATTTCTACTTCTAATTCATCACAAATCCGTGGTTAAACCTCTACATATGAAGGGGATGTCCAGATTTTCATTCATATCATTACTGCATGCAATTTTCCCATCTCCAACATGGGTTTTCTTCTATGAAACTCATCCTAATCAACCCTAGACTAACATGAATGATGCATTAACGAAATTAAGCAAGATAAATACTTGCCTGTAGATTTCAGGGTTCTGATTTGTGGACGAATTTGGTGTGGTTGCGTTCCCCGTCGTGCGATCTACGCGTTGGTGGTGGTGGCGGTGCAACCAAATGAATTTTTGGCTCTGGATTGCTTGGAAAGCTTTCTACCTTCCTCTCTAATGGCCGTTCTAAGGTTTTGAGTCTGCTAACCCTAAAAGACCATTCCAAATGGCTGATATAACCTAATAAATTTCGTGGGTTTAATTACCCAAAAATGTAAAATGTCCAAAATACCCTCCCGGGGTACTAAATAGGCTTAAAAACGCCCCGAAACCCAAACTAAACCCCCGGGTACACTTTTTTGACTATCTCGACCCTTCCGGACACTTTGACGCACTCGAAATGACCATACGGGTGACTTATAATTTATTCACTTTTATTAATCAATATTTAGTCCCGACGCGACACGGGCGCGTCCCGACTCAAATTTTCAAAATTGTCATTTTATTCACTCGTGACATTTAATCGTACCAATATTATATTACTTTACTCATTAGTAATATTCAACAAGTTTCCAATGATTACCAACTCTCGTCACGTTAGTAATTAAAAATAATTAATTTCGGGATTTATATTAAATTAATAACTCACATTTAATTTAGATAAATCCCCAAATTTAGAAAGCATAAAAATACGGGGTATTACATTAAGTTCTTAATAATTCACTTAGAGTATTGGGATATTTGTCATAAAATATTTTCTAAGTGTTGGAGCGGAGTTTTTATGTTTTTCGTCAAAAAATATTTTTCTAAGTGCTAACACGAATTTTCAGAAATAAAAAATAGATTTATTTTCGCGTTGGCTCGTTCGAGCGACATTGGCTGTCGTTCAAGCGACATAGCCATGTCACGCGAAGCTCGTTCGAGTGTTCGAGCGAGATCCCTGGTTCGTTCGAGCGACGCAGGACCTTAGATCTTAAATAAAAAGGTTTTTCCAACTTCGATTTTAGACAGAAATGAAAATGCTTCGGCAGAATACATTGTCTTCTCACTTTTAGGGTTTTAAACCTTTTTGTTTTCAATTCCTAATATCCCAATAGTTTGTGTGAATTATTTTAGAACCCAAGAACAAAACTTTGTTATTGTTCATCCTTGTGGAATGCGTCTCTGCATCTGAAGACTGAGGTCATTGAGGTTCGCTGCGTGTGGATCTTTGCTGAAGATTGGATTGCGGTTCGTGTGGGTTTGTTGCATGGAATTCATTGCTGACTCTAGGTTGCGTGTCTATGTAGCTTTGCTGAGGTAAACTTATTGCAAATTTCATTGTGATTGTAAATTACAATTTAATTCATAGTGAAATAAAAGGTTTTGCCCTTCGGGAATTTTTTCATAAAATCTGTGAGTTCGCATATTTGTGTTTATTGGTTTGACACGCACACACACGTAGTTGTTTGTTTATGGGCTGATTTTGTTTGGTTCAAAATTGACCCCAATTAAATAAGTTTATAGTTGGAATTTGCGAATTTATTCAAATCTTTATCACACATAGTCCTATTTACGAATTGGCATCAGAGAAGGTTACTCAAATATACCGAGTATTCCTATTTTTTGCAAAATTGTGTGATATTGATTCCTTTTTAAATCATATTTTTAAAAATTGTTGCAATGTTTCCAAGTGAAAACTTATATAATCGGTTGCCAATTTTTGATCGGTCTAATTATGCTTAGGAGAGAGGGCAAGGAAGTCGTTTGAGTGTCCCAGTAAACTTAGGAGAGAGGGCAAGGAAGTTGCTATGCCAGTCACCTGTGACACCCCGACTAATTAAATACCGGGTAACACTCCTTTATTAAATTAATACAAAATATCAAGTTGGTTCAGTCTTAGCATCACTGTCGAAAACATTTAGTTACTTACTAGCCACCTAATATTTAAAATAGAGAGAAGCCAAATTTTATTAATTAAATTAACAATTAACCAAGTAATTAAATCAATACAAGAGTCTGAATAAATAAACCACCATCTGAAATAAAGAAAGTCTGTATCTACAATCTCTAAATAAGAATGGGCAACATGCCTTAACTGACATGAATGACTCTGAAGAAACCAGGATAAATATGGAGGCGTCTAATACCGAGATCCTGTAGCTTCCACAGCAGCTACAGCACATCTTCAAAATGGAACTCCTATGATTGGTCCCTGTGGCTGAGCACCTAAAAGGTTTTTACAAAATAAAATAGATTGGGAGAAAAACTGGTCAAAGCCCGAGGTGAAAACAGTTTAAAAACAATAAGTGTTTAATTGCATTAAACAGTAAATATAATATATATGTTAGTTACGTACTCTCACATGAGTTTCTCACCCCTCAACTAATGTGCACGCCTAACGTATACCCTTAGCCCATCCTAGTTATGCCACTATCTAACAAGTCTGTACTAATTCCTGTTTTCACATTCTAATATAGAGTGTCTACTCGTACTACCCAAATATTGCTTACTGATATCTCACATTTACATTAATCAAATTACTTATCTCAGATGTTATATAAATTCTCACATTTTTAACCCATTTAAATATCTTAGTTATTCGCATCTACTAAGTAACAATGGAATAATCACAAGTATATATATATATATATATATATATATATATATATATATATATATATATATATATAATTCACTAGTATAATATATATACAAATCCGGCACCCCAAAAAGGCTGGAACCTGTGGTGCACACATACTTTGCTATCAATCCCGATACATCACGCACGTAAGGATTTACATGTTCTGAATCACTCAAGAACCGTATATACAATTCACATATATTGGAGGCGAACATAGTTCACATACCCATGGTCACGCACATATCTACGCTCCCATGGTCAGCTTATCAATTCACAAATAAGTCATTCACATTCCTATGTCCTTGAGGTACCAATCTAAATCCCCCCGAAGGCACACAAAGATACGATGGTCCTCTTCTAAAAATTAAACCTCTCGTGATAGCAAGTATGATAGGTATGTCATACACAGAATCATCCATTTACTAGGTAATCACACAACCTGAGTATTTATCAACATTAATATAGGTACTCTCTATCCTATATTACGAGTCACATACACATTTTAATGTCATCCCAGATATTCTACGTAATGCTTGTAGCGCGACAACTCTCTCGTCGTATAAATTCGAATACTTAAACCTATCTCAAAGGTTACTAAGTCACCCCCTTGTCTCTAAGGTTATTTCAGTAATTCAAAGTCCCTCTTCTACTGGTCCTAACCTTAAGTTATCATTCATCCAAATTTCAATCCCAATTTATGAAATTTCTAACGGTACCTCACTCGGTAAACACCCGTAAGTATCCCATTCGATCCCATAAGGTGTAACATTTTTCGAGCATAAACTACAACCCTACTGACCTTAACCAAGTCCCACAATATTCTATTAAACCCCCTAAGAGTTCTTACTGGCTTGGGATTTGTCAAACCTTAAAGGGAAATAATCTACAAAAATCAGGAGGAGTCGATTGATTGACATTCATGGGTCGATTGATCTATCCAACAGGTATTTCGATTCTGCATAATTTTGCCTACGGGTTTCATCAAACTTAACCCTCAAATCCTCTACTATAATGTCCCATACTCCCAAATATTTACTCCTAACATCATACCAACATAACTACATAAGTTCCAACGTTTTAGAATCATCAAATCATAATGGGGAATCAATTTCTTGGATCAAATCACATCTTTTTCATAAAACCCCTAGTTCTTCAAGAACATTATACAACTCAATACAAATTCATAATTTTCTACACATGGATCATAATTTCGTGGCTGCTATATTCCCAGAAGTTAAACTACATGCAAAATCTACCAAGATTAAGATTTTAATTCTTCAAATCCATTCATTCATCATTTTTCAAGGTTATTCTCCAATTTTAAACTAACATGGATGATGTATGCACTGAATTATTGCAATTTAAATAACTTGCCTTTGGAGCAGATGGTATGGAAAATGGAGGTTCTGATCCTTTGGAGTAGATGGTATGGGAGTGATCCTCTCTTCCCGATCCAACCGGTGGTGGTGATAGTGGTGCAAAAGGTCCAAGGATGGTGGTTCTTCTTTGGAAACTTCCTTCTCTTCCTCTCTAATGGTCGTTTGTGATTTTGGTAATGGAAACCCTAAGGATCCTAAGTGTTGGCTGATATAATTCACTTCAAATTCGTGGGTCACTATTGCTCAAATAATAAAAATGACTAAAATGCCCTCCCAGGCTGTCGGTTAGGCGTAAAATGCCCCGGGACCCAAACTAAACCCTCGGCTAGTGTTTTCTGACTATCTTGACCCTTCCGAACACGTTGGCGCGCTCAAAATGACCATACGGATGTTATAAAAATAATTTACTTTTAAATCCATTAAATTGGTTCCTGACACGACTGACACGCGCGTCCCAACTTAATTACCGAAACTGCCGTATTTTCAACTCGCAACAGTTGTAATAAATTCAGTAATCATATATTACCATATTCACTCAGTAATACTCAACATTATCATCATAATTAAATCCTAACTCTCGTCTCGCTAGTTATTTAAATCCGAATTAATTTCTAATTAATTATCCCAAATTAATTTAATTAATCCCATAATTAAAAGCAATTTCATTTAATTAATCTCATAATTAAAAGCCATAAAAAATACGGGATATTACATACTTCCCCCCTAATAATGGAATTTCGTCCCGAAATTTGGAAAAGGCATCACTTCTCTGTCTCTCTCTTTGCGGAAATACGTTCTTGGTTATCTGTTGGAGACTAGCCTCTTAGGTGCTAAGCATACTTTCACAGACTCTACTATTAACTTGCCATAAAGGGGAGTTATTTTGTGATGTCAGACAATATCTGATGTAAATAAAAAGGTTCGAAAGTAAAAAATTAACCTACACAACAACTACAACAACTATTACTAGAAGAAAATGTGACACCCGACCTAATTAAATACCGGGTGATCAGTCCAATATCCAATTAAAACAGGTTTCTCATCTGGTTCATTCTTAGCATCATTGTCGAAAACTTTTTAAAACATTACTAACCACCTAGAATTCAAAAAGCCGATGTCAAAATTTTAATCTATTTATTTAACAATCAACAACAAAACATTATTACATAAATACATCCCATGCAATAGTAATATAAATCCATCCACAATATAAAAGACTGGAATGAAGTAATACCGAATAGACCATCGGTTACAAAATCCAATATAAAGTCCAACCTGAATAAAAGTCTGAATACAAGGTCTGACTGTCATAAATGAAATAACTGTGGGCAACATGCCCGAATAAAGTACTGCCCTGCACCCTACACTAGGAGTGAAGTAACTGAATCGTCTAAGTCCAAATCCTGCAAGCATCCACAAGTCCTGCAGCTACGCATCCCTAGAATAGATCATCCTGCTTGGCGTCCCTGTGACTGGACACCTAAAAGGTTTTGGAAAAAGGTTTTGCAAGTACGGGTCAGAGCCCAAGTAAAAATCATTTAAAAATATCTCGCAAGTAATTAAATAACAGTTTAAATGAACAGTTATTAGATACACATGTTAGGTTGCGAACACTCCCTTGAGTTCCTCATCTCTCATCTATAATGCGCACCTAACGTTTGCTACTCAACCCCACCTAGTCAATTCTAGCCAATCTAACTAGGCAGCCATTATCTAATAATCCAGATCAATATAGCTCCTCCGTACCGCCCATACAGTACGCTATCGAATACCCTTAATAATTAACATCTCTCTTATGTTATTATCAAACCCCAGTTACCCTTTTCTACGTAGGTTATTGTTCAAACTTTACCATTTAAGTTTCTCTACTTAAACTTTATTGTAGATATTCACCGACTATCTTCTTACTATTCACACATTAGTAGCTTCATCATTAAATAGATATACCCTATTTAAGCTCCCTACTAATTACTCTTTAGTAGATTAATCGTTCTTTAGATACATACTATCTCGTCTCTCTACTAGCACACATAAGTAGATTATTCGTGTTGTATATATATTTTACACACCATATATAATATAAGTACACACTCTGCTATTATATACCTGTATCACACATTAAGGGCTATTGGTTCGTAATGTTACACTGACCCCAATAGTTATTCCATATGTATTGGTTCGGAATGTTACCTCGACCCCAATATTCAGATTACTTTTAGTTTAGATACACACAACTAACTAGTTTGAAATCATAAGTCTGCTACCCATAACTCATAGCGTCCACCAGTATTTCCATGCAAATACATTTATTAAATATATATACATTTCTCTTTAATATGGGCAAGCCTTTTCAAATTTTAGGATTAAGTGTTCACATACTTATATCAAATAAGATTTCACTATCTTTCTCGTCCATTAATTTTACACAGTAGATAACATAACAAGTATATATATATATATATATATATATATAACACGGCACCTCCCAGACCCAGCTGCGGTGCATACTGTAAAACATATCAAAGGTATATATATTTATCATCCATTATATCTATACTAGTACGGCACCCCTAGGCACAACTGCGGTGCATGCATACTCTGCTATCATGTCCGGGTACATCTCTCGCTGTACAAGGGACTATTGGTTCGTCTTCTCTCACGAACCATGTATATCAAATCACACATATTGGAGGCGAACATAGTTCACATATCCATGGGTCACGCACATACCTACGCTTCCACAGTCAGCAGACTTATCGACTCACAAATAAGCCCTTCACAGTCCTATGTTCTTGAGGTACCAAATCTAAAATCCCCCCAAAGGCAACACATGATAAGATTGTCCTCTTTCGAACGCCAACCTCCCGTGATAGCAAGTATGGTAGGTATGTCATACACATAATAAACAATAATATCGGTACACATTCCACCTATATAAATATAACATCAGCGAGGTATTCACACAATCATATAATAACGATAGGTATTCACTCCACCTATATATATATATAATAACAATATGACATACACACATCCCATATCACAAGCATCATACATAGTATATTTATATCCCGAATATTCTACGTATTCCATAATTTATAACTTCGTTTATTACCGTACATTCCCGAGTATTTCTCATAACTCGAAGGGTATCCTTTATTCCACATATAATATCAGAAGGTAAACTCTCTACCCCCTACTGGTCTAAGTCCTCGTTCCTCTAGAATTCTCTTAACTCGAATTATCCTTCAATTTAGATTTTTCCTCTCTATTAATCCAAATTAATTTAGCCCTTAAACTTCCCTCGTAGGCCACACCTAAAACCCAAAATAGGCCTACTGGTGTTTCAATATAATTCCCTTATATTAGAAATTAAATCCCACAAATTAATTCCAAACGATTTCCAAAGGTCCTAAACAAAAAGGAAATTATTGGCCAAAACTGGGCAACCGAATCGATTAGGAAATTTTCTGGTAGATTAAACACCCTGTAGTAAAATATCGATTACTCCCTCTATAGAACTCCGATTGACCTGATTCAAAGCTCATTTGAAAGATAAGACATAGATCTTTTCAAAGCATGCACGGATCTCACTCTAATTCTAAGTACAATTTAAATGGCATACGTTTAAAGTTACGTCAAAAATTCTGGCAGTTACTATGCTGGCAGATCAAACACCCTATAGTAAAACATCGATTTCTCCCTCTACGGACGGAACTCTGATTGACCTGATTCAAAGCTCATTAGAAAGCCAAGACAAATACCTTTCCAAACATGTATGGCTCTCACTTTAATTCTAAGTAAAATTAAAATGGCATACGTTTAAATTTACGTTAATAATTCTGGCAGATTGACATCTTGTGTTCATCAATTAAACCCTAAGTCATTTAAGATTCATATTCTTCAATTAAGAACCCATCAAGATTCAATCTTAATCATAAAATATATTCTAATATCAGTTTATCTTCGTATAGAGATAAATTTCTAATGAAAATTTACACAAAAACATCAAAGATTCAACCCAAGAATCAAATTCTCCTTTAATTAACATAAAACCCTAATTTTCTCATGTTCATCAACTTTATAATTCAAGAACTCAGATTTATCTCTTATTAATCAACCCAAACCCACTACTTTCATATTATCATCATTAAGGAACATCTCTACATGCATTCCCACTTTAGTTTATGAATTAAACCCTCCCAAATTCATATAAAACTTCCAAAAGCATGAAATCAAACCCTATCCCACATGGGTATTATAACATGATTGATATAAATTGCCATTTAAATACTTGCCTCTCAATAGCAGGTCTGAAATTCGTTGATAAGATGGTGTGGTGGTTCTCCCCTCGCTCCGTTCTCGATTTCATTGCGTTCGGGGCGAAAAACTGTGTAGGAAGATTCACCTCAATAGCATTCGGCCGACAAGTCCGAATAATAGGGAATGGACCAAATCGCTGCATGAGAAGTTTGTTGCCCTTACCCTGCTATCGAAGGTACACCATAACCAAATCACCCGGTTAATCGGATACAAAATGGCGATGCCCATCTGCTGTCTTCTTGTAAGAGGCGTAAGTGGTCTCCAGACGAGCACGAACATCTGCCTGAATGGAAGTTAAACAGGCTGCAAACTTCTCAGCTGAGGGACAAGTAGGCACCGTCAGAGGAAGCTCAATAAGGCCCAGGGGTATAGTGGGTGACATTCCTAATACAATCTAAAATGCGGATAGATCGGTTGAGCGGTTAACAGCATTGTTACAGGCAAACTCAACCTGCGCTATTACAACATCCCATTGTTGCGGGTGCTCGGAAGAAAGGCACCGTAAAAGATCACCAACACTCCGATTGATCAACTCGGTCTGTTCATCAGTCTGGGGGAAGGTTATGGAAAACTATAACCATGTTCGTTAGAGCCGCCACAAAGTGTGCCAGAAATGCCCAGTAAAACGTACGTCTCTGTCAGACGTAATACCACGGGAACCTCATAGAAACGGACTACTTCGCGAAAATACAACGTGGCGACATGTGAAGCATCGGTCGTGTGAGTACGAGGTATGAAATGGGACATCTTAGAGAACCTATCCACCACCACGAAAATGGAATCATGCCCACTAGAATTGCTAGGAAGTCCCACTATAAAATCCATCAAGACGTCTTGCCACAGCCTCTTGAAAATCGGCAAGGGGGTATATAAATCGGCATTGGTGTGCTACCCCTAGGCCGTCTAACATGTATAGCAACATCGAATGAAGACGTTGGCATCGCTTCGCATAGTCGGCTAATAAAATATACCCCTCAGCATCGCGTGAGTACGAGTCTGTCCCAATTGGCCTGATAATCCCCTTCCGTGGACCTCCAGTATAATCTCCTCTCGAAGAGAAGGGGCAGGAATGCATAAAACTGTACCCCTATGTAAGAAACCATCCTATTGGCAAGTTGCAAATATCGTCCCAAACTCCACATCGATCGGATAGAGATCTCGGACCTCGTCAAATCTAAAAACCTGACTCTGAAGAGTCACTAAAGTATGCGACCTCTGGCTAAGAGCATCAGCCACCTAGATCTCTTTCCTTGGTTTATACTGTAGATGGAATGTGTATATCTGGAGGTATGCCGTTCATTTGGCGTATCTATCACTAACATGCCACTGGCTATGTAGGTATCGCAGGGCCTCATAATCAGATTTGATGATGAACTCCTTGTGCAGGAGATAAAACGATCAAAACTTCACTACCACATAGAATTCGAAATCATAAGTCGAATAGTTGAGGGCGGCTTCCGTTAACTTTTGACTAAAAAATGCAATCGGCTTTTCGTTTTGGCTCGAAACGACACCCACTCCCGTTTTGCAAGCATCGCAAGACAACTCGAACAACTGGTCAAAATCTAGTAAAGCTAGGATAGGTGTCCTGGTCATTAATTCCTTGATGCGTTTTAAGGCCCTATCCGCCTCCTTTGTCCATCTGTAATAGGTGCCATGACAGTGCTGAACTCCGCTATGAAACGCTAGTAAAGTCTCGCCAGACCATGGAAATTGCGAACTTGGGATACTGACGTGAGTGGAGGCCAATCAATTATTGCCAGAACCTTGGCGTCGTTGATCCGCACGCCATCACCTGAAACCACATTCCCCAAAAGGGTCACTGAAGGTACCATGAAAGTGCACTTCTTCAACGTGAGGAAGTAGCGTTGCGCTCATAGGATAGCCAAAACCTGAGCCACGTGATCAAAATGCTCCTCATATCTATAGATCAATATATCATTGAAGTATATTACCACAAACTTGTCCATGAAAGGGCATTGGATCTGAATCATCACTCTCATGAAAGTAAATGGGGCATTAGATAGGACGAAAGGCATCATTGTCCACTCATATAAGCCATCCTTCATCTTGAAGGCAGTCTTCCACTCATCCCCGGGCCTCCTATAGATCTGATGGTATCCACTCTTCAAGTCCAGCTTGAAGAAAACTTGATCACCATGGAATTGGTTTAACGTGTCCTCTAACCATGGACTAGGAAATTGGCACTTCATCGTGATCTTGTTAATAGCTCGACTATCAATACACATCCATCAACTTCTATCCTTCTTCGGTGCTAAAAGGGCCAGCATTGCACATGGTAATATACTCTCTCGTATGTACCCTCTGTTACATAATTGAGTCACTTGTCTCTGAAGTTCCGCATGCTCTGTAGGTGACATACGGTAATGGGGTAGGTTGGGGAACTGTGTCCCAAGGACAAACTCAATGGCATGCTGGATATCTCTGAGAGGAGGGAGCTCATTTGGTGAGGTACACACATCAGAATAACAATCTAACAAGCTCTGTGGGGAAACAACTGTCTCTGGAGTAATGATGGGATTGATAAAGGCATAACACAAGCCTGAATCCGCGGTCTCTGCCGGAGCTGAAGGTCGAGACATCGGGAATGGCCTCATAAGATGGAGGAGAAAGTCTTGTCCCGTATGCATGAATGAATAAGAGTTATCTCTCCCGTCATGCATGCTGTGATGATCAAACTACCATAGCCTGCCCAATAAAAGGTGCCAGACTCTCATCTACACTATATTATAAAGAATCTCATCATGGGAATCCCCAATAAAAAAAACAAATCGGCACTGTCTGTTAGGGACAAGCGTAGCTCCATTACCCAACCATCCGATATGAAATGGGGCGGTCAAAGACTGTCGGTAGTCTCAGTCTATCCACCATCTCTTGCGCCACCAAATTGTCTCTGTCTCCCTAATCAATAATCACTGTACATAATTGGCCTCAGGCGGTGTAAAAGGTAAAGAAAATGCTTGTACGGACCCACGCATCATCACTAGGTGGACGCGACTATGGATCCACAGAAGTAGATACCATTAGAGTATGAACATAGGCGGTAGAAACCCATGCAAGCTCCGTCTGAGCATGTCAAAATGAATCCCGCCATCTACAAATAGATTGGGCGGTGGATTGTGAGGCATGGGGTGGTATAGGAAGGATATCCAATGAAGAACACCTTTTGTAAATAGGGTCTTGGCCATTAGGGGTTCTTTGCCAAATTAGTTATAGTAGAATTAAGGTTAGGGCTGAAATTTTTAGGTGGATTAGGAATTGGGGTTTATTGGGGTTCGTTAGCATTAGGATTTGATTCGGAGATATCAAAATGGGGTTTAGGAACCATCGGAATATGGTTTGGGTGGTGTTCGACAGTGGAGGAACTGGGGTAGGGCTGGTCCGGTGATGAACAGGGATTGGGCATATTTTTTTTGTTCGGTGAATGGTGGGGGATTCTGGCAGGGCTGGATTATGATCGGGTAGGGTTTCGGGACAGGGACGGGGCATCGGATGGTGGACGATTCCAGGTGATTTCGGGTTGGGAGTATTTAGGTGCGGGTTGGGGTGATATTAGGGTTATGTTTTCTTGGTAGTGATTGGGTGGTAGGGTGGGGTTAATGATTTCCTGATTTTCTAGGGTTAGGGTTTTATAATGATTCTAGATGTTATTTTGCACTTCATCCGGTGAAACCAACTCGAGTTCCAATCATTTACAAACATCTTTGATTCAAGAGCAACCGAGGCTCTGATACCAATTTGATGTAAATAAAAAGGTGCCGAAGCGTAAAATTAACCTAAATAACAACAATTAAAAGGAAAGTCATGGAAATTTCTCAATTTTTCTCTCTAGATTCTCATTCTCAATTCTCAATACAAATGAGCCTTGTAAAGCTATTTATACTAAAGACTTAGAAAGGCTAAAAAAAGAAAGAATGATAAAACTTTCGCCTTTGCCCTATGCTCCTGCATCAAAATCTATCTCCAGTACTGTTACCAGTTACTGGTCCTGATATTTCTTATGTTGGTATTGAAAGTGAGGATATGCGTTCTCCTCGTCATCCTCACTTTGAAGCTGTTTGTCTATCTTACACTCATCCTGCACTATCTTCAGAATTCTCGTGGAAAAGTTTTGTACAACCCTTTTGCTTCCATATTCAGTACTCGGTTTTGTGATGCAAATAGTGTTGATAGTAGTTCTAACCAGCGTTCTACATTTGGTTATCGTACCTTTGTTGTTGGAAATCTTGTTGGCGGAGTAAGATGCTTGTTGCTTGTTCTACCACCACAGATGAGTAGTGTGCCATGACCACATTCACACCCTTCCATTCATAATTGCACTCAACCAGTGGCAGCAACTTTCACACAACATTATTCCAAACACGTGACAAAGGAAATGGCACACTTTTTAATGACAGACACTACATTAAAACAACCTAAATAATTATGTATACGAAACTTCATAAAAGTTTCATCCATTAAGCAATTGTAGAGGGAAGTGTGAGTATAAATCTTGTGTTAGTACTTGGTTGAACTCTATCAAACTCAAAATTGTCAAATCAGTTGCAGTAATATCAGTCTTCTTTAGTAAAATAATGTACATAATGGTAACTATAAAAATGTTAAACTAAGCAAATAAGGAAACTTGAGCTTCACAAATTTTCTAAGGAGAACTAATACAAATATATACTAGTATCTTCCAAAAGACATGACAACATAGAGATCCACCATAAAAATCCAATAATGGTCGCTTCCTGCACAAAACAATGACGGAAAAAAGGTTAATAACTGCCACAAACAATATTAAATCAGAAAATGTCCTCACACAAACGATCCCAAAATAAATTCTTAGATTTAATTTTCAATTTAGGCATAGCTACACACAAAATTCTGCATTTTGAGTTGGTATTACAATCAGTAATAAAACTATTTGAAATGCCTCCAACCAAAATAGTCAACTATCTTGTATCACATTCACTCAAAAAAGTTTTTTTTTTTTTTAAAACAGATAACTCTTACATTAGTTCATCTATTCTTATTGAAACATTATCCTCCAGAAAATTAATCTCAACCACGGAGAATAATTGTAAGAGTTGAATTCGTATAGAAGGAATGAAGGGATTGAGTCACCTATAAAAACATTATGTCATTGTTGCAGTTACTTAGCATCAAGTTGTCTTACTATATCTTCAAGGTCATCATCAGGATTCGTGGGTCTCTTTTGTGGCTTTCCAAATGAATATGAGCTTTGGAGCCCGTGAACAAGATCTTGTGGAACCTACAAAATAATAAAATTTACCCAGACAATCCATAAGTAACGCATGATCTATTGTTAAATTGCTGGACTTTATTTTGTTACCAAAATATGCAGCGAAAGTAATAGTGAGTTGGTGACTATGAAATAAAAGATGCTTGAATTAGGCGAAGAATAATACCTTGAACAAATAGAGGTCCTACAGGCCACACCTCCATTAAACCACCACAAAAGCATAAAACATCCACCGCAATACCATTGAACGCAAATCATTTGCCAAAGATTCACCTCAACTCCAAACAACCCTACACTACCATCAACTTTATTTTTATTTTTATTTTAGTACCAGTACTTGTGAGAAAATTCAAGCATACTCTCTTTTTTTGGTAATTAAAGTTGACAAATTTTGGTACGAACATGACACAATAGATTGGAAATTTAAACATATACAGACTTAGAAATCAGGCAAACGAAGTAAAATATCAAGCTCGAATAGTTTTTTCATAAACTGAACCTATCCAACCAACACATATTTTATGAAAGAAGGGTAGAAAATAAACTAAAAGCTGAAACCGCACTTCATCAATACAATTAAGAGGGAGTGCGCCTGATATAAATGAAATATATGTGGAGTAAAATTAGTTTAAGCCAAAAACTGAATGTCCCAAATTCCAAAAAGATACAAATATCACCCTGTAATGAAAAAGTTGACAACCCCCCAAAACTATAAACATGAAAATCCAAAGAAAAAATACATTGAAGCATCCAAAATAAGTTATTACTTGCCTAAAAACTTACGGCACCAACTATAGACAAAAATGTAACAGTAGGCCATATATTAGAATAGAGAAGATGAAGCAGAATAAGAGAAGTTGAAAAAAACAACCTGCTGAAAATGAATTTCATTTGTTTCCTGAACACAACAAAATGAATTTCATCAGTGGTTGATCGACCGAGAATGGTGGCGATCACGGTTTATATATATATATATATATATAGAGAGAGAGAGAATTTTTAGAGATTCAAAATTTGAAGAGTGTCTGTAGAGTGTAGTAACGGATTGCGCGAGACGGAGAGTTTGTTTGATGGTCAGCTGATAGAGTGATGGGGGATATTATGGGTGGTGGGTTTATGATTGGACGTGGTAGTTGGAGTGTTTACAATTTGAAAGAGTGTACAGGATCCCAGTATATATTCAGAGTGTTTGGGTTCAATGGATTCATTCAATCAGTTTTTTAATCTTAGCCTTCAATTTTCCCAGGGAGTAAATCTCAACCCTTATTGTAAATTCACATTTTAAGCAGGTTTACCGTAAAATATCCTTGCATATATATATATATATATATATATATATATATATATATATATATATATATTCATTTTTACTTCGCATCACGTACTTGTTCTGCGTGATATATACATTTATATATATATATATATATATATATATGTTACAATGCTAGCCATTGATGAATTTTCTGCCAAATAAAAAAACCGGGGAGTTAATTGGTTACTAAAATAAAGAGTGAATTACACAAAATCCCCATGAACTATAGCGGTTTCGCAGATAGTTCCCTAATCTAAAAAGCCCGATAAAGAGCCCCCTAAACTATTGAATTTTGACAGGTGTCCAAATTCAATAGTTTAGGGGGCTATTTGCAAAACTGCTATAGTTCAGGGGGTTTGATGTAATTTATCCTAAAATAAATTAAACTCCAAGTTACCGAAGTTAAGGGGTTCGATTGGTTGTTTTTTATTATTGGTCTATAATATATTGATTATATTATAAAACTTTGCCCTTTGTAATTGCGGGATATGGATTTCATGAGCTTACAAAGATATGTGGGGTACACTGACCTTGGGCCCATGCCTATGAAAGGCGGGAATCAACAGAAAGATCTCATTTTGATAAACTCCCCAGCTGTCGTGTGGTAAATTATGATGCTTTGGATATGTTTAAACAAGACTTATCACCACGAGATGAGAAGTGATGAGGGGGGGGGGGGGGTCCAATATATTGACAACACCAATATTTATCATTATATATAACTGTTACCACTCCATTAGCAGGACATGGATGGAGAGGATTTAGAAATTCTGTCAAGTTATACTCTTAAGTCTCAATTAATAAAAACTCCCCTTTCGTGGACGTAGGCAATTTTTATTGAACATTGTTCTCCATTTATGCATGCTTGATAATCTTTGCTATTAAGTTTTCGAGGCTTGTGTGATCAAATTAATTGTACCAATAAGTTTTGTGTACTTATAGTAACGTTTTGGCCCTCAAACTTAATTTTTTGTAACAATTAAGCCACTCCGTTAACTTCTCCTTTAGATCTAACTGAATTAAGGACAAAAGCGTCTTTTATCATCCCCACACGAAAATCCCATAAACAAAATAACTCCACTACACCCCACATGTCCCAAATCCATTATTTGAAAATTAATAACGTGTATTATCAAAGTTTTTTTTTCCTTCCCAATAATGGGTTTGGGTACAATTTAAAGTTACTTTGGGTATAGTGTTTGGCTATGGGGGTGACAAAAGACATTTTTTGGAAATAAACTCGTCATGTAGACTAATTCTGTTAAATTTAATGGAAAAATTAATGGAAGGGCTATTGTTGCAAACTTGACACAATTTAGGGGCTTAACTGTTGCCAAAATAAAAAGTTCAAGGGTCAAAATATTATGAATGGCAAAAGTTAAGGGGACACTCATGTAATTCTCTCTAATACATACATCTACAGGTGTATATACTATATATAGAGAGAAATGGTTTCATTTAAATAGTTGATGACTTGGCATTTGCCAAATCACCATTTAAATTAAAATATAATTCCACGTCAAGAATTAGAGAAGCCGCATCAGCATTCCATTAACTTTTGTGGATGGAAATATAACGGTGGCCTAAACTGACAATTGAAAAAAAGTTAAATTTAAATTCTGAATATAAAGTTCGATGCCCAACTTGAGAAAATGAGCGAAGTTTGTTGTACTTTTCGGTCATTCAGCCTATATGCATCAAAGGAAATGATCCAAGTTTATAAAATCTCATGATTTAAAGCTCTCTTATTCTTTAGATACTACACTGCATACACATTCATTACGAGAGTGTGGAATTGAAAATTAAAACCTTGGGCAAATGTGTTTGGAGGTTTTCTGCACCTCTTTTTATTTGAAGCATCCATGGGTTGCATAAGACTCCAGTATTGCTAATAGTGGTACTTTTAGTTTTAGAAGCCCATTGAGTTCCATTCTAAAGGCCTCAGATCCTTCCTTCGTTGTGTAACCTTAGAAGTGAGAAGTGGGGATAGGTTTGGAGGACATCTGGCGAAAAGATTCTTTGTTTAATATTCATCTCCGTTCGTTATTCCAAATTTCATCCAATACACCCTTAAATCGATGATTCTATTTTGTGGAACCTTGACTTCATTAGATTTTTAAAAGACAATGTAATTAAGCAGTTTACTTTATTAGTTAACTTGGTGGAGGGAGTGAGATTATGTCTGGGAAATAAGGGTATGAAGGAGTGGACTTTGGGTATTCAAAGTGTTGGCTAGTTGGCTTGTGGCATAATAGAAGATAAACACTTGCGACTTGATCCAAAGGACACCTAGTTGTCTCCTTTCGCCCGATTGGTTGGTTATGTGTTACGATGCAAATTAAGAGTTAGATAAAATGTTGGTTTATTCTAAGTTTGTGTTATTCGTTTGGAACAAAGCGTTCGTGGAATTTAGTATTGTTGGCAATCTTCCTAAGGACAAAATATACGTTCATTGTGGAGATAGTTTTCCATGGAAACAAGAAAAGGCGTGGACACCTATGGGGACGTATAGTTATGGCGGCTTACAGATAATTTGGAATGAGATAGTGGAAAATAAGAGCTTATGGGAGAAGATTAAATTTCATTTTGGAGTTGGAATGATTACATATGACCTCATTTTTTTTGTTCTAAGCGAGTGGTTCTCTTAATGCTAGTGTGTTTATGAGTAAATTTAGGCTTAACCCTATTAATGATGATAATACAACAACAAGCACTTACTAATAACAAGGAAATAACTTGCATGTATAGCTCACAAACTCTTGTGTATAACTCAATGATAATAATAAATACAATTTGTTTTAGGACAATAAGTGAATCTCTGACTGGTTGAGAAACAAGCACTTTAGATACACCTTAGGTAGTCAGTTCAAACCCCGAGGTATGAGGAAATAATAGTTAAAGCTAAATAAATGCTTATGTTCTTAGCAGAATTGGGTAAAGCATTCATGGTGGGAAGTATAAGCTCTTTGTTTTTTAATAACTCTCTTTGTGTTCTTTTGACATAAAAGTTATTCCTTTTCTCAAACTGTACAACGGGGTATATATAGCCTCAACCCACACCTGTGGAACCCCAAACTGTCAAGTGCATTAAATGCTGGTCAGTCCACCATACCCAACATATCAAATCCATTAAATGCTGAGTGAAATCTCGAGTGACCACCCGCCGTGTCAGCGGGCGCCATAGTGTGTGATAGTGCCAAACTAGCTAGCTACTCATCAAACCGCCAGTGTTTGAGTTAGGATTGATTTGATATGGATTAGGTATGGTATGACAACCCAGATCTTTTGTGTAAAGATACTCAATTTGGTGCCAAAACTTAGTGATAGATAACCGAGTAGGCTCAAAACTAGTCTCTCATTGTTGCTCGAATATTGCTCAAACAGGCTAACGTGCAACTCTTTTGGGGCTGGTAATAAGTTTTAGCTGTGGTTGCTCGACTAATGCTCATTTGAGCTCAACTAGGTGTTTTACTTGGTGTAATGGTTAAATCATGTTTTAATGCACCCTTGCTCTCTATCCTCCAAACCAATTCCCTCAGATGTTCCTAAGTGAGATTGCTCGATATAGCATAAAAGCTCTCCTATGTCCTGCCAGATATGGTCCATCATTGGTATTGAGAAACCTCACCTTAATATACAATATAACTCAAATTTGCGATTCAACATACAAATATATGACAAACACATAAAATACTTGGTGAATCTAATTAGCTTCCTCTAGCCCTTTTCTTCGTCTTCGAATGAGCTTCTGCTTTGCCTTTTTCTCGAAACAGCTTGGTTGACTCCCCACGCTCCTTTGTGATGTCACTAATCTTTGTGGAATCCTTCTCTAGTTTCTTATCTAATTTCTTAATGAGGAGGTTTATCTCTAAGTAGGTTTATCATTAAGCCCCTACTGTTTGTGATCAGCTTTGTAATTGTGGCTATGCCTTTTTTGGGGGCTGATTTGTGTACCTTCTATATGGCTTTGCCCATGGGTTGCAATCTCATTTTCGATCATTCTTTGTTTCTGATTAATAAGGGTTTAGTAGTAAGGGATCCCCTTATAGGTCATACTTCAGCTATTTTCAATCTTCATCACCTGATGATTCGTTTACATCCTTTCGGTGTTTGTATACCCTCGTAAGTTCAAATTTCTGATTGCCAAGTGATTCATGGGAAGGTTAGCACATGTAATGTGATCTAAAGAAGGCTCAATTGTTATCTTTCGCGTAATTGGTGTGTCATGCTTTGCGAATTCATTGAATACCTGGATCATTGATTCACTGCAAGGTGGTGTCATTTGTTTGGAGGGAAGTATTGGGAGGGTTCGGAAGTGAGGGAGGGCTCCTCCGTCATGCAAAGGAGTTGTTTTTAGGGGAATCGTATCTCATGGGAATAAGAAGAGTCGCAAACATCTTTCAAGATGTATGGTGATAGCATTAGTTTGGTGGTTATGGACCCAGAAAAACTTTGGAATTTTCTAAGACTAGAGGATAGAGTAGGAGAGCCTATGGGGGAAGTAACAAAATTTGTCAACTTTGTGGGCTAGTGTATCCTTGAGCTTTTTGCGGATATGCCTTCTTGCCATTATCCTGAAATGACTATTAATAAAGAGATGCTGATATCTTGATTATAACTGTTGAAGATAGATGGTCAAATCAGAGCATGTGTTTTTTTTCCCTATAGAAGTGGTAATATAATTTGGTTATAGCTTCTATTTGGATATCACAGTTGTTTGTATTCAACGGGTTTTATATAGGGGAGCAAATTTGTGTGTAACGCACCTTGTCGTACTGGAGTTGTACTATATTGGGTAGCATTAGTCAATCCAAACCTAATCCGATGTGTAACTAATCCTGTCAATTGACCTGACAGTCTGACACTAACCTTTTCTGTTTACCTCGTTGTTGATACTGAAAACCCGTAAACCAGAGTATAAAACTACTGTCTTCTTTTCTCTCAACGATGCATATGACTCACAGGCTCTTTATAAACTAAAATATAGTTAATTCTAAATGCTAGCAACAAACGAAGTAAAATATAATCTAATTGTACAAGAGTTTATTCAATAGCCGATCAAGACAGGATTTTTTTACAGTTAAATATGTTTATTCATGATATTTTATGTTTTTTTCGTGATTAATACTAACCCAACCTATTTATTATTCGTATTTGCAAGTCATGTCATTTTTTGGTTCATGTCAGGAAATAGCGATTCCTAACCCATTAACATCGTGTCGTGTAAAAAATTGTGACATTGCTTTTGTGGGTTATTGAGCTGATAATCACACTGTTGGACAACTTGTCCCCCTTTTTATGTTTGTAACTCATCCCGTACCCCCTCTAGACAAGCAGTCCTTTTTCCATCCCTTATGTTTATCTTGTCTAAGACCGGGTCACACTAGATGGATATCATATTCATGGAATACGATTCACTTTTAAGATGCCATGGTGGTGAAATGGTAGACTCGCGAGACTCAAAATCTCGTGCTAAAGAGCGTGGAGGTTCGAATCATCTTCAAAGCATAATATCGAGAATGCTCATTTAATTAGCAATTCTACAAGAGAGCTCGGATCGAATCGGTATATCAATACCGATTCGATCCGAGATCTTGGAATTGGAATAAGTTCGGCAGCGGATCACGAAATATTGCCGATCTTCTCTATCTAATGAATGGAGAGTGCTTTAAAATAGGTCATCCTGGACCCACCCGCTGAGACACAAGGATAGAAAAGAAACCTTTGGTAAAATGCCCGCACGTAACCCAACAGTTAAAGTACATTATGAAGTCCGTTTTAGATATTGGCGACTTACCCCCAATGGTAAACCCATGGTAAGACAAAGGCCAGACTTTAACCGCAACCCATACTCCACATCTTAGGTTTCAGAATTTATCTTCCCCACTTTTGTCCAACTTCACTTTTAAGACCCGAGATTTCACAAAATAAGAGAATCGAAGACATTACCTATTGCTGTCCCAGAAAGAGAAAAATTTAGAATCCCCCGCAAGCTGCAAATGTGTCACCTCAATCCAGTGCCTAAAACATCCGCCACCTCATTGCATGGAAGTAATTGGCTTTACCATACATTAGACACTAAATTCAATCGTCAAGGGCTTTAAAGATATATACTACACTTTTTATAGTATTTTAAGCTATCGATATATATATATAGAGAGAGAGAGAGAGCCAGACTAAGTTTGCACATGTGCTCGCGCACACCTATTTTTTTTACTATTTTAAAAAAATAATGTGCTAACTTAGTGTGCACAGGAGCCTGGCTCTATCTCTCTCTCTCTCTCTCTATATATATATATATATATATACTAGGGTGTACCCGTGCCGATGGCACGGTGAAAATTTTCTCCCGGATATTTGTGATTATAGAACACTCACACTCCCATTAATCAATTTTGTGTCAATATGATATATTTAAAAATTATTACAAAATAATGAAGCATGACATGTTAAACATCTAAAAAAAATGATGATTTGCTTCCATTCAACCCCCCTAAACATAAGCCATAATTCGAAATTCAAACCATGTTTAATATTGAATTAAAAAAATTCAAACTTGTTTAGAGTTCGTCCAAACCAAAATTTTCCATAAAAATATTTCATATTGTGCCATATTTATTTTGGTCGGATCATTTTCGGTTTAAGAAAACATATTGTGGTGTGTCGCTTTTACTTGAATCATGTTCGAGATAAGTTAACAAATAACATTTCATTTCATGTCGTATTGTACCGTGTCTTGTTTACTTTAGTTGGGATCGTTTTTGGTTAAAAAACTATTTTGTATCGTGTCACTTATACTTGAGGGTATTCGAGGTGAGCCAAAAAATAAGTTAAAAATGTATATTTGACTCATAAGTTTTAAATATAAATCTAATATTTAACTCCTAATTTTTAAATATAAATTTCATATTTAAATGTATGAATCAATATGACCGCCACTACTTCCCACCAGATAATATTGTAATGTTACATTGCCCTACTATGAGTCAGGTGGAAATATTATGAATGACTACACTATCTAGCGAACAGGTCTAGAATAAAGTACCAATTAGATTCAATGAAAAATATATATAATTTAAATGTTAAAAATGTATTGGCCAACATATATTGTGAAGGGATGGTGAATTTCAACGCGGGTCCCAAAATCTAACTTTTAGTGAGCGACATTTGATGCAGTACCCAACAAAAGGAATAACATATGGAACCATGTTTCTATATGGAACATTTCTCAAAACTTTATATATATCAAGTAGCAGATGGCCTGGTACAGGCGAGTAGAGTGATTATTCCTATTTTGTATCTAGGTTGCTTTTTATTAAGAGTAGGCTTTGGAATTGATATTGTTCACGGCAGTAGAGAATAAAAGGCGGTTTGGAAACTTTGATTACTTTCGATCCTTGTCTGTCTGCCTATTTTTTTTGCTACCTCCCTCACCCATAATATATCAAAAATGATAGAATTAAAAAAAGTTACAAATTATAAAAAACTTTCTTATAAAATTAAAAAACATTATTGCATAAAATTAAAAATAAAACAATTGTGTAAAAAAAACATTAATAATGACAATTTAGAAAAACAGTTTGCTAAAAAAATATCTTGAAAACTTTATCTTAACAAAAAAATTTAAAAACAATTTTATGAATTAAAATCTTGTATGGAATTTAAGAAAAAGTATTTTATAAAATATGAAAAAAAAAATTATATATGTACATTTAAACTGTACAATATTTTATTAAGTTATTTTTTTAGGTGTAACTTATCTCTGTCAATTAATGGTCATAATATAACCAATCCAACCAGCTAAAAAAGGTTTAGGTGTATCTTATGAAATATGCATTAGGCAACCTATTTATCTTACACTTCATATCAAGTAATACATCAGCTCAAATTTTTAATAACATTAATTTTCTTAAATTAGTCTCCAAAATTTCAAAAAGTCACTGGCTCATTTTTTCAACAGTCCATTAGTCCCATTTTTATTAAAACGGTTGTTTTTCATAACATGAAAACATATTGCTTAATTGGCATGATCCATGACACCTTCTGGACATGAGAAAATGTAGGGAGAGATGAAAATATTAGATAATTACTAACATACAACATATAAAATAAATTCCTAACATAATGAAAATCTCCTAATTTGTAACAATAAAAAACAATGATCATTATACAAAAAAATTATAGAACAAATCACCCAAAGATTTGAGAAAATAAAACTTTATTATAATATGACTTCTTTATTAAAATTAGTCGCCACAGTAGAGAAACTACAAAACACATTCAGTATTAAATTTTGCTAAACAAAGACCCCAGCCATTTCAAAAAAATTGTATCTTCTCCACTAAGTCAGATATAGAATTCTACTACACCCATATCCATCAGAACCCAAATTCAAATGCTCAAACTCAAACGTTATAATCTAAACTCCAAAGAAATAGAGTTTTGTAGATTTCAATTTACCTCAAAACTAAAAAGCTCGTCACGATTCTTCAAGCTTTCAGTAAATGCCAAAAATTAATAAAAGAAAAAATATATAAAAAAATACCCTAGAAATCAGGTATTTGAGACCTCTGTAGAGAGAGAAAGAGAGACACAAAAACCTGTTAGGGGGCTTACTGAAAGAGTGACATAAACATCAAAGATATGAGAATCGATAACATTAAAGATATGTAATCCAAAATATAAGAACCCAGAACCCCCAAATGAAAATCTAAAAGAACCACACTCAAAAAGAGTTTTTAAAAAACCACACGTTACCCAAATGAAAATCTAAAAGAACCACACTCAAAAAGAGTTTTTAAGAAACCACACGTTAAACTATTTGAGTCGATGATGCTGCCGCTCTCAAATAAGAGACCACTGCCCAAGCCCACCTACACCTGAAGAAAAACCTCACAACATAAATGAAATTTGATCAGAGATGAAGGACAACCTCACAACATAAACATAAATGAAACCTAAAAGCCACAAATTCTGGAGGAGGTAGAAACTTGAAAAATTAAAAATTAAAAATTAAAAATTAAAAATCAATTGACTCATCCACAAATTTATTGACTACGGTTAAAATTAAAAATTTAAAGCAAACCAAGAAATGAGATATTGTATTTGGAATTAATATTAGTTCATACAGTGTTGTTGTTTTTTGATATCGGCAGCTGATATATAGAAAATTGCAGTGTTTTCTTTCTCCAAACTCTTATCTGATTGTGGAGATGTAGATCTTAAGGAACTGTTGCAGTGTTTTCTTTTTCTCAACTCCGATCATTCATCGTTCAAGTTTTCACAGAGATTTCTTCAATTAGATCTGAAAAAGTAACAATTCGAGAGCAGGATTTCAACAAAGTGTTAACCTCAAAATAAAAAGAAAAAAACTGTTAGATCTGAAAAAAGCTCCGTAGGATTGCAATATTGGAGAACCGCCAAAAACTGTTGTGGACCTGCAAAAAATAACAATTAGAGAGATTCTTTCAGAGCAACATTTGTGTCAAAATCACAGCTTGAGATGCAATACAACAAAGCAGAGGTATGTATCACAGCATGAAATCAAGCACTGATTGTGTCAAAATCGTTGAGGAGAAGTTAGAGTTATGTATCACAGCTAGATTGATACACTGAACCTTGCGTTGATTTGTTTACCTCCAACCACTCATAGAGTGAAACCACAACAAACCAACCTTGAAACAAAAAAATGAATCAGAAACCACGAAAAAATCAAGTGAAATCACCAAGACAAATAAGAACGTGGGTCATATAGTAAAAAAATCGGGAAGCTTACCTCTAAAGTCGGAAAAAAAATGTACAAAAATCATTGCAGAGTCGGTGCAAAAATGGGTCTGCTAAGAGGAATATGAAGCCGATCTTATATGTTTACCTCTAAAGTCAGTTCAAAGCTTTCGGCTGTGGAATGTAGGAGTGGATATGAGAGATAGATGGTAGCTTTGATACAGAGAGTGAGAGAGAGATGTGCGGTATTGTTGGGTTAGAATGGGTGAAGGTGGGTTGTGATTGTGAGTTGTAGTGTAGAGTGAGAAATGGGGAATGTCAGTAAAAGCACACATGGGACATGGCTCTAGGTCTTGACTTGAGAAGCGTGTCTTTTACCAACACATTTTCTTGAGCCTTGAACTATCGTACTATTTGTACTATTTTTACTATTTGTACTATTTTTATTAATTAATCCTGTCTTCTTTACACCATCTTGAACCATCGTATGATATGGCCGGTTGAAGCATTTTCGTTTGGTTTATATGACGTGGCAACATATGATGTGGCAGCACTTATAGATACAAAATCTGTTTATATAAGTTTATATGACGTGGCAACATATGATGTGGCATGAATAGTGAAAACCCCCTCCTCCTTTATTTTTTATATATATATATATATATATATATTCACCCTTTGTTTTGCAGCCATCGATCTAAAGATGGTATCCCTATCTTTCGTCACCCTTGTGCTCGAGAGTAAACCTTTATGGGCATCATCATTAAAATACTTTCAAGTATTCCGTTTTCATGTACTTTGTTCAGATCGAAGGATTTCATTATATTTTGATGAAACAAAGAGCACATTTTTTTCCCTTTTGTAGGACGTCCCATCTCACTAGCATTGACATCACTCCTTGTGATGTGAATCGAGGTCATTTTTGGGCATATTAGTAGTTTTTTTTCTTTTTATTAATTTTCTTTTATTATGTTATTGTATTTTCATTTGTTTTATTTTAATATTCAAAGGTAGGGAGTAGTAATGGCATTTTTGTAATTAGGGCCTTAGCTTGGAGTCTAAAGCTACTCCTCTTCTTTAAATACCCACATGTAAGCCTCATTTGAGGTAGACTTGAATTTTGAATAGAAAAGAATATTTCTCTCTCTAAAAGTGTGTGTTAGATATTTTTAGGAGCGTTTTGACTTATAGTTTCGTCAAATTGGTATTAGAGCGGGTGTCGCTCCACATTGGTGTTGGTGTATTGGTGTATTTGTATCAAAAAATTGTACGATACAATCAATGGCTCCCAAGAAATCAAAACAACCATTGGAAGAGATTCAAGAACTCAAGCAACAAATGGAAGAAATGTCTCTACAACAAAAACAACAAACCCAAACCGTAACCTAAGAATTCAATCAAAAGTTTGAGACCCTCTTTCAACTCTTCTCTTCAAAACAACCTCCAACCACCATCCCCCACCCTTTGGACCAACCTGCTGCCCTAAACCTAGTTTCCCCCTCTACCACCATCCCTTACAACCCCTATGACCCTACCAATGCAACCCACCCTTTACCCGGCAACCCCCACACCCTCAAACCCTAGGCCTGCTGTACTGCTGCTCTCCCTTGTGCGGCAGCCAACATCCCAAACCCAACCGCATACTCCTAGCCCAGCGCACCCCCAAAATCAGCCCCCACCCCAACCGACCTGCTCTCCAACCTCCTCAACCCCCCCGATCGTCCTTGTTCAGCGCTGGGAAGACCCATTTCTTCTACCCGCTACCCCGAAATTCAACTCGAAGCCACTCGGGCTCCATCCGACCCGTCCCCACACCGACCGACCCCTTACCGCCCATTCCCCAATCCCCCAAGTGCCGACATTCATCCCCAACCCCTCGGCGGCCCCTAAAAAAGTCCCCATCCCGATTTAAACCCACACCCTAGTCAAAATCAACCCGCATGAAATTTTTGGTGCATCCACCTCATTTCAGCCCCCGAGCCTATTTTACCCACCCACCGGGCGACCCGAGTCATCTTCGCACCCCTTCGGATTGTTTGATCACCCCGGGAGCCTGGGCCATCATTTTGGGACTCCCGACCACCCACCCGATCCCGGTTCACACTACCCGCACGATCCCACCAATCCCCTTAACTCCCGGCTAGCGACACCCCTTAACCCTCTACCTTTGCATCACACGCCCTCCCACCACACCCTCTCACTACTCCATTCTGGTTCCTCCTCCGAGTTCGGGGGTATCCACCTCAATATTTTAGAGTGGATACCTCCACCCCCACCCGATGCCTACCGCCATGCTCCACTTCGAGACCGGCACTGTTTCTATTGCGGCGAATGTGGCCACTTGATAGGCACGTGCCCTCACTATCCCCCAGCTCCTCCCGTGCCCCAGCATGCCAACGTCTTCATCCACCTCCTGCACAAATGTCACCGCCTCCTGCTGATGTTGTTCCGCCTATGCCAGGTGACGTGATGAGCCTAAATGCTCATCAAGACAAGGGCCCACTATCTATGGCTCTTCAGCTGCTTTCTTGAAGCCTCCATGGGGATATCCGCATATACGTGCCCATGTTTTACGGGTGATTCTCCCCAGATGCTATGGTCAATTGGTTAGCTTCGATGGAGACAGTTTTTGAGTACAAGCGGGTTCAAGGCCGCTGCTGTGTTCTCCTTGTAGCCACCAAATTCAAGGGATTTTCTTGGGTTTGGTGAAACGACCGCCGCTACCCTCGCACAACAGCCAGATTGCCTCCTATATAGAGAAGGCCGCTCTCCAGGCATCCTTTATTCCACCTACTTACGAGCGTGACCTCTTTGTTCGCATTCAATCTCTCAGGCAGGACACCTTATCGGTAGTGGAGTACACAGAGCTCGCCTTCATTAGTCGGAGGTTCAGCGGATCAGCCGCTATATATTGGGGTTGCAGTCGCATATTCAGCACGATCTCGGTCTGCGGGAGATACCGACTTTCTTGAAGGCGGTCGAGTACGCGACTAAGGTCGAGGCTTACCACACACCGTCCGCAACTCTCCCGGCTTCACGTACTCCGCCTACACCGATTTTTGCCTCAGCTCCTCCAGTGGCATCTTCTGTTCCTACCTCTACTACTCCCGTTGCTCCAAATCTAGGACCTCCTACCTTCCGGTGCTACAATTGTGGCAATGTTGGTCACCGAGCTTCTGATTGCTCTCTTCTGCGCCGCCGCGCATTATTGGCGATGGATCATCCACCTGACTATTTGGACGCGTCCGAGGAGCTTCCCCAGCACGTCTTGATTACCGTCTTGGAGGGTGATTCCGTTGGTCTTCCCCTTTGAGTTCGAGGACGAACTCTTTTCAAGGAGGGGAGATTGATGTGAATCGAGGTCATTTTTATCATTTTTGGGCATATTAGTAGTTTTATTTCTTTTCTTTTGTTTTGTTATTGTATTTTCATTTGTTTTGTTTTAGTATTCAAAGGTAGGGAGTAGTAATGGCATTTTTGTAATTAGGGCCTTAGCTTGGAGCCTAAGCTACTCCTCTCTTTTAAATACCCACATGTAAGCCGCATTTGAGGTAGACTTGAATTTTGAATAGAAAATAATATTTCTCTCTCTAAAAGTGTGTGTTAGATATTTTTAGGAGTCTTTTGATGTGTAGTTTACGTCACCTTGATATGTCATTAAAATTCGTTTATTATAAAAAGAAATAGAGAATTGCCTAGTGACTAGACAACTTTGATGGTTTAGCCTGAATTGCACCCACTCTCAGTATTTGTGAAGTGCTGTGGTGGGTAATTCCACATCATATATTATACTAAATTTGATGCACTATGTCCCTTCTTTAAACTTTCAGACACTGATTGAAGGGATCATTTTGTCACTCCAGGTTTTGAAAATGCCCCTGGTGAATGGGATGAATACCCTCCTCCATATGCTAATGTTGAAGGGTTGGATACCAGCTCACCTGTAAGTTACAATATTTTTCTTTTCATTTTTTTGAACTTTATCCCCTGAATAATGCATATTTAGAGATACCCCTTGCATGTTCAATAAATAGAGTTTCCCCCTTTCTGCATGTGCGTCAACCCGTTGGACCTTATGCATCAACCCGCTTGTACCTTATGTATGCCGGGGGGTAACTCTAATTATTGGACTTGTGCGGCTTATATCTAATTACTGCATCAACTCATGGGGATGACACAAAAAAAACATATCTGTTAAGTTTTCATCTCTACACAGTTTATATATATGATTAGAACTCGCTGTAATTTTTTAAATATCTTTTAGGGTCTCTACAATGATAATACTCTTGATTATCATACGGGTTAGGGTTACAGTCCACAAATGCCATATGGACCATATTCCGCCGTCACTTCTGTGGGAGGAGATTCCCACTTATACTCCCCTCAACAATACTCATTCTCAGGAGCACCATATTATCAGCAGCCATATATTACTTCATCAACTCCAGTTTCACAACCAGAGATGAATTCCCTTGTGGGTGTTGACCAACAAGTTGATGATGGAATGTTTTGTGGGCACAGACCTGCTTATCCCTCTCCACGAGGGTCTTTTGGCAGAGGCAATATTTCTGGAAATCACGGGGGTCTTAGTTATCAGGATTCACGGCAAGGGTTTGAATCGTTGAGAAGCGGTAGCCTTTGGTCGGATTTTCCGAAATCCTCGGACAGGCGGAGGTCACTTACTTCATTATCACCATCAGCATCTCCTCAAACAATTGGCACCCTTGGGTCATTCGGGCAAAATGTTGGAATGGTTTGGTCCCTTTTACCTATTCATGTATCATTACAAGTATAGAAACCTTATGCATGCTTTTGATAACTCGATATGATCTTCTGTTTTGTTTTTTTTCCCCTTTCGGTGGACACACGAATAGAGATGTTGGATGTCAATTTGTCTTCTCTCATAGTTTTGGAAATTATTTTGCTCTTGGTTCATAAATGTTGGCCTGTTAATTGATAAGTATATTATACTTCCTGCTTTTATATGAAATTTTAATCCACGGGATACACTTTCTACCCAGAGAGCTATTAAATTGGTTTAAATTTTGTGCTTGTAATTAAAGAGAATATCAAAATAGATATAAAGATGTTTTTAAGGCTGTTAACTAAATCGTATATTAATCCATTTACAGTACTCTATTATATAGCGTTTTGATAGTAGTTATACATCCCATAATTCACAAACGTGTGGAGGCAGTTTGACCCCGTTAGTTATCTGTTTTGATCACTCCTTAATAATAGGAAGCTCTAGTGATCCACGTCCCTTACTGCTGTTTGAATTGGTCAAATCAGTTGAGTCATGTGCCTTATCACTCGCTGTCAAGCTGGAGTGCGGAGAGAGAAACGCACCAAGCTTGGATCGTAAGTAGCGGAAGCATAATTTCGGAAGAGACTTGGTGAAGACATCAGCCAATTGCGCATGAGAAGGAACATAAGTAGTCACAAGAGAACCGCAAGCAACCTTTTCGCGAACAAAATGAAAATCGAATTCAATATGCTTTGTGCGGGCATGAAAAACGGGATTAGTAGACATAGAAAGAGCGCTAACATTGTCACAAAAGAGGACTGGGGGTTGAGTCAAACGGACACCAATGTCACGAAGTAAGTAGGTAACCCAAGTAAGGTCAGCAGCTGTGGAGGCCATGGCACGGTACTCGGCTTCGGCTTCGGCACTAGAACGAGACACGGTTGTCTGCTTTTTTTTTGTCCACGACAGGTAGTTGGCCCCAAGAAAGATGCATGATCCGGTGGTGGAATGATGAGTGTCAGGACAGCCAGCCCAATCGGCCTCCGAAAAGGCATAAAGACTAGTGGACGTGTTGGACAGAAGGCACATGCCGTAAGTGGTAGTACCATTGAGATACCGGAGAATACGTTTGACAGCTTGAAGATGACGCATACTAGGCTGGTGCATGAATTGGCAAACTAAGTTGACAGCATGGGACAAATCAGGCCTAGTGAGCGTAAGCTATTGGAGTGCGCCAACCAAACTACGATACTCCGTAGCATCGACAAAAGGACCACCGTGTAGAGTTAAATTGTGTGGGGAGGAGAGAGGTGTTGCAACATGGTTGGAGTCAAGCATGAAAGCACGTTGAAGAAGGTCCTGAGCATACTTGTGTTGAGAAAGGAACATGCCTGCCGGACTGCGAACAACCTCGATCCCCAAGAAATATTGTAAATCACCAAGGTCTTTAAGTGCAAATTCGTTACTAAGAAGGCGAATTAAGGAAGATAAAACCGAGTCACTATTACATGTCACAACGATATCATCAACATAGACCAGCAATAAGATGGTGACTGTTGAGGAGCGAAAAATAAATAGTGATGAGTCGGCACCGCTACAAAAGAACCCAAGATGAAGAAGAAATTGGCTGAATCGATCAAACCATGCTCGGGGAGCCTGCTTGAGGCCATATAATGCATGATGTAATAAACACACATGATTTGGAAAATGGGAATCAGAAAACCAGCGGGTTGTTCCATGTAAACCACTTCTTTGAGAGAACCATGAAGGAAGGCATTTTTGACGTCTAGTTGACGGACGGACCAACTTGAGTAACGGCAACAGAGAGTACCAACCGAATAGTAGGAGGTTTAATAACAGGACTGAAGGTTTCAAGATAGTCAAGGCCAGGTAACTGAGTATATCCCTTTGTCACGAGCCGAGCTTTGAAGCGTTCAATGCTGCCATTGGCATGAAGTTTGGTTTTTAACACCCACCGACACCTAGTAACATTCATGGTAGATTTGCGAGGAACAAGAGTCCATGTTTGGTTGAGGCGGAGAGCGTGAAGTTCGTCATGCATTACTGTTAGCCAGTGAGGGGATTGAAGAGCGGTATGGAGAGACTTTGGCTCAGACGGATCAGTCGGGTGCAAGGATAATAAGGCATGAAGGGTGGTGGGGTGGCTGGTTTTGCTTCGAGTGAGCATGGAATGAGTATTAGGGGCTAGTGGAGCAATGGGAAGAGGTATGGATAAAGGAATTGAGGGAAGGTTGGTGGCATGTGTAGGGGATATACTGATCAGGGAATTAATTGGAGATAAAATGGAGGTAGATGAGTGATGTGGTAATGGAGAGGGTGGGGGACTATTGGGAGTGGCAGCAGTAGCAGGTGAGGGGGGAACCGAAGTAGGTGAGAGGATATGGGGACTGCCAGTGGCAGTGGAGGGAGGATCGGGTTGGGGTGTAGGAGCCACAGGAGGTTCATCAATGGTTGGAGACGGAGGGTAATAAATATGGTGAGGTAAGTGAGTACCCGTAGGGGGGGGGGGGGGAGGGATTAGGTGAAAAGTCCTGAAATGTAACAGCAGGATCTACAGATAGAGATGACACTGCATTTAATGATGAATCTGCAAAAGGAAAAACACGTTCATCAAATACAAAATGATGGGATAAAAATATCCGTTTGGTTGGGGGATGGAGACACCGATAACCTTTGTGTTGAGAGCTATACCCCACAAAAACACATGGGTAAAATTTGTAACCAAATTTGTTGCGAGAATAATCGCGTAAGTACGAAAAACACTTGCACCCAAAAACTTTTAAAGACTTACATTCCGGGAGCTCGCCATAAAGTTTAAAAAGTGGACTGCCCATATGAAGAGTAGAGGAAGGCAACCGATTAATGAGATACACAGCGGTGAGAAAAGCTTCGATCCACAAATGTTGAGGGACGTTGGCATGAAATAACATAGGCCTGTCTCAATATGTCGGTGCTTTCGTTCGGCAACGCCATTTTGTTCTGGTGTATGTGGACAAAAGGTTTGTCTGTGAAAGCCATTAGTATTAAGGTGAGCAAGAAATTCAGTCAAGTTAACTTTTCCACCCCCATCACATTGAAATTTTTTAATTTTACGATCAAATTGTCATTCAACCAGATGCTGAAAGCTCACAAACGTGGAGAAAAAATTAGATTTTTTTCGTAACGGGTATAACCATGTAAAGCGCGTAAAATCATCCACAAAAATTACATAATATTTAAAATTTTGAACCGAAGCAACGGGAGCAGGTCCCCATAAATCACAATGAATTTTTTCTAATGGAAAGGAAGTAGCATTATGAGAATCTGAAAAAGGTAGACGACAACTTTTTCCCATTTGACAGCTAGTGCAAATAGTGGGTGTTTTCTGCCAACTTGTAACATCGATGTCAGTATGTGACGCCAAATGATCGAGTGTTTTGGCTTGTGGATGTCCAAGTCTTTGATTCCAAATGTCCGAAGATGCTTTACCGGTGTTCACTGCTACATAATCTTTTTCATCTCCTTGAGTGCTGAGTGCATAGAGTCCATTTTGGTTATCCTCGGTGGCAAGAACTCTCCCCGTGAGTTGATCCTTTATCTTAAAACCAGAAGCACAAAATTCAAACACAAAGAAGGTTCTTAGTAAGTTCAGGAACAACCAATACATTATTTAAATTCAATGTTCCGCGTGTGGAACTCAAAGAAGTATTACCAATATGGGTGATTTTCAAGGGGGATCCATTACTAACTATAACGTTAGACTTACCACCATATTGTGCATAAGATTGAAATGTACCTTTATCTGCAATCATATGAGAGGTTGCTCCAGAGTTAGGATACCATGTCGAATCGGTTTGTGGTGATTCGGAAAAAGTTGTTGACAAGACTTCTTGAGGAAGATTGTCATTAACACCATAGGCATAATCGTACCTAAACCAACATTTTGCAGTCGTGTGGTTTGACTTGCGACAAATCTGACATGATGTTGGGCTGGATTGTGAGAAAGAGGAAGAACTTGATGGACTACCATGTCCATGAGTACGATTTGATTGAGGGGAGGAATGTGATGAATTTGGTGTGCATTGTGGACCTTGTGAATTTCTTCCGTACTGAGTGGCAGGAGCAAACCCTCTACCTCGAGAGTTAAAAATTTTTGGAACTCCGACCACGGTTATTTGAGAACCTATTTCTCCCAGGAGTACGCTGCACTGTGAAAACAAAGTTAGCATTTGTTTCTTTGAGTGATTCAACCTCTATTGCTGCAGTTCGATGCTCAAAACTTTGGACTGCAGACATAAATTGAGCAAAAGTCGGAAAAGGTGGTTTGGAAATCATAGATGTAACAATGACATCATATTTTTTGCCAAGATCATAAGACATTTGAATTGTCTTGTCTTTATCTGAAATAGGTTTCTGTATTGCAGCAAGGTTATCATAAATGGTCTTGAAACTCATTAGGTAATCATCTAAAGAAGTTGAGTCCTTCTTTGGAACTTGGAGTTGTCGTTTCAATTGCAGCTCCCTTTCTTTTGTTGCTTGGAGATAGATTTCCTCCAAATGGATCCATACTTTGTGGGCTTTATTTACTCCCACAACATGACACAAGGCTTCCACCGAGAGTGTCCCAATAATGAAACTACGAAGTAACATGTCTAGCCTGTTCCAGTTGCTCACAGCAGCTTCTGAATTTTCTCCTTCTTTTAATTTATTTCCTTGTTAGTCTTTTACTAGGTGGTCTTCAAGATTGAGATTTTGGATAAGTGGATATATTTCTGTTTTCCACAGCAGGTAATTTTTAGCTGAAATCTTTATTGGGATAATTGAAATGAGATGATGTAGATTTGAGGGGGAGAGAGAGAGAGAGATGATGAGGAGTCAGCCATGGTTGGGAGAGAGCTTCAAAGCTCTAATACCATAAAGAGAATATCAAAACAGATATAAAGATGTTTATAAGGCTGTTAACTAAATCGTATATTAATCAATTTACAGTACTCTATTATATAGAATTTTGATAGCAGTTATACATCCCATAATTCACAAACGTGTGGAGGCAGTTTGACCCCATTAGTTATCTGTTTTGATCACTCCTTAATAATAGGAAGCTCTAGTGATCCACGTCCCTTGCTGCTGTTTGAATTGGTCAAGTCAGTTGAGTCATGTGCCTTATCAATTATCATTAGCACAAAATTTTTGAACTGTTATTGTTGAGCGATAATACTTGATGGGATGCAATATAGCAATCACGTGAAAGTTATTATAATACAGAGGGAAGGTGGTATGGCCTGGATGCAGTCTAGTTGTAGGGTTGAGATTCGTGTAATTGCGGAGGATGGCATTATCCTCCTTGCAGAATCAGTAATAGAAAAAAAGTATCTTATCAGAAAATAAATAAATTGAGGATGAATATGTATCAGGAACCTTTTATTCATTATGGATTTTTCTCATTGGTAGCTCTTAATGGATTTCATTTTTTTCCTGCCATTATTTTGAAATCCTAGAAATTTAGAGGTGCTGGTCTTCTTACCTTTTGGACATTCGACTCCTAGGAATCCTAAGATTGTGAACTGTCTGTATTATTCATAGAAGCTAAGCTATGTAATTTACCTTAAGTTCTTCACCGAATATGAGAAAGTTAAGCCTCCTTTGTTCTTCTCCAAATCAATGCGCTTCCAGCTGCAACGTAGAGTTGTGTTCTGAGTGTAAGTTAATATTTTTGATTGTCATCATGATATTATCATTAGTAACTAGACCTGACAACTCATATTGGGTTTATCTTGTTTGGATCATATGAGGTGTATTGGAATGGGAGTACAACAAATGCCTTTCCCCAGGATGATGTTGAGTGAATCTGTAAAAGATTAAAGGTTTGTACTCCTTGAAACCACTTGGTTTTAGGTGAGATGGTGGCTTTAGATCTGATAGGGTAAGTGGTATTGGAGCCAAATGGCCATGGGTTCGACTGTTATCCTTGTCATTCATTGGGGCGATTGGGTTGGAGTGAGAGTACAACATATGCCTTTTCCCGGGACAACGATGTTGAGTAAACCCGTAAAAGATTAAAGGTTTTCCCTCAACACCAATTGGTTTGAGGTGAAATGGCTCCCACAAGTTGTGCCAAATCATTTTTTTAACGGGTAAGAGTACAAATTCGTGCATGACTCAGTTTCTTATCGGGTACAATATGGCCCGCTATAAATGAATAACATTGTCATTTTGGTTGACCATCCCATTTACAAGAAAGAAAACTCATTGTAGGCTGAGCACCGACAACGTGTTTAATTATGGATAACATTTTCCTCATCCTCTAAAAAAAACCTTGCAGTGAATACGGTGACTTGACATGCATGGTCAAGTGGGAGTCAAATGATATGGATGAACAACTTTTAAGCAACCCAGAGAACTAATTGTTTTAAGAGATTTCAATATGGAAGCTAGATGCTATGCAACCAATTTGGTTTATTTTATGTACGTAAGGTCTATCGTGGAACCAACAGATATTATATTATATACATAAGTACACGTAATTGTTAACGGGCCAATAAGGATCCGTTAGTTAGTGACTTTTAACCAGCATGATTTGTTAACTATTGTGTCTTATCAGTTCTACCCATTAAGAATCTGAACTCGTTAAGTCCCTAGAAATTAACACATAATTTGTAGTTTCGTATAGTTATCATATCGTGTCATATTTTGCCGGGTCAAATAGTAACATTGGCTGACTGTAAGTGCGTGTACATCCTGCTATGCTAGCTCTGACAGCTATTATACTAATGAACCGTTTGATTTCTGAACCCGAGAACTAGTTTATCATGGCTATATTTCTAATGCTCTTATTGTTCCATCTCCTGCAGGCTTCTCTACAACCAAGGTCATTCTATGGATTTGGATCTGGTTCAAACTCTTATAATAGACGCTACTTCAATAGAGGCTATGGCCAAAGCTCCAACTTTGGAACCGGTATGGGATCAAACAGTAGGGGCTGGCTTGGTATTGATAATGACAGGAGGCGTGTTAGGGGAAGCGGTTCGCTATGCAGTTGTAGCGGTACACTTGATATTCTCAGTGAGCAAAATCGTGGACCGAGAGCTTCAAAACCGAAAACTCCTATTGATAGTGAAAATAGTCCTACTAATAGTACCAAACACAGATTAATCCCCAACGAGTCTTATAATCACTCAGATTTTGTGACGGAATACACAGACGCTAAATTTTTCATCATCTAATCTTACAGCGAGGACAATGTCCACAACAGTATTAAATAGGGTGTCTGGGCCAGTACTCCTAATGGAAACAGAAAATTAGATGCTGCTTATCAAGAAGCAAAGGAGAGGAAAAGCAACTGTCGTATTTTTCTTTTGTTTTCGGTGAGTTCATCGGTTTCGAGGTTTGATTGGTGCTAGAATATAGCTAAAAAGTGGTACTCTAGTTGACTATTGCCAGCACCAAACTGTTGTGATTTGTAATCTTTTGAATAAATTACACTAGTGGCCCCTGAACTTTGGCCAGTGTAACATCTTGGCCATCAAACTTTTTTTTTATTTTTGTCCTTAGAACGATGTTATGTTTGCACAAGTGGACCTCCGTCAACTTTTCAATTAAATATACGTAAATTAGTCGACGTGATTATATTAGCACATAAATGTCTTTTATCACCCCATACCCTACACCCTACACTCAAAATAACTCCAAATTATTTTCAAATGAAGAAAAAAATATTGATAGAACATGTTATTACTTTACAAATAATGGGTTTGAATGGTGGTTTGGAGTCATTTTGGGTATGGGGTTTGGTTTTGGGGGTGATAAGAAACATTTTTCTCAATTAATTGCTTTTGATTTAATGAAACAACGGAAGTAAGGGTCATTGATCAAACATAATGTAGTTCAGGGGCTTAACTGTTACAAAAAAGTTTGATGGCCAAAATGTTACACTGGCCAAAGTTCAGGGGCCACCGCTGAAATTCAGGGGGCCACCACTGAAATTTACTCTATTCTTTTTAGTTATCCAAAGTATATTATGGATTTCCTAATTACATGGAATGAACATTACTGCAGACAATATAAGAAATGCATGTCTTTTATCTGTTTACTTTTATTGTTTTCATAGTAATACAATTGCTTTACAATTAGACTAGCACGGTCTTATCAATGATCTTTAGATTGCATGGTTTGACTTCCCAGGCAAGGTTCAAATCTCGCTAGGGACAGTTGGCTAATTTAAATTGTGGGGGCCTACCTCTAGTTGTAGAGCTCATCTGTAAATAAACTATTTATTTTTTTACTTTACCCCATGGGATAATTCAGTCCATCTTTAAATACCAAATTATTTTTGCGGTAAAGTAAAACAAACCTTAAAAGATAGCACATTCTTGTAATGCATTAGGCATGGATTCGAGTCCCCTGTGTCCCCTTTTTTTAAAATGCTTTTCGTTGCTTTTGTATACCCGATTTAGTTTTTTAGCAGTTTTTTATGTTTGAGTTGATTTTATACTTTTCTTTTGTGACTATATGCAGGTAAATGCTAGTGCTCAGTTCTGTGGAGTGGCTGAAATGGTTGGACCTTTTGACAAGAATGTGGGTTACTGGCAGCAAGATAAATGGAGTGGGCAGTTCCTTGTCAAGTGGCAAATCATCAAAGATGTTCCCAACAATCAGTTTTGTGACATAGAGGTTGAAATTAATGACAACAAGCCGGTAACCAACAACCGTGATACACAGGAGGTAGGATTCAATTTGTGGTTTCTAAATCTTTGTAGGGTATTACGAATCTGGTGCTTTGATATTTGATACAGCGTTCATCTTTCGACAATTTTTTTTACTTACACCCTACACATTCATTAATAGACTTAACCCCAAACCACCCCACGCTACCTCACCCCTGGGTGCATGAAACAAATATTGAATAAGGTCCAAGTGGGTTGATGTTCAATCTAATTGCAGAAAGGTACTTTTCGTTTAGTGTATTATGTTGGTGTTCAATCTAATTGTTTGCTTGATAGTGATACAAATGTTAGTGGAATGATGTTGTCACAAAAAATGTTGAAGGAAAACTTTATTTACATTTCTGTGATTGAAAGCATCGAATCATTTCAGCATTTAGATGTACAAAGTAGTGATGGCTTTCATGAGTCGACTTGTGCAGATGAAAATGAATATTTTCTTGGAAGTAGATACTTAGACAAGAAGTCGTTGCTCTCCGAAAATTGGAGGTCGTATATAACTCATGTGGATCAAAGATTTGAGAGGGGGGGGGGGGGGGGGGGCTAAGGAGTTTCGAGATAAATTAGTCAAATATTCTGCAGAATGGGGTTTAAGTTTGTTTATGTCAAGAATGAAAAATTTAGGGTTACAGCAGAATGCTTTAAAAAGACGTCGGAAGGATGTTAATGGCGTGTTCATGCGTCAGTGTCTTTGTGTAATGGATTCTTTTACATACGTACACTAAATAATGTTCACACGTGTAGTGGTTTAATCCGTACACGCAAGAGTTCGATGATGAGTTCGAAGTTAGTGTCATCCGTATTAGTTAATTGTATTAGGGATAATCCGTTTATGAAACCAGTTGAAGTTGTGAAAGACTTTTTGGTTTGATATTCCTTATCATCAAGCTTGGTATGGGAAAGAAATGGCGAAGGCTGCGTTGAATGGTGGAGAAGAAATGTCATACAAATTGTTGGGCATTTATAAAGACCTCTTATTGGAATCGAACCCGGGGTCGCATTTTGTCATTGAGTGTGAGGAGGGAACTAATCAATTTAAAAGGGTGTTTATTGCATTCACTGCATGTATTGTTGGGTTTTCATATTGTCGGCCAATGTTGTGTATAGACGGTACATTTTTGAAGAATAAATACAAAGGTCACCTTTTAGGAGCAACAGCGAAAAATGGCAACCAAGGTATTTTTAAGTTCCATTTCACGACATAAATTTGCTATTTAATATTTATTTTGCCTAACTTTGTTTACATTTTATTGAAGACGTTTTTTTATGGATCAATTACCAAAAAGTTCCTCAAACATTTTTTAATAAACCTATAGTCCAAGCCTTTTTATTTTTTTCAAAAAGTCCCTCAAACATTCTCTTGGTGAGACTTTTTGGACAAAATAAAAAGTCTTGAACTAAACGTGTTTTAAAGAATATTTAAGGGACTATTTGGTATATTCTAATTTGTTTAAATGTTAATTATATTATTGGACACAGTGTACTTGAAGACCTTGTTGATAATGCATGAAAATGTAGATAAAGGTATGGCGTCGTAATTGTACCATATTTGTCTTTCTCAAAATTTAGAGCATAGTAGCTTGTAATTTATTGGCATGTATGGCGAGATGAGATACCAATTTTTAAGGGCTCTTGTCAATTAACCAACAATAGCTATTTTTGGTCATAGCAGAAACAATTGTTATTAGGGAAGATCAAGAACCTATTTTTATGGAAGATTAGATTCCTAGTAATTTATAATTGATTGCGTTTAATGGAGTTTTCATACACGGATTGGTTTGTGGTTTAGCGTTATAACAAATACACCTACATTTTTTTGTTTGATTCGTGCTAGTGTCAATTCCTTTTTAGACAACCATTAATAATTTTTTTCTTTGATTCATGATAGTGTCAATGCCTTTCTAGAGAATAATTAATTATCCTTTTGGATTATAGATTCTATTACAAAACAATTAAATATCAATCGATACCGTTAGGTATCGCCGATTCGTAACGGTTTTCCAACTTATCGAACCCTTTTTGTATCTATGTTATGGGGCCATAACAAATCAAAAGTTGACATGTGTACGATTAACTGTTGATAACTTTATACCATTACTGCATCCATTACATATCCCCCAACCGATATTGAAAGACTTAGAACTCTGAGTAGATAGTTGCAATTATTATTTTTTATTTTATAATACTATCGTTAATTTATTCTTTGAAACAGAATATGCTACTGCATAAGATTAAGCATAGTAATAAATTAAGAAGATAAATCCCATCATTAATGTAATATTTGATTCTGCCTAATCTATATAATAAGGAGTAGAATTTGGACACTATTCAATAAGATCATAAGCTAATTAGAGGCTAGGATTAAACCACCAATGCAAGAATCCAAGGGTTGAGATTATTTTGGTGCATTTTCCTCTTTTAACCTTTCATTTTTTTGTTTCCCCCTCTTTTGCCTCACTACTATTTGGTTTCATCTCTTACTTTAATTCAAAAGAAGGGCGAAATTAGGAAGTTTACACACATATTTTTATCTCATCTTAGCTTCCTCCCCTTTTGACCCCCGTTTTTCTCTCCCTCTCTCTCGGCTCATCTTTGGGTCTCGGTTCTCCATCTCCATCTCCATCATCAGGTAATGTTTTAATCTATTAATCTTTGAATCATAGGTTGTTGATTTAATCATTTTTTACTACATCTCAATCATGTTAGTGTTGTAATTAGCTTAGAGTTGTTTATTTTTGTGTTGATCATTTGGGTTGTGTTAGCCCTAATTTCTTTTTAGAGACCAGTTTCCCGCAGTGGCGGGAGCCTCGTGCACTGGGTTTTGCCCTTTTATATTGATTTATGGAGTAGGTTTTTTAGATCTGACATTTTTTCCTTTCAATCATGTTAGTGTTGTAATTAGCTTATAGTTGTTTATTTTTGTGTTGATCATTTGGGTTGTGTTAGCGCTAATTTCTTTTTAGAGATCTGACATTTTTTCCTTTCGATTTTTAGGGGAGATATTGATTTATGGAGTAGGTTTTTTAGATCTGGGTAAACTCATTGACGTCTATTGTTTAGTCCTAATTATCTTAGCAATGTTTGAGTTCGTTTTCTCAAATGTAATTTTATTCATGTTCTTTTTTTTCCTTAGATCTATCGAAACCTCGAAACCCCAGGTATAATTTACACCATCTATTCTCTTTATTTATATTTAAAGGTTTATTATATAAAAGTTTGTCTTGGTAATATATCTTACTTTTTGTTGTTTTTATGCTCTACGCAGATGGAAGATTATATTTTGTGGATGAAGTCCAATACATTTTGCGGATCCATGAATAAAATTCAGGGTTAAGATTTTTGTTACTTTATTTCAACTGCTCTTCGGATTTTTGGAATATGGTAATATGTCTCATTTTGTTTTTTAAATCATTATAAATTTTGTAAAATTGTTTTGTATGTGTTGGGTCTATGTCCTGTTGGTTTTATAATGTTATATGCGGTTGCCCAATCAACCTCAATGTCAAAATTTAGCGGATCTTTCATTATATTTTGTGTGATTTTGGGATTTGGTGGTTCAAATTTGGTTTTGGAAATGTGTGTTTTTTGTTCTTATTTGTTGTTTATTGTTGAATTTACTGTAAGTTCTTTTATAATTTTGGGATGTCGAATCATAAATCTCTAATTTATAGTTTTATTGCTGGAGGTTTTACACTTTGTTAGTTGCTTCTTTTTCTAAGCTCAAACCATAACACCACCTGTGTTTCGAAGTGTTACTATTTTGGTGTTTTCTTTTGAGTTTTTGCACATCTTTATAGGTTTAATTCCCATATTGTTTTGGTGTTTTCTTTTGATATTTTGCAGATCTTTGAATGTGGTGACTTTCTAAGTGGCTCATGGTTAAGGGGCTTTTTTTTTGCATTTTATGGAGTTCAGACTGGGGCCTACTCTTCTCCTATTTTTCAGCATTTTACCGAGGTGCGTTCTTCCTCTTCTCCTATTTTCTTTCTTGATTTGTTAGGTTAGTTGGTTCACTCAGTTGTTATTCGTGGTTCTGTCATCCTTTTTACCACATGGATAAGGATGTTGTGATGTTAAGATGTTGTGTTGGTGTATGTAATGTTATTTTGTTGGTATATTTAATGTTATTACATTCATGGAAACAAAAAAAATATTTGATTTTTGCTAATGGATTCCACTTTTTATTTCAATTGCAGCAGTGTTATACTACAAAAGAACTTGGGTGGAATGATTAGACATGATTCATTATTAAAAGCAACACTTGACATGTTTCAAGTTTCAAAGAAGAGACGTGATGATTTACAAGGCATGGTTTTCGAGGGAGTGGCAAGAGAAGAAGCAATTTCAAAACCAAAAATCCGATCACAGAACAGAGGCAAGTGGGGAAAGGGTCAAATAGATGGAGAGGGAAAAGGAAAGAGTTAAGGTTCGGGAACGTGAAAGGAGGGATTCTAATCGGGAATGGGAACAAACAAGAGAGGACTACGAGAGGGAGGGAGATAAGGCCAAGGAGAGGGCCCACCGATCTAAGTATAAAGGAAAAGATCCAGGATACTCTAAAGTCATCTCGAGATCGGGACCACCCATCTCGAGATCAGGATGCCCCATAATATTTTGGGTTGTGTTATTTATTTGTAACAGAGGCATCATGAATTGCATTATGATTGCTTTAGGTACAACCCCCACCTTTATGGTAATGCTCATGTGACCCCCTTTTATGACTTGGTATATTGCTTCAACACTATAACATGTGTATTTGGTTACTTAGTTATCAATCACAATAAGATCATGCTGCCATCAGATCATTATATGCCATTTAGTAATTTTAATACAATTTTTTTCACATATAGCTTTAAAAATCAATTCATTTTGCATCTCATCCTTTTTTGCCTCAGGAACTTTATGAATGATGTTTTGATCCCAATGAGAGAGCAGCAACAGCGGAAATATTGTGACTTCTCAAATAAAAACAAATTTTAATTAATCCCAAATTTTAGTTAAACCCTAAGACATGCATCTAAATCAACCCATCAAATATAAAGCATGCGACACAAAGTTAAGGAAAAATCCCCGAAGGGCAAAACCTTTTATTTCTAGAACTTTAAAGAATTTACAAGACCATTGACTTACATACAACCTGATAATCACCCACAAGTGTAACGCACGGTGTCTTCGGTAAACCTTCAAAGCAACGGCTAGAAACAGTGTGACACAGAAATACCCGCAGGTGTCGGTTCCTATGTCGGCGGCTGGAATTTTCCCTTTCCAGGAGGGCAGCAATGAAGAAGAGAACGGCTTCTCCACAAGGGTTGAACAAACTCAAAGGTTGTGTTCTTGGGTTACCAAAAAGATTCACAAAGGTTTGGAAGAATTGTGTGAATCAAAACATGAGTATTGGGACTCAAAAATATGAAGACTAGAGGTATTTGGACTCTCAAAAACGTCTTCTAAAGTCTTGCAAAACAACTCTCCCGAAGTTGGTATTTATAGGAAAAAAGATGAAGAGTTCCGCTTTTTTAAAACTCTAAAAATCTTATCAGCGTACAGGTACACCGAACCCCATCTGGGTACACCGAACCGGTTTGGTTGTACCATTCTGGTATGGGGTTAAAAAACAACATTCTTCAAGGAATTTTCTCCAACTTCAAAAGGTCATAACTTCTTCATCGTAGCTCGGATTGAGGTGCCGTTTCTTCCAGTATCTTCGTTGTGGCGAGCTCTTCAACTTTCCAGTTGACCAGACCTCCGAACTATGGATGTGAAATTACGAAAATGCCCCTTGAACTTCCCTATCAAGCCTTTTTTCACTGTTTTGACTTCCCTTGCGTACCACTTGCATTAAGTCCCTAAAATCGTGGAACGTGAAGTCGTTGAGGCATATGTAGGACACATTAATGGAGATGTTGAATGCTTGATTCCCGGAATTCGGATAGAGGCCGTCATGTGCGATCTTGAGGTGACGTGCCAAATGTAGCGGCGTACGACATACATAAATGAAACATATTGGACATGAAAAAAATGTCCTTACAAATCTTCCCCTATGTCTATGCCGGTACATACATAAAAAATCCGAATTATCAAATATGAAATTGCCTATACAAATCTACCCTCCCATGAACCCAAAACTGGAAAAGGTACAAATGAATAGTCTTCATCATTTGTTCTTCAAATGTTCAGGAATCTCAAATCTTTTCTCATCAGGGTGTGCAACTCAGAGATCATCGATGTAGTACCTACACACATGAGATAAAGAAAAAATACCAAGTGATGTATCGAGTTTGAAATGAGATAAACATAGATACCAATATATGATAAGCATAAGTCAAATCTCAAAAACTCCCCAAAAATTCAAACTCCCCCAAAATAAGATAATTCTTTGTCCCCCTTTTTATGATGTCCCAAAATAGACAAATGAGAAGAATGAATCAAATAAGCAAAATCGGGGTGTCACGGTATACAAAAAAAAACTATTTTTGATTTTTCAAATTTTTCATACAAAGATAAGATACCAATATGAACAAATATGAAACAAAAATCACACCATGGATTTAGACTCAAACAACCAAGTCATGGAAATGGAATGAATGGGTGTGAACACATTCTATAGGTAAATCAACTCAATCAATCATATGTGCACGATGCATACGTGTACTCCTAACGAATGAACATCAAAGGTATCCTTAAGTGTAAACGTTTCTTGAATTTAGATGACATCGTTTTATGCAAATCAACAAATCAAAGTCAAATGATTTCCACACCAATAACGTCCAAAACTATATAGCGCATTTTCAAAAATTTCAAGGACGTGCAAATCCGTTTTAATTGTCCAACCAAACTCCCTCATATATATATTCTTTTAGAGGTAATCTAAATTCTCAAACATTGGAGAATTGGTGCAAAACCTAAATGGCCCCTTTTTGGCATGAATATCTTTTTATTGCCTTTCAATTTTTTCGGGCTCTTTTAACCTCTTTGGACCTCGGATAATAAAATTCCTCAATTTTTTAGGTCCTTTTTAACGGTGGCTTTTGCGCAAAGGATAGATAATTACCTTTCGCAGCCCCTCCCCGTTATTCAAACAAAGCACACAAACACACAACACGGTTTTTATATGCACACTTTCCTTATAAAAATTATCGCGCTTGGTTCGTTTTAAAGACAGGATTGAAGTGAAAACACCCAACCAACATGTGATAAGACAAGCACAATAATCAATCAAATCCGTGCATGTGTGCAATAAAGGAAATTATGAGTCAAACATGTAGGAAGTAACACTTAAATGCATCTTAATGACTCCAAACATTATAAAGCACATGGATGAATTGACCTATTGCCTCAAAACACTATCAAATTGTCACATGAAAATAATGGAATGATGTTGTGACTCGGTCATCCTTAGTGTTCATCCATAAACGGTGCAATACAAAAAACTTTTTGGATTTTCCCAAAATTTTATCAAAATAAAATCTTTTTGTATTTTTTCAAAAAAAATTCAAAAACAAGAATTTATACAAACAGTTCAAGTCATCACACTAGTAAAAATATATCATGAAACCACAACTAGTGTATGACAAACATGCAACCACAATCAACCAAAAGATTTCACATGGGGTGAATCACATGCAAGCAAACGGGAATCGTGGACAAATAAACCATAAGCCTTTAAATCCGATTTTCTAACCCAAATAGATGTGTAACGGAGTGTGGGGGTTTTGGGAATCGAATTTATTCTTCTATTAACCTTCCTAGGTTCATTTAACAGCTTGTAACAGAATCGCCTAATATGACCTTGCCTACCGCAATGTGTGCAAGTGTAAATCGGGCGGTGTGTGTTACCTAAAGGTGGCCCTCTCCTCAAATTTCTCGGTTGCTCTCTCCGAATTTGCCTAGGTGGGTCTCTCCTAATGATCGTAGGAGGCACTCTCACAATGTTCCTAGGGGGATCTTTCCTAACAACCTGAGGTGTCTCTTTCTTAACAATCCTAGGGGGCTCTCTCACACGTGTGGGAATGGGTGCAACATATTTTTCAAGACCAATCCCACCCCTGTCCGTTTTGATCTCGACTGTGCCTAAAAGCTTATCAAGTTTTTCAGACCAAGACTCCAAATCAAATTTCACCTTACTTGAATCTCTCAATTTCATCTCAAGTTAACCTATCCTAGATTCAAGTACTCGTCTAGAATCCTCACACTCTAAAAGCTGCTTTTTCATAGTCTCCATCAACCCTCTAAGACTATCTCTCTCACCCTCGACGTACTCAAGCTTCTCTTTCAAAATTTTCACTTGAGCCCTAAGTTCTTCAACTAAAAAATCATTATTTTTTATGGCACTCTTTCAACTGAGCTTTCAATTTCAAATTCTCTTTCTTTGTTTTCAAAGTTTCAGCATATAGTTCATTGAAAGCAGTTTGCAAGTCATAATCATCTACACTTTCCTCCTCACTTTCATCCACACTCCCATCACTTTCACTATCATCACTAATCACACGGATGGGAAACTCTCGCCTAGAAGCATAAAAAACTTCTTTTTTCGAATCACAATAACTAAGGGTAGAAACATGAGAAATCGATTTATTCAATTGCTTCTTTAAATTTGTGGTACACTCATGTAACGTGTGACCAACACCCGCATAACAAGAACACTTCTCAGATTCGTTTTCAACAGAAGATTTAAAACAAGAGTTCGTGTGAATTTTCCAATTAATTTTTTCAAAAATTTGACATCGAAGATCATCAAAACCATCAAAAGCCATTTTTGTGCAAACTCAGAATCAAATCACAATAACTTAGTGCAACAGGCTCTGATACCAATTTGACGACGTGAGAAGTCAAATTGTATCAAAAATAAATAAATCCTCGAAAAATCAGGATCACGCGATAAATTAGCGTAACCCGCTCTGATACCAATTTACAAGACCATTGACTTACATACAACCTGATAATCGCCCACAAGTGTAACGCACGGTGTCTTCGGTAAACCTTCAAAGCAACGGCTAGAAACAGTGTGACACAGAAATACCCGCAGGTGTCGGTTCCTATGTCGGCGGCTGGAATTTTCCCTTTCCAGGAGGGCAGCAATGAAGAAGAGAACGGCTTCTCCACAAGGGTTGAACAAACTCAAAGGTTGTGTTCTTGGGTTACCAAAAAGATTCACAAAGGTTTTGAAGAATTGTGTGAATCAAAACATGAGTATTGGGACTCAAAAATATGAAGACTAGAGGTATTTGGACTCTCAAAAACGTCTTCTAAAGTCTTGCAAAACAACTCTCCCGAAGTTGGTATTTATAGGAAAAAAGATGAAGAGTTCCGCTTTTTTAAAACTCTAAAAATCTTATCAGCGTACAGGTACACCGAACCCCATCTGGGGTACACCGAACCGGTTTGGTTGTACCATTCTGGTATGGGGTTAAAAAACAACATTCTTCAAGGAATTTTCTCCAACTTCAAAAGGTCATAACTTCTTCATCGTAGCTCGGATTGAGGTGCCGTTTCTTCCAGTATCTTCGTTGTGGCGAGATCTTCAACTTTCCAGTTGACCAGACCTCCGAGCTATGGATGTGAAATTACGAAAATGCCCCTTGAACTTCCCTATCAAGCCTTTTTTCACTGTTTTGACTTCCCTTGCGTACCACTTGCATTAAGTCCCTAAAATCGTGGAACGTGAAGTCGTTGAGGCATATGTAGGACACATTAATGGAGATGTTGAATGCTTGATTCCCGGAATTCGAATAGAGGCCGTCATGTGCGATCTTGAGGTGACGTGCCAAATGTAGCGGCGTACGACATACATAAATGAAACATATTGGACATGAGAAAAATGTCCTTACACCCAATTTAGGTTTTATGCAGTTACCAGTTTTCTTAATATTCTCACTTTTAGTTTTTGGTTCATGAGACTCCACCCCATTACCAAAATGTAATTATAATGTGTTTAATACTAAAAATGTAGTCCCATCTTATGTTGATGCCAATGTTGCATACAGTTGACAATTTCTCTGTTTTTACATCTCTATTTGCATACAGTTGCATACAGTTGATGCCAATGTTTGCATACAGTTGATGCCAATGTCGATAAAACATCTCTGTTTGTAGCAATTTCTCTGTTTTTTACAACTAAATGTTGCATACAGTTGACAATGTGGGTTATAGCTGCCAACATAATTTACAAACTTCCCACAACACGAACACGAATCAATTCGACCACGTGACATGTCTAATCAATTACATAAATTTTTTGCCATTTTGAATTGGATTTTTTTTTCCGTTTTTGCCCGTGTGCGTGTATTTTATGGTTTTCAGATTTGGAACCTCTGAATGGGATGTCACCAGTGTCCAGGTGAGTTTACTCGACTTTTCATGGCTTTTCTTTATCTTTATCTTTTTTATTTATTATGTTTACTTTATAATATGAATTGTATTTTGAAAAATGATAGAAGATTATAGTGTAGGTATTTGACAAAATGTCCAAATTCAACATTGTAAGGCATTGTCTGCTGCTATGATAGTATGACCTGCTGGAGAGATGTGAGATCAGTGTAGTTGCAGAAGAATAAATACAATTGTCTCCTACTATGATAGTATTTACACTTTCCTTGGTATCTTACTCGATTGTATTCCTTCTAATGGGCTCTTGAGTCATACATGAGCACACTTTCTTTGTTTTCTTAAATTGATTGTAATGAACCTTTACGGGCTTTGTTCTATTTTTCATCCCTTACTATATCGAGGTGCTGATTTTTGTATGACTACTGGCCTATGTATGATATATACTACTCACATAAATGAATTTTCTGCTAAATTAATAAGCATAACCAGAGAATCCACCTCAAATCTAATCAACAACGACATTAAAGCTTAGAATGCAGATCTTCCAGAAGGGCACGAAGAAAAACAAAGCGATAATCTTTAGAAGAACAGCCAGAAAGTCCGGAGACAAATCAGATAAAAAAGCCTCTAAAAGATGCCAACTATTATAGAAGAGCAACCATAAATGAGAGAGGCAAAGGAAAGCAAAAGGCCTCTGTAGAAGAGGACCAAGGTGTTACAGAATATCAACCTAAATGGAAGGAGGCAACGTAATGCCCCTTATCTACCAAATCGCACATGGGTTGAGAAGAAGAGTAATCCCCGTGGCCAGGTCTGAAACTCGAACTTATCCTCTTGCTTAATTAAGATAATCGCGAAAATTATGCGGGGCACCCGAAACATGCATAAAATGATGGTACATTTTGTTTAATGCATTGTACACGTGGGTGGTTGTCCCTCATAACTTTTGTGGTTCCCTTAGCAATCGCTGTAATGAAGTGACAAATTCTTGGTTCATTAAACATATCGAGCTTTAAAATGTGATCAAAATTTCTTTCTCAAACTCCATAGACAATCTCAAATTAGGTTCTGACTTATAATTGACCCGAGCTAAAGTAGCTTGATTTTGTTATATAGTTTTTGGAGTATGAGCTAATCAGGCCGAGCTCAATAATTTAACAAGTCATTGTCACACTTCATCTTCTTTTTGTTCTATAGGCTTTGGAACAAGTTACTAAGATACCTACTGGAAATTATAGAATAAGAGATTGAAGTTTCTTTATGAATTGGTCTAATTATTTAATTACTCAAATTTCATTTGTACTTATTTCTTTTAATGCATCAGGTCACTTCCTTATGGTCAGTTCAACAATGGGAAGACTATTTGACATCTAATTCAATAAAGATGATCCAGAAATTCATTTCTATGTCTGTCATACATGCCACACTCACATTGTTGACCCAAACAGGTTTATGTATAGCGGTTACATAATACCAGATGATCCAGAGGGAGACTTCTTTCATGATGTTGTTAATGTGGTAGTTGATGATTGGGAGCGAGAGATTGGTTGACTCACAGTAGCAGATGTTCAATGTGTGAAATGTAATAATCTTTTGGGGTACCAATTTATTAAAATCCCTCTATCTGGCTATGGATTAGTTCTACCAGGACAAATTAATTGGGTCAATCTGAATATGAGGAAGTTTCTTTTATGGGTCAATCTGAATATGAGAAATGACTCTATACCGTGACAAGAAATTATCCTTAACTCCTTGAGTTGAACGAAGCGGGGCAAGCACCCGGGCAAGAATTTCAGATTCACCCAACCCGAGATATCAATATATATGAGCGACGAGCTGCTGCTGTTGTTGAGTGGCCAAAATTTCTCGCTGTCTGGCTCCAATTTCTCACAATCCACAACCAGGTACTCAAGGGTTGTGGGTAACTCCTGTCCTGTTGGAAACCACGTCATAGTTGAGCAGTCTTTGATCCTTAAACCTTGAAGTTGAGAAAATCTTTCTATCATCATCATCCTCATCTTTTCCGTTTTAGGTGACATATTTGGTATTGGAAAGAAGTCAAGTTTCGGGCACCCCCTGATCATCAACTTTCTGAGGCTGAGACTGTTAGCAGGATTAGGTAAATCTGCATATTCAACACTCGGAGGCAGCAACGATTGCTCTTCTTCCTCTACAAAGGATACAAGTTCTGCACAATCATGAAATACTAAGTTTTATAGATTTACTAGATTTTCCATTGCAGCTTCTCCTTGCCACAAACACCTCAGTTCCTTGCAACCTTTAATCTGCAGAATTTCAAGTGCTCCGAGTTTATGTAAAAGCGGTTTGTGTAGCACAGGTAGCGCTTGGATATTCTTAATTGTCAGCTTGGTTATTGAGGCAGCAAGGTCAATGCTTCTTTGTAGAACCACCTCTAAGCATTCTTTTATCTTCAATAACACAAGAGATTGAAGCCTTGGGAGTGAAAGCTCGACCAATTCCAAACAGCCACTTATAATAAGCTGACTAAGGCGAGGAAAAACTGCTCCAACATTGGTTGAATTACAAGACCATTCCTCCCAACCCTCCACATTCTCAAATTTCAGAGTTTTAAGTGACGGGAAAGCATTTGTTCGAAAAGGTTGTATATCTGATTTGTTCAAAAAGATTAAATATTCCTACGGTAAGTGTGTTTTTATGATCCAATTTAAATCGTGTGTATTATTTTGGTTTCAAATGTATAAAAGTTGTTTGTATTATTTGAATTTGAGTTTTTGCATTAATGTGGACACTATTTTAGGTATTTCTTTAATAAATGGTAGAATTATAAGCCATTTTGAGTATTTCTTAACATGTATTTTGCATGTTTTGCTGGGGAACAAAATTTTTGCTGTTTTGAAATTTTTGCCGTGTCTTCAGGCACGGGCATTCCGCTAGTATGTAAATAAATAACAGTTTATTGTTCTGCAATATTCGCAGGTATATTCCCAGTTGCTTTTGCAATTGTTGATGGGGAGACTGAAGAAAATTGGGAGTGGTTTTTGCGGAAATTGTGTGATTTATTAAAGGGTTATAATAGGGAAATCACTTTTATTTCCTATAGGAATGGTGGATTATGTGATGCTGTTTCAAAGGTCTTTCCTTCTTCACCTCGCACATATTGTATTTATCACATCAAGCAAAATATAAGAACAAAATATCCAGGAAAGGGGAGGTCAAAGAATCGTGATAATATAGTTGGGTTATTTGTGTCAAGTGTGCTGTTTCCTGAAATTGAAAAGGTTATTAGGGAGAATTTGGATATTGGGCGAAATTGGCATGTTAGTCAAGCGAGCGAATACGTGTTCGACGTTTCTGGCGAAGGTACCCATATGGTGGACTTATCTTATCGATCATGCCCATGTCAGAAGTGGAAAATTAAAGGGTTACCATGATCACATGCTTTTTTAGCTGCCCAAGCATGTGGTGTGGAAATTTACGGGATTATTGAGGACTATTTCAAGACGGATTGTTTTCGAAAATCATACGCATGTCCAATATATCATGTTCCGTCCAAACCAGATGAAATGAATCGTGACAAAGAAGGCATCAAGCCTCCAAAGACACGGAAGCAACCAGGTAGACCGAGAGTAAATAGGATAAAGTCTGCTGGTGAAGTAAGGAAGCTCAAGTGCAGTCGGTGTGGGTCAGTAAACAGGCACAACAGAAAAACGTGCACAACAGTCATTTGATGATAGCAAATACGTTTTCAGAGATATTTCATGTAATTATCAAATGTTTATTTATTTTTATCGCTTTTCACAGATTTTAGTTTTGGAAAATTTGTTATTGGCAAACCCATCACACTGTAATTGAATTTTGTGATTATGAAATAATATTGTTCTTTTCTTTCTACTTCATTGTTTGGTTGTTTTTTATGATACATGGAGTAAGCATGGATCATAATGGTTGTTACTTAATTTTCTACAGGATCGACATACAGTTTTTAAGACTGTTATTTTTAGTAAATTTGGTTATGCAAATTGTTTATTTCCAAAGATGTGTGTTTTAGACTCGTAGTTGCAATGAATGTAATAAGATTTTTCTATATAGTTGCTTTATTTCATGATTTATTTTGATGCAATAAAGGTTGTCACACGGATGGTAAAAGGCTCGATGTGGGTTAGTGAAAATGTCATGTTCTGTTATCTCTGATGATTTTATTCAAGATATTAAAAGCTATAGTTGTTTTATTACTGAGGATTTTCTGTGTATTTTAATATGTAGTAAGGGGAAATTAGGACACGCAAAGTAATGTGGTAAGGTTTTTGAGCATATTTCCTATTAAGGAATTGGTATCTGCGGTTGTTGGCTTTTTAGTATCTACCATGTTTATACTTACTGTGTATTGTTGGCTTATAGTATCTATCATTACCTTGCATATCTTTAGTTGTTCCCTTTTAGTATCTTTCATTTTTAAACTTAACATATCGTTGGTGTGCACATTTGGTCTGTTTTTTTTTCTGAAACAAGTCACAAATCTATCACTTATATAAGTATCTACGAGTGCATTATTTGAAAACTCTTCCAATACCTATCATTTGCAATATCGTTGACAGTATCTATAACCTCTTGATGCCACAAGCAACATACTGGAACAAATCGCATTGGGAAAGTACGACGAGGCCATTGAAAGTTTAAGGGCTGTTGTTCAGCAGACTGGTAACAGAGTGAGGATCGAGCTATGGTCTTCATTGCAAACCAGGAAAAGTTTCCGGAGTCAAAGCGGTGCCTAGAGATTGCGTGTAAAATTCTCGACAAGCGAGAGAAAACTTACCCCATTGGGGTTTCTGAGGCGTACATGGAGATATCAATGCAGTATGAAATGATGAACGAGTTTAAAACTACAATCTTGTTGTTAAAGAGAACAAAGGCCATGCTCGAGAGGTTCCCTCAAGAACAACATTCGGTGGGAAGTGTCTCTGCCAAAATTTGGTGGTTACTTTTGTTAACAGGGAAGGTACAACTGGCTATTCCAGACTTGGAGGATGCAACAGAAAGATTGAAAGAAAGCTTTGGTACCAACATTATGGGGTGGGGTATGTTTATAATAATTTGGGTGCTGCATATTTGGAACTAGATAAACCTCAATCAGTTGCACAGGTGTTTGCTTTTGCAAAGGAGATTATGGATGTCTCTCTTGGTCCTCATCACGTGGATTCAATTGAGGCACGTGAGAATCTTTCTAAAGCATATTCTACTATGGGAAGCTACACACTTGCAATTAACTTCCAAGAAAAAGTGGTTGAGGCTTGGGAAGGCCATGGTCTTGTTGCTCAAGACAAACTCAAAGAAGCAAGGCGACTTCTTGAACAATTAATGAACAAAACTCTTGGTTCATCCTTTGACCCGACTCCGACAAAGGCCTTGCCTTTGCCCCATACCCGTGAATTTGCCTCTTCTAGGAGGTAACAACCTGGGATTCTAATCAGTGGGAGGCCATAAAATTCGATCGACCTTTTTGTAGTTGAGAACAATGTTGCATATTTTCTTTAATGGTGAGCTTTCAGCTTGGAAGTAGGAGAGTTATTGGTTGTTCATTCTAATATCTGGTGATACTTGTGTAGCTAGTCATATAAAGTGGCCAACAGAACCTGCTAATTATGTTATTCATTTCGAGGCTTTGGTCCTGAAAACAAAATAAACAAAAATAATAGGTTGCCTTTACAAGTCTATCCAAATAGGCAAACGTGGCTTCATTCTTACCTTTGCCATGGTGTACTTGCTTAAGTTCATGAAAAAATTTTTACATAAACATATACTTGGTTGGGAATTAATATCTATAGTTATTTTTTAGAATCTATCATTTTTAAACTTACTGTATTGTGTGAATTTCATAAAGCACTGCTAATTTTGGAAATACATATGAATTTCATAAATATTTGAGAGTTTTTACAAAGCATTTGTGAACTTTTTTTTATGTATTTACGAATTTAGGTTATTATCTCAAAGAAGTTTATTCAATATATGATAATTTTCTAAGGTATGTGGTCATATTTTATTGAGCAAAAAGCATGTTGTGCTCGAAAACATTCACACAGTTCAAAGGCCATGGGACTATGCTGCTATGTTTGTGCAGCTGCATTCTTATAATGCATAAAAGTATGCATTTATCAGCTCAAAAGAGTGCAATTTGTGTATCAATTATGTTCTCTAGCTTCCTTCTTTCCTCTCCTTACGGCATCCAAGTTGCCTGAACCAAATCTCTTCGATTTTTACTCCTACACCCTGTATTAATTCCAATAACCATTAAATATTTCCGTTAACTTTTGACACGGAATCCGTCTGTCTTATAGCTACAGGAGTTCCCTTCAATAGAGACGTGTTCATCGTCATGGCAGCACCTAATTCCCTTCTAAGATTTAAGATTTTCATATCTAAGTTTCGTATAGAATGATGGACCTTTGAAATCTGCTGTGTTGTTAATGGTCTCAATCCTTAAGTTGATTGACAACCATAAAAAACGAAGCTTCTTCTCAGGTTTTTTGTGCTGGTTCGCCATATAATAAAATTTGGTTGAGGCAACATCAAAATCCTGTTACAGAAATACATTTCAGCACAAAAGCTAAGAAGCCATATAAAAACAGCCCAGTTTCCAGATACGACATTTCAAGTAACGTGCAAAGGCTTTGGTCTTAACTGACGTGTTATTTTTGTGTATCATGCAACCCAAAGAAAAGGTTGGAACGGGGAAAGAAACGAGGGAGAAAACTAGTCCTAAAGTATCTATCATTTTCTTCTATTAATTTGTAATATGTTTAAATTTCAAAAATGATATGCCATTTCACTAAGATTTTTATAAAGACTATTATATTAGTTCCTTATGAATTTTCTATAAACTTACGCTAGATCTTAATTGAATAGGAAACGGGACTACTTTTAATACAAATGTTCCAGCCAAGTATAATACAAATTAGAAAAAAAATAAAAAAGAAACTACTGTATATGTTCCAATAGAGTGTTATGTGTATTGACCTCAATTGTTCGCACCTTAAATGCTTAAAACACATTTGGCTTATGTTCCTAACTTACCACACTCTCTGACTTACATTTGGCATATGTTCCAAATACATTTGGCATATGTTCCAAACTTACCAGACTCTTTGATTTCAAATGGGGGTTTGAAATCGATTTCTAATCAACTCAGCCAAATTACATATCGAGAGAGCTTATAGAGATTTCCACATTGCTCTCAGCTTTGCCAGAGAGGATATATGCAGGAGTTTCACAAAAAAATGCAGACAATGGAATCCAACCTAAGAAGTCAGCACCAAAAGCACCAAATATGTTCAAATTTGACACCTTTTTTTCCTATAGAGCTAGTCTCAAACGAACAATCACCCCAAACAAACACAAGCATTAGAGATTAAATTACAGTACTACAATTATTACCATCTTCTCTTCATTATTTTTCTTCCGCCCAATTCAAAACAAAACATGAGATAAAATGGTTCTTAAGGGGAAAAACCAAAACCAAAAATCCAGAAAGGCAGCTCATCAAGAAACCAGTCACAAGATACCTAGAGATCAGGGACCTTTATTTTGATTTAGTTTCATTTCCAGATTCAGTGACTTTAAGTATTGAGAAAATAACAAGTGAATACGTTGATTATAGCATTCGTAAGCACATCAATGGACACACTAAAAGGTTGGTCGCATTCACCAAAACGGCAACATTTATTAGATGTTAAAGGTAAAAGATGCATAGAATAACCCTCCTGGAAAATTTTCCAATATAGTAATCATATCCCCACACAAAATGTAAATAAGAAAAAAATAGGAAAAAAGTCTGGAGTCTAAACCACCCTATTGAGAACTGTCTTCCAGAACAAAATTTATTTCAAACTATTCTTAATTAATTGCGCGTGATGAATATCTCGCTCCCGACTATTTATTCCCGAGCTTCTTGTTGACTTTTACGGCATCCAATTCCCATGTTCCAGGTGATATTGTATACAAATCTATCAAATGACCGCACATTTCTGTCATTGTATCTGTCTTAAACTATGTTGTTGGCAATGTCGTTCCTTTAATGAGTAACTTCACAAGAAGCAAGATAGCAGTGCCACAATCCAGACTACACACAATACAATACAAAAGTTAATTAAAATGGTGTCTTGTTATGTACATACGTATAAAAAAAATCCAATTACTTTTGTACCTATATCCAGCTTCTTGTGCATATTTTTGTTCTTGTACCAGCGGATAGCTAAAATTAGCCCCCTTCAACCAGTATAGTGTCGCTTTGTCGCTACATTTAAGAGAGGTTTCTTTTGTTGTTCATCCATTTTCATTAAATTCATCAGTCTACGACCCCTTCGCCAACATGTTATCAGTATTTTGCGTGCTAACCATGAAATACCAACAATAATTTGCAATCCCAAATTATTAACTAATTGTTGGACAATATAGATTGATAATAAATAATGTGAATGTGTATCAATAGAGATAAAAAGACCTCGTTAATATATTCTAATATCAGAGATGTAAAATTAAAATAGATACCTTCTTATACTTACATATGTAATGGCATCTTCATAACCGATATCAACCCCGTTTATTACCTGTTCGCCCAAAGAATTATAATGGATAAACTTTTCCTGTTTTTTATCCATCCACATCAATGTCCAATGACATTTTCTCAATTGAGTCTCGTGCCTTATCGGGAAGAATATAATGTCACAATATCCAGCAACGTGCATAAGGATATCCTGGATGTTTGTCTTGATTTCGTTCTTGCGTTTCAAACTAACATCTTCCCAACATTGTGTCGACATCAAAGGGGGTGACATATTGTGCACTTTCTTATATTTGCCTCAAATAATTTCTCCAAAACTGTTTATGACCTGGAAAATATCAAATAACCAATGTTAATGCTTGAAATACTCAATAATTTACAAGTACAACGAGTAATTATTCAATAACAGTCGCGGTATCTATATAGGCATAAATTAACGTATAGACATGGGTGCGTATGAATCAACAAAAAAATGTCAATAGTGCGTATCTACGGGAAAATTTAACACCATTTACATACACCAAATTTAGTATCTACGAAACATTATAATTTTCACAACTATGTTAGGATGGTATCTATTGCCACCAACATAAATTGTCATAATATAAAAGCTACAAAAACATGTATTATTGTTGCACGACTTACTGTTTCTGAGATGTCCCTAGGTTGTAATATATCCAGTACATCAACCCTCGACTCGACACCATAGACAGTGGAGCATTACCCTCCCACAGCATGGACCTGCATTCATACATTCATGTTAGTACACTGTTTTTATTATATTACGGAATAAGTAAAAGAAGATACAACTAATCACATACTCTTCACTACTCTTATCCCAAAATAGTCGAAGTTTGTGTCTGCAATGTTTTTTTATGTGTTTGACTACCGGGCCTTTGTTCAACTGTAGCTTCATTTGCATTTCTTTTCTAACAGTAGATACTGTAATATCTATAAGTACAATTGCAACTCTCTTCGAATTTTCTCCATCATCTACGTTCATCATTGACGGTGTGTGCGACGAGATACGCGTGGTGACGTTTTCGATGAAATCATCATCACCTGTTGACTTTTGTTTTTTCTTAGGCTGTCAGCCTAGTTACATTTTTCCCAACTCCAACTCCATAATCAAATTCCGATTGTGGTATTGCTGGGACTCGATACGTCCATTTTTTAATTCTCTTATACATAGATAGTGTCTTAGCACTGAATTTGGATGTGGGGACCTCATCTAAGATAAGGTAGAGTTCATTGGTTAACGACTCTAGCTCCTTTGTAGTTTTCTCCTGGCTTTTGCTCAAATTAATTAATCTCCATCTCTCTTCCTCCCATTCTAATTCTCTCTTCAACATTTCAGCCTCTTTGTTGCTTAGCCTGTCATTCAGATTTTCAATGTCATTACTCATTGATATATTCTCATCTTCTAACTCCTTCACGTAGGAAGATCCCTTGGCAATAACCCCCTCAAATAAATTACAGGTATTTTTGTGAGCATCCAACTTACCCCTCAATTCACCAATCTCCTTGAGAAGTGACGAGTTCTCTTTTTCAAAATGTTGTTGTCCATTCAACATCCTTTTAAGAGAATTAATTTCTCCAATTTTATTAGATAATTGACCCTCTAGTAATTGTTTCTCATTTCTCAGTGCGGCCACTTCTTCTTCAAGAACCATCACCATTTCATAATGCCGATGCGAATCATTTTTCTCCTTCTCTAATAATTCTGAAATATTAGTAGCATATTCTTCCTCCTTTTCCTTTCCTTCATTTGCATCTTCGAGAAACATCCTTAAATCTTCATTCTCCTCTGCCAATTTATCATTATCTACCTTGTATTTATCCAAATCATCCAGGATGTATTCCAATTCAGATTCACTATCAATATTGACATATGTGCCACTGTAACTTTCTTCTGAGAATAAATTCTTTCTTCCCTTGTTCTGCAATTTACTATTTGTGGAGTCATCCAGAATCTCATATTCAACTCTTTTCGGCTGTGGTGTACAGGTCTTTGAGATACCAAATGTAAATGCTGGGATATCATCATTTAAATTTGTAATCTACAATGCGAACGAAAATATTTTTACTGTTAGATACTAAATATTCAATAAACGAGGTGTACAAGTATAATAACACAATCAACGTAGTACATAATGAACATAACATTGATGGTATGTCCATCACTGAATACAGCACTTGTAAGTTCCACCGAAGAGATCCAAGTTCCCACTCATCGATTCCAGATAGCGGGTCAATCAAATTAGATACTTTACAAAGCCAAAACTACACCAACAAAGAGTGCGGTTGTTGTTAATTGAAATCTTTTAAATGTAGTTATAAAACTATGTAATACATGTGAAAAAACACAAACGATCCTGAAACAGTGCTCGGTGTATCGTGTGAGTTAACGATCGACTTGAATAAATTCTCATGTACAATTTCTGCCCAATTATATTTTTTCATTTCATATACATTCTCGATATAATTATTGTAACACCAAACAATCGATGAGCTTGTGTTTGGAAATGAAATGCAAATGCAAAAATGAAGAGCCACTAAACGAACAGTGTCAAAAATATCTTCATTATCATTACCAAATATTGATATTTTAGGTCCCCTCTCAACTAATGTCTTCGTCATCTTCTTTGCATTCTTGAAATATCTATCACCAAATGCAGTTATACTTTTTTTTTCTTTTCCAATCACAATAGGTGAACTAGTCGCCGGGATACCAAATAATTTCGTTACATCTATTGGAGCCAACTCAATTGATGTGTTCCCAAACACAAACTTTTTCGTGACTTTATCGTATAGTTGGATAATTGCGATTATTTCATGTCAAACTTCTTCACAAATTCTTCGGTGACCTTTCCAGTATAGAATGAGTTGAACATGTGGGCCAAAAAGGTGTTTCCTTCAACAATTTAATATGCATGTCTTTGAAGTGAGACATGTAGTCACGCATAAAAGTGTTGAAGTCTACCAAACTACATCTAAATTGGTCGTGCTCTCCTATTTTCACATGCTCGATTTCATGGTTCCTATCATCCATCAAACTGCTCAATAGAACCACCCCATAATTCATTAGTGTAAATTAACCAACTCTAATTAACAATTCGATGAAATTAATATCTAGTAAACAAATAAGCGTGAATTATATATTTATGTTCATATTTTTTTGTGATACCAAGAGTTACAAGAATAATGAGAAAGAATCTAAATTTAGTAAAAAATGCATATAAATAAACTACCATTTAACACATGGACAATTACTTAATTTGGCCAAATCAGAAGTAAAACTTCATTTGTAGACCTTGCATATATCAATACAAGTGATATTGTATTTAACAAAATGCAAGTATGTGATGCAGACACATAAATACGTATTTTCCATTAGCATGCGATCCTGTTATAACATAAACTAACAAAAATGAATGATGGTATATGCTCATTAACCAATTTGTGCATATTAGATAGAAATATAAGAAAATAAACATCGTTCTCATTACTAACACTCTACACACCATCAAGTTATCTTACCAAACCAAATGCACATCGGTATCCATCAAACCAAATTCGTATAAACTTTTCCAAAACAAAAATAACAACATGAAACTTGTTTTTACTACCAACATACATTAGTATCTAAACAACTAGTATCTATAATTTTTTTCAAATAATGCAATAGATAATACCAACTATCCCAATTACAATCGTCACCTAGTAGTACATGTAGAAATTCTTGATATCCTATAACTAAATGTTATACAAAAACGAATCGTTATATATCAAAAGACAACCGTATCTAATTTTCTACTCAATAAAACATCTTTAAAAATAATTCAATTTGCATTTACAACATTTCGAAAAATATCAATAAACAGCGAAAAACTTGTTTTTTCAAAACCAACACACATTACTATCTAAACAAATTGAATTTATAAAACCAAATATCCTAAGGCTAATAGTTAATTTGTACTATTTCTAGCAACTATGATGATGAAATATTAAAATCACTATTATTAAAATAATTAAAAGAAAGAAAAAAAAATACAATATCATACCCAAATTTAATATCGAACTAATACCAAAATGTATTGATACTGCAGCACTCAAGATCAGAACATTAGATAAACTCAAAGTAATTTCTGAAGGGTTTGAATCAGTCATGTTCTCATTCTCTTTTTAAATACTAATATGTTACAATGTAATGCCCAGTGATTTTGCCTGTGTGTGGTGTCAAAAATAAATTATAATACCATACATAAAGAACATGTCTATACACACCTAAAATAAGCATTAAATTGTAATATATATTACCCTTTTCTTCAACAAGTAAGTAATAATATACAGAAAATTTTGAACTCACGTGATGATACTCTGTTCAGTGATACTCCTCCTCAAAATACAATATTCTATATACCCAAATCTGTTTGAATACTAGGTCTACCTGCTGCGAAGTGATCTTACGAATGTTTGGAGAGTTGCAAATAATAGTTGATCATTTATGATGGAGTCAAAAATTTCGGAGATGAAGATACTCAACAAACTCTGTAACAGACATCAGATTCTATATCAATTGTTAAGGTGTAGTTAAGGGTATATTTGGAAGTTTAATATATTAAAATCGGCTCAGCTATTGACATTATGGTCAAAGGGCCGCATAGTATAACAAAAAAGAAAGTGGGTTTATATATATTAATATCTTATGGGAAGGGTTAGTATCTAAGTGCCCCTAAAAAAAGTTTTTTTATGCGGATTAGAGACCTGTATGTTCATGATACAATCGCTATTTTCTCTCCTACCTAGGTGTAAGCGCGCGCGATGCGCGGCCTAATCGAATTTGAGCAATAAAAATAAACAAATGAAGGAAACGTGTAGATGCCTCAAACCCATTGCGACGTGATGCATCAGACCGTATGCCGAACCCGAAAATCTATTCAGGTATTTGTTGTTTTTGGTTTTTGCCGAACCCGAAAATTGAGAAATACTTAAAAAAAATCGAAAAATATAATACCTTTTTAAAATGAAAATTTTCAACTTTCACCATTTACAGTTACAAATTTCTAAAATGAGAAACACTTGAAAGTTTTCAACTCTGCAGTTTGAAACACTCCCCGTGCAATTTTAAAATGAAAGTTTTCAACTTTCACAAATTGCAAATTACAATTACCCAAAACATCAACAAATTCCATCCGGGCAACCATCCATTATTATAGTATTGGTAAGAATTTAAGATCTGTTTCTCTCTCCTTATAACAAAATGAAATGACATCAGTGTATAAATCATCCGAAGTTCCCTCCTTTCTGGAGTTAAAAACTTGGAAACTTGAAATAACAAATTTTGAAAGAGAGAAAAGTTGTTGAACCTCAAAACCATCCCTCCAAAAATATAGCCATTAGAGTATCTCCAATAGTTTAATCAATTTTAATTGCTAAAAACTTGACAAATCAGCTTTTACAAAGATTGATAAAGTTAGAAACCTCATTGCACACAATGGTTTCTTTTCCTGATAACCAAAAAATGCAAGTTCTAAAACATCTCTCACTTAATCCTACCGTACACTCTTTTATCTAATGGTGCAATTTTCATTTCACCCTTCATCTCTTAAACCAATTACCGCAACAGGAAAAAAACTTATATATACCCAAGATGGCTTTGGGATTTTCTTCATCTTTGTGGTACAGGTTTTTGGTCTATAGAGATATGTATATGTATATCTATATCTATCTATATATATATATACACACACACAATATGGATCTCAATCTGAATGTCAAGGTGACAGAAAAAATAGTGCCGGGACTGTTATCGTCGGCGGTTATGGCAAGTAGCCATTACCCATTATTACCTATAAACAACTCACCAAAACATCTAACTCCATATCTCTCTCTCCAGAATTAGAGCATCACCAACTCGAAATTTTCATCTGACCATATGCCGAACCCAATATTTGTAATTCTTCAGGTATGTAAGAACTTGGAGTCAAAAGTGATGCACAAAGGAAAATGGTGGTGTGGTCTGCGCTTAATTGAGAGAATGATGGGTCTTTGGATTGTATAGAGGAATAAGAAGGGTTTAAGGAAAAAAAGAAACGTTGGGAATAAGAAGCGAATCGGGTAGGGAAAATCAAAAGTTGGAGTGATTAAATGTTAGGGAAGGGAAAAGCCAAAAGTTGTTGCTGGAAAATCAAAAGTTGGAGTAACCGTTTACGTTCATAACTCTTCTAATATGAATACCAATACTCACTTCTAATATCGGCTTATGGAATACGAATACCAAGAGTTGCCACTTATGATTTCGACTGCTATCTCACGTGTAATATCGAGCTTTTCGTTTCCAACTTTTTTTGGTCACCGTTTATGTTAAACACCTGCTATATATACATAGATTCATTTCAGTAATAGATGCCGTATAAACTCTCTCCTTATCTTTCGCTCAAAACTCTCTCCCTATCTTTCGCTCTAACAATCTTTGGATGGATTTTTGGGATCAACTTTCCATGTTGGAAAATCAGCTCTTTGAAGAAAAAACTCATGGGTAATACAAACTATATTTTTGTTTCAGTTTCATGCAAAATATTTCAATATTTACCATATGTATACTTACTTTTTCTTTGTAATTTTAATGCAGATATATAGATCCGTACCTAGTTTCTTCACAAGGTCATCACTTTAATTTTGATGACAACCTATTGTTACAACCAAATGATCACATGCCCCTCTTAGAATTTGATAATTTCGCGGATATTGAGAATGATATTTTATACCCTTCGTGGGATGTTAATCCTAATTGGCCGCCTTTTTTTGAAAATGGTATTATCGATACTAATCAGCACATGCACCCAAGTACTGTTCAAATTTTGGATCACGGAGCCAATTTGGAAATTATCAAAGGTGAGATTCCAATTGTTAGTTATGATTACGGATCCAGCTCTGAAGTTGTCCCAATCGAATGTTCAAAGTGCAATAGAGAACAAAGAGTTGGTCATTTCAAACTCATACAAGAATCAAGTTCGTCGATGTTATCGATCGAAATCGACTCAATTAGAATTAAACGAGATTCAAAAATACTTTAGTGTTCCATTACCTAAAGCGGCCAAGGAGTTAAAGGTAGGGTCATCAGTGTTGAGGAAAAGATGCAGAGAACTCAAAATCAAGACGTGGCCATACACAAGGATTAAGAGTTTGGAGTTACTCAAAGACAATGTTAAGGTACGTGTATCCATTATCTATGCAACCAATCTAAAAATAGAAAAATTATCTAGTATACACGTGCCGTAATGAAAAAAAAATCTCTGCTTTGCCACTATAAATATATACATGGGGCCGGCCTAGTGGGCGCTTGAGCCCCGCCAAAAAAAAATTTTAAAAAAATTATACGCGTGCCACTAGAAAAGTGGAGGGGTCAAAATAAAAAAATTAAGAAGTGTAGAATGAAAGTAGTCAAAACCATATAATCTCTTTGTTTACAAATACTAAAGCTTAGCTGAATGAAAACTAAAAGGTTAGCACTTCTTTGCGTTTCTCATCTTTCTCTTTAATATATACTTTTAGATATTTATTTAATTTTTGAATGAATTTTTAAGATTTTAAGTGTACAAATTTTTATGGATCAAATATAAAAAAGTCCTTCAAACATTTTTTAATACACATTTAGTCCAAGCCTTTTATTTTGTACCAAAAAGTCCCTTATTTTCTTATCTTTAAAGGTCCACGTCAGCGGCATGGTAAAGCCTTTTTGGCATGATGAAGGACTTTTTAGTGCAAAATAAAAAGTGTTGAACTAAACGTGTATTAAAATATGTTCGAGGGACTATTTGGTATATGCCCCCAATTTTTATTCAAAAATTGAATTAAATTTTACTCCCCAATTTTATCGTGTTATATTAATGTTGATTATCGTGTTATATTAATGTTAATGAATTTATGGCTCTAATTTTTTGGTTCTTTACGGAGTTAATGTTGGTTGAAATGTTAATAGTTATGTATAATTTGATTGGTTAATTTAGATATTTAAATGTAATCGCTGGATGAAATCTTTATTTACAAGTTGAAATGTTATAGATTGATGAAAACTAACTTGGCTGTTAAATTGTTAATTTATTGTGAAGTATATTATGATTGGATTTGTTAATTAACGAATAGAAATGTTAACAATAGAATGAGAATAAAATAAATATCTGTATTTTAGGGTTAATGTGTTGTTAGTAATTTATTGTTAAATATTTGGATAATTATTTTCTACGAACTTTAAAATAACCTAAAAAATAGCAAGCCATTTTATTAAATGATATTGGAAGTGAATTAAATATACACTTATTTTTTTCCTTTTATATCTTGCTGATATAATTATATATACATATTTTTTAATTTTAATATCAGGAGTTCAATGAGGTGAAGTTGCTAGAAGAGAATAAAAGCATGTTGGACAAGGTATCACAATTGGAGTTGACAGAGAACAAATAAGTTAAGGCAAACTTGCTTCAAGGCTAATTACAAGAAAAGAATGTTGCTCGGTGGTTATGGATGATGCTTTATGTTCTAAAACTTCTATATATGGGCTTTTATTTTGAGTCATTATTTTCTCTTTGGGCTTGGAAAGTTGTTTCTCTCTCTCTAAATAAAATTAAAATAGTTTGTAGTTTATCTATAAGTACGATTACAATGGAAAAGATTATTGAGGGGAAGTATGATGAACTGGTAGTGATAAATTTGCAGGTGTGAGCTTTTGAAATATTATGCTACTGGAATTTATTTATGTTTTCTCAGCATTTCCTTTTAGAGTGATGTAAACTTAATCGTAAACAAACGTGTGTTGGTAAATTTACAAACATTCATATAATGGGTTGTACCATGGTGACCCTATCATGGTATAACCCATTTTATGCATATTGTAACTTGCCAACATAAGTATAATATTTTCCTTCTTTTTATTGCCAGTTTGAAGCATTCTAATGTGATAGGAGATAAAAGAAGGAAGTTATTTAACTCCAGGAATCAATGGCGGATTCATGATTTACAGTCGCGAGGGGCTAAAAGCCGGAGGTTCGTGGGTGGGAGCCCCCAAATCAATTTTTTTATGGTTAAATAGAGTTTTATACAAATTATATCTTTAATTTCTAGTTTTATTCAAACTTATTACATTTTTTACTGTAAAAGTTGCAAAAAACTTATTATTTATGTCTTTAATTTTCTATCTTTACATATAGCACCCCTATTTTTTTTTTAATTTGAAAAAATCAGAGGGAGCCTTGGCTCCTCCTGGTTCCCATGTGCATTCGCCCCTGGAAAGAATAATTAAGGGTTAATTATATTTTAATCCTATTTTAATGAATTCTCATTTAAGTTCTATTGACTTTTATTTAACTATATAAGTCATATTAATAGAGTAGTAGGACTTATTTACAAGTTCCTCAAATAGGCAAATATGACCTACTTGAAAAATTCTCTTTACGTTGTTATGGTGCCGTCAAATGTTAACATGGCTTATTATTTAAAAGTTTTTTTTACCTTGTGATGCTAATATGACTTGTTTAAAAGTTTACTAGTGAACATTATTTATATGATGAAAACTCTTTTAAACCAGACTAAAATATAAGAACCCGAATAATTAAACTTACTATACAAAAAAACATGAAATTGACATAATATGTTTGTGCTCGTTTCAAATATTAATTTGTTTGATAAATATTTTTAATCATTTTACCTGTGTTAATTATTTGTGTCATGCAATGTTTTGGTTTCCTTAACCGTGTCTTGTGTTTTGGAGAAAGTTATAAATTGAGTTAATCCGTCATGTTTTAAGTAGGTTGTGTTCATGCAAAGGGTAAAAAATATATGATGTGTGAGTGTCATGTTTGTGTTTTAATTGGGTTTTTTGTGTCGTGTTTAAATTAAAACGCAACCGAAAAAACATAATTTATCTCCCATAACTAGTTGAATTTACGAGTGTTTTTGATTGATAAATATTTGTCATGAAAAATATGAAAGATTCCATGTTACCCAAGTTTGAGAATGCTTGATCCTATGAATTTGCATTTGAATTTTTTCACCCGTGAAGAACGAACAACATACTAAAGCATGAAATTTTGTGTTTTCCAACATACTAAACTCATTATTTTTAATACAAACTAATACATAAAATAACCAATTTCAGCTTAGCAAAATATTCCCTTGATTTTTTTTCTTTCACTTTTCATCATTTCTAGCAAACGTACCTTAAACTGTAAATCTACACATTGAGCTAAAGACCTAATCACGCTAAGTTGAACCTTAAGAAATTAACCCAGATAATTGGTGCAAAATATATTACAAAGTCATGCGAGAAATGCATTAAAAGCTTTAGTAACATTACCACATAATAGTGCAATATTCAATAGCGCATAGAGAATCAATAAATCATGAAGGTGACATAACTCATTATTCCATTTTTAATGAATCGTGAATGAAAATTATAGCTGGAAATTTTTGGAAAATAAATATAAAATGGGTGTTAACCCGCACGATACGCGATCATATTCAAAAATATTATATTTTTATATAATTGTGTTTCAAAAATCTAAATGGAAAATAATCTAATATAACTGAGTTATATAACCCAGTTGACAAATGTTTTACATTTGTAAATACTTCTAACAATAAATTAGCACTACTAATACAAAAAAAGATATATAATTAGCATAGCTTAAATCAAAATATATAATAATAATAATGACTAGCATAATGAAACAATGCATAAAAAGTGCAACCAAGCCCCTACACGTGATATTTCTACGGACATATATATATGACATATCTATTACATGTTGACCACCTCACCAGTGAACTGTAAAAAAATCTCACTGGCATTCTTTGAAACAATTAACATGCAACAAAAGATTTTGAATTGCCCTATTAATTTTATAGTCAATGTACTCTTCCTAATACCCAAAGGAGAACGAACACAACTAACTTTAATCTTTGGTCTAAATTGATATACCATTTACAATACACAACACAACATAATTTGTTAAAAATCATTTCTGGCATTAGAGTTACACTCTAATTTCCAAGGACTAAACATCCCAACATCAACTTAATATTGCATATAAAAGCTAGGGTTCACATCACCAATTTGAACTTAATGGATATGTAGTTATAATCCTTACCAAGGTTAACTTTAATGATTCTTAGATTTCATATGTTCAAAACATGTTTTACTTTTTCAACCGAAAATATAAATAATGTGTCCTAACATGAGTCAACTGCATTATGTCTGGAGGTATGAATGAAGAGTTTTTTTAAAAGAACATAAACATGTTAAAAACTAAAATATATATAGAGGTATAAACTAAACATATAGTAAACTAACATCGTAGCCATTAAAAAGCAATTAAACCTGATAGAATGATGCAAGATTATAACAACATTTCTTTAATATAAATAATGAAACTGCATCGACTCATTTAAAATTCAAATGTCAAAGCCAGGCTCAAATTTACAAACAAAATAAGAAATTTAAAAAAATGAAATTACCATGATATTAAAAGACAATGAGCATATGGAAAAGTCACTATTGTCGTTATGTTCCAATGAAACACGAACATTACCATTTGACGCAATTATTCTCCCAGTCCAGAAAAGTTAAATCTTGAAAATCACAAACACATTATTGTATTAAGTCTTGAATCCACGTGAATATTATCCTTAAGCAAATTTACATCGCACTCAGTTAAGTAAATATCAATTGAGGGTATTAATTGAGAATATGCACGATGGATATCTATATTCAAATACCTAAAAATCATTTATAGTGAAATAGGAATAAAAAGAGATAAAAGAAGGCAATAGTTAAATATGTAAAAAGTTGTACCTAGGCTTATTATAATATGCTGGAGAGCTCTAACATTTTTAATGGTGAATAAACAAATACACAAGGTGTTTTTTTCTACGAAAAAACCCAAGAGAGTATATACCAAAGATACCTTGAACCTCAAAACAAAATATAAACACCAAATTAGTACCTATAAAACCAAAAAAGTAGAAAATATAGAAACCAAAGAGAGGTGGGAATAAAAATTGCAACAAAAATAATATCTAAAACTTATTCAAAACACCAAAATCATAAATTCAAAACACAACTAGAGAGAGGGAGTACCTAATATGCCTTGAAAAGGAAAATTATACTTACAAAATGCAAATTACTACCTACCAAACCAAATTAAACAGTAATCGATTTGAACCAAGATTTGTTGAACCCAAAAAGGCAAAACTCCTAGAAATCGAAAACAACTCTGATCAAATAGTTGGTGAGCATTATCAATAATCAACAACAAAAAGCCAACTTTAAAGCCAAAATAAATTCAAAATATAAACTTTTACAAAACCAACATTTGACCTCTTTATCTTTCCAATTACCTTTTCCTTCAGAAATCTTCATCTTATCTAAATTAATATGCTACTGAGTTTCCTTTTCACCTTTATTTCCTTCTATTCCGCCCATTCCTAAGTTTTGAACCCTCGTAATATCCTTACTGCTGAGGCCATCTTGGATAATGGCAATTTCTTCTTGTTGATTATCATCATAATTTACTTCTTCTTGGAGTTTAAGTCCTTCATCTTCTTCAGTTTGTTCTTCTACATTTTGTTCTTCTTCTTGTAGTATTTTCTCATCTTATTCACTTTGATCATTACTATCTTGAACTTATTTTATATGCCTTTCTTGCAGCTCTTGATCATTTTGAACTTCTTGAATCGAATTGGTTAGGTCTTTTACGTTTTTTTCTTTACTATCTGCTCCTCACTTGAAATTCTTTCACTTCTCTTTCTTCTGACGATTTGTTTGTGGCGTGTCCACTTAAATAATAAGACCCAATAAAGAGATAGAAATTATTTCAGGAAGCAGAAGCGACTGGGAAGAATAAAGGTAATGAATATCAACAGTCCATAGACTGGGTGGAGTGAGCGAAAGACAATAGAAATGCATGTATTAGATGATTGAATATGTAAAATTAGCCATATGCCACGTGGATAGGCCTGTAGTTTAACACTCTTAATGACTCATAAAGCATTTTATAATAAGTATAGAGATAAAATTATTATTTATTACTATTATTAATTGTAAGGGAAAAATAAAAATCCAATCTTGAAGTTTGAGGTATTTTTCAATCTTAGCCCCGAAGTTTGAAAAGTTTTAATGTTAACCCAAAAGTAAAATTAGTTATGCAATGTGAGACACTGTTAAAATTTCATGAAAATCGAAGGAATGCTAACTATTTGTACACATGGCTTTCTTATGTCATTTTTTTCTTCCACTCAGCACCCTCTCCTTTTGTCCTTCTCCTCCATATCTCACTTCACACACATACACACATACACACACATGTGTGTGTATACATACATACATACATACATACATACATATATATAGGGGATGGGTGGTAGAGTGCAACAGGAAGATGGGGAGATTACTTGTCCTTCAAAGTTAACTTAAAAACATGTTTAAAAGCCCCCCATGGTGGAACAAGTGACCATGTACCATTGCTAACAAGTGCACTGAATTCGGTAGTCATGACAACTCGAAAATTGAGAACATAATTAACTAAATTGAACGTGGGCCATATAAATGATATTAGATTTTAGGTCCATACACTGATACCCATGATATGTCGGATCATGCCCTAGAAAACATACGATGAAGATCGATAGTCCATTTTATGTTTGTTGTAAGTATGAAAAACACAAACACCCCAACACTTTAAGAAATCGATAATCAAGAGGGGAATTGTAAACACATTGATATGGGGAAATGTAGCGAGATACTTCATAGGGCATGCGATGTATAAGATAAATTACGAATTTAAATGCAAAGTGACACCAATATTGAGGGATCGAAGCTACCGAATTCAGTTCTCTCGTTAGCAATGGTACGTGGTCACTTGTCCCACCATGGTTTTTTTTAAAACATGTTTTAAGTTGAATTTGAAGGAGAAGTAATCTCCCCATCTTCCTATTGCACTCTACAACCCATCCTCTTATAGAGAGAGGCCCCCTCTTGTAAGGACTCCTTATAGTGCAGACTCCGGTACATACTATTTTTTTTAAATAGTAAAAACATGAAATTTTTGATGAAAATTAATGGATATTATCTTCACTGTGATAAGATCATCTTCAATTTTTTTCGTCAAAAAATTCAATAAAAAAACTATCGAGATGAGGTGATATGTAAAAAAATGGTATAAATATGCGTTTTTTACCGTTGAAATTTTGGCGATCATCTCACCCACTTTTTTTATTGAATTTGTAAATGAAATTTCATGGATATAATCTCAACAGTGAGAAGATCATATCCATTAAGTTTCATCAAAAAATTCAATCAATGAGGTGGTTGGTGCCGAGCCAAACTTTCAATGGTTGAAAATGCACATTTATACTATTTTTTGACATATCATTTCATTTCAACGATTTTTATTGAATTTTTTGATGAAAAAAATTGTAGATGATCTTCTAACCTTGTAGATCATATCCATGAAGTTTCATAAAAAAATCATTTTTTTACTATTTTAAAAAAATGGTATGTACGGGGGCTGCACTATAAAGAGTCTTTACAGGAAACTTTATATATATATATATATATATATATATATATATATATATATGTGTGTGTGTGTGTGTGTGTGTGTGTGTGTGTGTGTGTGTGAAGTGAGATATGGAGGAGAAGGTCAAGAAGAGAGTTTATTTGCAGGTGTGAGTTTTTGAAATATTATGCTATTAGAGTTTATTTATGTTTTCTTAGCATTTCCTTTTAGAGTAATGTAAACTTAATCGTAAACAGGAGTATGTTGGTAAATTTACCAACATTCATAGAATGGGTTGTACCATGGTGACCCTATCATGGTATAACCCGTTTTATGCGCATTGTAATTTGCCAACATATGTATAATATTTTTCTTCTTTTTATTGTCAATTTGAACCATTCTAAAGAGATAGGAGATAAAAAAAAGAAGTTATTTAACACTAGAAATCAGTGGCGGATTCAGGATTTACAGTCAGGAGGAACTAAAAGCCAGAGATTCGTGGGTGGGAGCCCCCGAATCGAATTTGTTATGGTTAAATAGAGTTTTATACAAATTCTATCTTTTATTTCTAGTTTTATACAAATTTATTACATTTTTTTATTGTAAAAGTTGCAAAAAACTCATTATTTATGTCTTTAATTTTCTATCTTTACATACAGCACGCCTAATTTTTTTTATTTGGAAAAATCAGAGAGAGTCTTGGCCCCTCTTGGTTCCCATGTGCATCCGCCGCTGGAAAGAATAATTAAGGGTTAATTATATTTTAATCCTATTTTAATGAATCCTCATTTAAGTTCTATTGACTTTTATTTAACTATATAAGTCATATTAATAGACTAGTAGGACTTATTTACAAGTTCCTCAAATAGGCAAATATGCCCTACTTGAAAAATTCTCTTTACGTTGTTATGGTGCCGTCAAATGTTAACATGGCTTACTATTTAAAAGTTTTTTTTACGTTGTGATGCTAATATGACTTGTTTAAAAGTTAACTAGTGAGCAATATTTATATGATAAAAACTCTTTTAAATCAGACTGAAATATAAGAACCCGAATAATTAAACTTACTATACAAAAAAATATGAAATTGACATAATATGTTTGTGCTCGTTTCAAAATATTAATTTGTCTTGGTCGCGTTATTCGATAAATATTTTTCATCATTTTACTTGTGTTAATTATTTGTGCCATGCAATGTTTTTGTTTCCTTAACCGTGTCTTGTGTTTGGGAGAAAGTTATAAATTGAGTTAATATGTCATGTTTTAAGTAGGTTGTGTTCATGCAAAGGTTAAAAAATACATTATGTGTCAGTGTCATGTTTGTGTTTTAATTAGGTTTTTTGTGTCGTGTTTAAATTAAAACACAAACGAAAAAACATAATTTATCTCCCATGACTAGTTGAATTTACAAGTGTTTTTTATTGATAAATATTTGTCATGAAATATATGAAATATTCCATGTTATCCAAGTTTTAGAATGCTTGATCCAATGAATTTGCATTTGAATTTTTTTCACCCGTTAAGAACGAACAACATACTAAAGCACGAAAATTTGTGTTTTCCAACATACTAAACTCATTATTTTTAATACAAACAAATACATAAAATAACCAATTCCAGCTTGCCTAAATATTTCCCCAATTTTTTTTTCACTTTCCATCATTTCTAGCAAATGTACCTTGAACTGTAAATCTACACATTGAACTAAAGACCTAATCACGCTAAGTTGAACCTTAATAAATTAACCCACATAAATGGTGCAAAATATATTACAAAGTCATGCGAAGCCTTAGTAACATTACCACATAATAGTGCAATATTCAATAGCACATAAAGAATCAATAAATCATATTGGTGACATAACTCATTATTCCGCTTTTAATGAATTGTGAATGAAAATTATAGCTGAATTTTTTTTGGAAAATAAATATAAATTAGGTGTTAACCTGCACGATATGCGATCATATTAAAAAATATTATATTTTTATATAATTGTGTTTCAAAAATCTAAATGAAAAATAATCTAATATGATTGAGTTATATAACCCAGTTGACAAATGCTTTACATTTGTAAACACTTCTAACCATAAATTAGCACTACTAATACAAAAAAAAAGATATATAATTACCATAGCTTAAATAAAAATATATAATAATAATAATGACTAACATAATGGAACAATGCAAAAAAAGTGCAACCAAGACCCTACACGTGATATTTCTACGGATACGTATTTATATGACATATCTATTACATGTTGACCACCTTATCAGTGAACTGTAAAAAAAACTCACTGGTATTCTTTGAAACAATTGACATACAAAAAAAGAATTTGAATTGCCCTATTAATTTTATAGTCAATGTACTCTTCCTAATACCCAAAGGAGAATGAACAAAAATAACTTTAATCTTTGGTCTAAATTGAGATACCATTTACAATACACAATACAACATAATTTGTTAAAATCATTTACGGCATTAGAGCTTACACTATAATTTCCAAGGACTAAACTTCCCAATATCAGCTTAATATTGCATATAAAAGTTCACATCACCAATTTGAACCTAACGGACATGTAGTTATAATCCTAAAAAAATAGCAAAACTAAAATGAGTTAACATTGCATATAACAACCAAGGTTGACTTTAATGATTATTAGATTTAAAATGTCCAAAATATGTTTTACTTTTTCAATCGAAAATATAAGTAATGTGTATTAACATGAGTCAACTACATTATGTCTGGACTGGAGGTATGAATGAAGAGGTTTTTTAAAAGAACATAAACATGTTAAAAACTAAAACATATATAGAGGCATAAACTAAACATATAGTAAACTAACATCGTTGCCATCAAAAAGCAATTAAACTAGGTAGAATGGTGCAAGATTATAGCAACATTTCTTTAATATAAATAAGGACACTGCATCGACTCATTTAAAATTCAAATGTCAAAGCCACGCTCAAGGTTACAAACAATATAAGAAATTAAAAAAAAATGAAATTACCTTGATATTAAAAGACAATGAGCATATGGCAAAGGCACTATTGTTGTTATGTTCCAATGAAACACAAACATTACCATTTGACACAATTATTCTCCCAATCCAGAAAAGTTAAATCTAAAAATCACAAATCACATTATTGTATTAAGTCTTGAATCCACATGAATATGATCCTTAAACAATTTTAAATCGCACTCAGTTTAAGTCAATATCAATTGAGGGTATTAATTGAGAATATACACGATGAATATCTATATTCAAATACCTAAAAACCTTTTATAGTGAAATAGGAACAAAGAGAGATAAAAGAAGGCAATAATTATATATGCAAAAAGTTGTACCTAGGCTTATTATAATATGCTGGAGAGCTCTAACATTTTTAATGGTGAATAAACAAATACACAAGGTGTTTTTTTTCTATGAAAAAACCTAAGAGAGTATATACCAAAGGTACCTTGAACCTCAAAACAAAATATAAACACCAAATTAGTACCTATAAAACCAAAAAAATAGAAAATATAGAAACCAAAGAGAGGTAGGAATAAAAATTGCAACAAAAATAATACCTAAATATATTTCGAAACACCAAAACCATAAATTTAAAACACAATTAGAGAGAGGGAGTACCTAATATGCCTTGAAAAAGAAAATGATACTTACAAAACACAAATTACAACCTGCAAAACCAAATTAAACAACAATCGATTTGAACCAAGATTTGTTGGACCCAAAAAGGCAAAACTCGTAGAAGTCGAAAATAACTCTGATCAAGCAGTTGTTGGGCATTATCAACAATCAACAACAAAAGCCCAATTTTACAGTCAAAATAAATTCAAAATATAAACGTTTACAAAACCAAATAAATTTGACTACTTTATCTTTCCAGTTTCATTTTCCTTCAGAAATCTTCATCTTGTCTAAATCAATATGCTGTTGAGTTTCTATTTCACCTTTATTTCCTTCTGTTCCGCCTGTTCCTAAGTTTTGAACACTCGTAGTATCCTTACTGCCGAGGCCATCTTGGATAATGGCAATTTCTTCTTATTTCTTATCATCATAATTTACTTCTTCTTGGAGTTTAAGTCCTTCATCTTCTTCAGTTTGTTCTTCTACATTTTGTTCTTCTTCTTGTAGTATTTTCTCATCTTATTCACTTTGATCATTACTATCTTGAACTTATTTTATATGCTTTTCTTGCAGCTCTTGATCATTTTGAACTTCTTGAATCGAATTAGTTAGGTCTTTTACATTTTTTTCTTTACTATCTGCTCCTCACTTGAAATTCTTTCACTTCTCTTTCTTCTGACGATTTGTTTGTGGCGTGTCCACTTAAATAATAAGACCCAATAAAGAGATATAAATTATTTTAGGAAGCAGAAGTGACTGGGAAGAATAAAGGTAATGAATATCAACAGTCCATAGACTGGGTGGAGTGAGCGAAAGACAATAGAAATGCATGTATTAGGTGATTGAAAATATGGAAAATTTGCCTTATGTCACGTGGATAGGCCTGTAGTTTAGCACTCTTAATGACTCGTAAAGCATTTTACAATAAGTATAGAGATAAAATTATTTATTTATTATTATTATTATTATTATTATTATTATTATTATTATTATTATTATTACTATTATTAATTGTAAGGGAAAAATAAATATCCAATCCTGAAGTTTGAGGCATTTTTCAATCTTAGCCCCGAAGTTTGAAAAGTTTTAATGTTAACCCCAAAGTACAATTAGTTATGCAATGTGAGACACCGTTAAAATTTCGTAAAAATCGAAAGGATTGATGATTGTTTGTATACATGGCTTTCTTGTGTCATTTTTTTCTTCCATTCAGCGCCCTCTCTTCTTAACCTTCTCCTCCATATCTCTCTCTCTCTCTCTCACACACACACACACGTGTATGTGTGTGTGTGTGTGTATATATATAGGCGATGGGTGGTAGAGTGCAACAGGAAGATGGTGAGATTACTTCTCCTTTAAAGTCAACTTAAAAACATGTTTAAAAACCCCCCATGGTGGAACAAGTGACCACATACCATTGCTAACAAAAGCATTGAATTCGGTAGCCATGACAACTAAAAAATTGAGAACATAATTCATTAAATTGAACGTGGTCCATATAAATGTTATTAGATTTTAAGTCCATACACTGATACCCATGACATGCCGGATTATGCCCTAGAAAACATACGATGAAGAGCGATAGTCCATTTTATGTTTGTTGCAAGTATGTAAGTATGAAAAACACAAACACACAAACGCTTTAAGAAATCGAAAATTAGGAGGGGAATTGTAAAAACAATGATATGGGGAAACGTAGCGATATACTTTAGAGGGCATGCGATTTATAAAATAAATTACGGATTCAAATGCGAAGTGACACAAATATTGAGGGATCAAACCAAATTCAGTGCTCTTGTTAGCAATGGTACGTGGTCACTTGTTCCACCATGGGGGGCTTTTAACACGTGTTTTTAAGTTGACTTTGAAGGAGAAGTAATCTCCCCATCTCCTTGTTGCACTCTACAACCCATCCCATATATATATATATATATATATCACTGTTATAAAAAACCCTCTTAGGCTCCGCCTAGGCTTGAGGCTTGGAAGAAACGCCCCGCTTTACGATTTTTACCCCTTATTCTTGGTAAAACCCTTAAAGCGCACTTTTTTTCTAAAAACAACAATGCTTTAGTGAAACGATATCGCCTTTAAAATTTTTTTTTTACAAATCGGACCATTATCTCATAAAAATAATCAAATAGTATTTTAATTTGCATATATTCAGAAATATTTTTATAATATGTAAAATTTTAGTATTTTAATAGCCTTGTTATGATTAAGAAATATTAAAATATATTAAGGACTAAACGCCTTTTTACGCCTAAGGCCCGCCTAGGCTTCTAAGGCTTTACCTCCACACTTCGCATTTTTTAGAACCTTGATATATATATATACACACACACACACACACACGTGTGTGTGTGTGTGTGTGTGAAGTGATATGGAGAAGGTCGAGAAGAGAGGGTGATGAGTGGAAGAAAAAATGACATAAGAAAGCCATGTGTACAAACAGTCAACATTCCTTTTGGTTTTTACAAAATCTCACTACAAAAAAAATACTTTTTGAGACGCTGCTCCAGCCGTCTCAAAAAGTCCTCTGGCCGTCTCAAAAGGCTTTTGTGACGCCATTTGAGACGTCAAAGAGGCGTAGTATTAGACCCCTGTTTTAAAAGCTTTTTGAGACGGCATACACCGTCTCAAAAGGTCATTTCTCACAGAACCCTTTTGAGACGGCGAAAAAACCGTCTTTTAAAACTGTTGTTTGAGACAGCAATAGCCGTCTCAAAAGGAATTTTGGAGACAGGAATTAAGCCGTCTCAAAATGTCATTGCTTACAGGACCCTTCTGAGACGGTAAAAATGTCATCTTTTAAACTTATTTTTGCACCAAAATTAGAATTTCATCCATTCCATAATACATTATATATAATTATAAAAAAACTCTTAAAAATTATATATGACATATTTGACATCACATTTCAACATATATAATATACAATTTTTCATTCAACTATAATTAGAGTTCATACAAGTATAATCTCTCTATGCAACAAAAATTTCAAAATCGTGTCCACAAATCTAAATATCTCTACACAATTTCACTTGTCACTTTAGAAAAAATACATAAAAATCCATCTACTCCTAACATAAAAAGATGTAAGCTAAGTAAACCCTCAATCTTGAAGCATGCAACCTCCAACAAAACGACTTCAATGACTTGCCTTGTCCACAAAAAGTTTCCACGTGCAATAACAAAAATAGTGTTAGTTGTCTTAAACAAAGAAGTAATCTTTTTTAATAATTCCTATAGATGACTGTCTTTAAAAACACTATCAAATTTGTATATATTCATATTAGTTACTGAAACTGAGCAAAAAAGATATACTTTAAACAAATAAAACAATTTAAATTAACATATGGAAACACAATGTTATGGAGATAATAAGGTGAAAAGAAATTATAGCGCAGTCCATGGGTTGGTTCACCTATGAAACAGTACGAATATGTGGGAGAAAATGTGTGTTAACAAGCAACAAATAGGTCACGTGTAAAATAGTCATAAATAATTAAATTCCTAAAAGTTATATTAAAAAACAGAGCATACATGGTGAAATCAAAAATAGCATACACGATCAAAAAATAAGATGATGTCTTCCATGGTATCTACAATTTTACCTCACCTAAAATGACTAGACTATGTTTAGCTATTTTTCTTCCACTCAGTAACCATGACAAGTTGAGTAGATTCAATATAAGTGTTAGACTTCTTACAGGGTAAAGAGGCATGACTATGAAGGGTGGCATCAATATTTTACAAGACTTTGAATTTACATCTATGTTTTCATCACCAATAGTTTAGAAGACTTTGACATTTAAGGAGGATACAATTTCACACAAATCGAACAATATAACAAATATGACTTAAATTCACATATTAGTGCATTTACCACTAATTCAGTTGATATCATTTCCATATATTTAAATCCAAACAAGGCCATAAAATCAAACCTGGACACTAAAATCAACATTAGAAAACGCTGATTTTTCCAAACAACACAACACTCACTACACCATAATGACAATTTAGCAACTAATTGATTATTTAATTTGTAAGTGTTTAAAACACTTACATAATTTACAACGGTTTTGAACACTTATAAACTTTGTAAGTGTTCAAAACCATTGTAAAATTTGTGATAGTTACTTAATTTGTAGGTGGCCCGTGGGATAACCTAAAAGGGTTGCATACTAAAAAAAAATTACTTTTTAGTACGAAACGAAATTTCTGCCTCAAATGAAATTTGTAGGTGAACCGTGGAAACGAAATTTCTGCCTCCAAAACTTCCCTCCTCCTTTTTAGTCCGACCTTCGTGCGATTTCTCCAAACCAAACCTTCGTGCGATTTCTCCAATCTAAACCTTCGTGCGATCTTCTCCAAACCAAACCTTCGTGCGATCTTCTCCAATCCAAACCTTCGAAGGTGCGATCTCTCCTTTCTTGATTTCTCCATTTTGGTAACGAAATTACTGATTGAAACTTTTTCATCAAAATTTTGGTAACGATATTACTGATTGAAACTTTTTCATCAAAAGTAACGAAAATACATAACGAAATTACTGATTGAAACTTTTTCATCAAAATTTTGGTAACGAAAATACATAACGAAATTTTGGTAACGAAAATACATAACGAAATTTTGGTAACGAAAATACATAACGAAATTTTGGGAAAACTATCGTTATGTATTTTCATGATCAATATTGTTAAATATTGAATGTTTTTTCATAAATACATTCAATATTTATTCTGTTAAATTCGAAGATAAAAAAATTTCATAAATACATAATGTATTTTTTCTGTTAAGTATTTCTAACGTTTTAACAAATCAACCGTCACAACCTTCGCTTAGGGTTAAAGATGCAATCAATATTATTCTGTTAAATATTTTCATGCGATCATCTTTCAACGGGTTAAAGATACGATTAGGGGTTTTATTTTGTGCGTATTATTCTGTTAAAGATATGATTTAGGGTTTTATTTGGTGCGTATGTCTTATTCTGTTAAATATTTGGTGCGTATTATTCTATTAAAGATATGATTTAGGGTTTTATTTGGTGCATATGTCTTATTCTGTTAAATATTTGGTGCGTATGTTTTATTTGGTGCGTATTATTCATACACGATTAAATATTTGGTGCGTATTATTCTATTTGGTGCGTATGTTTAATTTGATAACTGTCTGTTAAATATTTGGTGCGTATTATTCATACACTATTAATGCTTTGGAATAATAGTGCGTATGTCTAATTTGTGATTTTCACCTCAAGTGGGGATTAGCAGTTAAATTAATGATTTGGGTCTCCCAAATTTGGGTTTTGAATAATTGTAAAGAGATTTGAGTCTGTTAACCACGTTTCAAAAAAATTATTAAAAAAACTTGGAGAGTCAGAGTCATTGACAAGGTAAACCTTCAATATGTACAGGGTGATACAAACTCCCTGTAAGTACTCCTCGAAACTAAAATTTGGTTTTCTTTTTTTTTTTTCGAACCAAGAAGTAATGTTGAGTTGGGGTTTGACCTGTTTGGGTTTCAGGTTGGGTGTGTTTATATTATCTTTCGAATATAGAGAAGATTATTTCTGGTTTCAACCATAAAAATATTTAATTTATATTTCATTTGGTTATAAATTCAATTATATGAGATTTTAAGATCATGTTGCCTGACCCTTAGATATTAAATAGTATATATTAATTTTTTACTAACGTATCTCAACATACAGAATGTCATAGGACGTTAGTAAAGAGTGGATGAAGGAATGTGAAAGAGGAAGTGAAAAATACATTAATGGGTTGCTACGTTCATTGATTTTGTGAAGAATAATTGTGGTGGTGAAACCTTATTTTCATGTCCATGCATAAAATGTTAAAATGGAAAGTTGTTGGAGCTTGAAGATGTCCATTTTCATTTGCTTCGTTATGGTATATCCAAGTCTTACACGTTTTGGCGTTTTCATGGTGAAAAGGAAGTCGTTAAAAGAAAAGAAAAAGAACCCACTGAAAGTGTTGAATGTAATGACCCTGTCCTCGACAATCCAAGAATGGAAGAGCTTGTTTACGACGCATTCGAAATGTTTAATCGTGAAGTAGATCATTTATCAAGTGAGCATGTTAGAATGGGGGGAGGTGACAATCGTGACGAGACTAATGAGGAGTTAAAATACAAAAAGTTACGTGACAAGGCCAGTGAACCGTTGTACCCGTCAAGTCCTGAGAAACATACGACACTATATTTTCTAGTCAAATTGAATAATGGTAAGACAAGATATGGTTTGTCAGATAATAGTGTTACGGAAATTTTGGGGGTGTTTAAAGAGTTTTTGCCGAAAGGAAATACAGTACCATCCAAGTATCCAGCCATGAAGAAGATAATCAAAGAAGTTGGTCTGGATTCTAATATAATTCATGCATGCAAAAATGATTGTATTTTATATAGAAAAGAACATTCAATGAAGGTAAAATGTCCAGTATGCAACCTACCCAGGTATAGGTTGGGAATAAATGGGGAGGGTAAAGTACCTCTGAAGACAGTTAGACATTTCCCCCTGATTCCAAGGTTGAAGAGATTATTCACCATACCATGGATTGCAAATGAGATGACTTGGCACGCTAAGGCGCAGTGTATCACAAATATCATGCGTCATCCTGTTGATTCGTCTATATGGAAATCTGCTGATGTGATGTGGCCAGACTTTGCGGCTGAAAAACGTAATGTCCGTCTTAGTATAGCCACTGATGGTTTTAATCCATACGGCAATCTCAGCTCTAGTTACAGTTGTTGGCCTATCATTGTTACTCCTCTTAATATGGGACCGTCTTTATGCATGAAAAGGGAATTTTCAATGATGTCAATTTTAATATCCGGCCCGAATGCTCCGAGCAAAGACATTGACATTTACCTGGCCCCCTTGCTAGATGAGTTAAAGGAATTATGGTTTCAAGGTGTAATGGCGTACGACTCATATACAAAAACTAATTTTTCTTTGAGAGCGATGTTGTTGTGGGCTGTCCATGATTTTCCTGCATATGGAACTTTATCGGGTTGCACGGTTCATGGTTATAAGGGGTGCCCAGTTTGTGCGGAAGAAGTTGAATCTGAACGACTTACGAGTAGTAGAAAAATTTGTTATCGTGGTCATAGAAGATTCCTTCCTCATGATCACAAGTTCAGGGAGGACAAACGTAATTTCAACAACAAGGTTGAACATCGTAAAGCTCCACGAAGGTTATCTGGTTCGGAGGTTGAGAAGAAGGTGAAATGCATCAAGATGAGAATTGGTAAACACATTTCCGGAATAAAAAGAAAACGTAAAGGGGATAAGAATGTGGTTAGTGATGTTACCACTCCATGGTATCGAAGGTCTATTTTATTTGATTTGCCCTATTGGAAAGAGCATAGTGTTCGTCATAATCTAGATGTTATGCACATTGAGAAGAACGTCACCGATCATCTTTTGTCAACCATTCTTGACGTTAAAGACAAAACGAAAGATAGCGAAAATGTCCGTAAAGATATGAAGACCATGGGGATCAAGAAGAAGATGTGGATGGAAACAGACAAAAGTTCAGGAAAAACTGTGAAACCAAAGGCAACATTCACTCTAAACAAAAAAGAAAAAGAATGGTTTTTTCGTACTTTAAAGGAGCTAAAAGTTCCAAGAGGTTTTTCTTCTAACTTGAGTAATTGTGTGAGTTTACAACCACTTGGATTGAAGGGGCTCAAATCACATGACTATCATGTAATTATGCAATATTTGTTGCCGTTGCTGCTTAAAAACGTTTATCCAAAACACAAGGACTTGCGAATAGCAATTCAACGGTTAAGCTTATTTTTCAATGTGTTATGTTCCAAAGTGATCAAGAGGGATGTTTTGGAGTCGGCAAGGAACGCATTATTTGATGCTATGTGTGTTTTGGAGAAATATTTTCCGCCTGGATTTTTTGTTATTACTGTCCACCTCGTTATACCCTTAGCAGAGGAAGTGTTGATTTGTGGGCCGGTAAGATATAGGTGGATGTATCCTTATGAGAGGTAATTAAATAGTAAATGATTTGCTTAACCTTTTTATTTCGACAAACATTTTTTTTGTAATAAATATATTTTTTATGCGTAGGTTGATGAAAGATTACAAGAAGTATGCTAATAATAAGAGGTATGTTGAAGGGAGCATTGCAGAGAAATATATCGTAGAAGAATCGACCTTATATTGCATGGAGTACATGCCAAACCCTAGTGAAGGAAATCACAAATATACGCGTGAAGATTTTCTTGATGAAGATGAAGATAATGAATGCGTAGGCGAGGGTCCTTTAGTACAAGGGAAGAATGTGAAGTTAACTCCATTACAATTTGCTCAAGCACGTAAGTGGGTGTTACACCAATCAAATGAAGTAGAGGAATGACAAAAGTAAGTATATCAATATGATTTGAGATTTTTTAATTGAAAAATACCGCTTATGTAGATTGTTGTAGGAAGTAGGATGCCTAAGTGTGGGGTATTGAATTGGTGTAGGAAATATGATCTTTATTGGGAATCCACATTTGGGCGTAATCGAAGAGCGACTACATTGAAGGAAAAGACCGAGGGTTTTATCCCATGGTTGATTAAGGAGGTTCGCTTTTAATTCGACTACATAATAAAATTTTACATTTATTCAAGTGTGTGTGTGTGTATATATATATAATCATCTTATGAAATCTTTTTTGTAGTTATTAAAAGTGGGATTGATTGATACCGCACTTTGGCGGCTAGCAAATGGGCCATTATATGATGTACAATCATATAAGAGGTATCAGGTGAATGGGTTTGAATTTTGCACACGTGAGTATGATGAGTCACGGGTAACCCAAAATAGTGGCGTGTCAATGAGGGCCATCACGAAGTTCAGGTCAAGCAGAAAAGATATGAATTATATGGAAGCGGAGACAACATAATTTGGCATTGTTCTTGGAATATTTGAGTTAGATTATACATCTTTCAAAACAGTTGTGTTTTACTGTGACTGGGGGAGAGTTGAGAACAAAGTAAATGGTTTCAAAGTTGATCCGGAATCGAACTTAATGATGGTAAACTTAAGTAAGTTGAAGAGTAAGGATATAATCGACGATGAGCCATTCATTCTTGCATCTGAAGCATCTCAAGTATTTTACTCAAAGGATTTTGAAGACAATGGTTGGTCTATCGTTTTGCATGCACCACAGAGATTAACAACAGGTGTTGACAAACTTGAGGTTCCTACAATGTATCAGTCTATTCTTGAGGATAATCCCAATTTGAAGAATCTGCTTTAGGACTTCTAGTTAAAGCTAAAGCTGATTTTTATAATTTTTGCTTAATTTTATTTACTTTAATGATTCACTTACGTTGTAAAATAATTTTAGACATCGCTTCAAGATTTTGTTTCTTGTGATATATTATGTTTATGTACTACTTTAATGCTTCACTTATATTGTAACATGCGACGAATGGACCAATTCTTAGTAAATTTAGACAGATTATGCATTGAACAGATTATATATTTTTAGTAATTTTGGACATAATATGTGAATAATTCATTTAGACATATTATTAATGCAGAATATTTATGCATGGTATATCTAACACTATTTGAATTTCAGTAATGTCAAATGAAGCTAATGTCTCCAACCCACATGATGGTCCAGATGGATCATCTATAGACATCAGAATTGCGGTTGAGATCAATCAACATAATCAGGTAATAGGTAGCGAGAAAGGCCGATTTATGTCTCGACTTGGTAAAGTGGTCCAGGCACAGGTCCCAATATCATATACTGATTGGCGTAAGGTTCCAGAAATATACAAGGAAGATGTTTGGAAAGAGATGAAAGTGAGACTTCTTATGTATACTTAATTTGCTTATTATATTTGCTTTTGTATAACTTTACACATTTCTTATAATTTAAAAATATCAATTGCCTTGTTAGAGAGCATATGGACTCCCAGATAGTTACAAGATTAGTTGCTACGAAAGTATGTGCAACCTACTTAAAACATATAAATCCACGTTACGGAAGAGCTATTATGATAAGCATTCAATGGATGCCGAAAGATTGGCCAATGTACCTCCAGGTGTTAAGCCAGAACAGTGGAAAGAGTTCCTGGAGCATGAGAATACGAAAGAGGCTAAGAAAAAGAGGAAAGCGGGGAAAGATAATAGGGCAAAGATTGGGGCCACTCACACAAGTGGGCGTGATGGGCATGCCCAAGTCGAGTACAATATGGTACGTACGACTATGTTTTACTGCTTTGTTTGATTACTATTACCTTGAAGATAATATATGTTATGTTTTTTATTTGTAGACAAAGAAATTGCATAAAAACCCATTGCGTGTTGATGTATGGATAGCTAGCCACACATGTAAAGATGGGTCAGTAAAAGAGAGCATTGCTCCAATCATGGTGATTTTCTATAAATAGTGAATGATGATTGTTACATGAAAACATTATACATTCAAATGATTAGTCTTGACAATTCTATATGTTTGGCATTTCATAGGACAAGGTGCTCGCGAAGAAAAAGGAACTAGAAGAAAGTTGTAGTGATAACACCAACGAGCCACAATCATTGAGAAATGATGCCTTGTCTGAAGTATTTGGTATTGACAAGCGAGGGCGCACTCGTGGTGTGGGTTCCGTAGTTTTGCTATCATCCATCGAGGCTTCAGCTCCATCTTTATCTTTGCTTGCAGCTGAAAAGGCCAATGGGAACCAAATGAAAGCTCGTCTCGATACATTGGAATCCGAGATCAAAGGCATGAATAATAAACTAGGCAATATAGAGACAATGATAGGTATGGTGTTGGGGAAGTCCCATTCCTCCCCAGCTGTTGGAGCAAGTGCAAGTAAAGGGACAGTTGCATCATTTAATGTAGAATCCTGCTCACTAGAAGATGGTGTCTCATGTGATATGCTCGGGTTGAATGGTAAGGTTATTGGCAAGGGAAGGATAGACGCTACCCCTCAAGACGTAGTGCACAATCACAGAGTGAATTACGAGAAAGAGGTGGTATTGTTAGTGGACAAAGTGATTGAGGAAACTGCTTCTCTTTATTTGGGAACACAAGGTGGTGCTGAGCTTCTTGGAGATGTTGGTAGTGGAAGTTGGGTCATGTGGCCGAAGAGTTTAGTCACGCGTATTGTTAGATCCCAATGACTTCTTGAATTTAATTTTTGTTAGCGACTCATTAAAGTCATGCTTGTATCGAGTATGCCATGGACTTTATTATGCTAGTATTTGATATGGACTTTATTATGCTATGGACTTTATTATGCTAGACTCTGTTATGCTATGGACTTTATTATGCTAGTATTTGCTATGGACTTTATTATGTTCGTTATGTTTTGCATTTTTGAATTACTTGAGTTGCTTTTTGCTATATGGCATAACCTTTTTTAACTCCGCCAATGCAAATATTTCCTTTGCATTGCCGGTCCCAAGCCCGGATAAAGGAGGAGGGAAGAGGTTTGCCATCAACCACTGGTGATTTCCCATTTAAGACCGGTTATGAAAATTGCAGAAACTCTAGACCATCTTCTTTGAGCTGGAATCTGAAATGGCGGAGAAGCTTTCCAATGACAATTTACACGTCTATATGGAAATTACTTCATAGAGTTATTCCTATATCTGCAGAAATTCAGAGAATTGGAATTATTAAAACAACTACTTGTAAAGGTATTTTATAAATTGGTTGCTGCTATGTATTGATCGTTACTGATGCCGATTGTTAACTTTCTAACGTCTTTGTTTATTATTCAGCAGACGTCATCATCATTGAGAAACATACCTGTGGTGATCATGTCTTTGGAAAACATTATGGCTCGCATTGATAGGTAATTTCTTAGATTCATAATTTATAGTTTATCAATGTAATTTCATTCATAATATGCGTTAAATTGAAGATTAATATACAATACAAGACTATTAAATTGTATGGTGAAATCACATGGTATTAAATCCCAAATCTCCTAATCATGGCTCGAATTTTTGCAAGCATAGTCCATCACAGGATTGCTTGGTGTAAAGAATGAGCAAGGTTCAAAAGAGTGATCTCAGGGTTCAACAATTAATGTTGGAGTTTCTCTGAAAAATATCAGAATTCAGATGCATACAAAGTAATGCAAGGATGTTATGTTGTCTGATCCAGATGCGTCATTTGGCCCCTATTCAGCGTATGTGTTTTTTACCCTCAGTGCGAGACAAGTAGCGGTCTGACCATCACCCATCTCAATGCGAGAATCCCTTGTTTGATCCCGAGAATCAGTTACCACTTCCTCCAGAACTTCGCAGTCATGTGAATCAGGCCACAAGGAGCCCCCATTTGATAAGGAGTTTAATGAGCTGATTGAGGGTTTTGGGGTGGGAACCAGTTGAGTCAGGTTTTGCGAGTTTTGGAGAAGAGGCTTTATAGTGTCATCCTCATCGGTGCTCCCACTTTCGATATTCGTATTGATCTCAATGCATTATTGATTGGCTAGATTCCCTCAGAAGGGTTTAGTTGGGTAAAAACATTTCGTGAGTGAAGTTTGTTAAATAGTGGGCACAAAACTACAAGGTTCTACCAAGAAGAATGACATGAGGCATCTCGAGTTAGTAAATCTGCAGTTTATGCAGACACGACCACTAATGAAAGCTAAAATTCAAGTTTCTTTCAACCCTCAGTCTGTGAGTGTGATTTATTAGAAACAGTTCAAGGCCTGTGCTAAGGACTTACTTCCGTGACCAAGACTGGAGCAGATTCAAATGTTCTGTCCGAATTGGGCTTATTGGTAGTGAGGAGAAGCGCACCAGTCACTGCATTTATGTCCTGCAATTGTTGAGTTATACCCTCAAGCTAAAGAACTCTCTGAACACCTAAGGAACTAGACGGGGAAGCTCGACCACACTTACATCAGCTAAGGCAACAACCTAAGGAACAGGTTAGTGGAGGTTTTGAGTAAGGTATTTTTAACTCTTAAACATTCCGTGGCAAATATAGTCGTTAGCCTCTTATTTTTGTATTTTTATAAACAAACACTATTTTATACCTCTCTAGGTCCGAATGATTTAGATTCCTATATAAGAGGTAAAAACAAACGACCCAGCCTTATGCAAGGGTTTCATACCCACAAAAAAAATCAGATTCAAATTTTAAACTTCAGAACCAGTATAATAGATCTTGGCACTAGGTGACGGTTTCGTATGCACGTGTAGGTTGACTGTTCGGTTTTCAAAAGAGTTAGTGATGGAGATCATGAATTCTATTTAATGTTTTGTTGTTTTTGTTGTTCTTGAAGGATATTGCACTGACTGATCTGGCTCCAACGCATCCCATAAGGTTGGGGATAGCACTCAATTTCTCGGTGTTCTATTATGAGATTCTCAATTCATATGATAAGGCTTGTAGTATGGCAAAGCAGGTAACTTCACATCCCATTTGCCGTGTAAATGTTTCATGAACTTATTTAATCGGTTTTGTTTTAGTTCATTCTCACATCTTGTCGGTTGAATTGGTTGTACATCAATTTGGTGTATAACCTTAATAATTATAATGTGACTTAGAAATCAATTGGGATTATTAACAGTCTAGTGAATTAAAAATTGATGAATGTTAATTGGTTAGGATAGGATTTGGTAAGAATACCATTGACCCAGGTTTCTTGAAGAAATAAATGATTTTCCTTGTAAATTCATATCACACTTGATTAAATGAATGTGGCAGTTTTTGGTTTTTTTGAACACATGGTTGTTGGGCATTGACTATGTGGTTATAGTTTTGATTATGAATTATAATTTGGTTGAATTCTGGGATGAAACGAAAATGTATTGTAGTTCTTAAGAATAAATGTCTTTCTGGACGGATGTGTTTGTTTTATATGGAAGTTCTTCACCTAAATGCAGATGAAGGCACATAATATCGTATCTGTGTTTTTGTGGATTCCCTGTTCCATTTTTGTATTAATCAGCTAGTCAGCCTTGTATATCTGCATAACTAATTGTTTAAGAGAATGGAAAGTCAATTTTCATGGAGTAATCTCGTTAATTCATGGCTGTAGTTGAGATGTAGGAATTGTCTGCTATTCTGATTTAAGTTGAGGATTCTCCCCTTCCTCTTTTTCAGATTAATACAGATTGTAAGGGAAAAGAGAAGTGAAATAGATCAGAAAGAGTATTTAATTAATTTTCTGCTGAAAATTCTCACTTAGTTTTGATGTGAGGTTAGTTTTGTAGCGTACACATTAGACACCTGAAACAACAACAATCTCATTTGATTAATTTTAAAATATTTGTTTGGTTGTGTTTTCTTGTTCGTTCTTCTTGTTGTTTTACCTGTAGCGGTTGTATGTTGTTCTTGTTTTTACCTTATCCCCCGGTCAGGTGGTTTTGATGATTTAGCATGTCATCGATGTTTCAGCTTATATTATCCGAGCGAGCACTCTATTTTATGAATTGTTGTTAAGATAAATCATTAAACTTTTTGGGTGTTTTCAAACCCAAAATTCAGCAGGTGATATCTTACAAAATGGCTCTACGTCTCCTGAGCAGAAAAAGTGTAGCTCTTTACCTTCAACATGTTCTCAAACCCAAACATAAACATTTTGGTTTATTGGGTTCAATCAGTGCCAGTGGTACCATCAATCATGGTCATGGACACACCCAGATTTACCATTACTGTTCAATTTCAAGTCCAGTACAAAGTTTATGCTGCTGATTATGGAACTTTTGATCAATTAGCATCTTGCATCAAGCTTCATAACATTTCATCAACTCCATACGATATATTTGAGGGTAAAAGCCAAAAAAAAATTCATTTGACTTGGACAGAACCAAATTGTAGCAAATGCGAAGTACAAGGCAGGATTTGTAGTTTGGAGAGTAATAATACCTCAGCTAAACCTGTATTTAAATGCCTGGAGACTCGCATCGACCTTCCCAGAGCAACCGCAGGTACACAATACATACTAGTATACCACCTTTTACTTTTACTTAATTCTTTGAGATTATATTCGACACTGCTTCACTATAAAACCATATGTTTTAGCACCAAGACATAGGATTCCATATCTCTATTTTTTACAATCCAACTTCTCTATAAAGTTATAAAAAAAAAATTATATAATGTATTTTTGTCAAAAACTGAGATACTATTGGTAAGCTGGACTTCACTTTAACTCAGTTTAATATTGCTAACTCAAAAGTTATGCAACCCAAATTTTCTAAGAGTTATATATCCACCAAACTAACAGTGGCATAGAAAATATTGAAGAGAAAAAATTATAGAAAGAAAACTTAAAAATTATAGAACATTCTAGTTTGTCACTTCACTCATTGTTGCCCCATTCAGGATTTCGATTCATTTTGTATGACTAAGTATTGTGTATTGAAAAATGAGTTGGAATCCAAATACTGAGTGTACAATTTGTTCTTTGGACTATCCCATATCATATATTATTTAGACATGCACATCAAATAACATTATGGCCAATTACCAGTAAATGAAATTCACTATGAAGTTCAAAATGTGTTCCATGAGGTAATAAATGGATAATATCAAAACTATTAAATTTACAGGCAATGGAGGATCCAATCTTCATGGGTGAGTGTGACATCATGGACTTCTTTGATGAAGATTTTACAATTGCATTTGGAGATGACTTTCAGAATTCTATCTCCCCAAAAAGCAACTCAACCTTGTGTGTTGCATCCTCGCCTCAAGCTACTCAACACAACATTGGCTTTGAAACACAAGGACCAACTAAAAAACACAAAATTGATAGCTTTAGTCAATATTCTTCTACTCCCATTATTATGGATTTTCTATATGATTAGGCATATTGCAAAGGCCACATTGATTCCCAAGACAATTTCAATGCCATATTCTTAATATATCATGACTGGGCATAGAAATGGATACACGAGTTTTAACTTCCTCTTTTTTGCTGATCCGTCTGTGAACGTGTATGCACTCTTTAATTTAGCCTGTGTTTCATAAGCATTGGATTCAAATAGCCAAAAACCTCCCCTGAGCAATTAATATAACTATTGCCAAGTTATTGACCTTCCTTAAACCTATGGTATGGCTTAACATCACTATACGTTATTTAGTTTTTTTTTATGTAAACAAAAGTCATATATTCACTGTGAATGCATCTTATTGGGCCTTGCCACTGTGTTATACTAACTACATAACAACTAATATATAATTGTGTTGGCCATACTTGGTTTTACATTTATTTATGTCCCGTGTGCTTGCCTTTTTAAGAGTCACTTATTTGTTTATGTCCACAATCGCATAAAATTGTTGCTAAATTTGACTTTCGTGATGTTGTTCAGGTTTTTAACACTTCCATTGGTAGTGTCGTTTCATCTTCTGCCGATAGGAATGCTGAAGTGGCAGATGCTCCGATTTCGTTTTTTATGCACTTAGAGGGTCATTTAGCGACGAGGCGGTGAGTACTGGCAGTGGTTATCTTGAGGGAACTAGTGACAATGCTCTTATCGTCACGATTTCCTTACCATACTAATAAGGTTGTGGAACATGTGTATTTGGATACAATAACTAGATGTATGAAGTTTGTTAAGGAGAATACTCACTATATACCTTTAGTTCTTGCTTTCTTTCTTGATGAGAGTGCTTGTTTATGCTGAACATATCATGAAGTATTGTACGAAAGTGTTTGGATATAATTGTTATGCTTTTAGCTATTTTTATTGTTTATTATATGTGAGGTTGGTGGTACGTGGTGGCTAATTTTTATTTTTTTTTAATATTTTAATTTATGTAAGTGTTCATAACAGTTACAAAATGAACATGGTTTTCCTTCCTATTAATATTTGTAAGTGTTTTAAACCGTTACAAACAAATATATATATTTTCTTTTGCAAGTGTTTATAACCTTTGTAAATTAAAAAAGTTGCTGAATTTTGCAAGTGTTCTAAACACTTGCAAATAAAAATTTTGTAAGTGTTGAAAACACTTGCAAAAGTTTAATATGTAAGTGTTCAGAACACTTATAAAGTTTTTTACAACGGTTGCCCAAAACGGATATGTGTTCCCAATGAACACTTACAAATAACATTTGCAACGGTTTTGAACACTTATAATTTTTTTGCAACGCGCTGATTTGTAAGTGTTTAAAACACTTCCAAATCGCCTGTTTTGGTGTAGTGACTAACTTTAACGATTGCTGAAGGACTGCAACAAGTATATGTTCTACATGCTTAACTATCAAATCACTAAACCAAACAGATTTCATTTCAGTATTTGAATTCAACAACTACGTAATCAAAACATAGATTAAAAAAGGGAATAAATACAGTACCAGATAGAGATCGAGTTGAATAAGAAATCGCGTAGGCTACAGAAGCAACGGCTTGAATCGGAGACTGTTCCCGAGATTGAAGCACACGGGATATCATTATTACCAAAATAAATGATAGCATACTTAGTTGGCCCAGATTTGAATTAAAATTTGGAAACAAACTTCATTAAAAATACACATTACACGGATTAATAACAATCATACTCGAGTCAAAATATACCTAAACCCGTATCATGAACTCTACAACCAGTTAACACGGGAAGATAATAAATCAAACATTACAAAAATATTCAAACACCTAGGATTGTTATGGATTTATATAGTTTACAGCGAAACCTTATGGACTTAAGTGATATAAAATGTGTCCCCCCTTTCCATCTAGGCACCATTTGGGACACCCGATCCCATTTAGATCAGGTGGTATCGGAATATGGTCATAGGTTCAAGTCGCAGGGTACCATGGAGTGAGGAGAGTGCTGTTAGATGTATCATTACCAATTGAATCCAAAGAAGAGACAAAACACAAGTGAAAGAATAAGAATACGAATAGCAGCGGACTACTAGGTTGTTTGGTGAAAAGTGGAAATGTGGTGGAGATGGGATGGTCAAGATTGAGTTGGACGTTGCTGAAACTTTAGTTGCTTTAGCTGATTTTGAGTCAGTTACTAAAGAAAGAGTTGATAATGAGGGAGACTCTGTGCCAGTGTTATTGGATCTTCATCAGGATCAACCAGCATTGGTTGAGCAGTGCCGTGAGAAGATATGCGATGAGATGAATCAACCAGTGAACAAGAAAACCCTACAATGTTGAATGACCCTAGACCTCCATTATATGTTCTGCCCTATCCTTGTCTTTTTCTCTTTAACCAAACTCAGTCCTTGAATCCCAATGATAAACAAAATGATACTTCACATGATATCCAATGTAGTGTTGGTTCATCTCTGAAACCCGAAGAAACTCGCCCCTTGTTCTTACCCATAAAAGTTGAAACAGATGCCATAGATACAACTATAACTACAAGCAGTGTTTGTGAGAACCACTTTGGTTTCCCACCTGATGGAGGTGGTTCCCACCCACGAGGTGGGTTCCATGTACCTGCACCATTAACTGTTGAAGGTGATAATAATTCCCAAACTGGACCTACTTGTGATGTTAAATCTGTTTCACTCACACTCAGTCCAAGTGAGATTACGAATGGGCTTCCGAAAAAGAATGAAGAGTCAGTTATATGTACTAGTAAAAAAGTAGATGCCAAAAAAGAAAGAAGTGTTTAGTACTCTTCTTAATGTGATTCGAGTGGGATGTCTAATTATAACTAAGTTGGTCATAACTAATACATAGTTTGATTAAATTCTGCTCCATTATTTATACAAAAAAACATGATAAAAGGAAATAGAAGTTTATTCATAGAATTCAATCCAGTAAGTATCCACAGAACAAAGACATGAATGCACAAAAAAGAACATCGAATGAAGATTTCGAATCAATGAGAATTTTTTACACAATATGAACAAACAGTAACATACGTACACTTGATAACAAAATTACGACAATGAAACAAGAGGCTTGAAGGAGTACTACCAGTTTTCCTTGACAATTTTGGACTTCTCAAGTGTGAACTTCCCTTCCTTGTATTTCTATGTTTCCTCATAAGCTCGTTCATACTTCCAACCCAACACCTCATGGCAATCGCAGCAGTGGACATCGGCAACTGTGTGGAGACCGGTCATGAGATGCCTGTCCTCTTTCGGTCCCACGACAACATTCATTGCGTGGGAGAACAGAAATCATGCAAACATTAATGACGGGGGTTACACAATTAACATTTTAAATTAATGACCAATATCACTAAAAAGAGACATGAATACCCCTCTCGGCCACCTCCGTTACCCCCTTTTCACTCCGTCCGTTAGTGCATATATATATAAAGAGAGAGAGAGAGAGAGAGGAATGGAAATGGTGGCCACTCACCCTAAAAGCACAGTTTGACCAAACTTTGATACATACCATACAAAAAATATAAGATAAATCACCGGAATCTTTTACATTTGGATTCAATTTCTTATCTTTGATTTCCCTTCTCATCTTAAACTGTTTGCATGTGTGTAGATAGAATCCAATCTAGGGTTCATGGACGAAACTTTGCTTGACGATATCATTGGTCGACTTGTTGATGCCAAGAACGGGAGGGTGCCTTAGCAGGCACAACTGACGGAGGCTGAGATTCGTCAGCTTTGTGTTACTTCCAAGGACATCTTTCTTAGCCAGCCCAATCTTCTTGAGATTGAGGCTCCTATCAAGATTTGTGGAGATGTTCATGGTCAATATTCTGATCTACTGCGGCTGTTTGAGTATGGCGGGTACCCCCTGCTGTAAATTATTTATTTTTAGGGGACTATGCTGACCATGGTAAGCAGAGCATAGAAACCATATGCCTTCTGCTTGCATATAAGATAAAACAAAAGAACTTTTTTCTTCTCGGGGGCAACCATGAATGTTCTTCCATCAATCGCATATATGGATTCTACGATGAGTGAAAGAGAAGGTACAACATCCGTGTTTGGAAAACTTTTACCGAATGCTTCAACTGCCTGCCTGTCGCTGCTTTTATTAATGAGAAGATCCTTTGCATGCACGGAGGATTATCCCCCGACTTAAAGAACTTGGACCTGATCAGGAAGATAGCACGTCTGGTTGATGTGCCAGATAAGGGCCTTCTTTGTGACCTATTATGGGCTGATCTCGATAAAGATATCGAAGGGTGGGGAGAGAATGACAGGGGTGTGTCGTTTACATTTAGAGCTGACAAGGTTGCTGAATTTCTCCAGAAGCATGACCTCGTTCTCATTTGCCGAGCTCACCAGGTTGTGGAAGATGGGTACGAGTTTTTCGCAAACAGGCAGCTGGTGACGATATTCTCGGCACCAAATTACAGTGGCAAGTTTGATAATGCGGGTGCGATGATGAGTGTGGATGATACGCTGACGTGCTCCTTTCAGATCCTCAAGGCCTCAGAAAAGAAAGGGAAACTAGGATTTGGCAGTAATATGTTGAGACCAGGGACATCACCTCATAAGGGTGGGAAGGGTTAAATGATTTGCACCAGAAAGAGTATAGAAAATGGGACCAACTGCATCCTCTGCTCCTGTGATAACTGTCAGTTTGCTGAATCAGTTTTTGTGGTCGCCTAGTTGATGTTCTAAAATCTAAAGAGTCCTTTGCAACAAAATTGTAGGTGGAGATCAAGTTACAACAAGGCAGTATCACAGAGTGATGGGGTTACCCTTTTTATTTTGTAAAATGGAAAATCAACATTTTCCTTTGTTGAATTGTAATTTTAGGCTTGTAGGCGTACTATTGTCATGTGGCGCGTTACTTTCATCTTCTGTCTTGTTCATTCAAATGGGGGGAACGTTCGTTTTTAATGTGAAAGTAACTTTTGTATCTAAAAAAAAAATTATGCATAACTGAATAAAGAGGTGAATATATGAACAATAAAGAACGATAAAGATACCAACAATGTGTTATTTGCAACTTAACAAAGCACATAGAATAAATCGTCCATTAGAACACAAAACATGGTTGCAAATTTCATGAATATGAGTCTCAAATTTCATGTTGAGTGCTGGATTATATTGTGGCTTGCGATCTTACATTAAATTAAATGCATTACATTGATGGCTTCTTGAGATCTTACATTCATGGCTTGAGAACTAAGACAAAACAACCATATGTCAACTAAAGAGGTGCAAGTACTAATTTGAAAAGGTGCCTTGATGAGGACCAAGATTATATAATTGAACCTTCAGATATAACTGTTAGATTGAATCCCTCAAATCCAATTAAGGCCTAGAGCAACAAAAGATTCCATAGAGAACACAATGGATTCCATAATCAAGATTTTACCTAAGATTGATATACCCGTTTATATCCTCGGCCTGGCTGATGGTAACCTCCAAACGGACGACCCTACGAGGGTCCGACCCCTCTTACAAGCTTCATACAACCCCTCAGAGGGCCGACCCTTCACCAGGTTCCAGACGACCCGACAAGGGGCCGGCCCTTCACCAGGCTCCAGATGAACCTACGAGGGACCGACCATTCACCAGGCTCCAGACGACACTACGAGGGGCCGACCCTTCACCAGGCTCCAGACGACCCTATGAGGGTACGACAGTACGAGGCAAGAATTGGGCCAGGCTCACTACTAGAAGAAACTTTGCCCTCGGCCTCGGCTCATAGGCCGAGGGTGACATCATGACAGCGTGTGGTTTGGGAGACGCGTGGAACAGTGCGCGTGAGGCTCACATGGCACGTGGAAGACCGTTATAACCAAATCACACCCTCACGTGAGGGAATATTATGTCATCATTTGGCATATACAGGTGTCAACAGGGGATTGGCTAGATCATCATTCACATGCACCATGCATACTTGGGGGGTACACTACACCCCCCAAGACCTATATATACCTATCACCTACAACCCTACAGGGGAGATCGATTAACTGTAGCCTTAGCTAAAACTCTGCTTGTACACACAGTAGAGAGAGAGAGGGCTATGTGCATTGTATCCAAGGCCATTAGTGCCCATACTTAGTGGAACACACACTCACAGTGGATGTAGGCCAAATTGGCTGAACCACTATACATCACTGTTTTATTTCCTCTTATACTCATCCCCTTCTACACACTTATACACTTATACATCTCTATGGCTGCCATGGTTGCTACTGTTTGAGCTTACTATCACTTATCTGGTGGTGTTAAATCTTAGCATCATCAGTTTGGCACCGTCTGTGGGAAACGAGAAGACATCTCTTCCTTTGTACAGCTTGACCTGACTGGGCACTCTGGTGGTGGACCGACACTCCCCTGGAGAGGAGGTGTTTCACCATTGAAAGAGACCCACTAAGGTCCCAAGATTACCAGTCTTTTCTTCAGTTCAACTTCTCATAGCTCAAGCACATGGCACCTGAGATTCCACCACCACCACTTCCCCCACCAGATGAGGAGGGAAGACCCAGTTCCAGTCAGCCGCCGCCTCAGTCTGAGATGGCTGATGTAGCGGCAGCCTTAAAGTCTCTGGCAACAAGCCAGCGGATGATGCAGGAGCAGTTCACAGCTCTAAGCCAGAACATACTAAGGGCACCAGGAGTTTCACCTGAGATGATTACTCCGGCAACAGCTCCAGGATAGCATGAGGCTAGGGGACCACCCCAGGCACCACGCAAAGACCTTCCACCACCTCAGCGGTGTAGGGATGTTGCTGACCCTCGGCGTCTATGCCTGGGGAGGCAAGGAAACCCATGCCTTGAGGACAGGTATGACGATACGGAGGGAGAGGAGGCCTCTATAGAGTGCTGGGAACCCTATGAGGTCTCCAACAATACTGTACGACCTCTCCAGGACAGTAGAGGAAAGTGCGGGAGACCAAACCCTGATGATCGCCCGAGGGGCTCTGCTTTTGATCGCTTGAGCAGGGGGTCGTCCTTTGAGAGGCTAGGCCCAGTAAATGACCTGCGAGAACAATTATCCAGGCCAAGAAGTGCTGCGAGATCCAGGAGGGAGGCAACAGATGGCCGACCCAGAGGACGAGATGACGGCCAAAGGGAAGTGAACAGCCGACACAGGCTTGCTGCAGCAGCACCCTCCGTCCACCTCGGAGAGGCGGCAGGGGATAACATCGGCCAGGCCGACCCTATGAGGCCCTGGAATGACTCAATCCAGCGGTTAGAGGATAAGATCGGTGATATACTGAAGAGCCGAGACCCTCTTCAGAGGGGGTACACCATAGGCTCACCCTTCATGGCAAAGATAGTCAACTTCCCCACGCCGTCAAAATTCAAGCCATCCGTGGTCACCCCAAGGTATGACGGGAGCACTAACCCCGTCCACCACGTGGAGATGTATCAGTCAGCAGCAGACATATACTCTATCTCAGATGAGATGAGGTGTCGTGCCTTCTCTGGCACCTTGACAGGGGCTGTGCATGTCTGGTACACGTCTCTTCCAATAAATTCCATTGAAAACTTCAAGCAATTGGCAGACCTGTTCATCCATAACTTCTGCTTTGGGGTGAGGCCACAGAAGAAGACCACCCACCTGATCTATGTTAAGCAGGGGAAGAATGAGAGTCTGAGAGACTACATAGCTAGATTCAATAAGGAGAAGCTGGAGGTGGAAGACTATGAGGAAAGCATAGCTATGATAGCCCTGATTGGAGGACTCCAAAAGGGGAAGCTGTTATGGAAGCTTACTGAAGACCCTCCGAGGACGATGGCCGAACTATTGTCGACAGCAGGAAAGGTGATGAACGCCGAAGAGGCGATGGCTGCAAAACATGAAGACGAAAGAGGAGGTGCTAATGGGAGTAAATACCCTAAGAAGAACAAGGAGGAGAGGAAGAGGTCCTCGGATGACAAGTTCGCGGGGTACACCCCTCTGACTGTCAGCTGTGAACAAATTCTCAATGAGATTAAGAGTGATCGGTCCCTGAAGTGGCCTGAGAAGCTGAGGGCAGCCCCCGGCAAGAGGAATAAGAACATGTGGTGTGAGTTTCACCAAGACCACGGCCACGTAACGGACAAATGCTTTGCTCTGAAAGACGAGATTGAGAAGATGCTGAAAGAAGGGAAGCTCAGAAAGTACATCGAAAAAGGTGCCTTCAAGAGGGGCCGAGGGGACGACCCCAGAAAGAAGCGAGGCGATCCATGCAGAGAAGGTCCTCAAAAAAGAGGGGACGACCCTTCTGATGATGAGGACGACCCCGACCTCCCACCGAGAGACGAACATGGCCCTGTCAAGAGGCTTAATATGATCTCGCTCGGAGTGGGAATGATCTCCGGGGGTCTCGCAGGAGGAGGGTCTGAGGTCGCCGACAGGAAGGCCCATGTGGCTGAGGCCAAGGCAGTGGCGAAGACGGTACACGCAACCTCCCTGGAGGTCAAGTCAGAAAAGAGGAAGAAGGTTGATATAGACACACTGATAGTGGGGTTTTTAAGAATGGACTTTAAAGGCCTCTTAGCCCCACATGATGACCCTCTCGTCATCACTACCAGGGTGCACGGATGCGAGGTGCCGAGGATCTTGGTAGACGGGGGTAGTTCTGTAGATGTGATGTTTTGGCCATGCTTCAAAGCCTTGGGTCTCAGCCGTGCTAGACTCGTCCCCTACCATCATCCATTGATTGGGTTCAGTGGGGAAAAGGTTCACCCCCTTGGGGTATATGAGACCGATGTGAGGATGGGGGACGAGTGGCCGAGATGGCTCACCAAGAAGGTCAGTTTCTTTGTGATGGATGAGCAGGTGTTTTCGGCCTACAACATCATACTGGGGCGTGTGGCCCTCAAGGGGTTTGAAGCTGTGCCGTCTACGGTCCATCAGATGATCAAATTTCCTACACCTTACGGGGTGGGGGAAGTTCAGGGAGACCAGACGACAGCGAGGGAATGTTACTTCAACTCCGCTGAAGAAAGGGAGGCACACAAGAGGGTTACAACCACTTATAATATTGATACCCTAGACCCCAGAGATGAAACGAAGCTGAAGAAAGGAGAGGCTGTGTAAGAGGTAGAATCCATCATCCTCGATGAGGATGACACGGAAAAAACCGTCCAAGTTGGCAAGTATCTGAAGCCTAACATCAAGGAAGACCTCATTAAACTATTGAGGAGAAGGCGAAGCGTCTTCTCCTGGAGTCATGTAGATATGCCAGGGATTGACCCTGAAGTCATGTGCCACAAGCTCAATGTGGTAGAGGGAGTGAAGCCGGTGAAGCAGAAGAGGAGAATTTACTCCAGAGAAAAATATGAGGTCATCAGGGACGAGGTCAAAAAATTAGAAGACGCTGAATTTATCAGAGAGGTCATCTACCCTGAATGGCTGTCCAATGAAGTCATTGTCCCAAAGGCCAACGACAAGTGGAGAATGTGCGTGGACTTCACAGACCTCAACAAGCACTGTCCCAAAGATAGCTTCCCTCTCCCCCGCATCGACCAGATGGTAGATGCTACCGCAGGCCATGAGCTCATGAGTTTCATGGATGCTTACTCAGGGTATAACCAGATTTTCATGAACCCTGAAGACTCGGAGAGGACCGCCTTTATCACTGACAAGAGGACATACTGTTACAGGGTCATGCCCTTTGGCCTAAAGAATGCGGGGGCAACATACCAGCGCCTCGTAAACAAAATGTTTGAAGATCAAATTGGGAAGTCTATGGAGGTCTACGTAGACGACATGCTGACTAAGAGTCTGAAGGCAGAGGATCATGTGGTAGACCTGGAGAGGACCTTTAATACGATGGAAAAATACATGATGAAGCTTAATCCGGCCAAGTGTATCTTCGGGGTCGGAGCAGGGAAGTTCTTGGGGTTCATTGTCAATCAAAGAGGCATCAAGACCAATCCTGAAAAGATAAAGGCCCTTGTTGAAATGAAGACCCCCAAGTCCACTAAAGACATTCAGAGGCTCACAGGGAGAGTTGCTGCCTTGAACAGGTTCGTGTCTAGGGCCACAGACAAGTGCTTGCCATTCTTCAAGACCCTTAATAAGGCCTTCGAATGGAGTGAAGAGTGTGACGAGGCTTTTAGGGACCTAAAGTCGTACTTAGGGTCTCCCTTGCTGCTATCACGACCCGTGCAGGGTGAACGACTTTATGTGTACCTCACCGTCTTAGAGTTAGCCATCAGTGCAGCCATTGTGAGAGACGAAGACGGGATACAGAAGCCCGTGTATTTTAACAGCAAGGCACTCCAGGGGGCAGATAAAAAATACCCGAGGATGGAGAAGTTGGCCTACGCCTTGATCCATGCCTCGAGGAAGATGAAGCCGTACTTCCAGTCCCATACAATGGTCATCCTCACCGACTCTCCTCTTAGGCAGGTCCTACACAAGCCAGAAAAATCAGGTAGGTTGATGGCTTGGGCTATAGAGATGGGGGAGTTTGACATTGTGTATCATCCTAGGACGGCCATTAAGGGGCAGGCGTTGGCAGACTTCGTGGCTGAGTTCACTTGGGAAGATGATGAGGCCGAGGGTGAGACCCTCGGGAAGGCGGATACAGAAGACAGACCCGCTCACACACCCGCAGATAGGGCTGAGACAAGCACTGCTAGAAGGAAAGTGACTGAAAATGAAGAGGGAAGATACATCTTTAGACAGGGGTCCCTCTCTGAGGGAAATTTTTCAGAGGGAAAGACTATATGGAGCCTCTTCATTGACGGGTCCTTCTGTGACAGCGAAAGTGGAGCTGGACTGATACTATCAGCAGCCGATGGCACAGACGTCGAGTACGCCATGAGGTTCAACTTCAAAGCCTCCAACAACGAGGCTGAATATGAGGCCTTAGTAGCAGGCCTCTCCTTGGCTAAGTCTCTTAGTGTCGGCCATATTTTGGTCCATAGTGATTCAAGGCTAGTAGTGAATCAGATATTAGGAGCCTACGAGGCTAAGGACGAGAGGATGGCTAGGTACCTTGAGAAGGTGAGGTCACTACTGAAAGGCTTCAGAGAAGTAAAATTAAAGAGGATACCTAGGCTCGACAACGGCCGTGCTGATGCCCTTGCGAGATTGGCCTCGGTAACTAGGGCAGACATCAGGAGGACGGGTCCCAGTGGAAATTTTACTTCAACCAACTATTGAAGACCCCGAGGGAACACTTGGAAATTGCCTAAATGTTTCTCAAGAAGCCTCATGGATGGACCCTCTGATCAGATACATTAAAGAGGGTGAGATGCCAGAAGCAAGGCAAGAAAGGAAGAAGCTGAGATACAGGGCAGCCAAATTCACTGTCATCAGGGACACACTGTACAAAAAGGGGTTTCTGCTCCCCTTACTTAGGTGTGTGCATCCCTCAAAAGTCCCTCCCATCCTGCAAGATGTGCACGAAGGGTCATGCTCAAGCCACATCGGGGGTAGATCCTTAGCGAAGAGGGTGATCACCCAAGGCTACTGGTGGCCGACCTTGGGGAAAGACGCCGCAGCATACGTAAAAAAGTGTGATAAATGCCAAAGATTTGCTACCATCCCTCATCAACCCCATCAGCCTCTTACCTCCATTAAATCTCCGTGGCCGTTCGCAGTGTGGGGGATTGACCTGGTAGGGCCCTTACCAAGAGCAGTCAATAACTATCGGTTCCTCATTGTAGCGATTGACTACTTCTCAAAGTGGGTGGAGGCCGAACTGATGGTCACAATTACAGAGCAGAAGACCTTTCAGTTCATCTGGAAAAATGTGATATGCAGATATGGTCTACCCAACACCCTCATTTCAGATAACGGGACTCAGTTCAAGAATGCCTCTTTACAGAGGTACTGTGAGAGGGTAAGTATCAAACAATTTTTCTCCACCCCAGGCCGACCTCAGGCCAATGGGCAAACCGAAGTAACAAATAGGACAATCCTAGATGGAATCAAGAAGAGGCTTGAGGAGGCAAAAGGAAGGTGGGTCGAGGAGTTATATGCCGTACTATGGGCATACAGGACGACAGTGAGGACTTCTACCGGGGAGACCCCATTCATGCTAGCTTATGGCTCAGAAGCTGTCATCCCCACTGAAATTGAGTTTCCTACTCATAGGGTCCAAATGTACGACCCCCAGGGAAATGCGAAAGAGAGAAGACTCGACTTGGACCTGATTGAGGAAAGGAGGGAGGACGCGGAGTTAAGGCAGGCCGCATACCAGCAGAGGACCGTAAGGTTTTACAATCAGAGGGTGAAACAGAGGCCTATTGTAGTGGGGGACTTGGTCCTCAAAAAGACTTGGCAAAAGCCCAACAAGCTCCATCCTAATTGGCATGGCGCATATAGGGTCATCGATGAAGTTGTCCCTGGGACCTATAGACTAGAAAACCTAGAAGGGGAACCTTTTTCCAATCCTTGGAATGCAGACCATTTGAAGAAATACTATCAGTAGTGTTGTAAGGTCTTGAAAGGCCATATTTGTAATGAGAGTTGCTTCAACAGAACACTTTGGAAAATTAATAAGAAATATCAGTGTTTCCCTCATCCTGTGGTTGTCAGCTCTAGCACTCATGGAAACATCTACAGAAAACCATTAATTTGGTAAGTTGAACCCTCGGCTATAATGAGGGCCAGTGGAAGGGACGACCCCACCATTTTCCTCAAGAAAGACGAGGGTAGACTTCATTAAAACCATTAATTTGGAAAGTTGAACCCTCGGCTATAATGAGGGCCAGTGGAGGGGACGACCCCACCACTTTCCTCAAGAAAGACGAGGGTACACTTTGTTAAAAACCATTAATTTGGTAAGTTGAACCCTCGGCTATAATGAGGGCCAGTGGAGGGGACGACCCCACCACTGTCCTCAAGAAAGACGAGGGTACACTTCATTAAAACCATTAATTTGGAAAGTTGAACCCTCGGCTATAATGAGGGCCAGTGGAGGGGACGACCCCACCACTGTCCTCAAGAAAGATGAGGGTAGACTTTGTTAAAAACCATTAATTTGGAAAGTTGAACCCTCGGCTATAATGAGGGCCAGTGGAGGGGACGACCCCACCACTGTCCTCAAGAAAGATGAGGGTACACTTCATTAAAACCATTAATTTGGTAAGTTGAACCCTCGGCTATAATGAGGGCCAGTGGAGGGGATGACCCCACCATTGTCCTCAAGAAAGACGAGGGTAGACTTCATTAAAACCATTAATTTGGAAAGTTGAACCCTCGACTATAATAAGCGCCAGTGGAGGAGACGACCCCACCACTGTCCTCAAGAAAGACGAGGGTACACTTTGTTAAAAACCATTAATTTGGTAAGTTGAACCCTCGGCTATAATAAGGGCCAGTGGAGGGGACGACCCCACCACTGTCCTCAAGAAAGACGAGGGTAGACCGTTAAAAACCATTAATTTGGAAAGTTGAACCCTCGGCTATAATGAGGGCCAGTGGAGGGGACGACCCCACCACTGTCCTCAAGAAAGACGAGGGTAGACCGTTAAAAACCATTAATTTGGAAAGTTGAACCCTCGGCTATAATGAGGGCCAGTGGAGGGGACGACCCCACCACTGTCCTAAAAAAAGACGAGGGAAAGGTTGGTGGCTAAAAAAAAAATAGCAAATCATGCAAGAAGCTGATATAGTAGACAGTAAAGGAGACGATATGATATTAATAAAAGTGAGATACAAGATATCCAAGTGTTTTACAAAAAAGAGTACAAAAATAATAAGTACATTATGAGGGTATGGGCTACAGACAGCCACCCTAAGGGACAATGTCAGAGGGCAGAGCCTCAACATCCACCAAAGGGGTCTTTTCAATAATCATAACCGGCTGATCTTCAGATGTGCTGACCCCCTCAACCTGCACTCGGGATTCTACCTGGGACAGAGCCTCGGCGATCATTGGGTCGTCCAGTCTAACTGATTCAATAGACGGACGGACCGAGGAGACGACGTCGCCAAACCTGAGGACGACCCATCGGCAGGCAATCCTGATTCCCCTCTCCAAGTATTCAAGGCCGAAACCTTGAAACTCGTCAGAAACCTTGTAAGCCTCAATAGCGTCGGCCTCGAATTTTCTGACAGCTTCTTCGAGATTAGTCTTGTGCTGGGCCTCCAGGTTGATCAGGGCCGAGTCCCTCTCCTTGATGATCAGGTCCTTGGCTTGCAGGTCGGCACCGTGCTGCCTCGTCAGCTCATCTAGGAACCTAGCATGCTCGGTCCTAGCACTCTCAAGCTCAGCCCTCGCAGTATCAAGCTCTGTTCGAAGGTCGGACTCATGCCGAATGGCCCTCTCAGCTTCATAAAACTTCTGTTGGTTCTCAGCCATCCACTTGGTGGCTGAGGTGAAGGCACAAACAGACTGCGCAAAAAATAAATAGATGTCAAGAGGGGCTGAGGGAACAATTAGTGAAAGAATGAAATTAAACAGATGGGTCAGAGGCAATACCTGTGCAAGGGAGTGCAGACCATAGTCGTACAATTTGGCTGGAGGCATCTTTGACAAAAAGTCGTAGTCAGTAGCCGAAGGTGCAGAGAACATTGAGGCCTTGGCTGCCCTTAGATTTGCAATGAGCGACGAGGGATCGGCCCTCATATGCGCCAAGTTTTGAGACCAGAAGGCCCCCATACTGGACGAAGAGGTCGTCCCCTCAGAGGCTTCGACCCTGGCCCTCGTCCGAGAATCAGGCCGAGGGTCAACAGGGGCCTCAGGCTCCTTCCTTTTATTACTATCGGTGGTCGGCTCCACCACCGTCGGCCCGGCGACCCTCGTCTTCCTCGGAGCCTGCTGAGGCTCCTTTCCTTTCTTCTTTGCCAATCCTGATAATAAGCTGGGAGCAGTCATTTCTTAAAGATAATCCGATATACCTGCAGGACGACCTGATAAGAAGACGACACGTCAAAAAAATGCAGAGATAAAGAGAAAACACTTCAAAAATAAGTAAAGAATGGAAAATGTGCAGTATAACTCACATAGTTCTGTCAGAGGGCCGACCCTCAGACCAGCTTCTTTGAGGAACCGAGGGGTCATCAAGTCTTCGAATTTTGCAAGTTCACCCTCTCTCCCTCGTCCTCTAAGGTAATCAACAATGTCCTTCTCCTCCAGGCTAAGTCCAGGGTCTGATATGGACTTCATGGAGGGGTTAGACCACTTCCTGGGGACCCTCGGACTATCGGCAACGGGCTCCCACTCCCCGGAGATGAAGAAAAACCTCTTTTTCCAATCATGCTTGGAAGTTTGTGCCACATGGAGGAGTTTATTCTCAGACCTCCTTGCCCCCAGATGATAATATCCAGGCTGTTTGGACGAAGAGGTAATGTTGTAACAACCCAAAAAAAGGTCAGCCGAGGGCTCATCGATGAAGGCATTCTTCCACAAGGAAATATATCCCAGGATCGTCCTCCAAGAGTTGGGGGGAAGTTGAGAGGGAGCAACACCAAGGGCAGAAAGGATGTCTACAATGGCAGTATGCAGAGGGAATCTGACTCCGACCTTGAGCATTTATTTGTATACTGCAACCTCTACCTCTCCACAATCAAAAACCCTCTCAGACTCAGAGGGAACCCTCATAGTTATGCTGAGAGGCACTCTTTAGGCATGCCTCCATATCAGGAGGTCGCGATCCCTAACATAGGAGATAAAGGACGAGGCATGGGAGGTATCAACTTCGTCATCTGTGTCATCGTCCTCGTCCTCGTCCTCAGTCCCCTCCCCCTCGGCCGGAGGGCCCTGTGGAAAAGCCACTTGGAAGGCATGGGGAGACAGGGTTGACACGGGGACAGCCTCAGAGGGGACCGTACCCTCAGCCTCTCGGCCTGGGCTTAGGTCAGACATCTCCCTCCTACCAGAAGTTTCAGCACCAGTTGGTGAGGATGCTCTCTCGTCCATCTCACTTGGTTTGGGAGTCTTGGCTGGACGAGCGGACGACCCACAAGACTCAGACGGTTCAAATGGTTTTATGGTGGCAAGAGGAACGGGAAAGACGGGTCGTACCCAATTAGGGTCGGCCCCTCGTCTCCTCTCTTCCTCTTCCTCTATTCGTCTGATCTCGGCAAAGAGTTTCTCTCTCAAGGATGGGAACTCAGATATTAAGCAATAAAGCCTCCTAAGCATTAAAGGGAAGACTTTACACTTGGAGAAATTACACTAAACTTAGCTAACTTAGCTACAAACAAATGGGAAATTGACCAGGTTGGACTTTTGGATCAAAACAAAGGAACTCAATGGTTTCCGTCAAGAACACCCAAGAACCAGTTACCGGAGAAGACGCCGAAAAAGGTTATGGCACAACCTAAAGAAAATGCAGCCCCACAACCCTTAAAAGCAAATAGAAATGAAGGCAAAAGAGAGTACCTGATAAAGAGAGAAAAAACGTTGTTAAGACTTGAGGAATTGAAGGCTGGAAATGGTGATGAAGGTTGATAAAATTCTAGAGAGAGAGAATGCTTAGGCGCGAAGAAGAAGAAGGAAGAGAGAGAGTTTGAAAATCTCTTAAATACTTTGGTAATAAGTGGACCCATTTACCAAGAAAGGTATAATTAGGGCACAAGGCCCCAAGCGCAGTGTGCAGTCGCCATGCCTTAGAAACTGAAATAGCAATGAGTATCTGCCCAGGTGTCACTCACCTAACTGATCATACATGCATCTCATTTAAAACACTATCCCCCAGCCATCTCAACAGCACCTATGGCTAAAGGCTGGGGGGTGATTGATATACCCATTTATATCCTCGGCCTGGCTGATGGTAACCTCCAAACGGATGACCCTACGAGGGGTCGACCCCTCTTACAAGCTCCATACAACCCCTCAGAGGGCCTACCCTTCACCAGGTTCCAGATGACCCGACCCCTCTTACAAGCTCCATACAACCCCTCAGAGGGCCGACCCTTCACCAGGTTCCAGATGACCCGACGAGGGGCCGACCCTTCACCAGGCTCCAGATGAACCTACGAGGGACCGACTCTTCACCAGGCTCCAGACGACACTACGAGGGGCCGACCCTTCACCAGGCTCCAGACGACCCTACGAGGGTACGACAGTACGAGGCAAGAATTGGGCCAGGCTCACTACTGGAAGAAACTTTGCCCTCGGCCTTTGCTCATAGGACGAGGGTGACATCATGATAGCGTGTGGTTTGGGAGATGCGTGGAACAGTACGCGTGAGGCTCACATGGCACGTGGAAGACCGTTATAACCAAATCACACCCTCACGTGAGGGAATATTATGTCATCATTTGGCATCTACAGGTGTCAACAGGGGATTGGCTAGATCATCATTCACATGCACCATGCATACTTGGGGGGTACACTACACCCCCCAAGACCTATATATACCTGTCACCTACAACCCTACAGGGGAGATCGATTAACTGTAGCCCTAGCTAAAACTCTGCTTGTACACACAGTAGAGAGATAGAGAGGGTTATGTGCATTGTATCCAAGGCCATTAGTGCCCATACTTAGTGGAACACACACTCACAGTGGATGTAGGCCAAATTGGCTGAACCACTATACATCACTGTTTTATTTCCTCTTATACTCATCCCCTTCTACACACTTATACACTTATACATCTCTATGGCTGCTACTGTTTGAGCTTACTATCACTTATCTGGTGGTGCTAAATCTTAGCATCATCACACATCATGGTTGTAACTTATGTTTTAACGAAATGTGTAACATATATATTACTTCATGTATACTGGAGAAATTTTGAAGTCTGTTTTTTCAATGGTCAACAAGTATTCATGTTATCAAGACAAGGAGGAAACAAAGATTCTTCAATTAAATATTCAACTTGAGTAACTTAACTCTCATGAGAACCCAAACAGTATGTGGCAAGTCGATCTAAACATAATAAAAGTAAGATCAAGTGAGACACTCTTAATGAACCACAAAATTAGTGAGCCAGAATTGGTGACCATAATAAACACAGTAGATAGTAAAATTTCAAAGTCTGTAAGTGCAGAGACTATGACATGGAGTACACAAACTTAAAACCAAAGAGCGCTTATGACAAGGAGTACACAAACTTAAAACCAAAGAGTGTTGTGAAAAATAATATTTATTGCATTCTAATTTTGGTGATAAAGTTATCAAGGAGGAAATTATTGAACAATCTGACACTTATTCAATTCAATTATATGAATAAATAAAAACTACTCAAAGCTATGTTTATTCTGATTGCAATTAAATATCACCAAACAATACAAGTGATTACAAAATTAGGCATAATTGACAATTCTCCATTTTACAGCTCAAGCTATGAAATGCTTGTAGTTTACAATGACATCTCTATTATCACCCTTCAACCATACCCCACATTATTGTAAGAAACACAAAATATACAACAATATTTCGTGTTAGCAAACTGCGAGCGGGTTCTAGATAATGTCAATGACTATTTATTTGGTAGAATGCCACCGTGCAAAGCTATGATTGGGTTGTGTTCTAAAAGGATTTATAAAAGGTGAACAAATTTCTTCCTTTTTGCATTTATTTGACAAATTGGGGTAAGACAAATTAGTAAATGTAGAATCTACAAAAAACTTAACAAATATTATGCCATCAAAGGTGGTGATAGAGGTATATTTCATTTGGATTTGACTAATTCGAAAAGTTTTGACATGGATCGATCCTTCTTCCTATTCCATGGGTTCTTAACTTTTCATTAGAGTAGGAAAGCCCCATAATTCTCTCGACATTTATGTAGTTTGAGAGAGACAGATTCGAAAAGTTTTGGGGTATATCCACAGTGAAGTCCGGGACTGCAATATAAGTGCAGAGAACTGTATGGACATTGACATGGAAAACTAACAGCTGATGGGAGAGAGAGGGATGAAAAAAATAAACCGAAATAAATGGAAAGAGAAATGGAGTATTTATTGAGAGGATAGAAAAGATGGCACGTGGCATAGTTAGATGAAGTCTAAACTAAAGTATTGTTGTGCATTTTATAATATATAAAGATTATTAGTTATAACTTATACCAAGTACACATATATCATTTAAAGATTATTAGTTACACTAAGTCTTGGGAGTTGATTACTTCCGTCGTTTGGTATTGGATTGTCATAAGTCTAGGACATTCGTTGATAGAAGTGAGGTATTTTGGGTGTGAGTGCCGACGAGGAAACATGAGTCGCATTTAATATTGTTTAAGTAAAGTTTCTTGCAAATGTGGGATCTAATGAGAAGTGATTTTCTTAAAATATTTCAAGATTACTAAGGCGAAGAAATGGAATTGGGCCTTTGTATACCATGAGAACAGATTCCAAAGGCTTTTTCTAAGAAGGAATACCTATAGAGGGAACTATAATTATATTATATCCTTGTTCGGATGAAAGATCAGTAACATCCTAATTTTCTGAGGCGTAGAGCTTGCCACTCTTAAAGGAATGTGATTTAACACTATAGGGGCATATTTTTGTGTGCCATTTGTGTAGTGCATGGAAATAGATTGAGAACAAAAAAGGAAAAAATCAGTGTTCTAAAAAACGCGTAGAGCTTTTTAGATACGCCAAGTTTTGGCCCTAGGCGTGGATCAAGGCGTGGTCAACGATAGTCAACATTTTTTGGAGTAAGGCGTGAAAAACGCGCATTTTTTGGGTGTAAGGCGTGGAAAAACACGAGTTTTTTAAAAGTAAGGCGTGAAAAAAATGCATTTTTTTGTTTTTTTTTTTTGTATTTTAAAAAAATAGTATTTTAATTTACAAATATTTAGACATATTTTTAAGGTATGTACCATTTTAGTATTTTTAATAACCTTGTCATAGTAAAAAAATATTAAAATATATTAAAAAATGCCTAAACGCCTTTTTACGCTTTTTTACGCCTAGGCTTCTAAGGCTTAAGGCTTGGCCTCCATGCCTTGGTCACGCCCCGCATTTTTTAGAACCTTGGAAAAAATATTTAAAGATATAGGGAGGAAAAAGATGTGAAGAATAGTAGGAGCTGAAGGTATTTATTTATAGTCCCAATAACTACTGCCATTTACACCCCAAACATGCCAGAAGTCCTAGCGACATGATTCGTCACCTTCTCAATATAGTCTACACTCAGTTATTTTCCTTACTAACAAAATCCCAATATTGAGGGACATAGTCATTAAAAACAATATGACAATTGTAGTGCCATACTAGCCCAGATGTATACATGACTAGATAATGTAGTCCGCTAAGACTCCATCATTAGTTAGGTCCATAGTTTCACATTGATCATCTTTTAAGTAACATTTAATAACAGGTGTTCTAATTTTCACTATATAATTTTCATATATCTCTATATATGTTTGTAAATTGATATTATTTATGTTAGATCCCAAATCCATTGTCCGTTATCAAGACTTGAACATTATTCTCACCAAATTACATGTCACCGAGAGTATAGTTTGCCAAATGGTTCACAATATATAAAAAACCATGGAAACTAAGTTATTTACTTTATAAAAGTTGGTAGATGGCCCTTAGTGGCCACCTTATCCCTAGGGAACAAATAGGACGCTCTTAATAGTTAGGCTACGCTTGCTAATCCACGTATCCCAACTTACTCCCACTGACACTAGCACCTGTACAAGGGCATAAGTAGCTTGGTTCCCCTTGATCAATGGCATAAGTACATCACGGACCCATGATATGATCTTATGACCCAATGACATGAGTCATCCCAAGTACATATTGAGATTTATGCCCCACAAGCATCTATTGGCAATAATGGATGGGGGATACAAGTGTTAGCTAGCATCCCCTAACATATAAGAATTTTAATTGTATGACGTGTACACTAAGGTTCCTCTATGACATAGGTTCTCTCATGGATATATGATTTGGTTGGGAAGAACATGTCAAATGGGAAACGGATATAGGATAACAAGAAAAATTGTAGGAATGTTACCAATAATGGTATTCCAATTGTTGAAACATTTGGATCAGATAGTGTAGAGACGCAATTCTTGTGCCCCTCGTACTTTGTAAGGGTCTCCACTGAGGATCTCCCTCTACAAGACATTTATTGTTTGATTTTTTTTAAATATAAAACCAATTCGACATGCCACGTGACATGTTAGAGGGGTGACATACGGATTTCGTGTCTACGAGAGTGTCCGACACGAGTACGTCACCTCCGACAAAGTGTCCATGCTTCATAGGTCCCCAATACTAAGTTATTTGAATGTTAAGATTTATAGTTTGATATGGTTTTGGATTACATTAGTAATTTTTTTGATGGTGATGCGTGTGGGTATTAATTTAGTCCATCACATATACTATAAATTAAATCATAATCGAATAGTAAATCAAATTAATGGGATAACCTCCTTCCAAAGGACATGAATGAGATGATCAATACAAACATACATATCAATAATCTAACTGAAATTGACACAAACTAGTAAACAAATATTCTGATATGTTAATCTAAAAACTATACTACAACAACCAATTAACAATTCGGGTTTTCAATTGGCTCACCCTCAACCTTCTATCACCACTACAAATCAATCTAGGTTTTCAATTGGCTCGCCCTCAACATCATATCACCACTACAAATCATAAGTAAAAAATTCATGATATAGATCAATATTTAAGAACTATGATTACCTCGTATTCGTGTCAATTCAGTGTTGGAACTTGAATGTCCGGGATTATCTACCTCATATCACGCAAGTCGTAGCTCCCTATCAAATTCCCATAAATGAAAAACATATGTATCAAGGATGAAGCCAAATATGAAAAACGAATGTGTTGTTTCACAAACTACTATAATCTACATACTTGAACAATTGCCATATAAAAAAACTCAACAAAAAGGGCGAGGGGGAGGGGGAGGCATTAACAAAAAAAACATAATATATTTTTTATTTAATTTTTAGTGCAACCTATTTTCATAAATAATGTTTAACCCCTCCCAAAACACTTTTGGTCTAGTGCTGCTCAGGTGGCTCCGTAGCGTGCGTGCGACGGTGGAACTTTGCTATTCATGTTTTTAAATTAGGCATTATGTATATTATAGGCGCACAAATATATAAACATGAATTTTTCAAATGGTTGAACATAATTTTCTCAAATTCAGATTACTATTCATGTTGTTAAATTAGGCAAGATATATATATATATATATATATATATAAATAAAGGAAAAACAGATATGTGCTAATATTTTTTAAAAGGTCATTGTTCATAGTCTTTACTTCAACTCTACTCAAGAACAAATTGATACATATTAACGTATAGGAAATTATTAATACGTATAAGGATCAATTTTGAATAATAAGTGAATGTTAGGGCTTATAACATGTTACAAGAATGATAATCGTACCTGAAGCGTTCATGTTGTATTTTGACAAATTGTGCCTTTAACACAAGATCCATGAGATATCCTAAATCATCCAAAGAATTAGTTCATAGTCTTTACTTCAACTCTACTCAAGAACAAATTGATACATATTAACGTAAAAGAAATTATTAATACGTATAAGGATCAATTTTGAATAATAAATGAATGTTAGGGCTTATAACATGTTACAAGAATGATAATCGTACCTGCAGCGTTCCTGTTGTATTTTGACAAATTGTGCCTTTGACACAAGATCCATGAGATATCCTAAATCATCCAAAGAATTAATTAGGAAAAATTAGAGAAATATACACACTTACATATATATATATATATATATAGAGAGAGAGAGAGAGAGAGAAAGAGATGTGAACAAATATACCTTGTTTAGCTAGGGCAGTGGCGGGGCTAGGGCAAAGGCGAGGAGGAGCGGGGGCTGGGGCGGAAGGATTTTGTGTGGGTGAAGAAACAACGTGAGCGGGAGTTAAAATATTAAGGGGGGAAGCAATTTTTTCAAGAGACTCTTCTATATAACTATATAAAAATTATAGACCTAATTCATGTGAGGTTGACACGTGATAACAATAAAAGCATATTTATATAACTATATAAAACTTAGGGGTGTTCGTGGTCCGGTCCGGTTCGATTTGAGGTTTTTTTTGGATCGAACCGACTTAGTCGGTCCTTTAAAAAAATGGACCGAGACCGAACCGATAATGTCGGTTCGGTTTTCTTATAGGGTCGGTCCAGTCTAACCCGTCGGTCCTCGCATGAATGATTTACATCATTTATAATAATAAAAATATACCCGACTCTATTTTTTTCCAAACATTAAAACCTAAACAATACCAAAATTTGCAATTAAAACAAACCTAGTATTGGATTAAATTATAATTTAAACTAATCAAATATTAAAATATATATTCTCACTATTTAGTTATCTTATATATATACATATATATGTAAAAAAATATTCTTTTATATAAAGCTGGTTCGGGTCGGTCCTAACAGGGTTTTTGAAACTGTAAACCGTGGACCGGACCGACCAGGTCGGTCCGCCAAAAAAATAAATCGAGGCCGGACCGATTAAGAAAAAAGATCGAAAAAAAGAGTCGGTTCGGTTCGGTCCATCGGTCCAGTCGGTTTTTTGAACATCCCTAATAAAAACTATAGATCCAATTCATGTGAGGTTGACACGTGACAGTAATAAAAGCATACTGTTATAACTTACACTTGAACTCTATATCATTTCATTATTAATTGTATTTCGTTTCCCAAACAAAAAAAACATCGAACTTCTTCAAATCCTTTCCCAAGAAAAAAAAACAATGAGTTCTCTTTTATCCCTTTCAGTTCATTGAATCCCATCATGTGGAGAAGATGAATGAATATTAAGGGTTTATTGAATATAGCACAAGGCTTGAGGAAAATGACTACACTTCCTTTTTGCAGTCTAACAATATTTATCTCCAAATGGTTTCTTCATCTCTTTCTTCAATTGTCCCTGATTTTCCATTTCTTCTACCTGTCGAATTCCTCAAACAAAGACCTCTGCATATTTACCTCTACATATTTTCCCCTATCAATTGTTTTCTACCTTTCTCTTCCCTTTGATTTGTCCACTGTCTCGGCACTGTCGACATCAACTTAGGATGTAAGATGGGTAAGCAAGCCTTTATTATTGTATTATTTTTGTAGCCATCTTCCATCTTCCATTTTTATTACTTACATGGTTAAGAATGAATGAGTTCATGTAAGTAGGGAAGTCGGTGTCTAATATTTTATTGTATTCTTACCTTCAAATTAACAGAACCGTCAAAGCCTTGTGATTTTTTTTTATTGTATTATTTTTGTAATAGTAGTCTTTTTTATCCATCTCCAAAAAAATCATGGCCACTTATCCATCTCCAAAAAAATGAACATCATTTTTATTACTGACATGGGTAAGAACCAAAATAAAAATGGAAGATGGCTACTTATCTCCAAGATTTTTACACTTAAGGTAAGTGTTTAGTTATTAAAAAAGTTAGATTATTTATTTTTTAATATTTTATAGTTTTTTATATTTTATAAATTTAAATTAAATAATGGTGTACTGTCGTATCATGTCACGTTATGTATGGATCATATTCGTGTCGTGATTTAATTAGATAGTTTTGGATCATGTTTTTATTTTTGTTGTGTTCGTATGGTAAAAATAATATTTCGTGTCGTGTCACTTTTATTTTGGGTAGGTTCATTTTAAGTAAAAAATAAAGATTTGGTGTTATGTGTTGTGTCTCTTTTTAATTGGATCATGTTCGTTTTTTTCTAAAATAAAAGAGTCCTAATTTGATTCAGACAAATAGGCATAAAAAATATGTTACAAAATGTTCAAGGGCAACATTTACAAATGTGTGTCAGGTTTGGAAATAAAGGATATAAGAAAAACAGGGAGGGTTGGAGGTAATATTTTTACTTAAATACCATACTAGACTTTAATATAAATTAGTAACTATGGATATTAGACTTTAATATAAACTAATCAATTTATTAGACTTTAGAACATTTGTTTTCTCTAAATGTCACAAAATATTACTTTTTAGTGGCGTTCACATTTAAAACATAGTAATGTATTAAGGTAAATAAAAACTCATAGTTATTATCTATTTAAATGGGATCAACATTTAGATTTAAATACTAATTAATGTTTTATAATTAGATTTTGGTGAAAATAAGTCAAAATAAGAGGAGAAGGGAACTGGGTCTAAGATTATGATGTCACATATTTGGATACATTTCATTGCAACAGTTCTATATGTACTTTCTGTGCACGCCTATGATATTTATATGCTACATAAACTTATTTATTTAAGTTTGGTTGAAGGTGGCTCACGATTTTTTCTTTATATCAACTTAAAAGTGGTCTAAATTCAAAGGTACATTCATGTCATTTTCTTATATCATATATATATATATATATATATATATATATATATATATTCAGCCACGCATCGCGTGGCCTTCATGCTATAGTATACCTATATTCAGCCACACATCGCGTGGCCTTCATGCTAGTAAAGTCTATTATTTGAGAGGCTAATAATATGTTGTCTCGTTAGTATGACTTTTTGACACGGGTAAAATTAGTTGTCTTAAAAATTAAGGGTGTGTTTGATTTGCAAATATAATTCTATTTTCTGTATTTAAATACAATTCTGAAAAGAATCTGCATTTGGCAACCTGTTTTTAAACACAGAATTATAATAATCTGTGTTATAATCAAGTTTTTCAGAAAACAGGTTTAGAGTGTTTTATAACTTCTGTTTTCTATTTTTTAACTCAAAATTATCCATTCTTAATATTTTAATGCAGTTATACCTTAATATATAATATACATACATAATACGTTAATATGTGTGTAATTCTTATAAATAAAAAATATATATGTACATGTACACAAAATTACGTATGAAATAATATAAAGTTAAATAATATTATCAATAGATACATGATACTTATATATAGTTTTATACATTTATTATTAACGTATGGAATAATATAAAATATACATATAGTACATATGTATTAAAAAATATTATCAATTCATGTATGTATATAATTTTATAGTGAATTATACATGCAATATATATATATATATGCCAATTTTATCAAATTTTCAAAAAAGTGCATTTAAAAACAAGTTTACCAAACGCACACCAATAATTATAAACACAAAAAACTGTATTTAAAAACATCGTTTAAATCGAGTTTTATGAGTAGCGAACCAAATGGGCCCTAATAGTTTTTAAGTTCGCAAATTTTATTCTTCTCAAAAAGTGAGTTTTATGGACTCAAATTTTAGCCGTCTCAAAAAGTTTCGTCTTAAAAATTACTTGTTTTTGTAGTGTTTTAATGGTGTCTCACATTACTGTAATTAGGGGTGGGCACGGTCCGGTCCGGTCCGGGTTTTGCCTATTTTTTGGACCGGACCGAATATTCGGTCCTCAATTTTTTTGGACCGAGACCGGACCGATTAATTCGGTTAACCTATTAATTCGGTCCAGGCTTTTTTCGGTTCGGTCCGGCGTAAAATTCGGTCCTGACCCTATTTTATGTATATATACTTTTTATGAATATTTTTAGCTATTTTTCTCACAAATATATATACAAAAAAATAATGCTCGAAACTCCAAGTGATAATTACATGGGTTTTTTAATCCAAATAAAAAAATGTCTATACATATATAAAATATTTCAAATTAAATTCATAAGTTATATACATATTAATTCAAAAAATATACATAAGAAACACAATAACATTATTTTTATTATATATATATGGGAATCGGTCCGGTCCGGTCCAAATCGGTCTTTTAATATAGTGGACCGCGGACCGGACCGGTTTAATCGGTTTTTAGTTTTTGTGAACCGATTTTCCGACCGGTTTCAAAATAGCCTTAATTTTCGGTTCGGTCCGGTTCGGTCCAATCGGTCCATTCGGGTCGGTCTTTTTTTTGTCCACTCCTAACTGTAATACCCCGTATTTTTATGATATTTATTTATGGGATTAATTGAATTAAATGTGTATTAATTGGAAATTAATCCGGATAAAATACTAGCGAGATGCGAGTTGGTATTTGATTTTAATTAGTATATATGGCTATATATGAATATTGAATCATGAAATTTGTCGTGAGATTGAAATACGACAATTTGGAAATTTTGTTGGGACGCGTGTGACAGTCGCGTCAGAAATATAATTTTGTTAATTAAAAAGTGAATTTTATTTCTATTAACCGTATGGTCGTTTTGAGTGCACCAACGCATCCGGAAGGGTCGAAATAGTCAGAAAACACTACACGGGGGTTTAGTTTGGGTCCCGGGGCATTTTTAGGCCATACCGGCAACGTAAAAGGGTAGTTTAGTAATTTTTGAATTTTGGGAATTAAAACCCACGAAAATTAGGAATTAAAAATCTGATTTGGACTTTACCCACTAAACCCACTAACTACACCTTATGACTTAATGGGCTACGGGGGTTATTGGAATGAGTTTTGAAAGAGCTTCCTAGGGCAACCTTAACCACCATTGTCATCCTTAGAGAAAAGCTGGTAGAGAGAGAAAGAAAGGAAAATTCTGCAGAGAGAGAGAGAGAACAAATCAACCTTCATCAATTCGACATCAAAATCAGAGAAAGACATATGGCAAGTGGTTTAATTTCATTTTTGCAAAGAATGCTTCTTCCATGTGTAGGAAATGTATATAATTGTATTGTTTTTGGGAGATCTATAAAACCCCATGAAATCGGAGTTATGAATTCAGATTTTAATGTAGGATTGCATGTAGAATTGTTATTGGATGATTGAACTAAGAGAATTACTACCTTTTTATATTACAAAAACGGATTTAATCATAACTATGGAAGACTTTAATTTTCTAGGGTTCATGTTCTTGAAAATTGGGGAAAATTGGGGAGATTTGATGATTAGATGTGATTTGGGATGATTAGACCCCATATAAATGTTGTAATACGAATTTAATATGCTTAGGGATGATTAGAAACCTTGAAACCTTGTTGGAATGACATTTAGATGAGATTAGAGGTGAAGAAAAGTTGGAAAAACGAATTAAGAAAATTCTGGGCTTGAAACTGACCTCTCGTTAGAAGACCTGCCCAGGTCGTTCTCTATTCAGCAGGGCCAGGGGAGGAACGGTAACGGCCACCAGGGCCGGGGGCAGCAGGGACAGAGAGGGGGGAACTTCTCGGGGAAGTGTTACGTTTGTGGCAAGACTGGCCATAAACGCCAGGATTGTCCGGATAAGGGCAGGGCCCCGCAGCAGCGGCAGGGTGCTCGACAGGAGCTGCAGAGGCCCATGTTTCCCGCCGCCCTCCCTGCGCCACCACAGATGGCAGCATTACCACCCATTCCAGCAGTCCCAGTTCAGCAGGGGCAGCTACAGTATGGGAGAGTATATCAGCTTCAGCAGGCCGCAGCCCCACAAGATCCACCAGCCATTGAGGGTATGTTCTCTATTCAGGGGACTATGGGGCGTATTTTGTTTGACACGGGGGCTACACACTAATTTATTGCTATGAGATTTTCATGCACCATTGGGTTGTTAGACACCGCCGAGATCACGATTACATGTGTAGATTCTCCATTGAGTAGGGGTTCCGTGATTTCACGTGTATGTAGAGGCGTGGGTATAGAGATCGGGAGGTTTACTTTACCCGTAGATATGTTAGTATTAGAGATGACCGTGTATAATGCCATTATTGGTATGGATTGGCTTTTTACGTACCGAGCCATGATTGACTGTTTCAGTAGGAGTATTATCTTTGCCATTCCCGGGCAGGAGATGTTTTTGGTGGCGATGCCTCGTCCTGAGGGAGGATCGTCCACTCACTTGTATTACATAGAGGAGGAGACCTCTAAGGAAGTGGTGATACCACTTGATTCGATTCTAGTTGTTCGAGAGTTTGCCGATGTATTTCAGGATATACCTGGATTACCTCCGAGTAAAGAGATAGATTTTTTGATCGACTTGACGTCGGGCACTCGGCCTATTGCCCGCGCACCTTACCGTATGGCTCCAGCTGAGATGAGAGAGTTACGGGATCAGATTGACCAGTTGTTGGGTCAGGGGTTTATACGGAGGAGTACTTCGCCGTGGGTTGCCCCTGTGTTGTTCATGAAGAAGAGGGATGGATTATTGAGGTTGTGTGTGGATTATCGGGAGTTGAATAAAGTCATGATACGGAATAAGTATCCGTTGCCCCGAATCGATGACTTATTCGACCAGTTGAGGGGAGATTTTTTCTTCTCAAAGATTGATTTGAGATCGGGATACCATCAGTTGCGTATCAGGGAGGAGGACGTCTCGAAGACTGTGTTCTTAACGAGATATGGTTCCTACGAGTTTCGGGTTATGCCTTTTGGCTTGACCAATGCTCCAGCCGTGTTTATGGACTTGATGAATAGGGTGTTCAGAGAGTTACTTGATAAGTTCTTCATTGTCTTCATTGATGATATTCTGATTTACTCCCAGACAGAGGAGGAGCACGCAGAGCATTTGAGGCAGGTTTTGCAGACGCTACGTTAGAACGAGCCGTATGCAAAATATGAGAAGTGCGGGTTTTGGCTGAAGGAGGTTCAGTTTTTGGGGCGTATTATTTATGACCGGGGGATATCTGTTGATCCGGGGAAGGTATCCGCGGTGAGGGAGTGGGGACAGCCCACGACACCGACTGAGATTCGTAGTTTCTTGGGCCTAGCAGGATACTACAGGAGGTTCATTCGGGGATTTTCGAAGATAGCGGGTCCTTTGACACATCTGACTCGTAAGGGTGTGCCATTCATTTGGAGCGATGCCTGTCAGTTGGCATTTGATGACTTGAAGGATAAGTTGACCTCAGCACCTGTGTTAGCATTGCCGAGACCGGGAGTTGAGTATCTAGTCTACACCGATGCGTCCTTGCAAGGACTTGGAGGTGTATTGCAGCAGGAGAGTCAGGCCATAGCTTATGCTTACCGTAAGCTAAAGCCTCACGAGAAGAATTACCCCACTCATGACTTGGAGTTAGCGGCAGTGGTATTTGGCCTTCGAATTTGGAGACATTATCTTTTGGGGGAGAAGTTTCGATTGTTCACGGACCTCAAGTCCCTACATACCTATTCACGCAGAAGGAGTTGAATATGCGGCAGCGAAGGTGGCTTGAGTTTGTGAAGGACTATCAGTTTGATATCCAATATCACCCGGGGAAGGCTAATATGGTAGCAGACGCGTCGAGACGTAGGCCAGTAGATGAGGTGGCAGGGGTGTGGAAGGCCAAGTGGAAGGAGTTGGGACACCAGGATGCAGTGGCCCGATCATTCATGTCTGTGATGACTGTTACGCCGCAAATTATCACGAAGGTGGTAAAGGCCCAGGCAAATGACTCGTTCTTTCAGGAGCAGATAGTTCGATTACTTGCAGAGGGAGCCGAGTCCTATACCGTTACCTCAGACGGGGGATTACGCTTCAATGGGAGATTGGTAGTTCCGGAAGGGGAGGAATTGCGGCACGAGGTGATGGCAGAGTCGCACGACTCACGGTTCGCGGTACATCCCGGTGTGGACAAAATGTTACCAAGACATGAGACGACAGTATTGGTGGAGCGAGATGAAGAGAGATATTGCCGTGTTTGTTTCTAAATGCGCCACTTGTCAGCTAGTAAAAGTGGATCATCAGAGACCGACAGGACTTCTACAACCATTGGAGGTCCTGATGTGGATGTGGGAGAGCATATCCATGGATTTTATCACGGGGTTGCCTACGTCACAGAGAGGTCACGACTCCATTTGGGTAATTGTGGACAGGTTGACCAAAGTCGCTCATTTTCTACCCATAAGGACAGACTACACTACGGGACAATATGCCCAGCTCTTTATTGCAGAGATAGTGAGACTTCACGGTGTGCCCCTAAATATCATGTCTGACCGAGACAAGATATTTGTTTCACGGTTTTGGGAAAGTTTTCAGGAGGCCATGGGCACAGAATTGCGGTTGAGTACGGCGTATCACCCGCATACCGATGGGCAAACCGAGCATACAAACCAGATGTTGGAGGACATGTTGCGTATGTGCATCATTGATTTCGGGGGTGGATGGGAGCAGTATCTTCCACTGGTGGAGTTTGCTTACAACAACTCCTACCAGTTCACCATTGGCATGGCTCCATTTGAGGCGTTGTACGGTAGACCTTGTCGTTCCCCAGCATGTTGGTTGGAGGTGGGGGACAACAAACTACTTGGACCGGAAGTAATTCAGGATACTTCGGTGAGGATAGAATTGATATGAAGTCGCATTCGGGTAGCTCAGGATCGACAGAAAAGCTATGCTGATGCGAAGAGGTTCTTCAGGGAGTTCCAAGTGGGGGACCAAGTTTTACTCAGAGTATCTCCTATGAAAGGGAATTATGCAATTTAGGAAGAAGGGGAAGTTGGCACCGAGATATGTGGGGCCATTCCCTATCATCGAGCGGATTGGGTCTGTTGCATATAGACTTGGGTTACCGGAGCATTTGCATCAGATTCATGATGTGTTTTATATTTCCTCGCTAAGGAAATATCTTAGAGAAGATTTGGCTCATTCTCACATTGCTTTGGAGGACATCGATTTCCAGCCCGATAGCTCCTATGAGGAGGGGCCGATTGCTATTTTGGACCGGAGTGAGCGGAAACTGCGGTCAAAGATAGTTCCGTTAGTGCGTGTTCAGTGGCGACATCATAATGTCGAGGAGTCCACATGGGAGCGCGAGGATGAGATGCGCGAACATTATCCAGAGTTGTTTTTACCAGGTACTTTCTAGTTCCGAATTTCGGGATGAAATTCTGTTATTAGGGGGGAAGTATGTAATACCCCGTATTTTTATGATACTTATTTATGGGATTAATTGAATTAAATGTGTATTAATTGGAAATTAATCCGGATAAAATACTAGCGAGATGCGAGTTGGTATTTGATTTTAATGAGTATATATGGCTATATATGAATATTGAATCATGAAATTTGTCGTGAGATTGAAATACGGTAATTTGGAAATTTTGTTGGGACGCGTGTGACAGTCGCGATAGAAATATAATTTTGTTAATTAAAAAGTGAATTTTATTTATATTAACTGTATGGTCATTTTGAGTGCACCAACGCGTCTGGAAGGGTCGAAATAGTCAGAAAACACTAACCGGGGGTTTAGTTTGGGTCCCGGGGCATTTTTAAGCCATACCGGCAACGTAAAAGGGTAGTTTGGTAATTTTTGAATTTTGAGAATTAAAACCCACGAAAATTAGGAATTAAAAATCTGATTTGGACTTTACCCACTAAACCCACTAACTACACCTTATGACTTAATGGGCTACGGGGGTTATTGGAATGAGTTTTGAAAGAGCTTCCTAGGGCAACCTTAACCACCATTGTCATCCTTAGAGAAAAGCTTGTAGAGAGAGAAAGAAAGGAAAATTCTGCAGAGAGAGAGAGAGAAGAAATCAACCTTCATCAATTCGACATCAAAATCAGAGAAAGACATAAGGCAAGTGGTTTAATTTCGTTTTTGCAAAGAATGCTTCTTCCATGGGTAGGAAATGTATATAATTGTATTGTTTTTGGGAGATCTATAAAACCCCATGAAATTGGAGTTATGAATTCAGATTTTAATGTAGGATTGCATGTAGAATTGTTATTGGATGATTGAACTAAGAGAATTACTACCTTTTTATATTACAAAAACGGATTTAATCATAACTATGGAAGACTTTAATTTTCTAGGGTTCATGTTCTTGAAAATTGGGGAAAATTGGGGAGATTTGATGATTAGATGTGATTTGGGATGATTAGACCCCATATAAATGTTGTAATACGAATTTAATATGCTTAGGGATGATTAGAAACCTTGAAACCTTGTTGGAATGACATTTAGATGAGATTAGAGGTGAAGAAAAGTTGGAAAAACGAATTAAGAAAATTCTGGTCTTGAAACGGGCCTCTCGTTAGAAGACCTTCCCAGGTCGTTCGAACGAGCTCGTTCGAACGAGCTTCTAACGAGTTGACAGTTTGACTTCTAACGAGAGGGATGTTCGTTCGATGACTTTTGTTCGAACGAGATCTCGTTAGAATGCCCACTTTGTTCGAACGAACTCTCGTTCGAACAACCTCGTTCGAACAAGACTTCTAACGAGTTGACAGTTTGGCCTTTTTGGCCTGATTTGACTTCTAGTGTTCCGTAACCTTGTTTAATTATAGAAATTGTAATTCCTTGATGACTAATAAATATAGTTGGGACATTTGGGATATAATGAGGAGTAAAACATAGAAGTGTGGTTTGAACCAAATGATATTATGGGTTAGAACGTGAGTAACTATTTACGACGTGAGGATATTGAATGACGTGTATATATAAACCGAGGACAAGTGTGAGTATAAGAACGAGAAGTATACCACTAATAAATTATGGTGATTACTAAGATGTGTGCATACTTAGTATATGTATATAATTTTACGTGTATGACATACCTACCGTACTTGCTATCACGGGAGGTTTACGTTCTCTTAGGGCCTTCTAATCCTTGTGTTGCCCGGATTTAGATTGGTACCTCGAGAACATAGGTCAGAGAAGGACTTATTGGGATGTTAATAAGTTTGGTGATCGTGGGAGCGTAGGTATGTGCATGACCCATGTGATGTGACTGTGTTCGCCTCCATTGTTTGTGATTTGCTATTATCTGAGAACGATTCCTGAGAGATTCGGAATGCGTGACCCTTATGGACGTGATGTACCCGGATAGATAGCAGAGTATGTGTGCACCGCAGCGTAGCCTCGGGGTGCTTGTATTGTATATTTATGACGTGAATAATATACACTTAAATAATGGGAACTTTCATGTTAGTATTGTCAGTATATTTATGGAAATGTTTTGAGAAAATATAACGGGTTAACCTGTAATGATTTGTATTACTAATAATTGAGAACCTGAGTTAAGTAAATCCCTCTATTTAATTGATAACGCTACAACGTATAATGGGAATTGAGTAGTAAGGGGTAGAACTTATTACGGTTTGGATAGATATGTATGTCACTTAGATGAGTACGGTACGTTAGGAGTGCACAAATTAGTCGAGAGGTGAGTACTTCATGTGAGTGCACGTCCTAACATGTATTTTGCATTCATTGTTTTAATGTTATTAAAACACTTGCTGTTTTTAAAATAATCGCCACTTTCGGGCTCTGACCCGTTTGCTTTCAAATCTATTTTTGTAAAAACCATTTTAGGTGCCCAGCCACAAGGACACCATGCTTAGGATCCTCATTCAGGTGACGAGCTATAGCTGTTTGTGGAAGTTACAGGACTTTGCTAGTAGACGCTTCATCTATCTTGACTTTATATTCAGCTTTCATCAGTTGTAGGGCATGTCCGCCATTTCTATTAGAAACATTTCCTATTTCAGATTTTCAGACTTTTGGCATGTAGTTAATTCAGGATACATTGTTTTACTTATTTCAGTTGTGGGATTGTTGTGAGGATTTTTCCTCCGGACTTATTATCATTTTGTTGGTTATTCTATTGCTTCGTTATGGTGAATGGTTGTAATTCTTTTATTATCCTGTTACTGTATGTTAATCGGATTTAATTTAAAATTTGGCAACTTACTTTTTAAATACTAGGTGGTTAGTAATCATTAAAATATTTTCGACAGTGATGCTATTAACTGAACCAACTTGGCATTTTGCATTGATTTAATAAACGAGTAGCTACCCGGTATTTAATTAGTCGGGGTGTCACAATTACATAACTAATTGTAATTTGGGGTTAACATTACAACTTTTAAAACTTCGGGGATAAAATTGAAAAATACCTCAAGCTTCGGGGTTGAATTTTTATTTTTCCCTTATAATTAATGATAATAATAAATAGTTTTATATCTATACTTATTCCAAAAAGATTTACGAGTCATTAAGAGTGCTAAACTACAGGCATATCCACATGGCATAAGGCTAATTTTCTATATCCAATCACCTGATATGTGTATCTCTATTGTATGTCGCTCTCTCCACCTAGTTTGTGGACTATTAATATTCATGCCCTTTATTCTTCCCAATCGCTTCTCCTTCCGGAAACAATTTCTATCTCTTTATTGGGTCTTATAAATTAAGTGGACACGCCACAAATAGAATCGTCAGAAGAAAGAGAAGTAAAAGAATTTTCAAGTGAGGAGATAGTAAAGAAAAAAACATAAAAGACGTAACTAATTCTATTCAAGAAGTTCAAATTGATCAAGAGCTGCAAGAAAAGCATAGAAAATAAGTTCAAGATAGTAATGATCAAAGTGAATAATATGAGAAAAGACTACAAGAAGAAGAACAAAATGAAAAAGACGAAGAACTTAGCCTCCAAAAGATGTAAATTATGTGTAACAACCCTCACTTTTAGGAGGCAAATTTTATATTAATCTTACCGCATGAGGTAATTATATAAAATGTTGGAACTAGAGTAAATATTAATTTAATGAGTTGAAAGTTAATATTTACTATATTGTTGCATATTTACTGCATGCGAAAGTAAATATCATTCGATTGTATGTTGTATGGTGTCATATGATTTAAATGACGCTATGGTTTAAATGAAAACGGAACTTGAAATATTTTATAAAATTTTCGGATGCCATTTTAGAGGGTTTAGTCCCGGAAGGTGCGAGATAGTCAAAATAAGTGTCATATTGTATTTTTGTATTTCGGGCACTTTTACCTGGTTTAGCTTATATGCGTAATTGCAAGTCATTTTAATATGGAATTAACCGTTTAACTTGGGAATTTAGACTTAAGTCACGATTTTAGTCTTGCACCTTATTTTTTTCCTAATTGTGTATTACCAAACAAAGAGAGAAAGAGAGAGGAAGAGAGCTTGGGAGAAAAGTGGAGAAAGAAGAGAAATTGGAGATTGAAGATGGATTGTTGCTACTACACAAAGAAATCTGAGATTCCTACATCAAGGCAAGTTTTCTACTTGCTAATATATGGTTTAAGATGAATAATTTGTGTGATAGTTGTGTATTATAATTTATGGATCAAAATGGAATTTATGGGATTTAAACCCTAATCTTAGTTTTTGATGATAAAATTGTGGATTAAAATGGTTATAAATCATGTAGGATAAATTTTGGGTAGATAAATGTTGTTGGTTGTATTTAAAATGGAAGAGATTTGAAGTTTGGGAAAATTAGGGTTCATAACCCTTAAAACGAAGCAGGGCAAATTCGCAAAGGGCGAGGCCGAATCGATTCGCTAGTGGGGCAGTGTTCGGGTCTGAGTGGGCCGAATCGATTCAGTATGTCTGAATCGATTCCACAATTATGCAGAAGTCAGGTTTTCCTAACCGAATCGATTCGGATGGTCCGAATCGATTTGAAAATCCTGCAATTTGGAGTGATTTTTCTTAGTTTAATTTTAACCCTTTTTCTTAGGCTTAGGACTTAGGAACCTTCTTATATGAAGTAAACTAAGAGTTCTAAAGTTCTAGATGAGTGAGTTATCCACCCTACAATAGAGATGGGTTATGTGGGTTTTTTTTTCGGGGATATGACAATTGATGTTAGGGCATTCTTTCTTCTAGTTGATTATTATTAAACTAGGAGTCATAGTGTTATGTTCGGGAGACTTTAGAGGCTCCTTTGAGCCATGTTAGTCTTGATGGTCTATAATAACTTCACAACGTATCTTGGGAGAATAAATTGAAAGATTATTTATTCATTGAAGTTACAACGATAAGATGTATTAAACATGGCTCCGGGTATAATATGAGGTATTTACGATAATGTGAATGATTATGGTTTTGGATAAAATGAAACATATATATATGGAAAGAAAATGAAATGGAAATGGTAATAATGATGGTAAATGATAATTTACTAAATCGTGAATATGGTAAATGCTAATTTACTTAAACACACCTCTCTAAATGACATCATAAGGGAAGTTCGCGCGCTTGGTGATGCCCCCTAACTAATGAATGCAGGGTGGATATAGACCTAGGCCATATGCGCGATTATGTTATGTTTTTTGCACTGGTGAGGAGATTTCGGGTGTGGTCTTGACTCTCCCACAGGCATATGGCCGCTTCCCGATGTCTTGCGTTATAGGTGCCCAGGCTGCCTTATTTGATAGGCCCCTAGAAGATGATGGTCATTTAGGGGCGCGCCCAGTGGGGAAACTCGGAGGGGAGGTCTTATAATCATTGTATGCATAAGAATATAACCATTCTGAATCAAGTGGGACTTGATGTATGATAAATGCCATAAAGAGCATATGAAAATGATGATATCCCTGATAAGGAATGGAATGCCACTAGAGCATATAAATATGATTAAAATTCCTACTAAGGAATGGAACTATGAGATGAATCAAAGTATATGATGGAAGTTTTAGATTAATGTTATTTATTCTTATTCTCTTGCATAACTTAATTAAATCTATTGATTAATTAAAATGTCTTAGATTATATGTTTTAAATTGTGTAGGTAGATTCTTATTTCTTTTAGTCATGATTACTGTTCATAACTGTCATACTCTTTATTCATATGGTGATCATATAAAACTGGGCCCTGACCCATTCATATTTCTTGTTTTGCATGCATCTTGTATCCGCTCAGGTACTCCGTCGCAAGGACGCCTGTTCTGACTTTCCTATTCCGGTGATTTTTAGCGAGCTGTGATACTTTGCGGGTATTACGGGGTATATTGTATAGCCGCTTTCATTGTTGCACTCTAGTTAAGATCAAGTCTTTTATTTTGGCGTGAGGCCCAAGCCTTTGTAGTTGTTTAATGTAATGTATTATATAATTAATTGAATTTGTTTAACACTGTTGTAGAGTCTGTGGACCGACAACATATTCGGTCCTTTTATTGTATACTTGTTATTGTTATCTATATATGTTTTGAGGGTCTCCACCTATCTTTTCAGTATTGGGTTGTTTTAATTCTTTCTTTAACTTTAAAACAAAATGTTTGGCAACCCGTTTTCTAAAATATTGGGTGGTTATCCTGGATACTCTATATTTTATTGTGATACTGAGAATGATTCCATTCGGGACTCTTATTATATTAGAGTATTGGGCTGGCCACCCCTTATTTTGCTGAGCGGATTGTTACCGATGGTATCAGAGCATCAGGTTCTAGAGTCTTTTAGAATCTGTGTGGACGCCTTATGTTTTCAGCGTTGCTTTTGATTTGACATAGAGCCTTAGGATTAAGGTCGTTGATTTCTCTTGTGAGATTTCATCCTTCTGCCATGAGGTCGAACTTATAGAATCTTTCACACGTTCGTGTGAGATTCGTAGGTCGATCGAAGAAGGACGCCAGAGAAGGTCGTTGTGAAGGCGTCATTGGAGGGAAGTACTAAGAACTGTAAATTATGGTCGGGGATGAGGACTGCTGTGGAGGTTGTTCCCATTTTATAGCATTTCCTTATCTTGCTACTGCGACTACTAAATACAGTAGATATAGTTTTAAGTACCGCTAAAAGAAGAGAGTGGTATTAAGCTTGGGATTCCAAGCGATATTATATTGAAATGGAGAAGGGCCCATGGTAAGAGCTACATGTTGAAGTAAGATGGAAGAGATGCGTCCTCACTTGGTGGATGCATGAGGTCCAAGAGCTTTGGCCCTAAGGAAGGGGCATAGAAGTGACCAGATGAAAAGGGTGGAGGAAAATCTTTCACCCGTAGGAGTAGTGTTAAAATGGCGGGAACATAGTCTCAATAATTGTGCGTACAGGAAATTTTGCCTATGGAGAAGCCCGGTGGACACTTGTAATAACGAGTTTCTCTGGAATAACTGGACTGATGAGAAGGTGGATTCTCAAATGTTCACACAATGTTCGGTCAAAAGCCGATAGTGAATAAGGTGTTGGACGGCTAGGGAGACCGTGCACCATAATATGATAGGTATAAGGAAGAAGGAGCACCTCAGTGAAATGATAGGTTCCAGAATAAGTGTCGTTAATACTTCTGAAGGAACAGTGTTCATGAAACCCCTTTGGTGGATATTCGCTTTCCACCCGGGGAGGATTCATTGAAATAAGGAAAGGGGAGACCGGTAGCGTGCTCTCTTTTATTGAAGAAGAAAAGGGGACTGCGTGGACAATTGTTGTCGGCCAGAGTCGAAACAATGGCTATGATGTGGAGTGTAGAACCACTCATTTTAAATTCTATTGATTTGGGGATCAAGGGAAAAGATAAAGTTCCTAGTGGGGAGTTGATGGAAGTAATTTGGTCAGAATAAGACTCGAATACGGTGTCTGAGAACCATTAGTATTAACTCGGAGTGATTAGCAGGAATGTTGGTGGGAATTCCACCTTTGTAGTGGGTGGTGCATCACCCACAATAAGATAGAGTAGTATTGTGTTTGCTCTCGATTCGGGTGTGTATATCGAGCTTGTAGTAGTATTGACGCTATTATAATAAGGGTAATTATTTTACTTCCGTGGTAGGGAAGTTTTATGTTTTCTTCACTCGTTATGAGGAGAGTGATAATATTTTAAATGTATATGTGTAATATGTGTTATTTTCATTATGTGTTACTTGGTTTGAGTGTTCTATTGTTTGTTTTCATTGTATGTGGATGTTATGCCTTATCTCCACGACCAACAAGGTTAAGTAGTAATGCATAGGAGGGGTTCCTTGTTTGGATTCCACTTTTACGGGACGCTCCACGCGTGAACCTTAACGACGTTGGGAGTGGAGAGATGCTACTTTTCCCTTCTCTTATTTTATTTTATTTTTTTGATTGAGAGTTGGGTTGAAAGGTTTAGCCGAGAATCACGTAGTTGAGTGATTAAGGGCTACTAAAGCGCGAGTACTAGATATAGTTCTCTCCTCTGATCGATGTGAGGGAGACTGAGATATCAAGTCGAATTGAGACTTCTGGATTATGCCTTGATGAGAAGGCCATGTTTATATAATGGGATATATATTTGAAAGACTTTACAGAAAGTAAATGTTCGATTAATTGAAATCTTTGCTTATTTGAATGGTGAAACATAGATGTAAAATCTTGTTAGTAGGGTTGTAAATTAGAATTTTACTGTCCCGGTCATGTGTCTTAGACCGTCACATCTTGATGACCAACGAGGCGAGGTAGTAGTGTAACGAGAGGGTTCCTTGTTTGGATTTCGCTTCAGCGAGACGTCCCATGCATGAAACCGAGCGAATGTTGGGAGTTGAGATAGGTCTGGGGCACTAGGGATATACTTAGAATAATACATCTATTACTTAGATGGGATATATATATATATATATATATATATATATAGACAGAGAGAGAGAGAGAGAGAGAGAGAGAGAGATTGATTTTAGGATTATTAGTACATAAGGCCTTTAAGGCATGTGACGTTGATGTAGGAAGGCTGTAGGGAGTTGATCACATATAGGTTGTGGGTTAACTTTCAGAGGGATTAGGTCCCTAGAAACAAGAGGTAAGAAAATTCAAGAGATTTGGAAGCTTAGGACGAATGAGATGAGGCCTTTCCTAGATAGAGAATTATGTTGGTAACTTAACTTTCGAGGAGTTTAGAGGATGAGTTAATTTTCACTCCTGAGCCCATTGTGTTAAACTTGAGAGCGAATTTAACGAACAAGTCTCTGCCAGGAATGGGGAGTAATGATACTGGAGCATGGACCCATTGCTTGTGCGTCTTACAAGCCTAAACTTTGTGGGAAGTATTATTCCACGCTTGATTTGAAATTCATTGCAGTAGTGATCGCCTTAAAGAAATGAGGCACTTCTTCTTGGGCAGGAAATTTGGTCTTTTTCGCGAGTAACAAAACTGTTGCAATATGTTGTGGGAGGAATCGAGTTGGTGTATAAAGTTCATAAGGGACTATCGATGAGATATTAACTTTTTGCTAAGGGAAAGAGATTTGGGTAGTAAATGTGTTGAGTAGAAGACCTGTCGGAAAAAAATTAGTGAAGGTATGGAAAGCTAAGTCGAACAAGCATGACTCAGAGGACTTTGTAGCAAGAGCATTCATGTCTATGACCGACCCTTTCACCTACTCGAGTGAAGAAGAGTAGTAGTGGAACGAAGAAAAGTATATTCATAGATGTTCTCTTTGAATTTTCGGCATCGAGTTGGTCATGATCCTATTTGAGAAAATTATTGATCGTTCGACCAAATTATTGCTTTTTTGGCCATTATGGGTGGACTATATTTAGAAGAGTACAACCCTCTCTATATGAAAGAATGATAGAGCTGTATGAAGTGCCCCTGGTCATGGACCAAAACTAGATATTTATGCCGAAGGTTTGGTAAAGTTTCCATGAAGGTATGGGAACCGTATGGAAATGGAGTATACCTTACCACCCTGAAGTGGATTGATGAATGGAGGGAGTTGACTTAATGCCAAAAGGCATATCTTGAATGTGCCCCTTAGGATACATAACAGACGGAGCAGTAGTTTGTATGGATGGAAATCCCGTACAATAATTGGGCTTTTTGAGTGGCCTTATGGATCATTTACTAAGGCATGGCACCGTGAGTGGACTAGCATGGCCGGTTGAGTAATTCGCATATTCGTTGGATGGAACCAGTGGACCATATGTTCCTGGGACTTGAAATAGTTTCGGAACATTTCTTTAAGGATTTGACTTTTGAGTCATGTGCTTTGAAGGAATACGCCTATGCGAAGAGAAGTTGAGTGGTGTTGTGGTTAAGCCTTTAGCATTGGTGTAGGTATCCCCGAGGTGGGATGTAACGTGATTCTGAAAGTAAGGCAATTTACGCTGAGTTATATGGGAATCTTCTTCCGCCATAGATAGGTAGGATCGACAGTTCGTGATGAACAATTTGGTGCTATGATAGAGCACAAAGAATGTAGACTGAGATCGATATATACGACCTTAGTCTGAGTCCATATGGGACGCCACAATAATGAGGGGTTTGTTAAGGGTGATAGAATGATAGTTTAGGATAATATACCCTTTATATGATGAGGGTATGCCTGAATTTTGAGGGCAAAATTCCCTCATAAGGGGGGGGGGGGGGGAGTATGTAATAACCCTCACTTTTAGGAGGCAAATTTTATATTAATCTTACCGCATGAGGTAATTATATAAAATGTTGGAACTAGAGTAAATATTAATTTAATGAGTTAAAAGTTAATATTTACTAGATTGTTGCATATTTACTGCATGTGAAAGTAAATATCATTCGGTTGTATGTTGTATGGTGTCATATGATTTAAATGACACTATGGTTTAAATGAAACGGAACTTGAAATATTTTATAAAATTTTCGGATGCCATTTTAGAGGGCGTAGTTAGTCCCGAAAGGTGCGAGACAGTCAAAATAAGTGCCATATTGTACATTTGTATTTCGTGCACTTTTACTTGGTTTTAGCTTATATGCGTAATTGCAAGTCATTTTAATATGGTATTAACCATTTAACTTGGGAATTTAGACTTAAGTCACGATTTTAGTCTTGCACCTTATTTTTTTCCTAATTGTGTATTACCAAACATAGAGAGAAAGAGAGAGGAAGAGAGCTTGGGAGAAAAGTGGAGAAAGAAGAGAAATTGGAGATTGAAGATTGATTGTTGCTACTACACAAAGAAATCTAAGATTCCTACATCAAGCCAAGTTTTCTACTTGCTAATATATGGTTTAAGATGAATAATTTGTGTGATAGTTGTGTATTATCGTTTATGGATCAAAAATGGAATTTATGGGATTTAAACCCTAATATTATTTTTTGATGATAAAATTGTGGATTAAAATGGTTATAAATCATGTAGGATAAATTTTGGGTAGATAAATGTTGTTGGTTGTGTTTAAAATGGAAGAGATTTGAAGTTTGGGAAAATTAGGGTTCATAACCCTTAAAATAAAGCTTGGCAAATTCGCAGAGGGCGAATCGATTCGGCCTGACTGAATCTATTCGCTAGTGGGGCAGTGTTCAGGTCTGAGTGGGCCAAATTGATTCGGTATGTCCGAATCGATTCGGCAATTATGCAGAAGTCAAGTTTTCCTGACCGAATCGATTCGGCCAGGCCGAATCGATTCGGAAATCCTGCAATTTGGAGTGATTTTTCTTAGTTTAATTTTAACCCTTTTTCTTAGGCTTAGGACTTAGGAACCTTCTTATATGAATTAAACTAAGAGTTATAAATTCCTAGATGACTGAGTTATCCACCCTACAATAGAGATGGGTTATGTGGTTTTTTTCCGGGGATATGCTAATTGATGTTAGGGCATTCTTTCTTCTAGTTGATTATTATTAAACTAGGAGTCATAGTGTTATGTTCGGGAGACTTTCGAGGCTGCTTTGAGCTGTGTTAGTCTTGATGGTCTATAATAACTTCACAACGTATCTTGGGAGAATAAATTGAATGTTTATTTAGTCATCGAGGTTACAACGATAAGATGTATTAAGCATGGCTCCGGGTATAATATGAGGTATTTACGATAATGTGAATGATTATGGTTTTGGATAAAATGAAACATATATATATGGAAATGGTAATAATGATGGTAAATGAAAATTTACTAAATCATGAATATGGTAAATGCTAATTTACTTAAACACACCTCTCTAAATGACATCATAAGGGAAGTTCGTGCGCTTGGTGATGCCCCCTGGCTAATGAATGCAGGGTGGATATAGTCCTAGGCCATATGAATGATTATGTTATGTTTTCTGTGCTGGTGAGGAGATTCCGGGTGTGGTCTTGACTCTCCCGCAGGCATATGGCCGCTTCCCGATGTCTTGCGTTATAGGTGCCCAGGCTGCCTTGTTTGATAGGCCCCTGGAAGATGATGGTAATTTAGGGGCGTGCCCATTGGGGAAACTCGAAGGGGCAGTCTTAGAATCGTTATATGCATAAGAATATAACCATTCTGAATCAAGTGGGACTTTATGTATGATAAATTCCATAAAGAGCATATGAAAATGATGATATCCCTGATAAGGAATGGAATGCCACAAGAGCATATAAATATGATTAAAATTCCTACTAAGGAATGGAACTATGAGATGAATCAGAGTATATGATGGAAGTTTTAGATTAATGTTATTCATTCTTATTCTCTTGCATAACTTAATTAAATCTATTGATTAATTAAAATGTCTTAGATTATATTTTTTAAATTGTGTAGGTAGATTCTTATTTCTTTTAGTCATGATTACTGTTCATAACTGTCATACTCTTTATTCATCTGGTGATCATATGAAACTGGACCCTTACCTGTTCATATTTCTTATTGTGCATGCATCTTGTATCTGCTCAGTTACTCCGCCGCAAGGACGCTTATTCTGACTTTCCTATTCCGATGATTTTTATCTAGCCGTGATGCTTTGCAGGTATTACGGGGTATATTGTATAGCCGCTTTCATTGTTGCACTCTAGTTAAGATCAAGTCTTTCATTTGGGCGTAAGGCCCAAACCTTTGTAATTGTTTAATGTAATGTATTATATAATTAATTGAATTTGTTTAACACTGTTGTAGAGTCTGTGGACCGACAACATATTCGGTCCTTTTATTGTATACTTGTTGTTATTATCTATATATGTTTTAGGGGTCTCCACCTTATCTTTTCAGTATTGGGTTGTTTAAATTCTTTCTTTAACTTTAAAACAAAATGTTTGGCAACCCGTTTTCTAAAATATTGGGTGGTTATCCTGGATACTCTATATTTTATTGTGATGCTGAGAATGATTCCATCCGGGACTCCTGTTATATTGGAGTATTGGGCTGGCCACCCCTTATTTTGGTGAGAGGGTTGTTACATTATAATGATACGCAACAAGAGGAAATTTCCATTATCCAAGATAGCCTCCGCAATATGGGTACTACGAGGGTTCAAAACATAGGAACAGGAGAAGGAAAGAAAGTTGAAAAAGAAACTCAGCAGCATATTGATTTAGACAAGATAAAGATTTCTGAAGGAAAATGTAATTAGAAAAATAAAGTAGTCAAATGTATTTGATTTCATAAAAGTTTATATTTTGAATTTATTTTAGTTGTAAAGTTGGGTTTTTGTTGTTGATTGTTGATAATCCCCACCAACTGTTTGATTAGAGTTATTTTCGACTTCTAGGAGTTTTGCCTTTTTGGGTCCAACAAATCTTGGTTTAAATCGGTTGTTGTTTAATTTGGTTTTACAGGTAGTAATTTATGTTTTTTAAGTATCATTTTCTTTTTTAAGTCATATTAGGTACTCCCTCTCTCTAATTGTGTTTTAAATTTATGGTTTTGGTGTTTCGAATAGGTTTTAGGTATTATTTTTGTTCCAATTTTTATTCTTACCTCTCTTTGGTTATATATTTTCTATTTTTGGGTTTTATAGATACTGATTTGGTGTTTTTATTTTATTTTGAGGTTAAAGGTATCTTTGGTATAAACTCCTTTGGGTGTTCGCTTAGAAAAAACACCTTGTGTGTTTATTTATTCAGCAATAAAAATGTTAAAGATCTCCTGCATATTATAATAAGCCTAGGTTTAACTTTTTATATATATTTAATTATTGCCTGCTTTTATCCCTCTTTATTACCATTGTGCTATAAATGGTTTTTAGGTATTTGAATATAGATATCCATCGTGTATATTCTCAATTGATACCCTAAATTGATATTGACTTAAACTGAGTGCGATGTAAAATTGTTTAGGGATCATATTCATGTGGATTCAAGACTTAATACAATAATGTGATTTGTGATTTTTAGATTTAACTTTTCTGTATTGGGAGAATAATTGTGTCAAATCGTAATGTTTGTGTTTCATTGGAACATAAAAACAATAGTGCCTTTGCCATATGCTCATTTTCTTTTAATATCAAGGTAATTTCGTTTTTTTTTAATTTCTTATATTCTTTGTAAACTTGAGCGTGGCTTTGACATTTGAATTTTAAATGAGTCGATGCAGTGTCCTTATTTATAATAAAAAAATATTATTATAATCTTACTTCATTCTACTAGGTTTAATTGATTGCTAATGGCTACGATGTTTGAAAGATTTAATCTTAGATAAGGGAAGGCATCTTTACGGATTTAAATTATGCCCATGACCAATGCACTGAAATTGGCACCATTTGTTAAAAAAGGCAGGGATCGAGCCCCAGTCGCTGCTGGAGTTTCTCCTGAATCTCCTCTATTTGGCGAGCACAACCCTGACCCAAGCCCATCATTGATGAAGAATCCCCTGCTGTCAAACGGCCTACTGCTCTTAGTGCTAATGCTCCTATCACTCCTGATACTGATGCCCCTATTTCTCCTATTGCCGATGCCCTTGTACTTGGGGCAGAGACGAGTGAGGCTGATGCTAACAAGGGGAAAGAGCCAACCCCCACAGAGCAGGTTGAGGTTGACCAATAGACTTCTAGGATTATTTCCTTTACTTATACTTTTTGTTCTCTCATTTTGTCACTCCATGTATCTTTACCTGGATAGTGCCATTTTTTAATGAAGTGAAGGAATTTTGTTTTCGCATTCACTGATATACTTGTCATTTGTGTTCCATGTCATGTAGTTTGTTGATCTTGATGATTACATTCCTTCCACTTCTCATCTAGGCTAAATCCTTGGTTCGAATTTAAGCGACCAAGTTCATCGAGCATTTATCAAGATTTTCCAATCCCTTAGGACAAGGAACTAAGACTATAAAGATCAGGTAGTCACCAGACTGAAGGATACACTTGCATAGATGAAAGTGGTTTGTACCTCTGTTCAAGAGGAGATGGATGCTCTGAAGGCTAAGTTGTTGGACACCTTCAAGATCAATCAGGTTGGAAAGGTTCTGCAGCAGGAAAATGATGCCTTAAGGAGGGAAGTTTCACTCCTCTAGGAGATTGCATCGAGCACTACTCCTTCAGTTATACAAGGTTATTCTTTGTCAACAAGGCAGTGAGCTAGGACTGATAATAGTGGTTCCGTAAGGGAGATTATCGAACTAAGGGGAGATGTGCGTTGAGCATATGTGATAGCTGCTGGGCTTCAGAGGGACGTTACCAGGCTGAGGCACTTATTCAAAAAGGGTCCTTGATAAGTGTGGGCAGATGGATACAACCAGTACTAGATAAATGCTCCCATAAAGTTAAAAGAGGTTGAGGAGCTGGCCTTTATCAGAGGGTGGCTAAGTGCCTTCGGGGAGTTAAAGGTGCCCAAGAACTCTATCCTCTAGTATAGGCATGAGATCACTCCCTCATCCTTGAAGCCAAATCCATTTAGAAGGGATAATCACTGGATGTTAATAGATGCAATCCCGAGGCAACTGCTAGAGTCAAGCTCGGAGGAGGTTGAGGCGGACTTTGACCCTTATCCAGACGATGGTCGAAGGGCGCAAGTGGCTGATTACCTTTATCAACGACCTAGTCCCTCTTATGATTTGATTTGTTTGTTTATATTTTATCACTACTAAGTGTGTAACTTTTAACAATAAATTTTTTATGTTTTGGGCAGTTGCCGACTAAACATAAGTTGTCTATTTTTTATTTATAATCTCTAGCGATTTTTGGCTTCTCAATCGACTAAATATGAAAGAGTTTATTCTCGAATGAGTATTCCCCCAATCCAGTATGCCATAGACATACCATTACACCTCACTTTATCTTGTAAGTCATGTCGTTACACTTCCTTAGGCCTAAGTAGGGTGATGGCAAGGATACATCCGATTGATGGGCAATCCGCCCGAGAAGGATTTTAGGGCCAAGCTATGTTGGCGACCGACCTGGATTGGCCATATTGCCTAAGGATACCCTATAGGTCTTCATTTATTATCGGAGCAACCTAAGATTCCAGTTGTGTTACAAATAAAGGCCTGAGGAGGGTTATTATATGTCAACCCTGCTAGCTATGCTTTAGAGAAGTTGAGCTAGTATAAATCCAACCACTCTGGTACAATCACAAGAGGCTAGATCAAAAGATCTTTTGACTGGATCAAGTTAACCAACTTATTGTAATCCATGCTCTTTATAATATATGTAAAAATAGTGAAACCTATAACATGGAAAGGGTGAATATAATAAAATATACTTGAGACAACCAACATATACAGAATGCTAAGGCCAATCGACTTTTATTGATCAAAGTCAGGAACATAGAGAAACATTAATTTGTAAATGAAAATTTGCCTAAACTAATGGGACATAAAGATATCTAGAAGTATAATTTCTTAAGGTTGGACGCATTCCAAGCTCTTGGTATCTCCCTGCCCTCCAGTGTTTCCAAGTGGTAGGCTCCTTGTAAGTCGTCCCATATCACCTGAATGGTCCTTCCCAGTTAGGTCCTAGCTTACCATCTGATGGTTTCAAAGCACTGCCAAGAACTTTCCTTAGGAAATAGTCTCTGACCTGGAATTTCCTTGGGTTGACTTTTTGATTGTGTTGTCTGGCTAGCTGTTGCTGGTAAGATGCCAGATAACTAGAGCCAATTCTCGTCGCTCATCGACTAAGTCAAGTTCGACGAGCAATGCATCATCATTATGGCCTTAGTCGACTAACGTAGACTTCATGATAGGGAGACAAACTTCTAGTTGAATAAGTGCTTCCATTCCATATGTGAGTGCAAAGGGTGTCTCCCCAGTGGCTTGCCTTGGGGTGGTGTGATAGTCCCAGAGGATGTGAGGCAATTCATTCCCCCATGCTCCTTTGGCTCGTTCTAGTTGATTTTTCAGTCCATCGATCGCTATCTTATTGGAAGCCTCAACTTGACCATTTCTTTAAGGATATGCCACAAAGTTGAAGTAGTGCCTGATTCCATGATCGTTACAAAAACTTTGGAAGGGGCCACTCTCGAATTGGGTCCCGTTGTCAGTAATGATCCTCCTGAGTATGCCTAATCATGTGATGATATTTCTCTATATGAACCTTATTATATTAGTGTCCCTGATGTTCACCAATGGTTCTGCCTCTATCCACTTTGTGAAGTAAGCTGTGGTGACCAATAGGTTCTTTCGATTTCTTGTTGTAGTAGGCAGTGGACCTACGATGTCCTGTCCCCACTGGATGAAAGTCCAGGGGCTAAGTAGGGACTTTAGTTCACTGATGGGTTGGTGGACTGATACGGCGGAAATATTGCGTATTTCACCCGTTAACCTACGCGTTATTAGCCCCCGCGGGTATCTTATTCCCTATATTTATGCTCGTTAACCAGACAACCCTCGGATTTCTATGATAACATGTTTTGCAGGGGTTAATTGAGCTTTTGTAGGTGTATTGATGCTTAGTGTGAACTTCGGATGCGTTTCGCTCGATTTTCGTACATAACCGCACGCGCAAGGGCATTTTAGTCTTTTGACAGCTTGGGCACCTGGCCCGACATCTTCACGGAAGTTGTAGCTCTCCTCGCTAGCTTTGTGTGGCCGTGAATGGTGCGCGATTCCGATGCATAATGACAAAGTTACGGCGATTTGACCGAAGTTGGATTGTACGCCAAAACAGGGAGAATTGCAGGCTGCCCCTGCTTGATCGATCGATCAAGCCTTGGGGTCGATCGATCGAGCCTTATTATTTTTGCCACGTTTTTCACTGTCGATCGATCGACACCAGGGGTCGATCGATCGATCCCCTGTTTTTCCCCTGCATATATTTTCTTTTATTTCTTTCTTCTTTTCTTTTATTACAACTTACTATATAATCTAGTTTTTGTTGTAATAAGAGACTAACTCTCATTATTCTGAATTAGATAGTTTAGTTAGGGTTTGGTGTGGAGATTTACTTTCTTCTTCTTCTTGGATTGACAACCCATGGGTTTGTAAGATTGAACTATTCACTTCCTCTCCATTAATCTAGTTTGTTCTTCTTCTCCACTTGCCTTGTAATTTAGTTTCAATGCTTTCTAACTAGTTTACATGTTTTAATTATTGCTTTCTTAGTCTAATTAGCATAATTTAGTTTAACTCACCATGCACCCTTAGATAAATAGGGTCGGGATTTCATTTCCGCCATTTTCGGGCCCCGAGCTCCGAAAACTAGGTTTAGTGCAAAATCGCGTTTAATTGAAACCGCGCGTATCAAAGTTGGATTGCTAAGCGTTTATCTTTCTTTGTCACGCAACGTTAGAGTTTATAGCGACAATCCGAGTTTAATCCGCGTGTGACCATTTTTCAGTTAAATGTTTTATCTCGCAACTTTGGGTTAAATTCCTTCTTGCGTGATGTTTATGCTTAATTGATAATGCTTGATTAGATTGCTTTCGAGCCTTACTCTAGTTAGTAGTTGTTTCGATCCGTTTGGTAGAATGCAATCCTGATCCTCGCTTTCCTTTAATCTAGCATTAACTTATTCTTTTCTTTTGTCACCATAACCACCTATCATCTTTTACACTTTTATTCCTGAAGTAATTAAACAATTAACATCTAAAATTCAATAACTCCCTGTGGATTCTCGATACCCGACTTACCGCTTTACTTTCTTGTCAAGTGTAGCTGTAGCTTAGGTTTTTTTTCATGTCGAGTGGGAGCCGAAATCAATGATAGTGTCCCTACACGAACACTCGGTTTCCCTCGCATCATGGACTAGGGGCGAGTGCTTTTGGAATTCTTTACATTTTCGAACGTAGACTCTAGCATCCTTCTGCATATATGGCCACCAGTATCCTTCCTTTATTGCTCAAAAGTCTATCTACCTTCCTCCTGTGTGACTTCCAAAAATTCCTTCATGAAGCTCGTATAGAACTTGCTCGATGTCTTATGGATGAACGCATTGAAGGTAGGGGCCATTGAAGGATCTCTTATACAACTTGCCCTCAGTAGATAAGTGAAATCAAGCCTCCTTGACTCTTATCTGATTAGCTATCTTCTTATCACTTGTCAATTTATCATTTTATAAGTAATTTATGACGGGGTCATCTAGCTCGGAGCTTTTTTAATATGGATAATTTGCTCAGGGTTTCTTAATTCAGTAGCCTGATGAATGCTATGTTGCGTGAGGAAATCAATTTGGATTGTACTTCTCAAGTTGGAGTCTATTGCTGAGCTTAGAGCTGCTAGGGCATCTGCATGGCTATTTTGTTCCTTGGGGAACTGTTGAACATCTACTTAATCGAAGTTGGCCATTAATCCCTTCACAATTATGAGATAAGCTGTCATCCTTTCATCATTTCTATTAAAGTCACCACTTATTTGGTTGGAAACTAGTTGTAAATCACCGAAGAACTGAAGGTTACTCTCCCCTAGCAGTTGTGCCTTGTGTAGTTCGGAGATCAGTGCCTCGTATTATGCCTTATTTTTAGAGGCTTTAAATCTGAGTCTGATTACCTGCTCAACTGTATTCTCCGGAGTCACTAGCATGATACCTACTCATGCCCACTTGAGTTGGAGGCTACATCAACATATAAAGTCCAAACACTTACGCCTTCCCTTGAACATCTAGTCTCGAGTTGATCGCAAGGCTTTGCCTTGTGAACTCAGTAATGAAATCGATCAGGGCTTTCCCTTTGATGGCTGCTCTTAGTTGAAAGTGAATGTCAAACCTTCCGAGCTCAACTGACCACTTCGATAGTCGTCCAGAGAGACTTACTTTCCTTATAATAGGCTTAAGTGGGTGTGAAGTAACTATGATGATGGAGTGAGCCTCAAAATAATGCTTCAGTTTCCTTGAGGCTATCACAAGTGCGTAGGCGAGCTTTTCCAACGACAGGTATCACTGCTCGGCTTCCAAGAGAGTTTTACTTGCGCAGTAGACTGGATGCTGGCTTCCCTCTCTTTCACATACGAAGGCAGATCTTACAACATGGTCTGACACTGCTAAGTAGAGGTAAAATGGATCACTTTGCTTAAGGATTATAGGCAAAGGGGGCCTACGAAGGTAAACCTTGAGTTCTTCTAGATCTTTCGAGCATTTTTCATCCCATTTTACTCCTTTGTTTCTTTTTAATAATTGAAAGAACGATTGACAGCGTTCCAAAGATTTAGAAATGAATCGGTTGAGCACGGTGAGAATTCCTATGAGCTTCTGTACATCTCTTACTATTTGAGGGGGCTGAACTTTATTGATAGCATTGATCTAGTCAGGGTTTTCCTTTATTTCTCTCTTACTGACCAAGTATCCAAGGAATTTTCCTGACTGGATGCCAAAAGAACACTTACCTGCATTAAATTTCATTCGGTACTTTCTAAGTATTTTGAAGGTCTTTACCAGGTCGAAAAGGTGGTCATCTTTGAGCTTTATCTTAACGAGGATGTCATCGATGTAAACTTCCATGGTATCCCCATATGGTCTTTGAACATCCTTGTGACTAGCCGCTGATAAGTTTCTCCTGCATTCTTAAGGTCGAAAGACATAAATTTATAGAAATATAAACCAAGAGTGGTTATAAAGGAGGTTTTATCCTGATCTGGCACGTGAATTTGTGTTTGATGGTATCCAGAATACGCATCTAAGAATCTCATCCTCTCATGAGCAGCCGTAGCATCAACTAGTTGATCAATATTTAGAAGGGGAAACTATCTTTGGGGCAGGCTCTGTTGAGGTCGGTGAAGTTGATATAAACTCTCCACTTTCCATTGCTCTTAGGAACTAATATTGGGTTGGATAACCATTTAGGGAACTGAAATTCCCATATAGACCCTGCATCCAGTTGCTTCTCGACCTCTTTCTCTACTGCCTTAGCCTTCTCTGGGGCTGTTCGATGAGCCTTCTATATAACTGGACTTAAGGCTGGGTCTACTTGTAATTGATGATAAGCAACGGTGGGATCAATCCCAGGTAGCTCATAGGGCTCCCATGCAAAAATATCCAAGTTGCTCCGGAGAAGGGTGACTAGTTCTTTCTTCCGCGATCAGTCAAGGAGGTGCAATTAAAAACTTCTTTTCAATCGAGCTACTCCCAGCTACAATATCTTCTAGGTCTTTGATGACCCTTTTGGAGGGGAGGAGCCTAGTCTCCTCCACTCCCAGTTGACCATACCTTAGCTGTTATTTAGAGGGAATTAACCCCTCTTGGTCTTCTTCTTTTCCTTTTGATTCTCCCACTTTCTTCTCCTATTTGGGGGCATATGGCCGTGATGAAACACTTCCTCATCTTAGCCTAGTTTCCATAGATCTCAACTACTCCTCGATCAGTTACGCACTTCAATTTCTGGTGATAGGTCAATGGAACGTCCTTCATTGCATAGAGCTATCCCCGATCGAGGATTACTTGGTATGATAATTCAATATCAACAATAAGAAACTCAATTAATTTTGAGATGTTTCATCCCCTGACTGACAAGATAATCTTTCCCAGAGGGATCGTGATCTTCCTAGCAAAACCGACCAACGGGACTATGGCTTTCTTGAGATCGGGTATGCTTATTTTCAACTTGCTGAATAATTTGAGGTACATTACTTCGGATGAGCTACCTTGGTCGATGAGCAACCTATGGATGTCCTAATTAGCTATCATGAGTGTAATGACCAGTGCGTCATGATGAGGGGTTCTTACTCCCACCAAATCTTTATATGTGCAAATAATATGCTTATTGTAATCGACGTCCTCTGGTCGCCGGTACCTCCCTACCTGAGACTTGGCTTGGTCAATCAGGAATGCTTGCATGACTGTGGCAATCTTCTTAACTTCCATTCAAGCTGTATTTACTTCAATTTGTTTGAGGTCTGATGCCCCATGTATTACTGTGAATTCATAGCCAACATCCTCCTCGAAGACATTATCGGGCCTATGCTCACCATTCGCTGCTGCTTTATCTGTCTTCTTCTCTACAAACTCATTAAGATGTCTGCCTTGGTCCAACTCCTCGAGGTGAGACTTTAGGGATTTACAGTGTTTAGTTTTATATCCACCTTCCTTGTGGAATGCGCACCTTAACTCGTTATTCTGCTTGGAATGATCTCATCCCATCTTCCTCTGCCATTTGATAAATGGTTCATCCTTGATCTTTGCAAGAATCTTATATAATGGTTCCTTAATGACTGTGTTTATAGCCTGAAATGCCTTTGAGGCGTCGTTCTTATTTCCATTATTGGAGCAATTCTTTCCCCCGTTCTTATTCCCTTTTTTCTGTGGTTCAGTCTTCTTGATCCCTTTGCTAGCCTTTGAATGACCATTTTCCCCTGCATTAAGATGGGTCACATCCTCTACTTTAGTGTATTTATCAATACGGGCCATCAATTCGTCGATGGTTGTGGCCTCCTTCTTGGTTAAGGACTGGTGCAAGAGGCAGGAGCTAGGCAAGCCTATTTTTAAGGATGTTATAACGACCTGCTCCGAGCAATCCTTGACTTCGTTGAATATTTCCCAGTACCTCTTTGCATACTCTTTGAGGTTCTTATGTGGATTTTTATTCATAGTAAGAAAAGCATCCATCCTCTTCGGATGGGAGCTGCTCGTAATGAAGCGGTATTGAAGAGAGTTGTAAATAGCTCGGCCAAAGATTTGAAACTCCTGATGGATTGGTGAGGTAGCTTCTCGAACCACTTCTGGGCCACATCATGCAAGCTTGAGGGAAAGATTAGGCACATAAGTGCATTGTTGTGACTCCATAGAGTCATTGCTTGCCTGTATTGCCTAAAATGGTCAATGGCATCAATTTTTCCATCGTAAATCTTGAACCTGGGAATCACGAACTTCTTTAGGGCTTCTTCTTTTATCGCCCTTGAAAAAGGGAAATTTATTTGAGTTTTGAAATCTCGTCTTACTAGCTCCCTTATTATTCTAGCACCATGGTGAGTTGGGTGCTGGTCCATTTCTCTCCGAACCAGACTTCGTATATCATCATCCTTTTGATCATAACTCCTGTATCGTCCAACTGGTTGCATGTGTTCATAATGGTTATCACCTGACCTGGGTCTCTCTATTCTTTCTGAGCCACGTCTTGGGCTTCTTCCTCGGTGATGAGATTTGCTCGCCTGAGGGCTAAGAGTCCTGCTGTGGCGTCGCCTTGTATTTCGATGGAGTTCTCTCTCCAGTCTTTCTAGTCGCTTTTTGAGGTGAGCATTCTCGTTCTCCCATTGGCAAGTGGCCTCCTCATGTTCTTAGAGTCTGACCTCATAGGCATCAATTAACATAGATATTTGTGTGGAGCTGGGTGGCCCCTGACTTTCTTCATAGACTTGCCTCTCCTAGAAAACTCTTGGGTTTGAATGGAGCATTTCAGACCTTACCCTTGGGGGGGGGGGGGTCGACTGTTGCTGAATATCTCATGCTTGAGTAACGTTACTGCTGCGATGGGACATCGCTGGTTCTTATTGGTGAAGGTTTTTGCAAGAAAAACAATCATTTCCCACAGACAGCGCCAATTATGGTGACAAAAATCTCAACACAAATAATTTATGAAAGGAAAATAATCACTAGTATGAAAGAAACAACATCAATCACAATCATAATCACACAACACAAGAATATACATGGTTTGGCAAATTGCCTACATCCACGGAGAGGTCTACTGTTCTTATTAAGTAACACTCAAGATAATTTTTCATATGTCCTTTTCCCTAGACCAAGGGTACAATATATATTCAGTTGAAAGAAAGAGAGTATTGGTAACCAACACGTTATCCCAATATCCCCTGAATATCTCATTCGAGATTTTAGGGATGTACTTGGCCATATCTTTTTATTCTAACCGCCATCTAGAACTCATAATTTGGGTCGGGCACCTTTTACGCTCATTTGGGCCTAGCCGGCTACTCTTATGGGCCTACTTGATGAAAAGGTACCCACAGAGCCTACTTGATGTAAAGGTACCCACAGAACCCTTTAAACTACAAATAATACAATGATTCCTAATTATAGGGATCGATATCAAAGGATGCAATGCAGAACGTAATGAGCTCAAATACAAATCCTAATGACACTAGAACCGTGCTCTAAAACCAACAGTAATAACTCCCATTTTCTCACGTAAAGGTTGGCCATACACGATATGCTAATGATGCGGATTATCAGTAATTTATACGATCCATAGCACAAAGAATTCTAAAAAAGTTTTATTCTTTACCAAAATTAACAATTAATAAAAGAAAATATGAACAAAAGTGATTTAATAAATGAATACAAAACTAAATCATCATACAATTCCCACGAAGTAAAGATAAGTAAAAAATGATATAAATAAACTCTTGGGATTATGCCCATACAAATCTCGATATTAAATAAAATGACCAAATGAATAATTACAACCTATACTAGAATCAATAGAACCGAATCTGCTACGTCTAAATGCAACTGCATACCTGATCCATTGTTCGTCCTATTAAAGAGAAAACATGGGGATGAAATCTATAATTTTGGTTCAGAGCCTTAAAGTTTATAAGGATTCTTCGCTAATAAATATGAAATATCTAACTAACTCAGACTTCATGTCGCTCCATCAACACTCACACGTATTGAGTATCTCCCTTCTCATCTAGAAGTAATACAACTCATATCCTTAAACAAATACTAATTATAAACTCCATTGTTTAATCTAACATGTAACGATAAAGCTATCTAGCTATGCATCACCTAAAGTTGAGTATTTCACCTAACATCTCAGTGCCCGGATTAACTTCATAATGCTTCCCACTACGTTCCATATAAATTCAGTGCATATTTTAAGGTCATATAATATTCCTTAACCTTAGTCTATCTCGTCACACGATTTGATTTTAATTCAAACTAATTATTGTCTACACCATTAGACTATAAGTTTCATTCTCTGTAATTACCGTCTACATTCTTAGACAGTCCAATTATTATTCTCATTAATAATTGTCTATTGGATTAGACCATTGAAACTTATTTATGTTACTAATTACCCACATCGATAATTTAATCTGACTTTGTTATCATTAAGTATTGTCTACATATATAGACTATGGGAACAGATTCTCATACAAGGCACATCATAATGTGTATATAGACAAATACATATGTATGTATATATATGTACGACATAAAAAGACATCTATCTTCGACGTCCAGTTCGTGCTCTATCGGTAATACTAGGAAGAGTCCCTCATCCCAAAACGGATAATAACAAAACACAAGCAAGTGGAGCGGTACCTACGCAGTACACCAGTTCACGGCCCATACCCAGCGGTGACAAAGGATACCAACATCTACACCTACATCTCGTAAGTGGCGCTGCCACGTAGTACCAAAAATATTACCTAATACTACGCCTAGCCCACTTATGCCGATGTGTGCCATGATCCCGAGCGACGTACCCAATCGATAGGACGGTCCACGAACGCAGGTATGTCCTTACAAAATAATATAATATATAATTTCATCCAATATGTTCAAGCAATTACTCTATAACTAATTTTTCCCAAGGAATCTTCATCCATTTAAATATAGCCTTCTTGTCTTGACGATAACATTCTATTCAGTTATTACATAACCTATATTAAGTCCCTATCCTACGAGAACTCCCCAGTTAAATATTAAGTCCCATATAATGTCTCATAAACTCACTTATCCATTTACTTGATTAGTTATTTAACTGTATATATGTGTGTAACTATCACATACTACTTCTTTCAATTTAAGTATTACTTCCCATATTTTGTTCTCCTAGATACAAGCTTATATGTTCATATATAAGGATTCAACTAAAGAGAATAAGGGTTATATGTGCATATATAAGAAATCCACTGTTAGTTTCACCCTAATTACTATCACATCCGATACTAACAATTTAGACTTAGCCCACTAGTCTTAGGATACATTTCTACTTAGTATTATTATATGGTAATAATTTCAGGGAGATAGCCATTAATTATATTATCAGGCATTTGACTTATCTCTAATAAGTATTTCTTTTATTTAAACATTCCTCGTCTTAATCATAATATTATCATTGTATCTTTTAGGGTCTTGTCATTTATGTGCCCCTATCAAATGTTCTTAATCATTTAGATACATCCCTGTCCCCAATACATTAATTTGATATAGCTTTATTAGAGAATCCTATGTAAAATGTATTATTCATATAGTTAAGTTATACTTTAAGTCATCGCGCATGCATCACCATATCACGAACCATCTTAGTTTAACTGCGTATATAAGTTCATAATGGTATTCCAAGTATATTTTAATAACCATTGCCCCAAACTTGGATTAATGACCAAATCCTAAACCATGAACAAAAATCTAATTAAAATTTTGAATATGTCCAAGACGAATTGGTTCACCCCTAGAATTCGCCTTGGAGGTCGAATCGATTCAGATCTGGGCAACAACCCAAATCTACTACGAAATTTTATACGAGATTTTTATAACTAAAACTACTTTCATCAAATATCATTATAATGATTTATCAACCTAAAACGTGGCATGTATATAGTTTCTAAAACATCATAGGGTCATTCTAAACATGATTAAACGTCTAATTCATTCCTAGATTATCATCAAATCCCCAAGATCTTTTAAGAAACCTATGAACATGAAAATTCTATATTTCATCATAGGGTTATACAATATCTTTTCATATCCAATTTAAACAACATAAATACAAATCTAATATAAGGGATTACGGATCTAAGCATGGATCATATGATTTTCATTAATTTCTACACTAATAATAGGATCTCTAGATATGGCGCCTTAGAACATGATTGAATATTATTCTAAACATATATTCAACATTAATAAAAGAATATAACATTTTGAATAAGAATGGCAGGATAATCCTTGCCTGACAATAGTATGGGAGTTTCTCTTTTCTTCCACCTTGGGTGGTTCCTCCTCTTTCCTAAGATATGTAGTCTCCAAAAGTGTATGGGGAGGATATGGGGTGGTTATGAAATCCTAACGCTGATTTTATTCCTTTAAATAGGATTTTAATTTAACCTAAATTCAGAGGTCTCTATAGAACAGACTCTCAAGGCCCCTAAATATAGCTCGGGACAGGCAGAAAAGTTATGATAATGCCGACAAGGAACACATAGAGCTCGAGGTTGGTGACCGGGTATTGGTACGGGTGTCTCCTATGAAGGTGGTTAAGAGGTTTGGTAAGAAGGGGAAGCTAGCACAGAGATATATGGGACCATTTTTTATCATTAAGAGGGTAGGAATAGTGGCATTTTGGCTGGGACTATCGGAGCACCTACTGTAGATCCATGATACGTTCCATAATTCATCATTGAAGAAATACCGGAGGAGTGAGAAGAACTATTGGCATGTTCCATTGGAGGAGATCAACTTGCATCTAGATCTATAGATCGGTGGCGATACTTGATCATAGTGAGCTTAAGCAGCGGTCTAAGGTAGTACCCTTTGTTAGAATTTAGTGGCGGCACCGTAATGTGAAAGAATCGACGTGGGAGTAGGTGGTTGACATGTGTGAGTGGTAACCAGAGTTATTCACTGCAGGTACGTCTCAATTTTGAGGGCGAAATTCCTTTGTAAGGTGGAAAGTATGTAACACTTCATATTTCAAAGTAATTAAAATTTAATCAATTCGATTAATCTTAAATTGAGCGCATGACGTAATTTGATGGAATTAAGTACTATGAGTTGACTAAAACATTAATCGGAGAGAGACTAATTAATGTTTATTAAATATAACTACTAAGTGAATATTAAATAATTATTCTTACGTCATAGCGAGTGACACTGACGTGATAGAGTTATATCTTAACCGAGTGTCGTGTGTAGATTATATGAGGTTAAGATAGGAAATTATTTTAGAGTAACTTAGATGGTGATTTTGAGGTCACGATTGATTCCGAAAGGGTCAAAATAGTTGAAATAGTGTACTGGGGGTAGTATTTGGGTCCCAGGGAGGGCGTTCCGATCATTCAGCAGTTTGTGGTAGAGAGAACTCCGAAAATTCAAGGATTATATCAGTCGATGAGAGTGTGGGGTTAGGGTTACATCAATATTGAGAGGGAGGAGACGATAAGAGAGGAAGAAAAGAGAGTTCTTGGAAGTGAAACACCTTTTCTCTCCACCACTTTGTCAAAAATTGTGATCAAAAGGAAAGGAAGGCATCCTCAACACATTCAAAATGAAATCAGACCTACTACCAATAAGGCAAGTGTTTATCTTTCATGTTTTTAATTAGTTATAATACCCATGTAGCGTAGGGTGTTCAATTTGATGATATTTAATGATATTCTTAGGATTTAATGAATAAAACTCATTATTTAGAATGGGATTGAATGTAGAATGAATCCACATATGTAGAGGACACGAAATCAGAATATATGTGATAATTATTACAGGAGAAATCTGGGTAAAGATTTATTATAAATGAAGAACACATAAACTGGGATTTTTTTAGAAAGATGGGTTTTAATCCATTATTGGGTAGATTTAGTATGGATTTAATGTGTTATTCACGGTAGAAATTATTTATATACCCTTATTTGACGTCGGGTTAAAACACGTTGGAGTTTAGGTGTGATATATGAGAGTTATGATGAGTAAAAATGGTAAAAAATGTAACAGCATGTTGAAGAAGATGACTTGTAGCATTTAGAATCGATTCGGCTCAAGGAATGAATCGATTCGGTAGGCGAATCAATTGGGCCTCTTCACCAAATCGATTTGGCTGTCCAGATTTGCCCCATTTCTTTTGTTTATGTCATGAATTTGCGAATAATGAGCCAAGAGACTTTTGAATTACTTTTAAACTATAGTTAGGGATATAGTTAATTCCAGTCGACTCATGGTAGAGATTGGGCTTATCCAAAATGGGAGAATTAAGGTTTGTATCCGTAGTACATAAAAAGAAATTTAAGGAAGTTAGGGAATCGAAACGGGTTATGGGGAGCGTGAGTAAACCCAAGTTAAAAATCAGTAGGTTATAGAGATATTAACTAGTGATAAATATTAAGGGCTAACTCGGACCCTTCGTGTAGCGAGTAATACTCGGGAATATATTGAAAGATATTATAATGAGTTCGTTGAGTATGCAAGAGAAATATACTACGTACGGTTTGTGTGTGTATACCTACGGAATACACACACACACACACACACACACACACACACACACATATTATTTGGGTGAATACATATTGTTATGATTTGATTATGCGTGTGAACATACCTACGCTGCCTTCTATTATGGGAGGTTTCGTACAGAGGGCAATCCCACCTTGACAATTCTAGTGACATCTGGATGTGTTCCCTATAACACAGAACTTAGGGAGTCTCATTATGTGTTGTGTATTAGTGGGACTGGCAGGTCATTTAGTTACATTAGGTATGTGCATTGCCCAAAGGCTTAGAACTATGTTCGCCTCCATTATGTGTTGTTCATTTTGGGTTCGAGGAGACCTTCTTAACTGATAGCCCTTGGTTTGCTACGAGAGGTACATATACTTGATAACAAAGTATGCCAGCATTCACGAGGGGACATTCCGGGGATGCTATAGTTGTATATATTATATGTGTGATAAGTATATATACAAGTGTGATTTACCAACTTGTGTGTGATATTAGGACAAATAAATTGTGCATATCGAAAAGTAAAATAAGTGGAGAAACTTAAATAAATAACTCAATAATAAAATGCGGGTAATATATTATTGATATTGGGTAGCATGTCGTATGTGTAATACGAGGGAGCTAGACTTATTGGGCTTATTTAGATTCATTATCTAGTTGGGTTGGGTAGCATAGCTAGGTAGGGCGCGTTAGGCGTGCACATTAGTTGAGAGGTGAGTAACTCAAGGGAGTGTACGTTGAACTCACATGTGTATCTAATAACTGATTTAAACTATGATTTAAATACTTTCCAAATATTTTCAAACTGTTTTTCTTGGGCCCCGACCCGTGATAAAACCCTTTTCAAAGCCTTTTAGGTGTCTAACCACAAGAACGCCCAACTTGATGATTCTTTCCAAGGATGCATATCAGCAGCACATGTGTAGGCTTGCAGGAATTTCTTTAGACGTTCAATTTATTCATTCCTAGTTAGGGGTTTCATTTTAGCATTTCATTTGGGCGTGTTGCCTCGTCAGATTATTTAGTTCTTCAGTTTTTTTATATGGCTTTATTCAGATTCAGTTTTATTCACTTCAGTTTGTAGTTGGATTATTTTTTTTAGGAATCGTTGGTTTATTCGGTCTTATTTGATTATATATCTGTCATGTGATTGTTTAGACTATTTTTGTGTGGATGGTTTGGTTCATTTATTTTCGTTCTGCATGTTGTTAAATAAATGAAAGATAAAATTTGGCACCAGCTATCACCGACCCACGACCCTCCTTGGGGCTTTAGAAGAGATAATGGCTCAGATGTTTCAATAAGCCTTGAAAGATGGTGCCCTTGGGTGGTTCCTGTCCCACGAGGAATCTAGAATCCTTAGTTTGGAGGAAGTAGCCAGGGAATCCATGTTATAATACAAATATAATGAAGAACTGGAAGTTTTATGCAGAGACATAGAGCTACTCAAAATCCTGGAGTGTCCGTCAGTATTTTTATTGAAAGGTGGAGAGAAAAGGCTGCCACTATGAACAACATACCATCAGAAGAAAAGCAAGTGAGTATATGGAAGAAAAACTTCCTGAACCATATCCGAGCATTGATGGGAGGATAAAACTACCCACACTTCAGAGTCCTTGGGGAGGCTGGTGTGGAGATTGAATAAGGGGCTACTAATCACAAAGTGGAATCTGAACCAAAAAGGCTGATTGAGCAATTTATGTTGCGAAAGTATGAAAAATCAACTAATACCTCAATCTCGACAATCAATAACATATCATAACCGGCCACTACCTGGGCACCTGAAAAGTGTCCTAACTCTACCAGAAAAGAATATACTGAACTTCATGCTCCCTGTCAAATGTGTACCAGGCCTTGCTTGCTCGAAACCTCATCAAGCCATTAGAACCCTGAACATTGTGAAATCCCCTTCCCAAGAACATCAAACATCACGCTCACTGTGATTTTCACCAGATCGTAGGACACACCACTACTATGTGTTTCCACCCAAAAATATGATCCAAGGTCTCATATACAGGGGCATCATCGCTACCCCAGCTAATCCTAAACCCAACAACACGCAAAACCCTCTCCCAGCACATGGAACCAGAGTGAATGCCATCTTCCTAAAAGGAAACCTAAAATTTGACCCCTCTACCCAAATCATGCTTGTCAGAACACCTAACATACTTAAAATATCACCCAAACCCCTCAAAGTTTTTAGATCCTTTCTCCTACATCCTATGAGCTTCACTGATCAAGCTTTATCACTGCTCATCCGAGCCTATATTGTTGTTCGTACCCAGTCAGAGGGGGCTGACATGGAATTACCCCAAGTTCTGGACCAATTCTGGAGGTTTGGGCTAAAATTTCCCATAGAGATGACTATTTACTATGAAAGGTTAAGTGACTTGTTTATGGAAGCTCGAGAGTGGACCCGAGAATCAAATGAATAGGTTGTTCCCATAGAAGAGTTCAGCTTGGACGACGTCGTACAAACCATGTCAGATGTGCTCCACCAGAAAGGGGAGATATATAGCATCCCCAAGTTGCTCACAGTCTTGAAGCTTCAAGGGAGTCTGGTCCCTTCACTCCTTTACTTCCCCTATTAGTGGGAAGACTTGTATGATAAAGTTGCGAAAGTTGTTGAATGAATTGACTACTCTTAGTAGGATGATATTGTCCCCACGACTGGGGTGGTGATTTTCAGAGCTCAAATGAAGAGTTAAAGGGCGAGGATTTCCCCTTTTGTGGGTTCCCTGAACCATGGCATGACTCGACAAGAAGATGACACTGAGGATGGAAATCTTCTTCAAAGATGGAAACACCTGGGATGAGGAGCAGAGACATGAGGTGTAACCTATGACTGATAAAGTTGTAGAAGGCATTGAAAATGTTAGGGAAAATTCATCGAGGAGTTATTCAACATGCACACACTGGGGATGGATCTCTTCATGATTCCCCATGAGGTCGCGCTATCTGACTCATTTGCAAAGATCACCACTGCTAAAACACCTCTCCTTAACTACAATGCTGTTCCAGTTCATCCTTCTCAACCCAATTTAAATCTTTCTATCCACTCTCTCTAAGAGAACCTTGAGCCTGGTACTGTTTTTGCTATTTCTAATATCATTGTAAATGAGGCCTCCTTGATGAGGTCCTCAATGTTTTATTTCTAAAAAATCCTTTAATAAAATAAACGAGGATTTTGATTATCTTGTTGTTCTTTACATTAATTACCTTAATTGTAATCAAACTTTTGAAGATGATGATCTAATAAATTATGATATTTTTGCTATTAATCTCGATTTTAGTAGGTTTCAGCGTAAGATTAGGATAGGGTCCACCCTTGATGAGCATGAACTGGTGAAATTTGAAGAGCTTCTAAAAGAGTACGTGGACATCTTTTCATGGTCCTATAACGACATGTCCGGTATTGATCCAGAGATACCTGAACACGAGATCCCCACATTCCCAAAGAGAAAGACCATCAAGTAAAAATTGAGGAATCTTTGAATATAATAGCCCCTTAAGGTTAAAGAATAAGTGGTAAAACAATTGAACGTAGGCTTCACTCATGTGGTCGAATACCCTACATGGCTTGCAAACATCATCCATGTGCCAAAGTCAGGAGAGAAAGTTCGCATGTGTGATAACTATTAAGATCTGAACAAATCATAATCGAAGGATGATTATCCCCTTCCTAATATCAACAAGATCAAATACAACAAAACCATTGATGCTCTTAAGTCATTTGTCGATGGTTTTGTCGGTTACAATCAGATTAAAATACACCCTGACCACTAGGAGAAGACCACCTTCATCACCCCATAAGGAACCTTTTACTATAAAGTCATGCCATTCGAGCTCAAGAATGTCGAGGCTACCTACTAAAGGGCCACCACAACAATCCTGCATGACTTCACCCATAAAGAAGTCTACGTCTATATCGATGATATGATCATCAAGTCCAAGACCCGAGAAGGTCATATTACTTCCTTGAGGAAGTTCTTTGAGAGATAGCGATAGTATTAGATGCCACTCAACCCACACAAAAAGCGTCTTTGGCATCACTAAAGGGAAGCTCCTTGGGTTTATGGCGAATGAGAAAGGGATTTATGTAGACCCTGCCAAACCAAAAGCCATACTCGAGATGCCACCACCTCAGATGAAGAACGAAGTGTGAGGATTCCTTGGTAAGCTAAAATACATTAGTCGGTTCATCAGCCAACTGACCACTATCTGCAAACCCATTTTTAAACTTCTTTAGATGGACTCAACTAAAGTTTGAAACGAGATATGCCAAGAAGCATTTTATCAGGTCAAATGATACCTCACCCGACCTCCGGTGCTCATGCCTACACAACCAGGTCTCCCCTCCTCTTGTACTTGATTGTTATTGATATGGCAGTATAGTCTTTAGTGGCCCAACACATTAAGGAATCTCAAAAGAATAGGGAAATCTACTACTCTATTCGAAAGCTGGATGGGTACGAAGTCAAATACACTACCTTAGAGAAGGCATGTGTTGCCCTGATCTGGGTCACGTAGAAATTACAACACTATATGCTTGCATTACCTATCATACTAGTATACCGAATAGATTCCATAAAATACCTTCTAGGGAAACTCACTCTGTCCAATCATATGGCCCACTAGTTAATGTTACTAGCCAAGTTAGACATTGTGTACATCACGTAGAGAGATATGAATGGGACGGACATATCCGATTATCTTGCCGACCATCCCATGGAAGGAACTGAAGTTTGGGTCTCTGAATTTCCAAGAGAAGACATCCTCTGAACCTCTCAGGAGGACCTTAGGTGGACTTCTTCGACAGAGCCTCTAATAAGAAAGGATATGATATTGGGATAATTCTAATCACTCCCAATGACTCTCAACCCCCATTTAAACTAAAAAAGACTTCTCTTGCACTAATAATATGATAGAATATAAAGCATGCACTGTAAGGCTCAGGATCGCCAACGAGAAAGGAATCAAGCACATGGACGTCTATGGAGACTCCGCCCTCATTGTCGGGCAAATTCTCAGGAAATGGAAAGTCATAAATGAGAAGATCGTACCCTTTCACGTGCATCTAAAAGATCTTGCCTACCAATTAAAAGACATCACCTTCCATTACCTTCCTCGCTCGAAGAATAGCCTAGCCGACACACTAACAACCTTGGCTCCATGGTCGGCATGCCTGATGGAATAATAATGTCCCCCTTTTTGGTACAAAAATGAGCTACGCCCACCCACTACTACCACATTTAGATCATTATAGAGGAAGATGCATACATGGTAGGGATATGGTACTACGATATTTGTCCCCTTCTCAAACATTATAGGTATCCCCGGGACACAAATAATAAATACTCTACACCCCTTCCCAAACTGGCTACCCAGTACATCATATGTGATAAATATTTTCAAGATAAACTTCAATGGAACCCATTTGTATTCCTAGCAGGGGATGGAATTGAAGAAATGATGCAGAAAATCTATAGTGGGGAATGAGGGCCCCACATGAACGGTCTCATGCTTACTAAGAAAATCATCCATCAAGGGTACTACTGGACCACCATGGTCTAAGATTGTACTACTTATTTTTTAAGACGCCTTAAATGCCAACAGTTAGCCAACCTTCAGCGCTTGCCACCCCGAGAGTTGTATAATATGATCTTTCCCTGGCCCTTCTCTATCGAAGGCATAAATATCATAGGGAAGGTCATTCCTAAAGCTTCAAACATGCACGAATTCATCTTGGTCTCCATTGATTAATTCATAAAATGGGTCGAAGTTGAGTCTTATGCAGTACTGAATGTGAAGAATATGTCCAAGTTTATCAGAAGGAATATCATTTTCCGCTATGGAGTTCCTCATGAGTTGGTATCAGACAATGGACTCCATTTCGAGGCTGAGGTTACAGAATTAGTCGACGAGTATAAAATTCAAAGACACGTGTCTTCTCCCTACTGACCGCAAAATAACGGCTCTGTTGAATCCTCCAACAAGAGCCTCAAGACCATCATCAGTAAGATGACCAGAACCTATAAAGATTGAGCCGACCGAATCCCATATGCCCTTTGGGACTACTATACCTCTATCAGAATACCCAGTGGGGCTACTCCTATTCTTCGGTCTATGATATGGAGACAGTTCTCCTCGTCAATTGAGAAGTTCCTTCACTACATGTTATGCTCGAAAGAAAAGTTAGCAAGTAAGACTAGCATCGGCCGCTATGATGAACTCTCGCTCCTATATGAAAAGAGATTAAAAGTTGTGTACCATATACAAGGGTACCATCTCCAGATTGTGTAATCATTCAATAGGAAGGTCAAGGACCGAAGTGTCCAAGAATGAGATCTAGACCTCAAAGAAATTGTAGAACCTATTTAAGATCCGAGAGGAAAGTTCAAACCTAGTTAACAGTGAAAAAAATCTTGTCAGGTGGTGTCGTTATGTTCACCAATCTTGACAGAGAAGAAATGGCACGCCTAGTCAATTTGGATTGTCTCAAGAAGTTTTACCCTTAATACAAACTCTTATCGTGCCACGACTCTTCTAATCCCCCTTCTATTCTAAAAAAAATTCTTCGTTTCCCCTATTCAGAACTACATGGGACCCGATCTTCTCAATTCACCCCATTTAAAGAAGCTCATAAATTTTCAAAACCCACAGATGTACGTAGGCAGCCCAATAAAACACATTTGAGCGTTGTGGCCATCTCCGATCCTCACGGCGGGAGAGACATAGGAGGGTGTGTCGTCTCTATTGTGAGAGGATCTCGGTCCCGTGCATCCCTCTCAGGAGATCTTTGGTCGGTGTCGACGATGTGTGAGGTGAAAAATGTAGAGAGATGGAGTCGCCAGTCTATTTTACTGAAAACATACAAAATAAGGGGGAGCCATCCCGAAGGACACCATCCAAAGACATACGGAACCAAAATGATCTATAAAGGGTTTGGAGGCTAAGGTACGAAATGAGAAGGTGTTAGGCACCCATTCCGCCCTTGTGGTCTCTCATGGATTGTTACTATTTTCCTTTATTTCCCCATGATATGTGTGTATGTGTATATGTAGTGGATATAGGAATCATCGACTTGTATCATGGAAGAGATAAAGCGAGTCATCCATAAGAATGTTCCTAAAAGTAATATTATAAAATAGTATTTATGTGATTATCCTTGCATTGATCATTATAATGAAACGATAACGCATATGGAATAATACGCCACTAAGAACAAACATATGTATGTGTAAATATGTAGAATCTAAGATAATTAAGTTAAAGAATATAGAAAATGGAAAATGGGTGAAAAGTAGGACTCGAGTCTCGAGTTTTACTCGAAAATGCCTACGTAGCCTATGGAGGCATCAAAGTCCACGTAGTTTGTACGCAAAACGAGCGGTGGGATTTATCCCATAAATCCAACCAGGGACTTTTCTGATGTGTGTGTTGTGAGTGTGTAAAAAGATATTTCAGTTGTGAGAAAAGTGCGAGAATTCCCGTTTGGAATTTATGAGCAAACCCTATTTTTCTTGTTTGTTTTGGGTTTTATTTGTATGAAAATAAGATATGTGCAATAATACTAAATAAAAAGTATATTAGGATATGTGAGATGAGAGAATAAAAGTGCTAAGTAATAAAATAAGTTAATACGAATTTAGGAGAATTTAAAGAGAGAGTTGAGAAAGTTGGACCTTATTAAAGATCTTAAGCTTGATCTTGAATGTTGAAGAGCAACCCTTGAAATTGGATGATGATGAAGAGTAGTTAATTCACCAAGTTTGATGAAAAGTGAAGGTTAGAAAAGGATTTAGATGTGGAAATCACACTGATTTCGAGAGAGGTTTTCTGAGTTCGCTCAGAGTGATGGATTTCAGATCTTGTGTTCCTTTGCAATGAGGTCAGGCCCTCCTTTTTATAGGCCCAGGACATTGCCGATCGACATAGGTCTGTTCCTTCCAATCGACAGGTGCCTTTAGGCACAATGCCGATAGGCAGGGTTTGGAACCTGTCATTTGGCAGTCTCTTTCAGGTTCCTTCGGAAAAACGGCCGTAAAACGAAAATCGTTGATCCAAATTGCGCACGGAGTGAACCATTGGAAAGTTATTTCAGAGACCTTCAAAAATACTTGGACTACTCCTGGGTCCGAGAGTTGACTTTTCATCAAATGTGCCTTGGAAGCGCTCGTCAGTAGGGGGATTATCGGATGCAAATGGATCATTCGTCCGCACGATAAGTCAGAATCACGAACGGGGAGGACCTTTGGAAAGGTTAGGAGATGTACTTAGACATTCCAAAGATTTTGAATAGGTTTGGGGAGTTGACATTGGTCTATTGGGGCCTGGAAGCATTCGATGACCTTTCGAAGTAAAACGAATCGTTCGTCCACACCATAAGTCAGAATTACGCACGGGGCGGACCGTTTGAAAGGGGAGTCAGTCCCCTTAGAAGATGCATTCAGTCTCGGTCGAGATGAAATTTGACTTTGGTTAAACAAAGCCTAGGAGTGTCCGGTGGCCTCTAGGTCAGGTCTTGGGGGAAAACGAGTCATTCGTCGGCATCATAAGTCAGAATCGCGCATGGGGAAGACCGTTGGAAAGGGGTTTCAGTGCCCTTTGAAGATTCATTTAGTCTCAATCGAGCTAAAAATTTTGACTTTTGGTTAAATGAAGCCTGTGAGTGCCCGATGGCCTCTGGGTCAGTACCCGGAGTATGACTTAGTTTTGTAGTGATAAAGGGAGGTGCAAAGGACCAGAGGAGAGGTTAGGGGTGCTATAATGGGGTGTCTACAAAGCCCCTCGACAAGTGAGTTTAGAACAAACGATAGCCGTCGAATAGACACCGCATAATGACTTTGAGAGAGGATTACCAATTCAAGCGACCGAGGTCGATTCTAAGGACCTTGAGGATGAGGATGACCAGTTCAGAGGGTCGAGATTGATTCTGAGGACCTAAGGATGAGGATGACCGATTCTGTGGGTCGAGGTCGATTCTGAGGACATAGGGGGAATACTGGGGATGATCTAAAGGAAGTGATGATCAAATATTTAGGTCAATTCTGAGGACCTAAAGTCATGCCGAGGGCGACTGATTATGCGGGTCGAAGCCAATTCTGAGGGATTAAGTTCTGATGACCAATTCTGCGAGTCGAAGGTGATTCTGAGGGCTTAAGTTGAAATGGCCAATTCTGCAGGTCGAAGCCAATTCTGAATGCTTAGGTGTGATGACCAAATCGGTGAATCGAAGCCAATTCTGAGGGCTTAAGTTGAAATGACCAATTCTACGGGTCGAAGCCAATTCTGAGTGCTTAAGCTGAAATGACAAATTATTCGGGTCGAAGCCAATTTTGAGGGATTAAGTGTGATGACCAATTTAGAGGGTCGAAGCCAATTATGAGGCTTAGGTTGAGATGACCAGTTTTGCAGGTCGAAGCCAATTATGAGGGCTTGGGTGTGATGACCAATTCAGCGAGTCAAAGCCAATTCTGGGGGCTTAAGTTGAGTTGTTCTCGGGGAACTCTACCGGGGAAATTACCTCATGATTTTGATGTGAGCTGGGGGGGATAATTGCTGGGGAAATCCTCGTATCTTTTGGAGACTTTGTGGAGCAATAGACCATTTGATGTTGTAGATTCCACTGGGGAAGTTATTAGGTGGTCCAGGGATTGGACATTTTGCTCGCGGAAACTTGAGACCTTTGGGGAATATGAGATAACCTAATGTTTGTGATGCTTTAGGGGGTCCTCCGGGGACATTGTCGGGAGGAGATTCACTTGTCTTTTGAGAGTTCCACTGAGGAAATACGGGTTTAGCTTAAGGGAGTGTGAAATTTTCTTGGTAAAAATGTTCATAACCCTCCCTGGGATTTTAAAGAATTTTCTGAGGATTTTTCAAGGTTTTCTGGTATTTTTTGGGAGTTTTTTGTACAAAAATTGAAGGGGGGTGAGAAGAGTGCGCTTATGTTCAAATAATGAAGTTATTTAATTAAACTCAGTTTTTAATTAATCAATTCCTAAACATGCATCTAGGTGTGATTGATGATGATAAAATCAAGCAAGAACATTCAAACACACACAAATGAGGAAAAATCCCCCAAAGGGGCAAAACCTTTTATTTTCACTATAATTTTGTAAGAAAACGGCTTACACGGATTACAATGAAAATATGTGACACAGAAATACTCTCGGGTGTCGGTTCTGATGTCGTCGACTGGAACTATGCCTTTCCAGTAGGGTAGCAATGAAGAAGAGAACGGATTCCTCACAAATTAATCCAGATGAGTAAATGATCCTCTTGAAGGTTTAAAGATTCACACACATATATGGGAATGGTTTTGTGAATCAAAAAGGTTTAGAAAACCTTAAAAAGATGATGTCTTATTCTGGAATGTTTTCACAAAATTTTGAGATTGCAGAAAGACTTAAAAATCATGTAGAAGGTGAACAGGTAATTATACGAAAATCGAGGCGGTGGATCGTTCGAACGAGATAGCCATGTCCCTCGAACGAAGGACAAATTTCATTCGAACGAGATTTCTCGACATGCCTATCTCATGCGAACGACAGTCAAAGTCGTTTGAGCGAGCTCGTCGTTCAAGGCACTTCGCTTCTACACTTAGAAAAAATTCTGCTTTTGATAAAAATTAATCCAGACTTCAAAAAAAAATTTCTAAAAAATTTCTCAAATATTAAAGCTCCAATAAACCATTTTATCGATAATGCATAGTGGAGTAGTGGGAATGAGCTAAGCAGCATGTCGCATGTAGCATGATGCACGTGAATATAATGGATGCATTGAATTCGGATAAAGGCCGTCGCGGATGATCGTGTTGACGTGCCGAATGTAGCGGTACTAGACATACAAACTGTGATCTGGGAGAAAACAAAAAAATTCCTAGATTCTACGTCGGACATTTATAAAATTATGTCCTTACAAATCTCGCCTTATGTCTATGCCGGTACATGCATAAAAAATCCGAATTATGCAATCAACTGACATACAAGATAATATCCCCATTAAACCCTCCAACTGAGAATACTAAATGACATGTCTTCCAAAGCTTCAGCTCTTCAGAAACTTCCAAAGCTTTTCTCATCAGGGTGTGAAATCAAATAATGAGCAATGTTGTACCTACACACATGAGATAAAGCATATACCCGTGACAAGCAACAGTTTGAAATATAATGATCTGCAAAAATTGATGATCAATTAAGCTTAAGAAAATCATTTATAAATCAACCAAACATCAAAACAATTCTCCCCCATAATTCTTCTCCCCCTTTTTATGATGTCCCCAAATAGACAGATATGAGAAGCATAAATGAATGCACATGGAGAATGACACACGGGAATAAACTGCTATTTTAGTTTTTTTTTAAATTTTTTTTTACACATAATATACAACAAACAATCACACCATGAAAGGACATAAAAACAACCAAGTCGATGATAGCGTAGATGTAGGGGTGTGATAAAATTCGATAGGAAAATCAACGGATACAAACATGACATATGTGCACGATGAATATCGAATACTCCTAACGAATGAACTCAAAATCTTCCTTTGGTGTAAAAAGGTGGTAATATGAGACATTGACTAAATCAAATCAACAAGATAAAGCTTAAAGTGATTTCCACACCAATAACGTCTCATGCTTTTTTAGGACTTTCAAGGATGTGCAAACCCGTTTATATTCACCATCCAAACTCCCTCAGATATATATTTTGTATAGAGGCGATCTAAATTCTCAAACTTTGGTGAATTGATGGTGAAACCTAATGTCCCATAGATGGCATATATGGCTTTTTATTGCCTTTAATTTTTTTTTAGCTCTTTTAACCTCTTTGGACCCCGGATAATAAAATTCCTCAATTTTTTAGGTCCTTTTAACGGTGGCTTAGAATCGCAAAGGCTAAATGAACCTTTCTCAGCCCTTCCCCGTTTTCAAATAGACACACAGTCTCACCAAAATGATATTTTTTACATGCATTCCAATCTTGTCAAGTTTTATCGCATATTGTTAGTTGTATAGACATAATTGAGATGGAAACACTCAATCCAATATGTTATAGACAAGTAAAATAATCCAATAAAGCCATGCATGTGTGCAATAAAGGAGATAGGAGTTAGACATATAGAAAGATATCACTAATCACATATCAAAGACTCCAAACAATGTAAAGCACATGGATGAAATGATGTAGCGTCTCAAATCTCTATCAAACAGTCACATGGATAAATGGAATGAAATTGTGACTCGGCTATCTTAAATGCTCATCCATAAAAGGTGCAAATAAAATACAAAAATCTTTTTGTGCTTTTCTAAAATTTTATAAAGCGAAAATCTTTCAGGATTTTTCAAAAATAGAAAATAATACAAATTAATGATACATATAAAACAAACTAGCAATCGGAAGCATATGATATGAACATAAAAAAGCATCCTATCCTAGACATGGACTAACCCCTCACTCAACTGTGCAAATACCTAAAGACTTCCTAAGACTCTCAAATCTAAGGGAATCTATAGGTTTGGTGAAGATATCGGCTAACTGATGGTCAGTGGGTCCGAAACTCAAGGATACGACTTTCTCCTTAACTAACTTACGTATAAAGTGCTCGCGTATCCTGATGTGCTTTGTGCGTGAATGTTGGATTGGATTGCGGGATATGTGTATCGCACTCGTGTTATCACAGGAAATAGTCATGGTGTCCCGTGAAATCCCATAATCCTCCAACATTTGCTTCATCCACAAGAGTTGCATGCAACAACTCCCGACAAAGATGTACTCAGCCTCCGCGGTGGACAAAGAGATGGAATTTTGCTTCTTTCTCAACTAGGAGAGAAGAGCACAACCAAAATATAAACACCCACCAAAAGTGCTCCTACAACCATCTACATCCCCGGACCAATCGACATCCGAATAGGAAGACAAACGATCATCGGTATCGAAGGAATACCAAATACCGTATGAGAGAGTCCCACTCACGTATTTGATATTACTTTTTAGGGCAAGTAAGTGTGACTCTTTCGGGGATGCCTGATATCGCGCACAAACTCCAACACTAAAGGCTATGTCGGGACGACTGGAAGTAAAGTAGAGAAGACTACCTATCATACTCCGATACAAGGTTTGCTCTACGTCTTTGCATGAAGTGTCCTTACTGAGCTTGGTAGTGGTACTCATAGGTGTACGTGCATTCTTAGCGGAGTCAAACCAAAATTTCTTCACTAGGTCTCTAGCATACTTAGATTGGGAGATGAACATCCCATCCTCTAGCTGACGAACCTGGAGACTAAGGAAGAAAGTAAGCTAACCAACCATGCTCATCTCAAACTCACTTTTCATCTCCTCCTCAAAGTGATGAGCATGTTGGGAGCACGTGGATCCAAAGACTATATCGTCCACATAGACCTGGGCAACCAAAATAGCACTGTCATATCTCCTGACGAACAATGTCATATCAAATCCCCCTCTCTTGAAGCCATGGGCTAAGAGATAGGAAGTAAGCCTCTCGTACCAAGCACGGGGTGCTTGATTCAAACCAGGCAAGGCTTTCCTCATATAATAGACGTGATTCGAGTGCTTAGGGTCTTCAAAACCTTTCGGTTGTTCCACGTAAACCTCCTCCTGTAGAATGCCATTTAGAAAGGCACTCTTGACATCCATCTGATATAACTTTAAGCGTAGATGACATGCGATGGCGAGTAGTAAGCGGACAGACTCAAGCCTTGCAATAGGAGCAAATGTCTCCCCAATGTCTACACCTTCTATCTGTGTGTAGCCTTGAGTGACTAACCTAGCCTTGTTTCTGATTATGGTACCATTTTCATCCATTTTATTCTTGAAAATCCATATGGTAGTTATCACATTAGTCTCATTAGGTCGAGGGACAAGTTCTCAGACATTATTCTTTTTAAATTGAAGCAACTCATCCTGCATAGCAGATAACCAGTGTTCATCCTTGAGTGCTTCTTTGTGGTTCTTGGGATCGACTTTGGACATGTTGCAAAAATAGCTAATAACGTTCTCGAGCTGAGAACGAGTCTTGACCCCTAGAGTGGGATCACCAATAATGGAAGAAGGGTCATGACTCTTATGAACCCAAGCAGGTGTATCCCCTAACACAGGAGTAGGGTCCACAGAGTGTGGATGAGGTACAAGTAAATTACTTCCAGAAACATCCTCATCCTCACACTTAAGGCTAGAATTAATAAACGCCGAAGGTTCGTCATCTTGCACGGTGGAGTTTATTGACTCCATAACCTTAGATCTCTTCAGGTTAAAAACCCAGTACACTCTACTATTCGATGAATAGCCTAACAGTATTCCTTCATCGCTTCGGGAGTCAAACTTTCCTAATTTCTCTCTATCCCGTAGGGTGTAGCATTTACTCCCCAAAACACGAAAATATGCAAGGTTGGGTTTCTTGCCAGTCCATAATTCATAAGGCGTCTTAAGTGTGTGTGGACGCAGGTAAACCCTATTCACCCATGGCATGCAGTAGACACTACCTGTGCATAAAATCTCCTAGAAACCTTACGAGCTAGAAGCATAGATCTGGCCATTTCCTCGATCGTCCTATTCTTTTTATCAATAATCCCATTTTGCTGAGGAGTCTTCACAGCATAAAACTCATGTTTGATCCCAATGCTATCATAGTAAAGATCTACCTTTGCTTCCTTAAATTCAGTGCCGTTGTCACTACGTATCCTATTAATAGTAACTCCATGTTGATTTCGCAGGACACGATACTTAGTCGTTAAAAACTCCACAACATCGGATTTTTCCCCCAGAAAACCTACGATCGAGTATCTGGAGAAATCATCCACCATCACGGGGATATACCTCTTACTACCCAAAATCTCAGTACGATTAGGACCCATAGGATCCATGTGAATAAGCTCAAGTACACGAGAGGTGGTAATGGAATGCAACTTCCTATGGGGGCTACGAATTTGTTTTCCCAACTGACAGGGTCCACAAACCTTCGAAGTTGGCTTTCCAAGTGATGGTAAGCTACGTACTAGGTCCTTTTTAGCTAAACGAGTTAAATCTTTAACGTTCAGGTGACCTAGACATTGGTGCCACAGATCCATAAGAGTGATCATGGCGCTATTGCAGATAAGTGAGGACATGGGATCAGTCCTGTAGAAATTATCCTCTGTCCTCACTCCGTGCACTAAAATTTTACCGGTTTGATTATATACATTACAAGCGTCCCGATCAAACTTTACGGCAAAGTCAGCATCGCACAACTGGATAATGCTAAGAAGGTTTGCTTTTAAACCTTTGACGAACAAAACATTCTCTAGCTTAGGAAAACCTGGTAACTCTACAGTACTACGTCCAACAATGCTAGACTTTCTCCCATATCCAAAGGTGACTCTACCATCCTTATACTCCTCAAGATAAGTAAAAAAGGAGGAATCACCTGTCATATGTCTGGAGCACCCACTATCAAAATACCATTGTGAGGTATTATGTGCTTTGAGAGTGATATGAACAACAAGGGCCTTTTTATCTTTCTTAGGTACCCAAGAAGTGGTGACCTTTTATTTACCCTTGTTGTTGTTGGTTTTAGCCGAAATGTGAGAAGCATTCACTGACGGCAAAGACATTTGTCGGAATTCCTCCATCAAACTTTGTGATGTGGTAGCTAAAAACTCAAATCTCTTTCTCAGACTGGTAAAATCATCAGTATGCTGTGGTGGAGCAGTAGTACGTCGTGTCTGACCCATACTATAGCAAAACTCCTTGAGGTGTCCTTTTCTTTTGCAATATGTACAAAAGAACACAGTATTAGGCAGACCTTGGTTTGTTTTTCTTGGTCGAACTCTCCTTCGAGGTTTTTAACGATGGCCATAAGGAGTCGTAGTAAACTCAGGAACTGGTCCAAGTGCAATTTCGGACGAGAAGGAACCATCATAACCTATTCCCTACCTATCACCAAAACCTAAAGCGAGGCAGAGGAGCATCTTTCTAGATCTCTCCTCGATTTGTACCTTGACTTCCCGTGCTCTATCCAGATCCTGAGTAAGCTGGGCTACAAGGGCTTCAAGTTTCTTTCAAGTCTCCACGGAGGAATAGAGCTCACTCAAAAGACTAGCCACTTGTTTAGTCAAGTTCCCTCTCTCTTTCTCAAAATAATTCTCTCTCTCTCTAAACAAACTCTCTTTCTCAACACAGGCAGACTCTCTCTCTCTCTCGCTTTTCTTAAATCTTCCTCTAAAGCGGTGATCCTAAAAACTAATGCTTTGTTAGGATGTTTAGTTTTAAATGACTCAGAATATATCTCGGTATAAGCGTGTTGAATATCACTCTCGCTCTCACTTGTGTCATCCTCCCCCTCACTCATATCGATCTCACTGTCGAGGTGTCCCCGTGAAGCAACATCCTCATCGTCGTGAGGATCACTAGAAGTACTCACATGAATAGCCATGAATGCGGTGAAGTTACACTCATGCAGTGAGTCATCTCCAGAATCTACCGACTCGACCTCATTGTCGTCACTAGGGGTAGCATTAAGGACAACTTTGACCTTTTCTCTGTTCAGCCAAGTAGCACACTCAAAAGCTCTATGACCCCTACCGTCGCACTCAAATCATCTCTCGCTTTCCTTTTTAGGAGGATTTTTAAAATATTTTTCAGTTTTCTTTTCAAACTTATTTTTCTCAAACTTATTTTTATCTTTAAAATTACCATTTTTCTTGAATTTGAGAATTCTCTTGAAATTTTTAGCAAATAAGGCTAAATCATCTAAGTCAAAATCACACTCAGAATCTGACTTATTTGTCTCTATTTTTCTAGATGACTCTCCCCTCTTTCTTACCTACCCCTCACTCCTTCTCTCCTGGGCATTAAGTGCAATTCCTTTATCTTTAGACTTAACAGATTTAGGAAACATATCAATTTCATACGTTTGCAAGTCTCCTACAAGTTCTTCCAATTTAAGCGTATTTAAATTACCCATAGAATTTAACACAATGACTTTAGGGATAAAACGCTTAGGCAATGATCTAAGTATCTTTTTAACAACTCTAGCATTAGGAATGTGTTCACCAAGATTAAAGCTAGTGTTTATAATATCAGATAGTCTAGCATAAAATTCATCAAAACATTCAGATTCAATCATGGTGATTGTTTCAAATTCAGTTTTTAAATTTTGTAGTTTAGACTCTTTCACAGCATTAGTTCCTTCATGGGTAAGTTACAAATCATCCCATGCCTCTTTTGACGTGGTGCACGTCATTATGTGTTTGAACTCATCAGGTGTGACAGACCCAGAAATAGCACTTAAACCCTTAGAATTAAAAGATGACCATTTAACTTCTTCTTCAGTCCATTTAGCAACATGTTTTAAATTGGTCACATTTTCAAGAGTGACGGAGGGAGGTGTCTACCCTCTTTCAACCAAAATCCAGACACGTTCAACAATGGCTTTTAATGCAGATCTCATGCGGGATTTCCAGTATGCATAGTTTGTCCCGTCAAAAAATACATTTTATTATATAACTTCTCCATTATGAACACACACGTTTTCAAAAATCAATTTTTCAGAAAATTGATATCTTAGAAAAATTTTGCTGAAAATTACACAGTAAAATTGTGTAACTGGCTTTGATACCAATTTGAGAAGAGTGCGCTTGTGTTCAAATAAGGAAGTTATTTAATTAAACTTAGTTTTTAATTAATCAATTCCTAAACATGCATCTAGGTGTGATTGATGATGATAAAATCAAGCAAGAAAATTCAAACACACACAAATGAGGAAAAATCCCCCAAAGGGGTAAAACCTTTTATTTTCACTATAATTTTGTAAGAAAATGGCTTACACGGATTATAATTAAAATATATGACACAGAAATACCCTCGGGTGTCGATTCTGATGTCGTTGGCTGGAACTATCCCTTTCCAGTAGGGCAACAATGAAGAATAGAACGACTTCCTCACAAATTACTCAAGATGAGTAAATGATCCTCTTGAAGGTTTAAAGATTCACACACATATATGGGAATGGTTTTGTGAATCAAAAAAGTTTAGAAAACCTTAGAAAGATGAAGTCTTATTTTGGACTATTTTCGCAGAATTTTGAGATTGCAGAAAGCCTTAAAAATCGTGTAGAAGGTGAACAGGTATTTATACGAAAATTGAGGCAGTGGCTCGTTCGAATGAGATAGCCATGTCGCTCGAACGAAGGACATATGTCATTCGAATGAGATCGCACGACATGCCTATCTCGCATGAATGACAGTCAAATTCGTTTGAGCGAGCTCGACGTTCAAGGCACTTCGCTTCCACACTTAGAAAAAATTCTGCTTTTGATAAAAGTTAATCTAGACTTCAAAAATAATTTTCTAAAAAATTTCTCAAATATTTATGCAAATATTAAAGCTCCAATAAACCATTTTATCGATAATGCATAGTGGAGTAGTGGGAATGAGCTGTGCAGCACGTCGCATGTAGCATGATGCACGTGAAGATAATGGATGCATTGAATTCGGATAAAGGTCGTCGAGGATGATCGTGTTGACGTGACAAATGTAGCGGTATCAGACATACAAACCGTGATCTAGGATAAAATAGAAAATTCCTCGATTCTACCTCGGATATTTAAAAAATTATGTCCGTACAGGGGGTGTCGGTTGGCATGGTGTGGAGGGTGCCATTCGGTAGTGGCACGGACTTTTGATCCCATATTGACTTATATCTACTGGGGATTTTTTAGGTGACCTTTTACCCTTGGGGGATGACTGTTTAGGATACGGGGTTGACTGGCGTGAATGCGCAGATGAGGCATTTGATGGCGCATGCTTTTGGCCACACCTGGTATCTTGGGGAAAGGGTGGTCTGATAGATTGCTGAGGAGGAGGTGGTGGTGCAACCTATGAGGCCCCCTATATTTATGAGGCGGAAGAGGATGTTTCCAGAGGATACGAGGATTACAGCGATGATTAGCGGGTCATATCTGTTGTACACTGATACGGCTATGCCGTATGATTATATGGGCTTCGTGATGAGTTGGCTAATAGGGCCCAACATATATGATGCACTGCCTTTCCATCCTTGGGGTTTGAGTCGGCCAGTGGGGTCTTCCCACAGCAGTGGTGGCCCATCGTCATCTGCGGTGGTGAGTTCGAAGGTCCCCTTTGTGCGGTTGCATACCCCTTCATACAACATCTGGTGGGCTGATGGAGGGGTGGTGCCTATGTTGCATTATCCTCATGCGATGGACCCGGAGGAGTTGGGCTTGACAGAGGAGGTTCTTCATACTTTGGTATACCTTTCTGTTCTTTTTATTTTTCTTCTTTTTGATTTCCTTTAGTCTTTTTGCTTGATACTGATTCTGCCTTTTCTTGCAGCAGGTGTCCACTACTTGGCTGAGGGACATTAGGGACTAGATATCCTCGACAACTGCCCATATTCAAGACATGGTTCCTGTTCCTTCTTGCTTGGTGCCGTCTGCCTCATTCGGGGAGGAATCTGGATAAGATAGCAGTGTTTTGTCGTCTCATCGTAGGGGAAAGAGAGAGCGTTGCAGGGATGGGAGTTATTAGAGAGAGGGGAAGGGTAAGTGAGAGAGAGAGAGAGAGTGTGTGGGTTCAGTCTGAATCCTGTTGCTTTTTTGCTTTTCTTTATTTTCCTGCAAAAATTGATGTAACATAGAAAAATATCTATGCAATGCAATGGAGTTTTTTTTAATATCTTCTGTTAATGATGAATAAATGCATGCACATGCACTTTTTACTTTGCTGCTGAGACCGTAAAAATAAATATTTTTGGTAGTTTGAAAGAAAGTTTTATTCATAATGAGAAATTACACAAAGGGGGTTTTGAAATTCTGTTGAGAATATCAATTTATTTTTATTAGGTTTTGACAAAAGAGGAAAAAGGGAATTTTCTAGAACAGGAGGTTGCCGATCAGTAAGCCTCTTGTCCTGTCTATCGGCAGGTCAGTCCAGTCCCATCATTTCAAGGCTTTGATTGGTACCCTCTTTAGCTTTGGGTACATCGTGGGGCAGGATTCCCTCCGATTTCTGCAAAGGTTGAGTCTTTTATGGGGGTTTTCAAGTTTAAAAAGAGGTAAGGGTGGAGTGTTTTCATCACACCTTCACATTCCTACTTTCTTGTTCTATGAGATGGCTCTCCCTAATAGTTTTGAGTTTGCCAACTACCTCGAGACTTTGGAGGCGATGTTCTCCTGCAACATCGACTACAATTCTTTCAACATGCGTCGAGTCTCTTTATGGCGTAATCGGCCCATAGAGTGGAACATGCTAATGGCGACGATACAATTTTGGTACCCGAAAGGCCATGTATTCCTATTTGTCTTGGAAGAAGTCTATCTGACATAAAGAGTTTTCTGCCATATTGGGGGTAAACCCTAGTGTGGCAGCTGCTATGCCTGAGTTTTCTCGATCTCCTCGAGAGTTAATGGCTGGACTTCTCCGCATCTTAACCTCGGCGGGTAGATCATTGGTTACTGGAGGAATGATTTCCCTCCTGACGGTGCTGCGGTCTGTGCGTTTGTAGGAGGTTTGTGATACTAGATATGCCGGAGCCGTCGTTTTGGGCTTGGTTTCGAACTTACTGCTGGTGACCAAGGAACCGCTGGTGGACCCATAACTTACAACTATTACTTCATGGATGTCCTACTATCGTAATCTTGCAGCGATGATACTGGCAAAGACTTTTAATGGCCCAGATGCCTGACGAGAAGGTCTTTTTAACTTTCTGAGGGGATGACCTATGATGTTGTTCATATGGTTGTCTGAAAGACTTCGCCTGGTGACTCGTCCAGAATACCCTTTGTCGGCTATACCCAACTTCTTTTCGTGCCATTTCATCAGCATTGTCCTGGATATTGAGAGCTGGGAGAATTGGTTTTTGGAGTATGGGGCTCTAAATCTGCACTGGTCAGTGCCTTGGTGGGGACAGTTTCTCCCTATTCCGGGGCTAGGGGAATACCCGTATGTTCAGCTGGTTGGTCTCAGACACACATCTTTCTATTTCCCTTGGCGTCTTTTGCGCCAATTTGGCTGGGAGAAGGTCATGCCACCTCGAACACTAGACTTCTTTGCGGTAGAAGATCTAAGAGAGTGTCTGTGCATGCAGCTTGGCTTTTTGTGGGAGATTCGATGTCCGTCGACCCGTCCTTCTTAGTTTGTTGGGAGAGTCTGGCACATCCCTGGGGATTATATGAAGTGGTTGTGGAGAAGAGTAGTCAGTAAGATGTTGGTAGTGGAGACTGGATAAATGTGGCTTGTGTTATCCGATGCCATGGAAGGAGGTGTGGTAGTTTTTTCGAGGTTGGTTTAATCTTATCGGTCCATGGAGCATCTGCAACACTATATTCAGGCAGGGGAAGCTTGAGGACCCCAGGATGTAGATGATGACAGAGCGAACTCCTCAGGTAGTTGTGGGTAGGACTCTTGGAGAGTTTGTTTTGTAATGGGGAATAAATTTGTCTTTTAGGAAGGTAGGAGGAAGGGTGTTATTCGTTCCTTTTCTTATGTAATTGTATTGTAATTTCTTATTAGTGAAATAAATAAGTTTTTTATCATCCAGCTGTGCCTTTTGATGAATTTTGTATATTTAATTATCTATACCGATCACCGAGGCATGCATAATCTTTTTGTTCAAGTATATGTTAGAGTGAATTGTCATTCTCGGAGATAAGAAAAGAATAGTTTTTTATGAAAAAGAAGGGTCCGTGCTCATGTAAGATGTATGAGTTGCCTACGTACCTCTGTTTTTTTTAAAGGTTTTAATTTTTCTAAAAATGATTTTTGTAGAAGATGAGGCCCACGTAGTTCTAGATAGAGGGAAATGATGATTTTTTTAGAATAAAAGGGAGATGCGAAGAGCCGTAGCGCATCGAGATTTCGGATTAGGGGTAAAATTTCTTGAGATGTTCCAGGTTGACTGGACGAGCCATCTTTTCTCCATCTAGGTCGGTGAGCATGGCGTCACCACCGGATAAGATCTTCTTGACAATGTATGGGCTTCTCCAATTGGATTTGAATTTCCCTCTGGGGTCCCAAATGGGCTCTACTATTTATTTAGGGTTTAAATTCCCTTCTCGAACACCGCGGTCCTTGACTCTCTTATTGAATGATCGCGCTATACGGCGATGGTACCCTTGTATGTGATACATAACTTTTAATCTCCTTTCATCTAGGAGGGTCATCTCATCGAGACGGCTTTGATGCCAGTCCTCCTCACTAACTTGGCTTTCGAGCATGACACAAAGTGAAGGGATTTCTAGATCCACGGGTAGGACTGCTTCCATGTCGTAGACTAGAGAGTAAGGGGTATCCCCATAAGAGGTTTGGATTGACGTTCGATAGCCCCAGATGGCGTATGGGATTCGGTTAGCCCAATCTCAACAACTTTTGGTCATCTTACTAATAATGGCTTTGAGGTTCTTGTTGGCAGCTTCGACTGCACCGTTGGTCTGAGGTCGATAGGGAGAAGATTTGTTCCTCTGAATCCCGTACTCGTTGACCATTTCTGTGACTTCTACCTCGAAGTACAACCCGTTATCGAACACTAGATCATACGGGACCCCATATCTCCAGATGATGTTCTTCCCAATGAATTGGGCCACTTTCTTGGCATTTAGGACTACGTATGACTCAGCTTTGACCCATTTGGTGAAGTAATCAATGGCAACTAGGATGAATTTATGCCCTTTGGAAGCCTTGGGTGTAACATTTCCTATGATGTCAGTGCCCTAGGTGGAGAACAGCTAGGGGGAATTCATGTTGTATAATTCTTGCGGAGGCCGGTGTTGAAGGTTGGAAAACTGTTGGCATTTGAGGCATCTATGAACATAGGCGGTGCAATTCTGGATCATAGTGGTCCAGTAGTAGCCTTGTCGGATGATGTTCTTGGTAAGCATGTGACCGTTGATATGGGGACCGCATTCTCTACCGTGGATTTTCTATATTACCTCTTCAATGTCAGCCCCTGCGATGCAGTGTAGATGGGTTCCATCGAAATTTCTTTTGAACAGTGATTTATGATAGATGATGTATTGGGAGACCAATCTTCAGAGGGTTTCTTGGTCTTTCTTGTTGGAACCCTCGGGATACCTACCATGCTTGAGGAGGTTCCAGATATCATAGTACCAACAATTGGCAAGCTCGGGATGTTCTTTGGTGATGAGCCCAATATGGTAGCAATGGGTTGGTTTATCTTGCTTTTGAGCTAGCAAGGGGGTCATTGTTATTCCTTTGGTCATGTCGACCATGGAGGGCAAGGTAGCAAGAGCATCGGCTAGGTTGTTCTGTAATGACCCCGACCCGAAAATAGTAGGGAACGAGTGTCTTGACATGCCACCCAACTTTCTGCCTTGGTGGGGTTAGGAGTACTTTCAAAAGATGGAGGATTCAACTTCTTGAACTGTTCAATAGTACATCTACTTAGTTCAATATTCTTTGGCACTCCATTGTTCACCTGCTGCTCCACAATCTTTGCTAGACTTTCAATTTCCTTGTATGCACCTTCCAGTCCTTCTATACTTGAATCACTAGTTACCATTGATGATCTTCTCTTAGTCATTTTCTACAGTCATGGCCAAACGTAAGATCCACTATACTATATCAATATTGAAAACTAAAAGACCAGTTATAAATAATATAACACATAGGGAGGGTTATCACATAAATTAGATTTTTAATACTATCTCCTAAGGATGGAAACATAAAATATAAAACATTCAAAACCTATGCTCAGTAGTTTACGGGTTCATAACCTATGCTCTGATACAACATCTGTCACGACCTCGACCCGAAAATAGTAGGGAACGAGTGTCTTTACATGCCACCAAGGCATCCAATATTCTGGCCTTAAAATTTTTCTTTTAGAATATATGTAGCGGAAGTATAATCACATGGTTATGAATCGTAAAATACTGAAAGTGAAGGAATTACATCATCAGAGCTTTCTAAAGGGAACTTCATTTGTATTAAAATATCAACGAGTTACAACTTGACACAAAGAGCTAAACATGCTCTATCTAATTAAACAAACTTCTACTTAAGGTAACAAAAAGAACTTTAAAAGCTTAATCTTTAACATAGTCCTTTTTCGTTCCATCCACGAGCTTAATTATTTGCTGAAATATGGTTATTTATACAATGTCGGCTGAAAGCCGAATGAGATTCAATCTCCAGACATTCCAGGGTTTTTCAAAAAATTGATACCTATTCAATTTAGAACAGACGGTATATACATAAAGATAGGAATTTCAAGTAATATATATAAAGGAGATGATAATATATATATATATATATATATATATATATATATATATTCAGAATAAACAGTTCAGAACAGAACAGATAAAACAATTGAGCATATGTCAATTATTCAGTTTTAGTGGCCATGTACGCTCTAATACCCAGACAGATGGTGTTACCAAATGTTTCCACTCGGTAACATCACAGACAAATAATAATGATTTCTGAAAGAACGCCTTATTTAGGGCACACCAGCGATAAACTAGCTGGGAAGGTACCACCCAAATATTTCCACCCGGTAGTCAAGGCCAACTTAGTAAGAGAGTTTCCATAGGCTGAATCCATAATTTCAGAATTCAAATCAGATGTTTATATGGAGAGATATAAACATAACAAACGACGGAATCATCGGTATCGGATGCATTTTGAGAATAAAAGCATTTCACAAAATATACATAGTTTGCATAATATAATATAATCAAAATGGACAAGAAATTGCGTAGAGTACTCACCTAAAATAGAGGTCGAAATTATAGATAATGAGTCTTCGATCGCACGTTAATCTAACAAATACGATAAAGGTTTAAGTATATGTTCTAAACAAGGTCCAGTCTATATATTCTATTTTAATAGTGACTTGTTTCAAAGGATTACTAAAAACCATTTTCTTAACTTTTAAAACTTACTGATCGTAATTAAAGGATTCAATTCATAGTTCTTCCTAATTAGTTGATTCTTAGTAGAGATGGAGGGTCACAGGGGCACCGCTTAAATACCATCTCCTCTAGACAGAACATTTCTGGATTCATTCCCAGTAGAGATGGAGGGTCACAAGGGCACCACTTAAATACCATCTCGTCTAGACAGAATTTCACCGGGCCAGACTTTGGAATTACTTAAATGGGATTCCATAATAACGAGCAATTTCTTTTAAAAAATCATTTTTAAAAGCGTATATACAATTTCAAACAAGTTTACATGAAAATAAAATCAACTTGGATTTCTTCTAAACTTTAAGTTCTGATTCGTGAAGTCCTTAGTGTATTTTACTAGCATAACTACTAAGTAAATCTATAAAACACAAAATTAAAACTATTATAACATTTAAATAAAATCATACCTAAGAAATGAATTCTTTCTTCGAAATTACAGAATTCCTTCTTAAGATATTTCCTAAGCTTTCTGTCACTCTTTCTTACTATAATTCTCAAGGAATTGGTGTGAGTTTCAAATGAACCCTAAGGCCCTATTTATAGGTTTCCAAAAGTATTACGGTGTTGACACGTGTCTAATGACTAGACTTTTTGGAGTGGTGATTCAACACCGAGGTGTCGCGATCCGAAGTGGTCTTGCAGTATTAATATCACCAAATGATAACAAGTGTTTTAGCTTTCTCTCTAAAGATGACACGTGTAAGGTGAAAGTGACCAGTAGGTGGTGGAAAGGTGATAAGTATAAGGGTCATTTCACACATGAAGGGTATTTTGATAATTTCACACTATATATTTTCAATATTTCTTAGAGGTCCTTGAAAATATTTTATTTACAAAATGACCCATTTTATATTTTTATTTTTCTCCTTAAAGTTTCATAAAATTATATTTTCCACCCCAAAACTTATTATTTGCCTTAAGATATGTCATAAGACTTCGATTTGATCCAATTTACAGTTGATTCTTCGTAATTAAAAATGGGGTTTGTTATATTGATAGCCAATAATACCACATATCTAATAATACAACATTTATAAGATAATAAGTAACACAAGAGTGTAAAAACAAACTATATATATAAAAGTGGGGTTATTACATCCTACCCTCCTTATAAAAAGTTTGGTCCCCAAACTTTACTTGCATTAATTTCCAAAAAGGTATGGATATCGCTCCTTTATTTCATATTCCCGTTCCCACGTTGATTCTTCAACATAATGATTCCGCCATAATACTTTAACTAGTGGAATAACCTTGGTTCATAATATTTGATCTTTATGGTCCAAAATTTCCACTGGATGCTCAATGTATGACAAATCTTCTCTAACTTGAAGCGGCTCATGACTTAAGATATGTTTTGGATATGGGACATATTTCTTTATCATTGATACATGAAACACATTATGTACACTAGAGAGTTTCGATGGTAAGGCTATTTTATATGCAAAAGCTCATATCTTTTCGAGGATTTCAAAAGGTCCTATGTATCTTGGGCTCAACTTCCCTTTCTTCCCAAATCGTATTACTCCCTCTGCAGGCGATACTCGCAAGAACACATAATCTCCTCTTTGAACTTCTAACTGTCAGCGTCGATTGTCAACATAACTCTTTTGACTGCTTTGAGTGGTTCGAAGTCGATCTTGTATTAATTTCACCTTCTCTGTTGTGATCTGAATTAATTCTGGTCCCAATAATTTTCTTTCCCCAACTTCTACCTAACATGTAGGGGAACGAAACCTTCTACCATAGAGTGACTCATACGGAGCCATTTGAATACTTTCTTGATAGCTATTATTATATGCGAATTCCACTAACGGTAAATGATCATCCCAATTCCCTTTTAAATCAAGTGCACATGCCCTAAGCATATCCTCTAAGGTTTGAATAGTTCTCTATGATTGTCCATCCGTTTAAGGATGAAAATCAGTGCTAAAATTCAATTTTGTTCCCATGGCTTCTTGTAGGCTTTTCCAGAAGCGAGACACAAATCTAGGGTCACGGTCAGAAACAATTGAAATTGGGGTTCCATGAAGCCTAATAATTTCCTTCACATACAACTTAGCTAACTTTTCTAAAGAATGGGTAATCTTAATGGAAAGAAAATGAGCATATTTAGTTAGTCTATAAATAATTACCCAAATAGAATCATTACCACTTGAACTCCTTGGTAAACCTGTCACAAAATCCATAGTGATATGTTCCCATATCCACTCAGGGATAGGCAGTGGTTGTAGCAATCCTGATGGTCTATGATGCTCAGCTTTTACTTGTTGACAAACCAAACACTGAGATACAAATTCTGTTATCTCCCTTTTCATGTTATTCCACCAAAACACTTCTCGAATATCTCTATACATCTTGGTATTTCCGGGATGAGATGTGAATCTCGAGTAATGACTTTCCTTCAAAATTTTGCCTCTTTAGTTGGGCATCATGTGGAACACACACTCTATTTCCAAACCTCAATATATTATCCCGTATTGTAAATTCCATTCACTTCCCTTCAATAACCTCTTCTCTCATCTTCTTCAGTTGTGGGTCATTTACTTGTGCCATTTTGATCCTTTCCATCAATACAGGTTTTACTTGTAAGTTTGCAATCATTCCACCTTTACTATAAATACGAACATTTATTTTCATATTTCTTAAATCCTTTAATAGAGCCTCCTGGTTTGTAATAGGACATGCTAAATTTGGTGTAGGCTTCCTACTTAAAGTGTTAGCTACTACATTAGCTTTCCCTGGGTGATAATAAATATTCAAATCATAATCCTTCATCAATTCTAACCACCTCCTTTGTCTCATGTTCAATTCTTTCTGAGTAAATATATATTTCAAACTCTTATGATCGGTATAAATCTCACAAGTCTCACTATATAAATAGTGTCTCCAAATCTTAAGAGCAAAAATTACAGTTGCTAATTCTAGGTCATGGGTTGGATAATTTTGTTCATGTGGTTTTAACTGTCTTGAGGCATAAGAAACTACTTTTCCATTATGCATTAACACACATCCCAAATAATTTTTTGAAGCATCACTATAAATTACTAATACTTTTGTACCTGAAGGAATAGTCAAATTTGGGGCAGTCACTAATCGATTCTTAAGTTCTCGAAAACTTTTCTCGGCTTCCTCAGACCATTCATATTTTACCTTCTTTTGTGTTAACCTAGATAGAGGTTTGGCAATGCTAGAAAATCCTTTAACAAATCTTCGATAATAACCTGCTAATCCAAGGAAACTACGAATCTCACTCACATTAGTTGGTCTGGGCCAATCTAGTACAGCCTCAATCTTTTGAGGGTCAACTGACACTCCCTCTTTGGATATGACATGTCCTAGAAAAGAAACACTAGGCATCCAAAACTCACACTTCTTTAATTTTGCATATAATTTCTCTTTCCTAAGGATTTGTAATATTGTCTCTAAATGCTTCTCGTGTTCTTCAATACACTTAGAATAAATGAGAATGTCATCAATGAAAACAACAACACATTGATCCAAATATTTCCTAAAGACTCTATTCATCATATCCATAAAAGCGGTTGGTGCATTAGTTAGTCCAAATGGCATTACGAGAAATTCATAGTGACCATATCTAGTACGAAAAGCTGATTTTGAAATATCATCATCATTAATCTTCAATTGATGATAGTATGACCTAAGGTCAATCTTAAAGAATACTTGTGCACCTTCTAATTTATCAAACAAGTCATCTATACGAGGTAAGGAGTATTTATTCTTAATGGTTACCTTATTCAGTTCACGATAATCTATACACAGTCTCATTGTCCCATCCTTCTTTTTCACAAATAACACTGGAGCACCCCAAGGCTATATACTTGGTCTGATAAACCCCTTGTCTAAAAGGTCTTTTAATTGAACTTTTAACTCTCTTCATTCTAAAGGTGCCATACGATATGGTGGTTTTGAGATTGGTATAGTTTCAGGAATAAGTTCAATGGTAAATTCTATTTCTCTATTAGGAGGTAGACCGGGTAAATTATCAAGGAAAACATCCAGAAATTTCTTAGCAATAAGAATATCTTCTAATCTAGGCTCTATCATCTCCAAACTAGTTACAGTTGCAAGAAATCCTTGACATTCCTTCTTAAGAAAACTATAGGCTTGCATTGCAGAAATAATACACATCGGAGATATGATGCCAGTTCCTTCAAAACTAAATTTTGGTTGGTGAGGAATTTGGAAAGTAACACTCTTCTCAAAACAGTCTATCTTAGCATGATGTGATGCTAACCAATCCATCCCCAAAATAACTTCAAAATATTTAATGTCTAAAACTATCAAATCAAAAAATAGTTTATGACTATCAATATCTATGGGGCAAGCCTTGTATACTAATTTACCTATTAATAACTCACCCAAAGGAGTAGAAACGTGTATGTTATGATTCAAGGGTTCAGGCAATTTATGAAAGCCATTTAATACATGTACAGATATGAACAAATGGGTAGAACCAGGATCTATCAAAGCTTCAAAAGGCTGTGAACATATAGAAAGTGTACCTGACACTACCGCATTAGAAGCTTGGGTATCATAAAGTGAAAAAACTCTACCCTATCTGTATTGATCCTTCTTTTCACTTGAAGGATTTATCGAAACCCTTACTGGGTTTGGGCAGCCTTTTATCTGATGTCCTTTCTGTCCACATCTAAAACAAGCTCCTGAATCCTTATAACAGGGTCGTCCTCCATGCATCTTTCCACATTGCTGACATGTTTGGTTATTATACTGTTTGTTATCACACTAGATCCCCCAACATTGGATGTGTTCCTAAAGAAATTTCTATTATTCAGGTTCTTTCCTTTTTGTTCCCCAAACTTCCTCTTGACATCTCTAATTCGATTGTACTCCTCACCATCCCTCTCAGCTATTGTAGCCCTAGTCACGACATCAATATATGATGTTAATTTCAGGATGGAAATTCGACTACGAATATTCAACCTTAACCCACGCTCAAACTTCTTCGCTCTTAAAACATTAGTTGCTACAACATGACGTGCAAAACGGGATAACTCAGTAAACTTTGCCTCATATTGACTAACCGTCATATTCCCTTGCACTAGACTCATGCAGTCATCTGCCATTTCTTCTTTCACCTTTTTCAAAAAATAATTCTCATAAAAGATTACTAAGAAATCATTCCAACCTATGTAAGTATTCCTTTCCCCGTGTATTCTCTTAGTCATTCTCCACCAATTTTCGGTCTCCCCTTCTAACATAAATGTTGCAAATGACACCCTTTGTTCATCGGTACACTTAAGAACATAGAGTATCTTTTCCATCTGCATCACCCAGCTTTCTGCCTTGGTGGGGTTAGGAGTACCTTTAAAAGATGGAGGATTCAACTTCTTGAACTGTTCAATAGTACATCTAGTTAGTTCAAGATTCTTTGGCACTCCATTGTTCACGTGCAGCTCCACAATCTTTGCTAGACTTTCAATTGCCTTGTATGCACCTTCCAGTCCTTCTATACTAGAATCACTAGTTACCATTGATGATCATCTCTTAGTCATTTTCTACAGTCATGGCCAAATGTAAGATCCACTATACTATATCAATATTGAAAACTAAAAGACCAGTTATAAATAATATAACACATAGGGAGGGTTATCACATAAATTAGATTTTTAATACTATCTCCTAAGGATGGAAACATAAAATCTAAAACATTCGAAACCTATGCTCAGTAGTTTACGGGTTCATAACCTATGCTCTGATACCACATCTGTCACGACCCCGACCCGAAAATAGTAGGGAACGAGTGTCTTGACATGCCACCAAGCCATCCAATATTCTGGCCTTAAAATTTTTCTTTTAGAATATATGTAGTGGAAGTATAATCACATGGTTATGAATCGTAAAATACTGAAAGTGAAGGAATTACATCATCAGAGCTTTCTAAAGGGAACTTCATTTGTATTAAAATATCAACGAGTTACAACTTGACACAAAGAGCTAAACATGCTCTATCTAATTAAACAAACTTCTACTTAAGGTAACAAAAAGAACTTTAAAAGCTAAATATTTAACATAGTCCCTTTTCGTTCCATCCACGAGCTTAATTATTTCCTGAAAAATGGTTATTTATACAACGTTAGCTAAAAGCCGAATGAGATTCAATCTCCAGACATTCCAGGGTTTTTCAGAAAATTGATACCTATTCAATTTAGAACAGAAGGTATATACATAAAGATAGGAATTTCAAGTAATATATATAAAGTAGATGATAATATATATATTCAGAATAAACAGTTCAGAACAGAGCAGATAAAATAATTTAGCATATGTCAATTATTCAGTTTTAGTGGCTATGTACGCTCTAATACCCAGACAAATAGTGTTACCAAATGTTTCCACCCGGTAACATCACAGATAGATAATCATGATTTCTGGAACAACGCCTTATTTAGGGCACACCAGTGATAAACCAGCTGGGAAGGTACCACCCAAATATTTCCACCCGGTAGTCAAGGCCAACATAGTAAGAGAGTTTCCATAGGCCGAATTTATAATTTCAGAATTCAAATCAGATGTTTATATGGAGAGATATAAACATAACAAACGACGGAATCATCGGTATCAGAAGCATTTTGAGAATAAAAGCATTTCACAAAATTTACATAGTTTGCATAATATAATATAATCAAAATGCACAAGAAATTTCATAGAGTACTCACCTAAAATAGAGGTTGAAATTATAGATAATGAGTCTTCGATCGCACGTTAATCTAACAAATACGATAAAGGTTTAAGTATATGTTCTAAACAAGGTCCAGTCTATATATTGTATTTTAATAGTAACTTGTTTCAAAGGATTACTAAAAACCATTTTCTTAACTTTTAAAACTTACTGATCGTAATTAAAGGATTCAATTCATAGTTCTTCCTAATTAGTCGGTTCTCAGTAGAGATGGAGGGTCACAGGGGCACCGCTTAAATACCATCTCCTCTAGACAAAACATTTCTGGATTCATTCCCAGTAGAGATGGAGGGACACAGGGGCACCACTTAAATACCATCTCGTCTAGACAGAATTTCACCGGGCTTGACTTTGGAATTACTTAAATGGGATTCCATAATAACGAGCAATTTGTTTTAAAAAATCATTTTAAAAGCGTATATACAATTTCAAACAAGTTTACATGAAAATAAAATCAACTTGGATTTCTTCTAAACTTTAAGTTTTGATTAGTGAAGTCCTTAGTGTATTTTACTAGCATAACTACTAAGTAAAGCTATAAAACACAAAATTAAAACTATTATAACATTTAAATAAAATCATACCTAAGAAATGAATTCTTTCTTCGAAATTACAGAATTCCTTCTTAAGATATTTCCTAAGCTTTCTATCACTCTTTCTTACTATAATTCTCAAGGAATTGGTGTGAGTTTCAAATGAACTCTAAGGCCCTATTTATAGGTTTCCAAAAGTATTACGGTGTTGTCACGTGTCTAATGACTAGGCTTTTTGGAGTGGTGATTCAACATCGAGGTGTCACGATCCGGAGTGGTATTGAAGTGTTAATATCACCAAATGATGACAAGTGTTTTATCTGTCTCTCTAAAGATGACATGTGTAAGGTGGAAGTGACCAGCACGTGGTGGAAAGGTGATAAGGGTACAAGGGTCATTTCACACATGAAGGGTATTTTGGTAATTTCACACTATATATTTTGAATATTTCTTATAGGTCCTTAAAAATATTTTATTTACAAAATGGCCCATTTTATATTTTTATTTTTCTCCTTAAAGTTTCAAAAAATTATATTTTCCGCCCCAAAACTTATTATTTGCCTTAAGATATGTCATAAGACTTCAATTTGATCCAATTTACAGTTGATTCTTCGTAATTAAAAATGGGGTTTGTTATATTGATAGCCAATAATACCACATATCTAATAATACAACATTTATAAGATAATAAGTAACACAAGAGTGTAAAAACAAACTATATATATAAAAGTGGGGTCATTACATGTTCTTTGCTCGAGGTAGGTAATGGAAGGTGATATCTTGGAATTGGGAGGCTAGTTCTTCTAAGTGGGCATGGAAGGGTTAGAGTTTTTTGTCTTTAACTTTCCATTTTCTAAGCACTTGACCGATGATGAGGGAAGAATCCCCATAGACATCTAGTTATTGAATACCTTTATTGAGAGCAATCTTGAGGCCTACCGTACACGCTTCATATTCAGTCATGTTGTTGGTGCGTCGAAAATCCAACTTGATGGTGATGGGAGTGTGGGAGTCATCTGGGGCGATCAGAAGTATCCCAATGCCATATCCCCTTTTTTTGGCAGCGCCATCAAAGAACATTTTCCCTTGAAGGTCATCTTGAGCAGCGCAGAGGATGTTTTCATCTGGGAATTCAAAGATCCAGTAGTCAGCTTCTTCCATGGGATATTCAGTGAGGTAGTAAAAAATGGCTCTTCTTTTCATGGCTTTCTACGTGACGTACATGATATCAAACTCGGCTAGGAGCATCAACTATCGGGCCATTCTTCTAGATAAGGTGGGTTTCTCAAGCAGGTACTTGATAGGGTCCATTCGGGATACAATTTTGATGGGGAAGGCGAGCATGAAGTTCCCAACTTTTGGGTGACCCAAACAAGTGCGACACATGCCTTTTCCAAAGTAGTGTAGTTGGCTTCGTACCCAGTCAATTTGCGACTAGCGTAATAGATGGATTTTTCTTTACGGGGATCTTCAAGGTATTGGGATAGTAAAGCCCCAGCAGCAGTGTCGGTTATGGTTAGGTATAAGAGCAAGAGGAGACCAGGCTGTGGTGGCATGAGTACCGGAGGTTGGGTCAAATATTGTTTGATTTTGTCAAAAGCTTCTTGGCAGGCCTCGTTCCAAACCTTGATTGAATCCTTTCAGAGGATTTTAAAAATAGATATGCAGATGGAGGTTAGCTGGCTGATGAACCGACTGATGTATTGCAAATTCCCAAGGAAACCTCGAACTTCTTTCTCTATCCGGGGATGTGGCATCTCAAGTATGGCTTTCAATTTGGCAGGATCTGCTTCTATCCCCTTTACACTGACCATGAATCCCAAGAGTTTTCCTTTTGTAACTCCGAAGACACAATTCTGTGGATTGAGTCTCATTTGATACCGTCACATTCATTCGAAGAACTTTCGGAGGGCAGGAATATGACCTTATCTAGTTTTGTATTTGATAATCATATCATCCACATAGACCTCGACTTCCTTGTGAATCCGATCGTGCATGATGGTTGTGGCAGCACTCTGGTAGGTAGCCCCAGCATTCTTGAGACCAAATAACATAACAGTGTAGCAAAAGGTTCCCCATGGGGTGATGAACGCGGTGTTTTCTTAGTGATCTGGGTGCATTTTTATTTGGTTGTATCGGCAAACCCGTCGATGAATGACTTGAGAGCATGACTGGGTGTGTTGTCCACGATCATGTCGATATTGGGTAGCAGGTAATCATCCTTCGAAGAGGCTTTGTTCAAGTCCCGGTAATCTACACACATCTAAACTTTCCCTCTGAATTTTGGCACAGACACTATGTTGTTTAGCCATATGGGATATTCGATCACGCGAATGAAGCCCATGTTCAACTGTTTGACAACTTCTTCTTTGACTTTGAGAGCCATCATTCGGTGCCGAGCTTTCTCAACTTTTGTTTAACCGACTTGTAATCTGGAAGAGTGGGGATCTCATGTTGAGCTATTTCAGGATCAATGCCGGGCATATCGTCATAGGACCACCCGAAGACATCCATGAATTCCTTCAGTAATTCTTCAAGTTGTGCACGTTCATGCTCTTCAAGGGTAGCCCCTATCCTAATATCGCGCAGTTAACTACTAGAACCGAGGTTAACAATGACAGTCTCTTCTTCATTAACTTGAACGCGATTATATTATTTATTATTAACCTTATTTAGATCAGTTAAGAATTGTTCATTTGCAAAATCATCATCATCATCAAAAGTTTGATTGGAACCTAAACAATTAATCTAAGGCATAACAAGATACTCAAAATATTCATTTATTTCATTGATAGGAAAAATAACATTGATAACCTCATCAAAGGAGGTCTCGATTACATTTGAGTAAGGGTAGAAAACAGAAGAAGAAATGGGGTAAATATTGGGGTTAGGTGGGATTTCAACAGGTAGAACCGGCGCAGCATGCTAGTTGAGGAGAGGTCTATGTTGCCATCGGACATACTTAATGATGAGGGAAATGTTCTCTTTTGTCCCTGTTTAGTGAAGCGTATGAGTAGAAAGGTTAGTTTTATAATTGAAAGCAATATCATCACAAAATATAGGGTATTTATCTGGGATTGAGTTATGTTTATTGGATGATCAGTGTTGAATGTATCTTCATTGTTGATTTTGTTCACTGTGTAGGAACATGACTGTAACAACCTACGTAATTTTGGGGTATTTTCAAAATATAGAGGAAAATAAAGTTTTTGGTAAAATTATTTGTATTGCTAAAATATGTTGGATTTTATTTTTAAAGATGAGAATTTCAAACGGTTTCGAAATTGGAATTAAAATGGAGTTTTAATTGAATTTTTATTATATAAAAGAGTCCTCAAAACCTAAAACACTCTAAGAGTCCTCAAAACACAAAACTCTCTAGCAAAAAAAATATTTAAAAATATTGAACGGTCCGATCGAGCTAAAATTTTTTGGACACCTTCCTATCATCTTCAGCTAATTTTTTGTAAAATTTCATCCAATTCCAACAGTCCAATCATCCGGAATAAATTTTTTAGTGTTTGTACCTGATTAGAACTTTTTTTTAATCAAACACTTAATCCTTTATATATCAACAAATTCGTGGCTGGACTTTTCAAGTCACTTTTTCTCAAACTTTTCAACTAGAAGACCTCTCCAAAATTACTACCTTTCATATACAAACCATAACCCCAAACTTATTCAAGATCTCAACCTTAGATTAGATGGCTTATTTGTTGTTTTCTCGAGTTTGGGCTAGAACAAGATTTGATTATTTCCACGAGAGGAGCGTGATGGTGTGATTAGATTTTGAGGCTAAATTTTGTGATGATTTTGAGGTATGGGGTTTTACACAATATGCTCCTAAATCTCGCGAGTATTATTCTCGTTGTTTTCTTGTGATTATTGACTCATATTTGAATTGAGAAATTCATTTGGAAATCTGGAAATATTTATTGGAATCTAATTTCGATTCATGTGGTATTATATTTGGTGTTGAGCATGTTGTCATGAGATTTTAATATGGCATTGAGGTTGGGCACCCGCCAATATTCTTTTTTTCGGATATGCTAAAAATATGCATAGGCGCGGTATGGTGGTAAGGCCTGGTGACCCGGTTAATGTGTTGTTGAGAAATTATATTGATATAATTGCTTATGAGATTCACGTTGATTTTAATATTTGTATTCGTATTGTTACATTTTATTCATCGCTAACATTTTTGTTGAGCATCTTTACTGTCGTATTATGTACTTCCCCATATTTTCTTTTAGTGGCAGGTTAGCGCGAATTTTTGGGCGCTTTAGATTTGTTTGGAGAATGATATTTAGCATGTATTATTATTGGGAAGAATATTCGAGTATACAAGATGAGAAGATTTGTATTTATTTTGATGTATAGAGCATTGGAGATTTATTTTATTTCGAGAGAATTTTGGTTTTATTTAATTTGGAGAAATTTGAGATTGGTGGATTCTTTTTATATTGTGGGGTTTAGATGCTCTATACCTTGTTATATTGTGGATTTTGGTTAGTTTTATCGATAGTGTCGCTCCGCTCGTTTTCCCCGGGCGGGCGGGGTATTACAAGGACCCATGCTTGAAATTGTAATCCTCAACCTTGATGTTGAATTAGTATGTCTTACCCACTATAATATTGAGCAATGTGGATATTTTCTTACTGTATTGTTCCTGTAATATTGATGGTATGATTAATTTAAGAAATATAAATTTAAATGATATGCTATTATATATAAGTTATTACCCTTTATAGTATGGTGCGTAGCTGTGTGACAGGGATATGAAGGATCTTCTCTGCTTTCTTATTAAATATGAAAAAAGATTTTTCACCCACTGTGTCCTTGACTTTTACACTCAAGCGATACCTTTGTGAGAAAAAATATAATTAGTTTATAAGGTTTGTTGATAATTGTTAGTATATATTACTTCATACCTTAGTTTAGGGAATTTGGTTTCAATGTTGCAATGATCACACCAAAATGTTGTAGATAGTGGGTTACACTTTCTATTACACTCAGTGCATGATAAGTAAAACCAACCATATTGTGTATCTATGTCGATGATCTTCTCTTTACATGAAATGAACATTGGATATATATTAATTGAATGTTAATTTTATGTCGTAATATGATCATTAAATAAGGAATCAATGTGTTTGAAGAATTACGTAAATTTGAATACCTCCGGTTGTGCACTGGATCTGATTGACAAAATTTCTTCAATTGATTTTAACTCTACTTTGTGTTCTCTTGTTGCATGCATTTGAATGATGTCGAGAGATGTTATCGGAGAATGTTTGCAATAGTGACATGTGTATATTCATAGTTGAAAGAGTTATTAAAAAATGTATAGTGCATTACCCGTCCTTCAATGATGAAACTTCCGGTATGTATAGATTGATGTAAACCTTGCTTCAATTTGTAGGGGAGAGGGAGTAATTTCCTGGGAAATGAAATAATTGAACATATTTGTAAATGTATTAGGTTTTTAATAGATTGAAAGTATGATGGATATAGGGAAATGGAGCTTGTAGGCAGAAGTAAATAAATGTATTTGAAAAGTGTAAGAGAAAATAATTTGTAATTTATTATGAAAATGTATAAGTTATTACATAAATAAATATTAGAGGCAAATATGTGTTAAAAATCTATATAAGGACAAGAAGTTTACCTTGGAATAACTTAATAGTTCTAGATGATATAACTATGATGATATCGGTGATGATAAGTTTTTTAAAATATCTTCATCCAAATCATGTGCATTATCGGCCAACAACGTTATTTGTAGTTTGGCCTCGCTGTACTTGTATAACGTATTAAACATGTGTATTTATATAAGCAATTATATGAACGTACTAAGATATGCAATAACAGTTTACATTTGGTTTTGTAGGTGAATAACCCTTTTTTATCACACTTCCCCTCGCTAATGATCTTCAATATCGCTCATGCTAATCAATACTCCTACTACATTTGTTAGAGTTAAAAATTATAATAGATCTTAGTATAAATTTATCGTGTATGTAATTCTTACCAGATAGTTTCTTGTTATCTGTCCTTGATGCGGCATGGTTAAAATCGAGTAGTTCAAAGTGATGGCAACTAATGTTTGGGTAATTCCCTAAAATTTCTTTGACCAAGGTGTTGGGTTAGAAGTAAATCATTTATTTGGGGGTGACTAGTTAGGCTTGTTATCCATATCTATGAGCGTAGAGATTGTGTAAATTTCCCTCTCATTCAGTAACTGTTTGAACTGGTCAATTAATTTCTTCCTTATGCAATAATGGATGTGATGTCCTTTTGAAAAGAAATGAATGTGTGTAAGTGAAATTTTTGGTATAGTAGAGAAATTTATATGGGTTAGAGATATATGAAGTGAATACATTTTCATCAAGTAGTATCAGGTCAGTGCTCATGATTTCATTGTTTACTTTGTCATTACGAGTCTTCCATTTTCTTAAAACCTGCACCTGTATTGTCCATCCCATCCTTTTGAAGGTACTTAAGTAATGTCACCTTTCTCATGATGTATTTAGGGATTGGCTTGTGATTGCAATAATCATCAGTTTGGTTAATCACTAAGTTTACAAATGAAATATATGTAAGTAATTTTCATGTTTCAATTGAATTTAACGTACTTTTATTAAATGAATCGGAGACTTCTTTGAAGACCACACTTTTTGTCTTTTTTTATTAATTCGAGTTATCTAACATTATTAAAAAATTTAATCCATAACGTGAAGTAAATCTAGATGCCATGACGTACAGTTGACCATGGCCAAAGAGTGGGTGCGGTAAGTATACTCCAATATTTTGTAGAGTTTGGCCTTGACTATTGTTAATTGTCATGTGAAATGATGATCGTATAGGTAGTTAATGTCGTTTCAAAATGAAAGTCCATTTAGGTTCTATAGTAGACATAATGATCGTGGGAATACATACCTTTGCGCCAATGTTTGACCCAGTAATTATTTTACAATTAATAACCAATGTTGAAAGTTGGGTGATTATCAATCTTATACTATTGCAAAGTCCAGCACTTTGATTTATGTTTCGTAACAAACAGATCAGCATTCCAATTTTCAAGTCCAATTAATGGTTTAGGTGCTCGAGGAATGTAAGTGTATTAAGAAACTCAATCGAGAAGCGAATGTCTTAATCAACAAAACTCCCAGTAGCTTTACAAAGACAACCGGAGTTGAGATATGTTTATTATCTTCGGGAAGCAGGTCCATAATGTACGAATTGATTTCATCCCATCTATCATTTGTTCGAGTCATAATCCCTCTAGAATTTAAATACTTACTATTGACATAGTTGTGGCATAAGTCTGGATATGTTGATTAAATTATACTGCCAATGGGATCATCAGTAAATGGGATGAGCATATCATCTAGTATGTCTATCCAATGGGGATTGCTTTCGTCTCCAATTGAGTTAGTAGGAAAATCTCCATCTCCTAGAGCGAGGATCCAATCATTAAATTCATTTGAATCTTGAATCCACGTGTTTTTTTTTAAGAAGAAAACATGGCATAACTCCAAATGTAGGAATTACTAATTGAGGCATTTACAATATCCTCTTTGTTGACTATTGGTAAAATGGGTAGATTTTTCCTAATTTAACCAACAAGTAAACCGATTTTTCCCCAAACAAGTTTTCATTTGAATATGGATTATTGAACCGAATAATATCTTTGAATGATTTATCAACAGGCTCAAAAGTGTGGCGATGGTTTATTGGTGTCTCATACTAAATGATCAACGTCGTTCTTTTTTATTAGCTTTACTAGTTGGGTACCCTGACAAATCTCACAGGTTGAGTTCTATCTTATATTGTTTGGAATTACAAAACATATATGTGTTGTTATTCCACCACATAATAATAGTGAGGCAATTCCCAATGACGTAACTGCTAATACAATTTTTCCCTCTGACCTTAATATCGAAATAAATAATATCCCTTTATCTTTGATACATGACTGAATGGTGGAATTATATTCAGTCCTTTATGTAGATCTGCATGATCGCGCAATATTTGATCAACATCATATGATAGCTCTTATGTGATCAATTTATTATTCAATTCGTGGATAAGTGTATGATTTGGGATTGGTAAAGGGGGGAAATCCTTTAGATACTTGTTTCTCTTGATAAATAGTTGGTCAATTTCATACGAACTATAATTTTTTATTTAATCATCTATAAGCATCAGATTATTGAAATTGAGGATCTTCCTTTGTCGATACATAATGTCATCAGTCAGTAATTCCCAATTGTTTTCCCAAAGATGTAAAGGATCTGAGACCTTACAAAAGAGAAGAAGTGTGACAAAGAGATCCCACAACTGTGTCCCCATTGACCATTGCGATGCTTGATGTATTACGTCATGCCACTCTTTGTCTCCATCTAGTAACCCAAGTGAATAACGTGTTGCCTTAAATATTGAGTATGTCACTCCATTGATGGTTCTCATTTCTTCAAAGTTTCTTGATCCCTTTATAATGTTAGATAACATTCGAAGGTAGAACATGTCGCCTACAGTTGGGTGCACGAAATTAATGCATCTAGTACATAGTCCAGATTCACGCCTCTTTCATTCCTTGTATTCTGCATTCCATGTACATTTTTTTGGGAAATCTACGTGTGTTAACTCTCTTGCATCTTTGTGAACTGAATTAGTTCTCATCCATTCTATGAGCATAGTTTTGTTGACATAGATTCCGTTGACAACATTATCTAGTTTATCAAAATCTTTAAAGGTGAAAACTTGTTGATCTGGAAGATGCAAAGTAAGACGCTCAACACTTACACTTCTGTATTGGATGTTAAACTCAAAAAGTCTCCAACACACTTCACATGATGAGAGATAACGACAATCGAGAAATGTATGTATTTCATCAATTTCCCTTACTTGCTCTGTCTGATGTTGTTGGTTATGTATAATATTCTCTTCTAAGACCATTCTTGCTCTGCTGGGGCCCTTGTTAATTTACTTGAAAATGTATTTTGTAAACCTTGATCTGTTACACAATTCAACATTGATAAGTGCTTGGTATTTTATGATTAAGTCAATATTGAGAGGTACAATAAACCTATTATCAAGATTCACCCCACGTTTTTCATAAAAAAATGAATCATCTCTTCTCCTATACACCGGGATACTCTGTCATCAGTTATTTTTTCATTGGTAAAAGGGCGAGGGAAGTGTTTTATCAACCTTCTTTTATCATACATGGCGAAGAAGGATTAGTAGCGCCACATGGACCGTGCATCATAAATTGACCAATGGTTGCATACCCAATTAGATCTACTGTAATAAGGTAACTCCGCTGAGATGATGTTATCAATCTCATTTGGAGATCTATTATTACAAATAGATCGTAGAAAAAATAATATATGTAAATCAGGTAGGCCTATATTTTGAAACTCAATTTTGTAAATGGCTGCAAGCAATTTAAAGATATTGATAGGTAATAACATATGTGTACTAAATAAGTTTATAAAGAAATATAAGGATTGTAATTGTGCTAGATCATAAGATGTAAGCATATACTGACCCGCTAAAATAAGACCAAAATGTTGACCTTCTGCTAAATCCTGCATTAGTTGAACTAGATTAATTTTGAATACCCTTGTCACAATATCTGGTATGTCTTCAGGTTTTTGACTTGGTGTTAAATCAAGGAAATATTGTATTTCTGTCCATTTGGGATTTGCATTAAATGTAATAAAAATATCGAGGTTTCCCTCCCATCTACATATGTCCATAGAATCTTGAAAGTTTTGGGCCATATATCATGGATCTCCGGTGAAGCTAAAGGGTAGGAAGATACATTTTTCGACAGAGGCAGGTGTTGTATGTCCCTTTAGAACTACATACTTTTAGCCTTTATAGAGTTCAAATTTTAATTGTGTCTAATTTCATCTTACCCATCGTAATCTCTCAGATTCGATGCAAGTATATTCGTCAACTATAAATTGTTGGAATAACCGTCCTGAAAGTTGGAGAGCTTGTGCTTCGTTCATCCTTTGTTGCAATCTATAAGCATAAAATTCACGCATTGTAACAAAATTTCTTTTGGTTTTTAGTCGACCTCTTTTATTCAAGTATGTAATATCGAAATGGAAGTAATCCTCACCGTATGGAAATAGAAAGGGATACTACATATCCATAAATGATGGATGAAGATTGCTGATTCGTTGCAATCCCTCTGATCTATGTTCCAAAATTACATCTCTCTTTACATCAATGTCGTGTAGGTCTCTAATAATAAGTTCATCTACCTCTGGCGCATTAATTTTTATATAGATGAGTTTCTAGATCGATCTCTGATTATTCTTATATGTACGTCTGTGAAATCTTCTTCCTTGAAATGATCACATGCCATCCTAAACGCTTTTTCTAATACATTGTGTGTGCCAAACATTCTGATTAAACCTTCAATAATATCAGTGACTAAAGTTGATGAGGGGCCATCTCCACGAAATGCACGCAGCCTATTGTGAACTTCGTTATCAGTGTCATAAATATAGAGTTGTAAAAATTTGGGTAGCTCTCCAGTTAAAGGCAGAAGGGAAGTAATTTTATTGTAATTTTGGCCAGAAATGCAATAGACATAAGGTTCAACTTCGTTGTTTATAGTTTTGTCTATTTTTTCACCCATTTATGTGAAGGCAAACATGGAGTTATATGCCTGAATATTGTCACGAAATGTGGCAGATCTTCTTCTTGCCAAAGAGTTTAACAAACTATTTAGGAACGCGGGTGATTGTTTTAGTGAGGGAAATTTTATATTTCCTTCTCGATAACACATGGAAAACTTTATATTTCTGCGTCGTCTATGTTTCTCCTTATGCTCTTCATACCACATAATGGAGCCGCAATGCTCACAGTTATAATTTGGTCCACCAAAATTGCAGGCATCTTTGAATTTTCCTAAAAAACATATAGATATTTAATGTGATGTGATAGGGATTATCTGTTGAACAAAAAAAATATTCTTTTTACATGTTATTCTTACTCGAATGCGGGGTATGAATATTCTAGCCCATGTTTCGCCTTCGAATAGGTTGTTGACGTTCTACGTTGGATGAATATAACAATGTCTATGAAAAATTAGATTCTTATTATAGGAAAAAGTAATATAAAATTCAAACATAAAATTATTAAACTAATAATAATAAATTTAATAAATAAAATCTTGAAAGACCACGTGTATTACAGATGTCATTGACTCTCGCAACTGCGTCTCTTATGGTTTCAATGGTGTATTCACTATAATTTCCATACATAGTATTAGATGATGCGCCAATGACTTTCGGGGATGAAGTAACTCTCCTGTCTTGATTTATAATTAACAAATAAATGGTTCTTGCTTTGAAATCATTGTAAGCATGGATGGAATTTCGGGGGGGGGGGGGGGGGGGGGAATGGACAGGTAATTAGTAGGAGTAGGGGATGTGTGGTTCAACATTGTAGGTGTGTTATGAGCGGCAATGTCTCCTACAACTATGTTACATTTATTAAGCATAATGATACACCTTGGGAATCTATCAAGGCTACTGTGATTGGGATTCTCCATTGATTCGTATAAAATATTGCATATTTATACCCTCAAATCTTATGCATTTTAGCGCCCCTTGGGTTCCTTAATCTCTATATTTATGATCGTTAACCAGGAAACCTCTATTTTATATTGTTAACATGCTATATGAGGTGTAATTGGGCTTTTGTAGGTATTTAGGTACTAAGTATGAAGTTTGGATACATTTTAGCGAAGTTCCGTACATAATCGTACACACAAGGACATTTCGATCATTTTATAGTTTGGGCAAGTGGTCCAACATCTACACAGAAGTTGTAGCCATCTGGGAAAGCTTTGTGTGGCCATAAACAGTGCATAATTTTGAATCCGAATGAAGAAGTTACTGAAATTCTCGCGGAAGAGAAAAACCTTTCAAATCAAAGAAGAAGAAGGAAATGAAAAAATAGGGGAACGAATCGATTCGCCGCTTTGTGCATTGATTCGCTATGAACCAGTAACCATTTTTCCATGGGCGAATCGATTCGCTACAAGGCAGTACAGCAGGTCCTTTCCAGCGAATCGATTCATTTTTATGCTGAATCGATTCGCTCACTTGCAGCCTTCAAGATATTTACCTAGCGAATCGATTCGCTCCAAGGCGAATCGATTCGACTTTGCAGATCTTTTACTTTTCTTTTAATTTCAAGTTTTCCATTGGGACTTTTTTATATATACCTTTTTCTCTCATTTGAGAGGGATATCTTGTAATAATAGATTATTTTGCTTAGGTTTGTTTTGGGAAGCTAGGGTTTGGAGATTATTTTGGGTGTGCCATTTTCTTCCTCTGAGGGTTTTCTCGTATAGAGGGGTTTGCCCGTCGAGGTTGTGTAGAACACTATTCATCATCTTCTCTATCAATCCAAGTTTCCATTTTTGGTATTTCTCTATTTCTCTCGCGTTTACTTAATGCTTTCATTTACTGCGTCTTTACCATGCTTTCTAGCTAAATTAGTCTAAGTTGCGATTGATTGAACTCGCCTCATGTTTAATATGTCACATTGCTTTGGTTATGGAGTTTACTTATTTAATTCAATTGGGTTGTCCTAGTTGTTATGCCTAGAAAATTTGATGGGGTATATCATGTATGCTCCATGCTTACGACCTTTCGCGCATAATTCCCAGGATATTAGTTAAAGCCAAAATCTTATTAGGCTTTTATGCGAATTTAGGATGTGACAATCCTAGATTTAATTAACTATCGAAACGAGACCCAATCTTAATGAATCCATAGTCCCGTGTAACCATTTATATGTGTTAAGACAGGGTGAGGGATATTAGTCGCATCTTATAGTTTTTCTGTCTTTGTTAATCTAGTTTTAATTAACCCATGCCTAGATTATATTTTGCTTTCTATTTTAGGTAAAAAATCACCTTTTAAGCTTTTATTTGAGAAGTATTAAATCAATTAGATTCTATCACATTTCTCTGTGGATTCGATACCCAGACTTGGCCGCTATACTCCCTTTTGTTGAGTGTAGTCATAAGTTTAGTTTTTTGGTATAGAAGTGGTGAGACAAATAAAATAAAACCACCGTGAAGGTTTTAAAGTTTTAATTGCGGACTGGGTTTTGAAGTTTTAAAGTTTTAGGGCGTGAAATCTGTATAGAATTGAAGGTTTTAAAGTTTTAATGGCGGATTGGGTTTTCTGGGAAGAATGGAGAAGAGAGAGAACACCAGGGTCATTCGAACGACCTGGTGTCTCGTTTAAACGACATCTAGTATCTTTCAAATGACATGGTTGGTCGCTTGAACGACCTGATGGATTCTGACAGATTTCTTCCGTCCCCTGATTCAGACCTGATTGTTATTTTGTGATGAATAGTTCCTATGTTGGATGAATCTGAATTTTATGGTTATAATTTAGGGTTTGATTTTGTGAAAATCACCCTTGGATTAATACAGGATAAATCCAATTGGATAATTTAGGTTTATGATTGAGTAATTTGAAATCTTGTTAATTAAGTGGGTAAACTTAATTAAAAGAAATTGAATAATGAATTTGAAAATTTGAATTTAGGGCCGAGCGAGATAGTCCAGGTATGTTTGGTTGAGTGACGCCAAGATAATGAAATTAATTAGTGTATGATTAATTCAAATTTGGGATAGATTATTGACTTAAATGTGTTAAGCTAGTGTTACGGACATTAGTACGCGGGTAGCCTGGATTTATTATATATATATGTGGTTGTGTAGTGTATATATATATATATATATATATATATATATATATATATATATATATATATATATATATATATATATATATATATGGCCGAGCGAGATAGTCCGGGTATGTTTGATTGAGTGACGCCATAATGAAATTAATTAGTGTACGATTAATTCAAATTTGGGATGGATTATAGACTTAAATGTGTTAGGCTAGTGTTGTGGACATTAGTACGCGGGTAGCCTGGATTTATTATATATATATATGTGTATATATATATATATATGATTTATGAATAGTTATGTGAATAGTATTTATAGGGAAGTATATGTGTTCTAGTGCTATCATGGGAGATTGCGCGATGTGGGTGAACCCCCCGGATAGCGAATGCAGGGCGAGTATAGTTCAGAGGTCAGAGCGTTTGAGTTCAGGGGTGAGACGCTTTGAGTACGATACAATATCACTACCATGAAAAATTATGGCCGCCTCCACAACGTTTGTAACATTTTTCTGATGCGGGGAGCTAACCGTGTCAGGATTTCGGGTGGATGAGTATACCCGAGTATGATAGCATTTAGAGAACACCCGATGAGTACCTACTCGGGAGGATAATTATATATCTTCGACATGTGTGTGAATGTTGTAATATGATGATACGTATATATGGTGAAGATTTATATACCGGTGAATTCATGATGTGAAATGTATAAATTATATAACGTGAGAGATTTTTATATGGTATCAAATGAGAATTGATTTAAATAAGTTAGTGTGACTAATAACTTATAAAACGTATACTAAACTCACTCGAAAAAAAAGTAACAGGAAATAGTAGGATATATATGCCAAGATTAGTTACTGGGTAGATAGCTAGATGTTTCATGTATATGTACATTTAGTGTGCACATTAGTCGAGGGGTGAGGTATCCTCAAGAGAGTGTGCGTCACTAACTTAAATATGAAGAGCATTCATGCATTTTAATTTACTGCATTTATATTCACTTGCTAAATATTTTCAGATGTTTTGGGTTCTAACCCTTGCTATAAAAATCTTTTCAAAACCTTTTAGGTGTCATACCGCAGGGGCACCAGCCTCGATCTTTCTGCAGGATATGTAGCTGTGGTACATGTGGGTGCTGCATGATATTGCTTTATATGCCTATCTCATTCTCTTCTAGATGGGGATCTTCTAGTTGTACTTTGGACATGTTGCCCTTGGCTTGTACTCGCTACTTTTGGTTTGGCATGTATCAGCTACACTTTACATACTTTGGAGTATTCTTTGGTTTGCTTGTATTAGTCGATGTTGTTTGGCTAACTCTCTTATTACTCATTTGTGGCATGATTAGATTCTCTTGTTTGTGTTGACTATTTTAATTATTATTACACTTGTTGGTTTTGGATTAAGTCATAAGATAAAATTTGGCATCGGCTTAATTAAAGATTAAGTGGTTAGTAATTAATAATGTTATGCCAGTGATGCTAAGAATGAATCATATGTAAATCCTGATTTAATTTAATAAAGGCCTGATCAACGGTAGAATCAAGTGCAATCAAACAAGAATCACGAAGTTGAATTCCTAAATCCTCTTTGTCCGATTTCCTAATCCAAGTAGGTGTATAACGACACATGGGGGTTTGGGGAATTGAAATGACTTTATTCCTAAACTTCCTAGGAGCATTCCTAAGGTCATGACAATAACGTCTAAGGTGACATTTCCTATCGCAAAATGTGCAAGTGAAATGACGGTGGGAATGGTTACCTACATATGGACCTTTCCTAACATTCCTAGTTGATTCTGTCACAAGCTGGGCATTGGCTTTAGGAATGGGAACAATACGATCATGGAACCTTAAACCATGCATATCATCCTTGATTTGGACGGTGCCTGACATCCTATCTAACTTCTCCGACCTAGCCTCCAAATCAAACTTCACTTTACTTGAGTCTCTCAACCTATCATCTAAATCACTAATCGTAGACTCAAGCAAACACCTAGAATCCTTAAACTCTAGAATATCTTTATTTAAAGTCTCCATCAAACCAAAAAGACTATCTCTCTCCCCCTCAATGTATTCCAGTTTTTCCATAAGAGTCTTATCCAGTGCCCTAAGATCCTTAATCAATGCATCGTTATTTTTTATTGCATGATCTTTCAACTTAGCTTGCAACTTCAAGTTTGCCTTTTTTACCTTTGAAATTATGTTACTAAAGCCGTTTAATATAAAATTAAAATATTTAAGTAACTCCGAACAGTTTTTTGAAGAAACTCTTTTCTATAAAACCAAAAATAATTAATCACAAGATGTGTTTAAAAAATATGTACGAGATCTGTTCAAGATTTGATTAACAGGTTTAATAAATCAGTTTAAAAAAACTTTAAACACATCACAACCAAGAATGAGATGAGGAGATGTAGAAAGACTAAGAACAAGGATTTTTTACTTGGTAAAACCTCACCCAACTGAGGAAACATCCACGACTCCCTCTACGGAGTGAACCAAAAATTCCACTAAAACAAATCTTAACAGTTACAAACTATATAACAAACATTCATACAACTCAGACCTATATAAGTTTAGGAATGTACCCTCTGGTGTCCTTATAACTTCTCTGCAGTTCTGATTGTCGATGTTGTTCTCCCAGTTTGCTAACTTCCAATTTGTTCAAGTTCTTTACGTCGTCTCTTGTTCTCAAGATCTTATTACCAACACTTTTAGTGTGGTGGGGTGATAGTGTTTGTGGAGGTGCTTTCTAACACATGCATGCACACACACACACTTATTTTATACAACCAGTCCTAACAAATTACATATAAGAACTATATGATGTGATTTTTATATTTCTCTCTTCTCACAAAACTTAACCTTATTTGACCTTTATAATAATCCCAGAATCCATGGCTATCTTGCTCAGAAGACGTATCAAGATCTTAATCAATCTCAGGTTTTGACAATATTTTTGAGATTGAAAATCACCAAGTGCGATTCCAAACTAGGTCAAAGGTCTTGTTTCAAGAGAACTAGAAGCAGAAAACATTATTGTTGATTTCAAAGTTAAAAAATTTACAGAAAAGAATCAACAATAGATTTCTCAAGATGAGAAACAAAATATGTAAATCTAAGTGAAATGTAACATAAAGTACTCAGATCTGAAATTTCTATAAAGCAGAAACTTAGATCTAATAAAAATGTTTAAGTTGGACACAAGATCTAAGAACGAAGAGGTTACAATATGAAACCAACTAAACAAACCAACTCTCAACCTCTCAAACACTCAAACACTCAAGGTTGTGTTTGGAATATACAGGACTTGAAAAGAGGTTTAGGTTTGAAAAGGTTTTGACGATTTAGGGTTAGGGTTTCTAACTCTTGCTCTCTCTTTTTGGTTTCTCTCTTTCTATCTCTTCTCTCTCTTCTCTCTACTCTCTCTAAAGGACGAAATGGCAAAAGTCTCTGATGGCTGAGGGAAGGGGTCCTTTTATAGGAGGCTGAGAAGATTCGAGAATAAGGTTGAAAAATAATGGCTCAGATTGAGTCAAGGTTTATTGACTTTGATCCAAGGGTTCACGATATGCGGTGATTAAAACTCTCCTGATTGGTTCATATGAGGCTCACAGGGATTATGTAAGAGCGCATGCAGATCATTGATAAAAACGATCCAAGGGCTGTAAACAATCGTTGGTTTACTCTCTATAAAGAAACACAAACTCAACCAATCAGAATGCAATAGATGTTGGGCAATCATAAGATAACAAACACGCGTCTAAAATAAATACAAACGCACCCTGAAGTCTCTGCCGTTTTCGGATTCTACCCAAGCAAACATTCAACCAATATAACCATCAATACATAATTGCAGATTGACCCCAAAAACTTTTAAAAACAAATTTTAATTAATAAAAACCTTATTTTAAAAGTTTATAGAATCCCAAAAAATATTAAAAAATAATTTTAGGGATTTAAACACACTTAACATATATACACACAATTATATGCAACATAAAATGTATGAGATCAATTCTACTGTGTGTGAGTGTTGGTAATATTGTCTAGATCAATCAAGCAAGAGGGATGAAATAGCAAACCAAACTCTGGGGTTCTTTGGATTCTAGGATAAACACAATTTTGTCACAATTTCCAAACTAGATGAACACTTATACAATACAGGCTCAAGTGAGTCAAGAGTATAAGGTGCTTCAATCTCCCCCTTTGAAAATATGAGACAAAATCCCCTTTGAGTCTTTAATCATTGGGGTTCCATAGTTGTGTTCTTTTAATCATTACGCAAGAAAAATTCAATATCGTTAAACTAAATCTCAGGGACAAGGTGAAATAGCAGAAATTTTCTTTTTTTGTGAGTTTATGCTTTAACTTTCATCTATCTCCCTATTTATGATAGTTTCTGTAATCATACTCGTCATTTTTTCCCAAAAATTAAAAAATTGTACCCCTTTATTTTCTTCTTCAAAGTCTTCCTATTTCATAGAAATGACGCTAGTCTTCTTAGTAATTTGTATTCCCGTGTTGTAATTTATTATTTGATTTACACTCTCCCATATGTAACTTCTAAATGTACTTTTGATTGTATTATAGACATTAATTTGTATTTTATTGATGAAGATTATAATTTTTTTTATATATGTGATCAATTCATATTGTAGTTAGTCTCCACTAGTGGTTTATGTTACTGATTTGCTTGATAGTGTAGAAAAGATTTATTAAAGCATCACTCGTCTAATTAATTATTCTCTTATACGTGGATGTGATCCACTTATGGCTTATGTAACAATTTTCCTGATATTATTAGATTGAGAAGCTTTATTAAGTATCACTGTCTCCCTTTGTTTATATATATATATTGATTTTATTGAAGGTATATGTTTGGACATCTCTACATATGCAATCATTTACACAACTATTGAATCTTGGGGGGAAACTGCAATACACACACACTTACACCGCAATTTATTAGACCTTTTAGTGTAATTTTCTTTCATCTCCCAATTTTATCAATACTAGCATGCAATCGGTGCGATGCGTGTGTTTTTTAAAATTTTAGATCTGATATTTATATGTAACCACTAAAATTAATTAATAAGACTAAATAAACTTGGGGTGGTCTTCTTTGGGATCTGCAACATTATGCCAACGTGACATAGAGACAATGGGCCATTTCCATTCAAAACAGATGCTATGAATAATGCTTCATACTACATAAGCCATCAAATATATATAAACTAAATAAAATAGTAATGACCATTAAAATGCTAAATCTTAATGAAATAGATAGGATTATACATCGAGGAAACATAACTGTAGTAGTATTATAGATTTTCCAAGATTCAAACATTTATTTTTCTGAGATCCAAACATAATGTTAGCTATCATTAAGAAAAGTCTTTTCAAAATATGTTTCCTCAAACAAAATTACTTGAAAGAAAATTAGAAGAAAGGTACTTAAACAAACTGTTACCAAACAATATATTGATTTCCAAGTGTTTATCTGATCTGAAGGTGCGACTGGGGAAAGATTAGTTTGCTCAGAAAATAAGTCGATTTGTAAACATCACCAAAAATTTCAATGCATTAAATATGCATTTCACTAACGTATACCATAAACATAAACAAGCATATAATTACATTCTATACAAGTTCACCCTCTTGCCTTCTCAGAAGACAATCATATGAACAAAAGGAACCTAAGAAGAAATAAACACCACACATTGTGTTCATAGAGTATCATATCAAAAACTTCCTATAAAAAGTAGTTCCAAATGTGAATACCAATAAGTAAACCGCAAGAACTAGCTATACTAATGAGTTCTTCAAATATCAAAATCTTCCTATAAAAAATAGTTCCAAAATGTGAATACCAATAAGTAAACCGCAAGAACTAGCTATACTAATGAGTTCTTCAAAACTAGAGGGGCCTTTAACCTGTGCAGTGGCTCGTCCTCAATCAACAGAAAAATATAGAACTGCTGACATCCTTATGGAGCTTTGGCAGTTCTAGCACTGGAACAACACCAGCAGCGCTGAGCCTACCATGGCTAGATGATGTTTCCGATATTTCATCGAACTTCACAAACTGGGAAACCTGTGCGGCTGCCAGATGGGCATAGCATATTGGAGCAACTACACCAAGACAAAAGAGCAACATCTATATATTTAATTTCTAAAGTAAACTGAAAACTACACACATTAATCCTAACACAACCATTCAAATTACAAATACATTACAGCCTTCTCGATGAGTTAAATCATATAGGCCAGCGGTAAAATGTTTCACACGAGGTGTATTTCAGCACAATGTGCATAAGTGTTATGGTGGTGGGAGTGGTGGGACTGGGGGTGGGGTAGGGGAGTTAGTTTACCCGATGAGAAAAGTATAATACCTATAGAAATGGCTGTGGTTCTCCTTTGGTACCTGCAAAACAAAGCTCTTGTTATTCTACAACACCGGATGTCAGTGTAATTTTCATGCAATACCTACCTAAATGGGAAAAGGAGTATATACCTTTTAAGAATCATATACATAAATCATCTTACAAAATTATCCACAAAACGACATAAGTAATACAACCAATGGAAGTTCAAAGAATCTACTCACATATAAGATAAAGAATGAACCAGTTCCTGCAAATCATCAGCTGAAAACCCAAGCTGATCTAGCAGAACATGGTAGTGGGTCGGACGAGTGGTACCCTACATATAAAATATTAATAATCAATAACAAATATTTTAAATAGATTACGGGTGTTTATGATCAACATTATTGTTTTTTCATGGTACATACTTTCTCAATTTTTACGTTAGAACATCCCACCAAACTACCCATCAGTTCTCCAAACTTTTTAAAATTTCTCATTAAATGAATGGTTTTCCAATATCTTTCCAACTTTGGAAACAAATATATCCCAAGTTTGTCTCACAAGTAATAATCCAAACATTAATGTAAAACAGGTCTACTCACAATCATTCCGGCATGCGCACACAAGTAAAAATCATTGTTTTTTGGGTGGCAAATTTTGTTGTCGATAATCGTCCCTGCATATATTTGAAGTACAAGATAGCATTAAATCCAAGAGATATAGTATGAATTATAGATAAATCGATGCTTTTACTTTTACTAATGTTAACTAACCAGGGGGGACATTATCAGGAGAATTAGATTGGAAGAACTTGGTGTGGTGATTCTTTTGTGCAATCACCACCATGAACTTCGGACAATAGGATTCCTCTAAAAACTTACAGGCCTACAAAGCACACCACACATTTGATTACAAATAAAATATAGAATTAAAGCCACAAATGTACATGACCTAAACTACACATCAAAAGACCCAAAACTAAAATAAACACACAATTAGAGAGAGACTAGACTTTCTTTATATTTTTCAAATATAGGGTTCCTTACAAATGAGGGACTAAGGACCTTTATAAGGGGGGGGGGGGGGATAGAAGATTCTAGAAAGGATCTCCTAAGCTCCTATTGGTTGAGAGGGTGTAAGCCCATGTAAGCTATAACTAACTCCTAAAAACATTCCATGTCAAAATGAAACCTTCTAAATGCTATTAGCTAAGTGTGAGTTGTCATTAGATGAGTTGCCATGAGTTGTCATGACAACTAATCCATGACAACACTAACTACTGGAACCTTCTAGAAACTTCCTCTCAACCCGTTACTAAAAAAATATAAACGATATACTAAACAACTAATAAGAGGAAAAATACAATATAATACTTAAAATGCAAGAAAATATTAAAATAGCTTTAATTTCCATCATTCACCCCCACTTAAAATCAAGCTCATCCTCGAGCTTTCAAAATTGGAGATGCATGTGAAAAGTTGCTAAAATATGTACCGACTAGACTAAAAGACTCGATCACGTTCCCATTCCAGCGAGGATCTTCCTCCATTTCTCTCTCTTTTCTCACTTCTGACCAACAAAATGGGTCACCTCCGGGGTCAAAAATCAATCTAGGGGTTCGAAACCCTATATCAAACTATCTATGGCCATCACCAGCCAGATCTAAAGCCGTAAGGGGTAGCCGGAGAACAAAGAGGGTTGCCCAAGGTGACAATATGGTGGGAAGGTCCAATCTCGCCCCCCTGGTCATTTTTTCTCTATTCTCTTGCCTCTCCTCAATCTAATCCTAGGGCTGGATTGCAGGCCCTCTTTCTTCATTGTTTTCTGGGTTTTGATAGATGTGGGTTTAGTGGGGTTAGGGTTTTGAGTTGGTGGGGCAGCAGAGGGTGGTGAAAGAGGGAATAAGGTTATTGGATCAGCGGGGATGGTGGAGTAAGTGTGGGTTGGGTCTGAAGCGGTGGAGGGTGGTAGCGGTGGTGGGGGAGGTGTTTTGAATTGTGATTGAGCCACGAATTGTTGGGATTGGAGGGTTAATTGCGCCATTACTTTAATTCTTGAATCTCTTCATTTTGGTGATTGGATTTCTTTGGGCCATTTGATGTTGTAGCATACGATTTTATTGATAATCTACACATTGATAGACCAATACACCAATGTTGGAGCGACACCTACTCTGATAGCAATTTGACGTATACTATAAGTCAAAATGCCCAAAACTAAAAAATGAACACACAACTAGAGAGAGAAACTAGAATTTTCTTATATCTTTCAAATATAGGATTCCTTACAAATGAGGGACTAAGGCCCTTTATATATAAGGGGAGATAATATTCTAGAAGGTGTCTCCTAAGCTTTTATTGGTTGAGAGGATGTAAGCCCATGTGACATCACATGGGCTATAACTAAGTTTCAAATACATCACATGTCAAAATCAAACCTTCTAAAAGCCTATTAGTTAAGTATGAGTTGTCATGACAATTCATCCATGACAATACTAACTAATGGAACCTTCTAGAAGCTTCCTCTCAACCCTTGTTGCTACTAAAAATGCAAACAATATACTAAACAACTAATAAAAGGAAAAATACAATCCAATACTAAAAATGTAAAAAAGTACTAAAATAGCCCTAATTTTCATCTGTATATAGTCAGTTGTACGTGATACGATACCTCAAACATCTGATCCAATTCGAAGTTCAAGACTTGGTTGAACTGAGACTCGCTGACTCCATCCCTACACATTCCAAACACAAAAAAAAAAATATTACTTTAAATTCAAAATGACACTTGGGCCTAAATAAATTTATCGTCTATGGTAAACTAAAAAGTAAAAAATTTAAATTCCTTAGCCTTGCAATACAATGTTTCATGAAAAATTATCTCATGACCATCATAATCCATTATAAATGAACCGGAGATTTCCTCAAAGTTCCAAATTCCAAAGTTAACAAGTTTCGGAAATTAAAAAAAAAATATTGGAATGAATCAGAGGTTGCTCAAAAGTATCACAATTAATATTATCAGGAACACTGGTATTATTATTATGATTCGTCTCATTTTCCTTGTTATTTCCGTCCATAAAACCGTTACAACCTACATGGAAATAAAATAGAGACAAAAATACACGAACTTAGTTTCCATGCAAGGCAAGATTTACTTTCATATCTAATGTATGGTTTACATTCAGTCTTTCATTCCTCTAAAGATACATGTACAATCATGTATATAAAAAAAAAAGTGTTCTAATTTGTTGAATTGGTATGTTTGTCACTTGAAAACTGGCCAAGTTGTGAAACCCGCAAAATTCTAGAAGAAAATGACTTATTGCATAACCATAGATATTATCTCAACTCGATAAAAATAAAATTTTAAAAAATAAAATTTTAAAAAATAAATAATGAATAGGGAGAAAAGGTGATAATTCGTAATTGTTGAACTGGGAAAAAATGCATTACCTAAAAAAAATGATCTGCTCGGGTTTCCTATTCCCTGAACTATTATAGAAGTCAACTAAAGCCTCCCTGAAATAGCAAACAGAAACCTTGTGAGGTACAATTTTTTAAACATATATTACCTCTCATACATAAATCTGTGATAAGTACAGAAAAAAATGGTAATTCAACTATTGCTAAAAATTTAGGACTTGTGATTCTACAAAAAACTCATCATTACCTGAGCATGCCTTGATCTTCGGTATCCACTGGCTTAAATAGAGAGGCAATCATTTCAACCTTCGAATACTGTGTGCACACCGAAGCCCTATAGCGTGAAATCAACGGCCACTGCCTTGAACTGACCACCTAATAATTCCAATACACACGGAAAAAAACAGTACGAAATTATTTGATATCTTGAAGAATGTTTAACCATTTAGCCCTAGGGCTAATGCATTATATTAAATAAGTCATTGAAGGGGTATTTCATAAAAATGCATTAACAGCATTAAAATCAAATATTTTTTTAATAATCGCTAAACTTACCCGTAAAACAGAGTGGACAGTCTGATATTGTGTTAATAACTGGGATAAATTAAAAATCACTCTATCAAGTATACATGTGTATAAATTACCGCAACAATTGAAGGAATATCAGCACGACCGGGGGAGCCATGCGACACGTCCATTCCAATAATTAGAGTAGGAACTTCTGAAACCAGAGGTATAGAAGGAGAACGCTCAATGGCTAACAACGAATTCATACCACCCAACTTCAAAAGAACACCAAAATGATCAAGCTTGATTAGTTCATGTTTTAGATAAAATGATGATGAACATAAGAAAATATGAGTATTTTAATTCCAATACTTACCTTGGTATTGATTTTTAAGAGCACATTTGCAAGATATTGATCATTCACTTTTGTAGGTGCAATGCACTGCGTGACAATCCCAAGATCTGAAAGGTTTCTCCTCTTCCAGGGACCTTTCATGTGTTTAAATAAAACAGTGTATTAGAACTATATATAATAAAAATAACTTGATAATGCACCGGAAGAGAATGAGTGGAGTAAAACAACCAACCATAAATATCAGAGTTCTTCCTTTCCGGGAGAATACAAAGAAGAAATTGAGGTGGCCCTGGAAGTCTTGACTTTATATAGTCAATCATCTTGTCCACTCTAACATTAGCATGGATGCGCCTAGACTGAGGATTCTCTTCAAATGTATCAAACGGATCATTGATGAACTACACAAGAAATAAAATTAAATAAAATTTAATTATATAAAATCAAACTAAAATATGCAACAATAAATTTGATAGCAGGGTAAAACTCACAATTCCTTTCATTCTCCCACATTTAATAATATTAGAGCACAGATTACGAATATCACAGCGTGCAAAAAAGTTTACAATAGCCCAACGTTCGATCTTTATAGATTCCACCAGTTTCTACAAAGGAACATCTTTGATGTCAAAAACACAATGATAACAATATTTAAAGGATTGAAAGAAGATGGGGGTGGGGGTGGGGGAGAGAAAACATAAATAACAAGTAAATAAAATGCTCAACCTTGTTGTTGAAGTTCCACCGTCCATTACGAGGAAAGAAATCTTCCCCGTTCCCCACTTTTAACTACGACATATTAAGCATGGCAAGTGGAAGTAAATAAGATTGTTAAACATGTAAAATTTTTATAACAGAAAAATGATGTCTACAATGAATTTAGACATATTCATTTACCTTCGGGCAAGACAAAACACAGCCTTCAACTTGAGTGAATTGAGAGCCGATTGAAATTCCAGTAGAGCCAAGAAGTGGATCTGCATCATAATTGCTACGTTTCAAGGCCTGAAAGAAACCCATATAACAAAACCAAAAATTAGAGCACATAATTACCCACAAAGTTGGTAAGCATCAAATTATTTATCAATAAAAGCCTACCTCTATCAAGACTCTCATCCGTTCTTGGGGCTTCTGGCGGGATTTCTCTACAAGTGAAGCTCTTTGCAGATTAGTCAACGCCTTGGTATAGCGTTGTAAAGAAACCAACTAGCAAAGCTAGAAAAGGCAGAGAGAAACAAATTACAATATTTATCTCAACAATGACACAATTTGAAAGTTATTTTCTGTATCAATCACCTCAAGCGGAATGTAATTTGGACGCTTTGGTTTCCCAACATTTATGCACGGAAAAGCTGCAGAGTATTGCAATTCTATTCGGCGGTGGTTAATAAAATATTCATATACTGTTAATTCAATGGATTGAGTTTCACCATCCCCATTTCCATTTCTTTGCTTCATTGAGAACCTAAAATAGGGATTCAAGACACAGAAAATAAATACTTCAACATGTACAGCTCATAAAATTCAACAAAACTGATACTAATAGATTATTTAGGTTGTGTTTCTGTGCATGTAATTCATGATTTAAAATTAGAATTGGATCAATTGGTAGATTATATTTCGAAGTAATATCACCAAGAAAATTATTACGTTTGATCTCTGCATGGCCTATCACTCAAGCCAGTGATTTTGTACTCTATATTAGAGGGGATAGCCTTGATCCTAAGATTCTTTAGCATCCTTTTTGCCTATTCACAAAATCAAGCAGCAAGGAAGTCTGTGGGCAAAAATTTATGCCGATATAATAGTAAAGATGGAGCTGGACATAGAAAAATTAGTTACCTTTGCCCAATCAACCTCAGAAGGGTTTCTGACTTTTTGATTTTGAATAAGAAAGTCCATAACAGGATCAGGATGTACAATCATAGTTGTAGATACATCTGTGCAAGATGAACCAGAAAAAAATGATTAGATTTGAAGTACAAAAACATATGCTACACTGTGGTGTAGGAGCGTACCAATGTTCAAGGACATACCCCCTTAAGTTTCACGAAAACTTGAATGGAAACCTTGGCACCCAAGAACGCCACCGCCCAAATCTGTGAAGTTTTTTGGGTCATTGTGAAAAAATGATTGTCGAACCAAGAGACAACCCCTACAGCCAAACAAATGAAATTACCATGTAAAGGCCATACAAATGAATATAAAAATAAATACCATGAAAAATCTGAGTCCAATAATCTATACTGTTTGGATGCATGTTGCCACAATATGATGTCGAGCACTCTCACTACTTCTTGGAAGTGCTCAGACTCTTGTCCCCGCAATGCATTTCCAATCGCTTGCATTGGGATTTTAGCTGCATAACTTATTGCTACCTTGAACGTTTTGGACTGAAACTGACGCCGAGATCTTTTCCTATCACTCTCATTAGGGCTGCCGTTACCTCCTGGGCTTCCACTACCCACATTTCTGAGAATATAATAGAAATCAGAGCCAGTTATTGAATTAATATATAACGAAGGTCAATATCAAAACTGGTTAAACTATCATGAAATTCGGTCAATATTCCTGAATAACTTAAACAAAAAAAAAGACACCAGTAGCAGAGCCATTTCATTAGTACCTATTTGAAGTGGCTTCCACCAACACAACAGTGAACTCTAATTTGTTCTGAGGGAGAGCACCAATTGTAAATAAACTTTTTTCTCCATCATAAGTAAAATCTTTACCAGCAAGCTCACAGTCATAGGTTTCATGGACTTTGTCAAGTACATTTCTTCCAATACCTTTGGCTTCAACCGGACGCCCATCTTCATAACATAGAGAAACCTAGACAAATGAATGAGCAAAATGTTAGTATATATAACTATGAAACTTTGTACTTTGTTCTTATTAAACCAACATATTTGCAAAAGACTGAACGGGTATGAGAAACAGCATACACTGTAATGAAAAAAATGGCCATTGGTACCAGACATTCCTACTTTGAAGTGATTTGTCAGAAGGGGTAGTTTTTGGCCTTTGGAACACGTTTTGAATTTGATGATTTCTCAGGAATAACATTTGATGGTACCATAGAGGGAAGTGGCGGCAACGGTTCTGATTCCATTGTTCAAATTCTAACCATCACAAGTTCAAAATGATAGGGTTAAATAAAGGATAGACAAGTTAGAAGAAACATCACTAATATAGAAACACAGCAACAAGTAAACACTAGTGTGTGTGCACATAATACTAGAAATATTACCAATCATAGGAACATAACAAGTAAAACTACCTTGTCGTTTTGTCCAATAACTTTTCATAAAAGTATCAAAAGTCTACATGTCCAATAACTTTTCATAAAAGTATCAAAAGTCAACATGTCCAATATCATACTAATAGGCCGATCTGATTAGATTGGACCGAAACAGACCGATTCCCACACATATATACTAAAACTAATAATTTTATTTTGCTTATATTAGAATCAGTTAATATAATTTATGAATGAAATTTGGTTCGTTTATATATATCTAGAATATGTTTATGAAGCAAAATCTATAAGTTTTTTTAATAATTTTTTTAGTATATATATGTGTGAATGGTGGATAAAAAATTGTATTTAGGTGATGTTTGTTTTTATTTCTTAAGTCTAAATTTGAACTATTCAGATTTAAGAGATATCAAATAGTATTTGCTTTGTTAAATGATTAAGAGGCTAACGATTATTTTTACTTTCTTAGAAAATTCTGAAATTTAAATTTAAATTATGAATCAATATAAATACATTCAGTTTGTTCAGACATAAAAACAAACATATTTTTCAGATTTAAATATTCAAAACTCTCACATAAAAAAACAATCGTACCCTTAGACTAAAATCTAAAGATATGGTCAGATCGGAATTAGCTAGGACAAAAGGTTAACAAAATAAATCAGTCTAATATCGGTCCAAAAAAACTCTAGATTGAATAATTCGGTAAATCAAAAAAGAAGAAGCAAAACCCAAATCGGAACAGGCGGTGCTCTCCCCTAGCCATCCGACATATTTATGCGCTAATGATAACTATTGCAAACACATATATGCGTGAAATTCCCCAAATCCCCTTAACTATCATTTTTTTAAACAATCATCAGCTATACATTTGTTGCCAAGATACCCTTTTTTGCCGGATATTTTTACAATAGAGAAAGTGGTTGTAATGATACATGAATAAATATTTAAAGATTTTTTTATTTTAGAAAATCTTTTTTGCAATACAATTATTCTTATTTCTGCAGAAAATTTGGAGTTTCAAGTTTTTTCTTTATATTTATCAACTACTTTGCATCATTCTACATTTCCCGCGATTAATATAAAAAAGCGTAGAAAGAAATACTTAAATGAAAAATATACTACAATATAAGTACCATTTTTTCTGGCATTTTATTCTAATTAAAGGATATTCTCGTCAACTATTTTACATCACTTTCTGCATTTTTTGCTATCTTGAATTTCAAAAAGCATAGAAAGAAGGGTCGATTAAAAATAAACCCATGATATATTATTTATTCTATTTTTATATTAACATACATTTTTTTAATTAGCTTTAGTCCCTTTAACATCTTTTTAGGGACTCAAAATTTTGTTTGAAATATATATTAAATTAAACATTATATGGAATATTTTTGGCGATTAAAAATTGTTTTGCAAAATATATAGAACTAGCATTAGATGAAACATTTTTTAAAAACTAAATATTATGAAAAACATTTATGCACAAATGTAGCAAAACCAAACATTTATGCACAAATATAGCATAAAAGTAACACAGAAAGGTTAAAACCAAAAGAATTTCTAACAACGAATAAACGAGTAAATAATGTTTTCCTATACATTCACGTTTTCTAGTCTACTTTCTCGAGAACCAAACAGAAGGTCAGAGAATCAAGCACAGTATCAGTGTGCATTAAAAACCGAGAAATTCTGACCCGATACCACAAATAGCTAAACACGGATCCGAGAAAACCCACAAGCCTTAGGCCTACCTACAACCTTATCAGGAAACTAAACGAAAAAAATGATTTAATCTGTTAAAAAAATCTTCAAGAGAAAGGAAACATAACTTGAAGAACAAATCATGAAACCACAACGCAACAAAACATTTATAGCACAAAAAGTAACAGAAATTTTAGCACCAAAATCAAGAAGTTCACATACGTGGACAAAAAAGGGAGCAGAAGAAAATTACAATAAAACGAGAAACATACAGGCGCACTCAATATTTCAGATACAATTTTATCAGCATCATCAACGAGCATGAAGGATTCAGAAGGAACATGTGTGTATATAGGTTTTGTATCTATTTATACAGGCTAACTCACGGCCGTGATTTAATCTTTGGGGTATGTATTGTCACAACCCGCCTAAAATAATAACGGGTGGACAACCCTATACTATAATAAATCAGGAGTTTCAGATGGTCCAGTCTCAACATCAACTGTCAGTACTATATAATATAGGACTAACTACCCGAAATCACATAAGCGGGATATGAAAAATTAACTAGAATGCAACAGACAACAAACCAACACTATAACACCACCACGAAAGAAAAGAAAGATGCATGAAAGAACTAAGATAAATGAAATGCTAAAAATAAAAAAAAAAAAATGAACTAAATAAATACAACCAAATGTACTACACAAGGTAGACCCGAATAAGCTGTCGGGTCACAGCCAATACAATGACTGAAATGGAATAAATATAAACATGTATATAAATATCCCTTGGGTACAAACCCGATATACAACATGAATCCTACCTAGAATTTTAAAGAAGTAGGAAGCGACTACATGAAACATCCCGCAACAGTCCGCACCTGTCACGGCTCCCAAGACTCTGGATAGAAAGTCATCTGGCATCCATGCGGTAGGATACCTGTGGTAATATATATATATATATATATATATATATATACAAGGAGGAGAGAAAAGTAAACGGGTCAGAGCCCCGAATGTGAAAATATTTAGCAAGTGTGTTAACCGTGCATAATAATTACCGGTGCACTTATTTCATAATTAAAGTGAGACCGCTCTCTCGTGGAACCCCAACTCACCTCTCATCTAAAGGCGCGCACCTATTCGCGTCCTCAAGTTTAGTTAAATTACCCCATTATGTAAGGACAACCTAACTTATCATAGGCCTGGCCCATACCCACGAGAGTTACGTTACTGACATACCCCAAGAATCCACCCCCTATCTCGAAACACAATTAAGCATTTATTACAATCGTATGTGCCTTGTTAGGCTTAGTGGATTCCGGTTTATACTTTAACCAATTACAATAAGATTACCCAATATGCAATTGGATAGAGACATAGAATTTAAATTCTAATTAATAATCATGAAAAAAATTATTATTAACACAACTTCCCTCCAATTTCAACGCTGCTCTACGTTTCGTGCGTGGGGTGTCTCGCAAAGCGAAATCCAAACAAGGAACCACCCCGTTACACTACTCCATGTCAACGTCGATCCTGGAGATCCATCATGTCACACATAAATATCGACAGAACTTCTCTCTACTCTCAACAATGTACTACATTTCGTGCGTGGGGAGTCTCGCAAAGCGAAATCCAAACAAGGAACCGCCCCATTACAGTACTCTTTGACAATGTCGATCATAGAGATCCATAATGCCGTGCATACCATAACTGACAGAAATTTTCTCCAATTTCAACACTGCGCTGCATTTCATGCGTTGGGTGTCTCGCAAAGCGAAATCCAAATAAGGAACCACCCCGTTACACTACTCCATGTCAATGTCGATCCTAGAGATCCATAATGCCATATATACAATATAATACTATTGCTACAACTAACATCTCCAATAATATCCTTGGGATGATGTAACCGAAATATTCCTTATATGCGATACATCAACCCCCATCAATCTAGTACACCATAATAATCCAAGATGTACTTACCAAAATTCTATATCCTTTCCTATATAGGATATATAAATACATATATATAGGTATTTTATGCTCACCGTATATATACATATACCAATCATCCATCTACCCATGACCAAGTGTACATACCATATATGATGTACAATGTCCATGCAAATATAATACCCGGCTATATATAGCGCCGATGAAACTGCATCAATGCTCTCATCTTCCCAGAGTCCGGCTCACGTAACAACTGGGGACCACCTGGTGGGGATCAACGACACCCACCTCCTGGTAACACACACACACGACGTCTCGGGAAGCGATCATAGTTCCAACCGGCAATGAGACGAAACATACCCACCACGTCTCATCCCAAAAATATATATCTATATCGTATAATAACACAAGGGACGACTATGACCTGGGGAATATCCACACCCTGCTCTATATGCCAGGATGCTCACCCTCTGCGCGGAAACTTCCCAATGATAGCATGAGCGGGGTATGCCTAACCACATAAGTATATATATCGCTCATATACGCAATATACATACATCCATATGATCCCATCATATGATCCAATATAATAGACCATTATATAAGTATATATATCGCTCATATACGCAATATACATACATCCATATGTTCCCATCATATGATCCAATATAATAAACCATCATATACGGTTTAAATATCCATGCCACGTATGACCACAACATAAATATATCCATATAATCATATTCATACATAGATATATGTACATATATTCACACATGGCTATATCAATATATATACAAACTAATTCTCGTTCATATGTATAAGATATATAAACCCAGCTATATATACATAATCCTCAATATACAAGCCGTCACCACAATTTCCATTAAATGTACCTCGATATGTGAATACAATCCCTCACTTGAAACATATTCAATCATTTTTCCTATGATGAATAGTCTCCCAAAACCATATGTATATATCTATACATATATATTCAACATTAGGGTTATCACCCAAGAGTATGTGTAGGAATCCATCACTACACATTTCATCCATAACCAAAGTACATAATTACCTTTAGTACTATTTAATCATAGGCACACACATGACTTAATAGTCTAAAACCTCAATTTATTCCAACCTCATTTCAAGTATTGGAATCTCAATCATCATATCCCCATAATTACGTGTAAACTATCCTAACTAGAATTTATGCTACCGCTTATTCTAGTCGATAGTACTATCCCAAAGCGTTCTCAATGTCACCTATGGTTCGAATAAATCTCGGTAACCCTTACTCCTGCAGAGTTATCAATTGTTCCTTAGCCTAAACATTTCTATCTAAGGATATGAGATCCCTCACTCTTTAAAGAGTATGCGACCACTCTCTCCCAAATGGCCCCAATCTGTAACTTAACAATATTCTATCCTTATAAGGATTTGACATAAATGTCGGCCTAGAAATTTCACCACATACATGGATATTTCTTATCCAATGATTCCAAGAAGTTCCCACTATAAAATACTAAGTGAGAGACCCCCTATAAGTCACCAACAGATATCTCTTACTTTATAAGAGAGAACCCCAAATCAATAAACCCAACCAAAAAGGGCTAGAAGTCATCTTAGGAAACCCATAAAACCGCCCATAAAGGAAGCCCCTAAGAATAAACTCCAAAAGAAAAGGGGAAGAAGAAATCCAAGTTTTGAGCTAAAAACAGGGGACCGGTCCCATACCCCCGGTCGACCGCGGGTCCAAATTTTGCCTACGAAGAAATGCAGTAGGCTTTTCCCTTAAGGCGCGGTCGACCGGCCATACCAGTTAAGCTGGCCGATTTTCCATTTCAGCAAACCCCACGAATTTAAACCCTAAAATTCTCATTCCAATCCCCAAATTTTTATCACAACATGATTTTAAGCCAATAAATCAACCAAAAGTTGATCCCAACCATTTCTATTCCATTAAATCCATATTTAAACATTGATTTCAAGATTTAAACCCAAAAATCTAGGTTTTGGTATTTATACCCAAAAATCCATTTCTTTACCCCACAAATTATGAAATGAAATACACAAATAGCTATTTAGCAAGATTAAACACTTGCCTCAGATTTGTAGAGGTTGGATCGTCCTCGATGACGCGGTTGGGCCGGAAAACCCCAAGCTTTCTTCCTCTCTCTCTTCTTTTCTTCTTCTTTCCTTTCTTCTTTCTCCCTCTAGGGCTTTTCTCTCTTTCTCTCAAATGCGAAATGGATTAATCCGTAAGCCTCATAAACCTTTAAAACAAAATCCCAGTTTTAAAAGTTAATACACACTTTAAATGACTCGTTTACTCCAATTCGAGCCAAAATAACTTAAAACATTCCGGAGCCGAAATAAGACCCAATGACAGTCATTTTGACTATCTCGACCCTTCCGGGATCGTTGGTACCCTCAAAAATATCATCCGGAATACTTTGAAATATTCTCTATTTTTGGGCCTAAGTTCCCAAATTCTGAAATTCTCCAATTTAATTAAATTTTATTTTCCCAAAATTTAATTTCTCAGTCTCCAAAAATCGAGGGTTGTTACACACTTCCCCCCTTACAAAAATTTCGTCCGCGAAATTTAAGACATGCCTAGGACCTCAATATCATCTAGTCCTAACATCAATCCTTAGGATCACTATACCGATCCTTCCTGGTTCTCATATCGAACCATATAGATTTAAAGCAACTACTACCCAGAGCGCCCATACACCCTGTATCCGAGTTTCCACTCGTAAAATCATGATCAGGCTCCATTAGCCCCAAATCATAACATAACCCTCAGCAATATGATCTATAACAACATACTAATATATACAAGTTTAAAATTTCTCAATGGTAGAACTCTCCTCAATTCCTGACACTAGCCACCTTCGTGCGGGGGAGGTCTCGCAAGCGAAATACAAACAAGGAACCCTCCCAATACACTACTGTGTAGCTAGGTCGGGATTGAGATTAGTTGAAACCAAGGTTAAGGTTTTATAAAAAGAAAGATTTCCATATTATAGATACTCCCTGAGGGCCTATGCAACAATACTATATAAATCAATCCCGCGTCTTTCGACACGCCAAACAAGCACCTTATGTTTAAAAACACAAGGCTTCAATAAATACAATATGGCTAAATAATATCTAGTTCTCAAAACTAGCACAACTATGAGCTAAACTATCCGCTCCACATAAATCTACCAAACTCTGAACCTCTCAGTCATGAAAAGGGGTTTATCATCTCCAAAGACGCCATACAAAGGCCACACTTGCTCACTTCATCCTCTAGGAAAATTTTATACACCCTAGCGGTAAAGCGGTTAGCTACTCATCACACCTCACACGCGACGTTCCCAATATCGCACAAGCGTAACTTAAACCCAAAGAAAGGTATTATACCTTACATTTCCGTAACTCAAGGGTTTCCCCTTGTTCTAGAATCTCAACTCAGGGTCCTCAACTTCTTCTAGGACAATCATTAACCCTAATCCTATTTCTCCACAAGAGAAACATCTTCCTCAAAACCCTTCCTAACCATATTAAAGGGCAAGGCGCGATTGCAACTGCCTAAAACTCCCTCTGTCCTACACAACGAAACTGATACTCCAAAGGCATTTCCCCCTCATCTTAGAAGGCGATACTCCTTATATTGGGATAACTACACCAACCTCACCTCGGTAAGAGTCACCAACATTAGGTTTCCTAACTAAGGTTAACAGATTCTCAATCTAAACTTCCCAAGGACTACACTACATGCCTCTCCTCGGACTTTCCTTACTAAGACCAAGATTCGCCAATCGAGTAAATTTTTCCTTTCTTACTCGACTGTCGATAAATCACCTCGAACCACTGCTAGAAATCTCCTCAATAACTCCTCTGGAACCGGGGAAAACAAATACCCCCGATCAAAGCGTACCCAGAACATACTATTGGTATGGTACTTCTAATCTTATCCTTTCCTAGACGACAAAATCTAGGCGACGTCTGAAACGAAACAAGAGCAACTGTTATCAGAACGCCAATCAAGTGAATATACTTCACAGAAGAAAACAACGCAGTGAACACAACAGTCCTATTTATAGGGCTTTATGTCAAGAACGTTAACGGAAGAATCCATAACTCACACAGATCCTAAGGACTCTAGAACCTGATGCTCTGATACCATCTGTCACAACCCGCCTAAAATAATAACGGGTGGCCAGCCCTATACTATAATAAATCAGGAGTTTCAGATGGTCCAGTCTCAACATCAACTGTCAGTACTATATAATATAGGACTAACTACCCGAAATCACATAAGCGGGATATGAAAAATTAACTAGAATGCAACAGACAACAAACCAACACTATAACACCACCACGAAAGAAAAGAAAGATGCATGAAAGAACTAAGATAAATGAAATGCTAAAAATAAAAAAATAAAATGAACTAAATAAATACAACCGAATGTACTACACAAGGTAGACCCGAATAAGCTGTCGGGTCACTGCCAATACAATGACTGAAATGGAATAAATATAAACATGTATATAAATATCCATTGGGTACAAACCCGATATACAACATGAATCCTACCTAGAATTTTAAAGAAGTAGGAAGCGACTACATGAAACATCCTGCAACAGTCCACACCTGTCACGGCTCCCAAGACTCTGGATAGAAAGTCATCCGGCATCCATGCGGTAGGATACCTGTGGTAATATATATATATACATGGAGGAGAGAAAAGTAAATGGGTCAGAGCCCGAATGTGAAAATATTTAGCAAGTGTGTTAACCGTGCATAATAATTACCGGTGCACTTATTTCATAATTAAAGTGAGACCGCTCTCTCGTGGAACCCCAACTCACCTCTCATCTAAAGGCGCGCACCTATTCGCATCCTCGAGTTTAGTTAAATTACCCCATTATGTAAGGACAACCTAACTTATCATAGGCCTAGCCCATACCCACGAGAGTTACTTTCCTGACATACCCCAAGAATCCACCCCCTATCTCGAAACACAATTAAGCATTTATTACAATCGTATGTGCCTTGTTAGGCTTAGTGGATTCCGGTTTATACTTTAACCAATTACAATAAGATTACCCAATATGCAATTGGATAGAGACATAGAATTTAAATTCTAATTAATAATCATGAAAAACATTATTATTAACACAACTTCCCTCCAATTTCAACGCTGCTCTGCGTTTCGTGCGTGGGGTGTCCCGCAAAGCGAAATCCAAACAAGGAACCACCCCGTTACACTACTCCATGTCAACGTCGATCCTGGAGATCCATCATGTCACACATAAATATCGACAGAACTTCTCTCTACTCTCAACAATGTACTACATTTCGTGCGTGGGGAGTCTCGCAAAGCGAAATCCAAACAAGGAACCGCCCCGTTACACTACACTTTGACAATGTCGATCATAGAGATCCATAATGCCGTGCATACCATAACTGACAGAACTTTTCTCCAATTTCAACACTGCGCTGCGTTTCATGCGTGGGGTGTCTCGCAAAGCGAAATCCAAACAAGGAACGACCCCGTTACACTACTCCATGTCAATGTCGATCCTAGAGATCCATAATGCCATATATACAATATAATACTCTTGCTACAACTAACATCTCCAATAATATCCTTGGGATGATGTAACCGAAATATTCCTTATATGCAATACATCAACCCCCATCAATTTAGTACACCAAAATCATCCAAGATGTACTTACCAAAATTCTATATCCTTTCCTCTATAGGATATATAAATACATATATATAGGTATTTTATGCTCACCGTATATATACATATACCAATCATCCATCTACCCATGACCAAGTGTACATACCATATATGATGTACAATGGCCATGCAAATATAATACCCGGCTATATATAGCGCCGATAAAACTGCATCAATGCTATCATCTTCCCAGAGTCCGGCTCACGTAACAACTGGGGACCACCTGGTGGGGATCAACGACACCCACCTCGTGGTAACACACACACACGACGTCCCAGGAAGCGGTCATAGTTCCAACCGGCAATGAGACGAAACATACCCACCACGTCTCATCCCAAAAATATATATCTATATCGTATAATAACACAAGGGACGACTATGACCTGGGGAATATCCACACCCTGCTCTATATGCCAGGATGCTCACCCTCTGCGCGGAAACTTCCCAATGATAGCATGAGCGGGGTATGCCTAACCACATAAGTATATATATCGCTCATATACACAATATACATACATCCATATGATCCCATCATATGATCCAATATAATAGACCATTATATAAGTATATATATCGCTCATATACGCAATATACATACATCCATATGTTCCCATCATATGATCCAATATAATAAACCATCATATACGGTTTAAATATCCATGCCACGTATGACCACAACATAAATATATCCATATAATCATATTCATACATAGATATATGTACATATATTCACACATGGCTATATCAATATATATACAAACTAATTCTCGTTCATATGTATAAGATATATAAACCCGGCTATATATACATAATCCTCAATATACAAGCCGTCACCACAATTTCCATTAAATGTACCTCGATATGTGAATACAATCCCTCACTTGAAACATATTCAATCATTTTTCCTATGATGAATAGTCTCCCAAAACCATATGTATATATCTATACATATATATTCAACATTAGGGTTATCACCCAAGAGTATGTGTAGGAATCCATCACTACACATTTCATCCATAACCAAAGTACATAATTTACCTTTAGTACTATTTAACCATAGGCACACACATGACTTAATAGTCTAAAACCTCAATTTATTCCAACCTCATTTCAAGTATTGGAATCTCAATGGTCATATCCCCATAATTACGTGTAAACTATCCTAACTAGAATTTATGCTACCGCTTATTCTAGTCGATAGTACTATCCCAAAGCGTTCTCAATGTCACCTATGGTTCGAATAAATCTCGGTAGCCCTTACTCCTACAGAGTTATCAATTATTCCTTAGCCTAAACATTTCTATCTAAGGATATGAGACCCCTCACTCTTTAAAGAGTATGCGACCACTCTCTCCCAAATGGCCCCAATCTGTAACTTAACAATATCCTATTCTTATAAGGATTTGACATAAATGTCGGCCTAGAAATTTCACCACATACATGGATATTTCTTATCCAATGATTCCAAGAAGTTCCCACTATAAAATACTAAGTGAGAGACCCCCTATAAGTCACCAACAGATATCTCTTACTTTATAAGAGAGAACCCCAAATCAATAAACCCAACCAAAAAGGGCTAGAAGTCATCTTAGGAAACCCATAAAACCGCCCATAAAGGAAGCCCCTAAGAATAAACTCCAAAAGAAAAGGGGAAGAAGAAATCCAAGTTTTGAGCTAAAAACAGGGGACCGGTCCCATACCCCCGGTCGACCGCGGGTCCAAATTTTGCCTACGAAGAAATGCAGTAGGCTTTTCCCTTAAGGCGCGGTCGACCGGCCATACCAGTTAAGCTGGCCGATTTTCCATTTCAGCAAACCCCACGAATTTAAACCCTAAAATTCTCATTCCAATCCCCAAATTTTTATCACAACATGATTTTAAGCCAATAAATCAACCAAAAGTTGATCCCAACCATTTCTATTCCATTAAATCCATATTTAAACATTGATTTCAAGATTTAAACCCAAAAATCTAGGTTTTGGTATTTATACCCAAAAATCCATTTCTTTACCCCACAAATTATGAAATGAAATACACAAATAGCTATTTAGCAAGATTAAACACTTGCCTCAGATTTGTAGAGGTTGGATCGTCCTCGATGACGCGGTTGGGCCGGAAAACCCCAAGCTTTCTTCCTCTCTCTCTTCTTTTCTTCTTCTTTCCTTTCTTCTTTATCCCTCTAGGGCTTTTCTCTCTTCTCTCAAATGAGAAATGGCTTAATCCGTAAGCCTCATAAACCTTTAAAACAAAATCCCAGTTTTAAAAGTTAATACACACTTTAAATGACTCGTTTACTCCAATTCGAGCCAAAATAACTTAAAAACATTCCGGAGCCGAAATAAGACCCAATGACAGTCATTTTGACTATCTCGACCCTTCCGGGATCGTTGGTACCCTCAAAAATATCATCCGGAATACTTTGAAATATTCTCTATTTTTGGGCCTACGTTCCCAAATTCTGAAATTCTCCAATTTAATTAAATTTTATTTTCCCAAAATTTAATTTCTCAGTCTCCAAAAATCGAGGGTTGTTACATGTATCTTATGGTTGTCCAACCGAACTCATGGCTCAGATTAAATAAGAGAGCTGTGTCAGTAAAATGCTGCAAACCTTTGAGGGTTTTTTAGAAAATGGGTGTACAACACGTTAACTCCAATGAGAGAAAATTACATCTTATTAGACTGTCGATCAGAAATCTATATTGAAAGGCTATACACAGCACAAGGCTCAAGAAATTTCAGATTCATTTTGAACCTCTTCATATCAGAGAGGCTTCATGGGGTTAGGTCATTTCATTCTTTCTTTTCCCTCTCTCTAATCTGTTGGGTCTCAGCGTTTTCAAGTTGGTTTTAATGGAGTATATTCATGAACAAGTATTTTTTGTTAGAGAGAGAGAGAGTTATACCTGTGCGAGAAGAAACTGATTAAGATTAACGAAACAGAGAACTAAGTTGCACTACAGATTGAAAAAACAAACAAACAGAAAACTATATATACATACCTACATATTCACACACACACATAGAGAGAGAGATTAAGCTTTATACCAGTCTGAGAAGAAAAAGCAGAAGAACGGAGCCCTATGTTGTTAATGATGAATAAGAGAAACCCTAGGCGACGATACTGATTTCTAGTGCTTCGGTTTATATAGTAGTAATCATATGCTTCCTTGTGTCGTAGGGTAAAGGGTCTATCCCTCAACTTGAGCACAATATTCGTTTCCCGGTTACACATCATTACATATATCCACTCCTTATTACAACAATATCTCCTCTATTTTGACTTTCTTTCACGTTTTCTTATCCTACTCACACATCATTACTTTTGTAGATTACAAATTTTGGTGTCCAAAAATTAAGGATTTGTTTGGTTTGTAACTATAATTCTATTTTTTTTGTTTAAATATAATTTTGATTGAAATTTGTATTTGGTAACCTATTTTTAAATATTGAATTATAATATTTTTGTGTTATAATCAAGTTTTTCACAAAACGGCAAAATGGTGTTTTATAACTTCTGTTTTTTATTGTTCAACTCAGAATTATTCATTCTTAATATTTTAATGTATTTATACTTTAATATATAATATAGATACATAATAAATTAATATACGTGCAGTTCTTATAAATAAAAAATTTATATGTACACGTACACAAAATTATGTGTATATATATATAATTAAATTATATAATATACTAAGATCCATTTATTAGATATTAATATGAATAGATAGTGTCGAAAGGGTGTTCAGAATGATGTGGACCGAACTTTTAGTGTTTTCAATATCACTTTGCCTTTGTCCAAGACCCAACTCATCTTTGGCATAATGATGATCTGGGGTGAATTATGATGGATTATATCATTGATCACATCATGAATATAAAAGATGAACGAGAGATCCTAATCTCATGTTATGGCAACTCGATAATCGAGAAGGCGCGTCACAGCTCATGGAGTTTCTCAATGAGAATGACATACAAAATATGTTCCAAATATTTTCACAAGTCCACATTTGCAACTTTTCACTAAATAAGTCAATTGACTAAAATTTACAAGAGCATTTATAGAATTTGCAGGGTGGTGTGTAGTGATTTTTGTTAATGGAATTTTTTAATAATTTTTGTGGTTTTTTAATTGTATTTTTTCATTGTAAGGGTTCATTAATATTTAAATAAAAATGTCAAACAAAAAAAAAATAGTATTTCCATGACATTCGATGTGTCACACGTCCCTTGGCCGTGAAAGTTGGTATGTATCCATAATCATAACTATACTTCTCCTAAACAAGAAGATTTGTGAGCATTTTTCTCGTGAATTTTCTTGTTTGGGATCACTGCAATATTTTGCACAACGCTCTGGAGCGTCAAAAAGAATAAATTGATTATGATATTTTGCTCCATGCCTTGGAGATGGTCTTCCACTATGTATTTTAAAACACTCACACTAGTGTGAATAAAAAATAACAAATGAAATAAAATAAATAATTAAATATTACAAAACCAGGGAATAAAGAGAAAAAACTTTTCATTTCATTATGTGTTAATACTCTAAGGGGTCACTCATATTTATAACACAAAGGGATACTTACCCAACCATTCATTTTTATATGGTATATGTATTACAATATATGTGTAGCTCCATTATAATACACATTTCACGATACCCTCCTTAAGTAAAATTTTGATAATATTAAGAGAGGTTCAATAAGGTTGAACCCAAATAATTCAAATACTTATATCACCCGTGGTGGATTAAGACATGTGTCCAATCAATGTGAAAGTTAGGAATACAATGTGTTAATGTTTAGAAGGGGGCGAAGAGGATATATGTGTAATTAAGGGACAATTAAAATTTGCTTGTTAAAACCAGTTGGTAGGAGTGTGCAAAAAAAAATCGATCGAACCAAATCAAAACTGATGTTTTTTAGTCCGGTTCGGTTCGATCGACGGTTTAGACAAGGAAAAAATAAATTCAAACGGAACCGACATCAATATTCAAATTAAAAAACCCTTAAATGACTTCAATTTTTATATCCCAAAATCATTAACCGACCCCAAAAACTTAAAACCGACCAAAACATATCTGCAATTAATGTGGCCCGAAACTGATGGTTTTTCTCATCGTGGGTTCGGTGTCGAGTTGACTTCTTCCAAAACCAAACTGATCGGTTCGGCTTGAATTATGGTCCCAAAGCGACCTGTGAACACCTCTACCAGTTGGGTTAAAATCCAATTGTTTAAAACGTTTCAAACAATTACTGTAAGCTTTTCCAATATCAAGTTTGAAAGATATTAGATCAAATGTTTGAAATCAAGAAAAATCTTAAAATGAATTTTAGCAATGATGTTTGTTTTTCATAACAAAATTCAAATCGCATTCACTTAGGAAAATTATCAAACATTTATTATTTAGAGAAACCCCTCCTATAGAAACTAGAGAAAAGAATACTATAGGTAGACGAGTCATAAATCACGGATTAGATAAGACTAGTAAGATAGTTAGCTCTATTCCAAATATTGGACAGAGTAATCATATGCTTCAAAGACTTAAAGATTCATCCTCCAATGTTAGGACATGATGAAAAGAAAGGAATTTCACCAATCCCCTCCAATGGAAAGAATGGGGTGAAGTTGACTGGAAGATTGTTAAAGATTCCATTCATAATGGACAGCTTCCAGCTGTTAGATACATAGACTTGTTTAAAGAAGGTGCCACTCCTAAGACTCCTAATTATAACATGACCTACCATTGTAGAAATCATGTGTTAGACAAATCCTATACTGAGCTTCAAGTATTTGACTCAGAGTGGCTTAGATCTAGAGGAACTGATAGGAAGTTCCAATTCCTAACCTTTGGACTCTTTCAAGCAAGAATCCAAGGATTACATAGACCTCAAAATAAATCAACATATTATGTTGTTTAGTAGACAAAAGATGGAAAGATTTTGAGAAAAGCCTTATTGGGATAGCCCAATTGGAAATACCAGACAACATAGGATACTTTAATATCATTCTGGCATTTACAGTAACCGTAGACACAGCCAAATATTTTAAGTTAATCTTATATGCTAGTGGCTATGAAGACTATATTATCCCAGAAGCTAATATAAATATAGAATTCCAAAGCTATGTGAAGTTCCCCCAATTTCCTTATAAAGGAATGTGTTGATGTAAAAAATTAGATTGCTTCTAATTATTTAATGACAGATAAATATAAATGATACAAAGAATTTTAAAGTGGTTCAGCCTTATAAGAATGGCCTACATCCACTGTTTCTATTATTGCTAAGTGTTTTGGAGTTCTCAATATGTAATTCTCTCAAGAAAATCCCATCCCTTTGAATGAGGGTGATACAATGTATTTATAGCCCTTGGGTTGTACATGTGAAAGGGTAAACAATTAATGCCCTTTAAGAATATACGTCTGTATGATAAGCAATCAATGAATAGTTAAACTGTTGATTATCTGGCAATCAATGCTGTGGCCGAGATGCTGCTCAGACCGCCTTAGTTGCTCGTCGTTCAAGAGTTCCTCGGAGTGTTGGACTTCCTCGGAGTACACTTGGTGCTCGGAGTGAGTATGATTTAGTCGGGGAAATAAAATTCCTCGTTGCTATTGTGACACGTAGGTTGACACGTGTCTTCTTATTATTCGTCTATATCATCATATTAATTTTGGTATCAACAGAAGCCCCCAATGTTTCATATTTCAAACTTTGAGGAATATGGAACATTCTTTCTCGATATATGGCAATATTAAATGACCTTCCTGGTTTTTAGGAGCATTTTCTCCGTGTTCGAATGTCTTCCAAATTCGCAGAATCCGCTTTTTTGAATTTTTATAAGTGCTTCGATCTTCGCGCACTTTTGTCCTTTTAGCCGCCGGTAGCGTAATCGTTTCTTTTTTGTAATCATTTCTTTCGCCGTTTCCCAAGGCAAAGTATTTAAGCTTCATTGGTAATCCCATCATCTTCTACCTTTTCCTATTTCTGCTCTCGAGTTTTCCATAGCCTTTTTCTCTCTTGTGCGTTCATCCCTTTCTTCGTTTGTTTGTCAACAGATCTCCTTTTTCCTGTAAGATCTTCTTCCTTCTTCTTCATTTCTTTTTATTCACCATGGTTTATGTTATTGAATCTCTTGAGAAATTCCGTTCTGATTTTTCTATTCCATCTTGGGTAACTCTGGAGGATCTTTCTGAGCCTTTAGATTACTTTCGTTTGGCTGAGGGACACTGGTTCCCCAGCCTCTTTATTGCTGAATGTGGATTTTCTTTTCCACCAAACCCTTTGTGCTTAGAGTTCTGTCATTATTTCGATGTTGTCCCTACAAAAATAGCCCCCAACACATGGAGAATAGTTAATGGGGTGTATAGGTTAAATCGAACTCATGGAACCCGTATAGGAATTCTTGAGATTGTGTATTGTTATAGATGGGCTGTTCTAGATAATAATTTTTTATTTAAAAACTAGATTTTTGAATAGGGCCTTAGTAGTCAACCTCCCTGATGCTAATAGGGATTATTTTGAACATGGGGTATGTTGATACCAAAGTTAATATGCTGATATGGACGAATAATATGAAGACACGTGTCAATCTACTTGGCACAATAGTAACGAGGAAGTTCATTTCCCCGACCAACTCATGTTCTCCCCGAGCAACGAGGATACACCGAGGAACTTCAGCACTCCGAGGTACTCTACCGCTCCGAGGAACTCCTGATCAACGAGCAACTAAGGCGGTCCGAACTGCATCTCGGCCGTAGCATTAATTGCCAGATAATCAACAGTTCAATTATTCATTGAATATTTATCATCTTGACGCACACGCTGCATTAAATGTATTACCATTTCATATGTATATCATTTAATGTATCAACCCTTTCATGTACAACCTAAGGGATATAAATACCTTGTATCACCCTCATTCAAAGGGACCAGAATTTCTGGAGAGAATTTGTACTCAAGAATTCCCAAACATTCAGCAATAACATAACAGTGGACGTAGGCCATTCATATAAGGCTGAACCACTTTAAAATCTTTGTCTCATTTTATTTATCTATGATTGAATAATTAGAGCTATCTAATTTTTTACATCAACAGATTGGCGCCGTCTGTGGGAATCGATTGTTACTATCGTTTTTCACCAAAAATCGCCCATCATCAATGGCGGATAATCCAGAATCTAGCAATCGAAATGCTGGAAATACTGGAAATCCTCAGAATCCCTCTGCACCTCCAGATCTAGCCGGGATTATGACGAATCTGGCTCAAGGACAAACCACCATGCAAGAAACAATGAGGCAACTCATACAAACCCTTCATGGTGGTGCACCTGCACGTTCAGGACAGCAAAGTGGTCAGAGGCAAACTTATTTACTTTCTTCACGATCCAGTCATACTGAGTCACGTCGTAATGAGGAGTCTGATGATTTCTCTTATCAACCTGGGCAAACTTCGTCAATAAGGGCTACAGATACTGATCAACATATTACTCTCTCTCCAGAAAGACCCAGTGCTTTAGAAAGACTGAGTAGGGTGTCTCCTTTCAGTCGATTAGGCCCTAGGAGGAATAGGAGTCCACCTAAGACCATGTCGAGGAGTTTTCGACAACCATCAGATCTAAGAGAAGGATCAGCACAATCACGACCGGCTTCTCATCAAGATAGATCTCAAGAAGCTACCTCAGAACGATCAATTGCTCGAACCAATAGGCCCGAGGAAGGAAATGAAGCGTGGAAAGGATCTCTCCAACGGTTGGAGGATAAATTGGGAGAAATGGCCAAAGCAAATAACCCCCTACAACGAACTTTTGTTCGAGGAACACCTTTTGTACAGGCCATTGTGAATTTTCCTACACCGTCAAAGTTCAAAGCACCTGTAGTGACCCCCAAATATGATGGAAAGACAGATCCTGTTCTTCACATAGAGCAATATCAAGCTGCTGCCGACATCTATGTCGTCCCCGATGAGATGAGATGCAGAGCGTTCTCTGGAACTCTTACTGGAGCTACCCAGATATGGTACAATAATCTTCCTAGGGGTAAGATTTCAACTTTCTTTCAGTTGGCCGAGTTGTTTATTGGCAATTTCTATTTTGCAGCAAAGCCAGTAAAATGAGTAGCACACTTGTTAAGTGTTAGGCAAAAATATGGTGAGAGTACTAGAGATTACATAACTCGTTTCAATAACGAGAAGCTGGAAGTCATAGATTACGAAGAAAAGACAACAATCACCGCCTTGATGAGTGGGTTGTTGCCTAATAAATTGTATTACACCTTGGCGAAAGATCCACCTAAAACTATGTCAGAGTTGATGGAAAAAGCGGCCAAAATCATGAACGCCGAGGAAGCTATGGTTGCAAAGAAGAATATGGATAAAGACACCAAGGTGGACGTCGACAAGTCTAAAAATAAAGAGCATAAGGGCAATGGCGGTGACAAACGTTCCAGAAATAATAAATCATCATGGGGAGTCCTGAAGAAACACGACAATTATACTCCTTTGAAAATGGGTATTCATCATGTCTTGGAAGAATCAAGAACAACGAGGAGGTAAAATGGCCAAAGAAACTGAGGTCAGACCCTGATTCGAGGAGTAAGGATAAATATTGCGAGTTTCATAAAGATCATGGTCACATGACCAAAAATTGCATAGTTCTTCAGAACAAGATTGAAACGCTCATCCGAAGAGGAAAGCTAGCAAAATATGTTGATCGGGGAGGTGAAAGAAAAAATAACGACCGAACTAGAGAGAGGTTTAGATCTCCTCATCGAGCAGAAGAGAAAAAGAAGAAAAACCATGAAGATGATCCAGATGATGATCCCGACCTTCCAAAGAAACCAAGACATCCAGAACGAGAGGTATTTTCTATACGTTTTGGGTCATTTGATTGTAATGTCATTACAGGAGGAGATGCAGGAGGAGGAGACCTTACTGCAGAAAGAAAGGCTTACCTTGGAGAGGCTCAAGCTTGTTCATATATTCAGTGAATAAATCTAGCCGAGGACGATCGTCCGAGGAAGGTAAAAAAAGAGAAGCTGGTCATTAGCTTTTCAAATAACGACCTAGCAGGTGTTCTTTATCCTCACGACGATCCTCTGGTGATCAAAATGAGGATGAAGGAAGTAGTGATTTCCAGGGTGTTGGTAGACAATGGAAGTTCGGCAGACATCATGTACTATTCATGCTTTGACAGCTTGAATTTAAAATTATCTCAATTGGAACCGTATCACAGACCCCTCCTGGGTTTTGCTGGTGAGAAAGTTTTTCCACTTGGGACGATCAAGTTGGACATATTCATTGGAACTTGGCCTGCTTGTCGAACAGAGAGAATACGCTTCTTTGTGATGGATAAGAATGTGCAGTCAGCCTACAACATCATCATGGGAAGAGTTGGTTTGAAGAAGTTCGAAGTAGTTCCATCTACAATGCATCAGTGCTTAAAATTCCCAACAAATTTTGGAGTAGGAGTTGTGAAAGGTGATCAGAAAGTAGCTCGGGAATGCTATTATTCGTCTGCCGAGCAAGAGGAACTTGAAGATTCAAGAAAAAAGACTACTACCTACCAAGTGGATGAAGGTACAGAAATTGAAACACTGGATCCTCGAGATGAATCCCAACTTGTAAAAGGACAGGTGGTGGAATCTACAGAAAATATTATTCTGGATGACGAGCACCCTGAACGAGTAACCCGGATAGGTTCTACGTTGGATGCTTCAATAAAACAGGAGTTGATAACTTTCTTGAGAAACAGGAAGAAAACTTTTGCGTGGAGTCATGAAGACATGCCAGGAATAGATCCAAACTTCTTATGTCATGAGCTCAATGTGAATAAGGAGATCAAGCCTGTAAAGCAGAGAAGAAGGGTATTTAGCCCCGAGAAGAATCATGCTATACAAGAGGAGGTCGAGAAGCTCCAGAAAGCCCAATTCATTGAAGACGTGAAGTATCCAGACTGGTTGGCAAACGTGGTGATGGTAAAAAAGAAAAACAATAAATGGAGAATGTGTGTTGATTTCACCGATCTTAACAAGGCGTGCCCAAAGGATCATTTTCCATTACCCAGAATTGATCAACTAGTGGATGCTACCTCGGGACATGAGCTGCTCAGCTTCATGGATGCTTACTCTGGCTACAACCAGATCAAAATGAAACCTGAAGACAGGGAAAGTACTTCTTTTATTACCCCTAGAGGAACTTATTGCTATAATGTTATGCCTTTTGGTTTGAAAAATGCAGGAGCGACATACCAGTGGCTGATGAACAAGGTTTTCACCGAACAAATCAGTTGCAGCATGGAAGTCTATGTCGATGATATGATGACAAAAAGCAAGAAAGCTGCAGATCATCTAGTTGACTTAGCTCAGACATTTGATCAACTGGATAAATACCAGATGAAGCTCAACCCGACGAAGTGCACATTTGGAGTACGAGAAGGAATGTTTCTCGGGTACATTGTCAACCAGCGAGGCATTGAAGCAAATCCAGATAAGATCAAAGCTCTTTTAGGGTTGCGATCTGCAACAACAAAGAAAGAAGTGCAGAGTCTTACAGGACGAGTTGCAGCGCTCAACAGATTTGTGTCCCGAGCAACTGATAAATGCCTCCCATTCTTAAAAACACTTCGAAAAACTTTTGAGTGGACTGATGAATGTGAGAAGGGCTTTCAAGACTTGAAAAAGTATTTGGGAGCACCCCCATTGTTGTCCAGGCCAATAACAGGAGAGAAGTTGTACTTGTATCTGGCAGTATCAGAGAATGCAGTCAGTTCAGCATTGATCAGATTGGAGAATGGAGTCCAGAAACCAATCTATTACACAAGTAAGGCTTTTCGAGGTGCGGAAATCAGGTACCCAAAGCTGGAGAAATTGGCATTGGCATTAATTGAAGCAAGTAGAAGAATGAGGCCATATTTCCAGGCCCATACCATCGTCGTTTATACCGACATGCCACTGATGCAAGCCCTTCATAAGCCAGAAAAGTCAGGGAGATTGATGTACTGGGCAATAGGGCTCGGTAAATATGATATTGTGTATGAGCCCAGATCATCATTGAAAGGGCAAGCTGTAGCAGATTTTATAGCAGAGTTTACATATCCTGATACCCCCGAGGAACAAAAATTGCTCGCTGACCAACCTGTGGATGTTACAGGATCAACAGACATAAATCCAGACCAACTCCGATTGGTAAAAAGACTTATGGATGAAGAAAGATCATCAACTTCGAGCTCAGACCAGCTCCGGTTGGTAAAAGAGCGAGAAGAGATGGTCGACGAGGAGCAAAAAGTGTCAGGGGAGGATGAAAAGAAGCAACATATATTTCACCGAGGAACTCTGTCAGATAAGAAATTTGAAGACGGGTTGCCCATATGGAGATTATATGTAGATGGCTCATCTTCCACAGCAGGTTGCGGGGCAGGGATTGTTTTGAACACCCCAGACGAGATTGACATGGAATATGCTTTGCGATTCCAATTCAAAGCCTCCAATAATGAGGCTGAGTATGAGGCCATGATAGCAGGTCTTAATTTATCAAAGATTATGGAAGCGCAACAAGTGATGGTATTCAGTGATTCTCAATTGATTGTGAATCAGATGATGGGAACGTATGCAGTTAAAGGAGAATTAATGGTCAAATATCATGCCAAGGTAATGGAGTTATTGGCAGAATTTAATGCGATTCAGTTGATCAGAATACCCAGAATAGAAAATGCACAAGCAGACGCACTGGCCCGACTAGCATCAGCTACTCGTACCGAGCTACGAAGAACGATACCAATTGAAGTACTGGAAAATCGGAGCATAGATAAAAACTTGACGATGAATATTATTACCCTCGATTTAGGACCATCTTGGATGGATCCCATCAGGGCATATGTGGAAGAAGGCGAATTACTGGAAGATAAGCTCGCTGCCAAGAAATTGAAGTATAAAGCTGCTCGGTATGTACTAACTAATGGTGTTTTGTATAGACGAGGAATTATGGCAGGTTTGTAGAGATGTGTACACCCCTCCGAAGTGAAAGAATTGATTGAAGAGATCCATGAAGGGTCTTGTGGAGCTCATATAGCAGGTCGAACACTTTTGCAAAGGGTAATGACTCAAGGATACTACTGGCCGACGATGAGGGCTGATTGTATAGCCTATGCTAAGAAATGTGACAAGTGACAACGTTTTTCCTCCATCCGATGAACTCCACAAGCATTGTTGACACCAATAACTTCCCCTTGGCCATTTTCCATGTGGGGAATTGATTTGGTTGGACCACTGCCGACCACCCGAGGAAGATTCAAGTACCTCGTCGTTGCAGTGGACTATTTTACTAAGTGGGTAGAAGCTGAGCCGCTTATTAATATGACATACGAGAAGGTATACCAGTTCATTTGGAAGAACATCATCTGTCGATATGGTCTCCCTCATGCCTTCATCACAGACCATGGAACCCAATTTGATAACGAGGAATTTGCTGCCTATTGTCATCAGTCGAACATTTTGAAGGTTCATTCAGCACCAGGCCATCCTCAAAGCAATGGAGATACTGAAGTTATGAACATAACACTGCTAAAGGGTTTGAAGAAAAGGCTAAGTGAAGCTAAAGCTAACTGGATTAATGAGCTACAATCAGTATTGTGGGCTTACCGAACAACTCCACGAGCAGCGACTGGAGAATCACCATATATGCTGGCATTTGGAAGTGAGGCTGTAATACCTGCCGAGTTGGGTCTTCCAACGCATAGAGTACTGAATTTCAATTCTCCTGTCAGTGACTTGATGAGAAGACTGGATTTGGATATGCTCGAGGAGGTCAGAGAAGAGGCAGCCATTAGGAATGCTGCTTATCAACAACGAACAACTCTTTTCTACAACAAAAGGGTGAAGAAATGCGACTTAAAAGAAGGGGATTATGTGCTAAATAAGGTCATTCAGAAGCACAATAAGCTTGAAGCCAACTGGCATGGACCTTACCGAGTTACAGAAGTTGTCCGACCAGGAACTTACCGAATAGCAACTCTAGAAGGAGAGGAATTCAGGAATGCTTGGAATGTTGAACACCTTCGCAAGTATTATCAATGATGTAAAATGTACAACAGTTCCATCAATATGAATAAAACGATGATGTTTTCACCATTTTTCTCTCCTTTGTTTGAAAGTTTTTCGGGGAATACTAGTGTTGTACACTACGCTGCTCGACAGCAAAAAGAAGACGATAGTTTAGACCCACGACCAACTCTGGTTGGTAAAAGGGCGAGAACAAATGATATACTCCTTTGGTTAGGAGGCGTACACTTGCGTGATCAACTTCGGTTGGTAAAAGAGCTTGTGGACAAGATAGTTCGAAAGAACCTGATATACTCCTTTGGTTAGGAGGCGTACACTTGCGTGATCAACTTCGGTTGGTAAAAGAGCTTGTGGACAAGATAGTTCGAAAGAACCTGATAGTTCGAGCGTGATCAACTTCGGTTGGTAAAATAGCGAGAACAAATTATACTCCTTTGGTTAGGAGGCGTACACTTGCGTGATCAACTTCGGTTGGTAAAAGAGCTTGTGGACAAGATAGTTCGAAAGAACCTGATATACTCCTTTGGTTAGGAGGCGTACACTTGCGTGATCAACTTCGGTTGGTAAAAGAGCTTGTGGACAAGATAGTTAGAAAGAACCCGATAGTTCAAACTCATAACCTACTCCGGTTGGTAAGAGGGCAAGAACAGCATTCTTAAAAATGCCAATTTTGGCTGGTTAAGAAACAAAATATGCCAATTTATGTTGGTCGGAAAGTAAAATCATTCCAGAAAATATAAGAATTCCAAACTGAACCAAGTATAGTTGGTCGGTGATCAAAACTGTAATTGGTCGACGAGGATAAATTATCAACCTTGGTTGGTCGGACACATTTTATGAATTTTTTTTTACCAAGTATGGCTGATTGGAGATAAAAACCCATCAACTGTAGTTGGTCGACAAACACAATTTAACAACCTTGGTTGGTTGGAAACATTTTAAACATTTTATACTCATTACTTTATTATTAAGTGAGTGAGCAACATTGATACTTGTAATTACTAAGTTGGTTGATGAACAGCACCATATTGTTATCTTTTTAACAGATACATATGCACAAATGTAAAAATGTTTGATAAACACAAAACAATAGCAATACAGATTTGCAAACAGAAAATGAAAGTCTTTCATTAAAATCAAAATAAATTACAAGCTAAATATATGTGCTAACTGTTACATTGAAAAACCTATTCTATTGGTCTCTTTCCTTTAGCTTTTGAAACAGGCTCCTCGCCAGCAGGAGGATCCTCCAGGCAAAGAGGAGAATTAATGAAATTAACATCTCTGAGCATTCTGACGTTCATCACAGAAGGTGTATCCAAGAGATGCTTGGGACGAGATAATTCAATCTGAGAATGAAGACTATAGTCACCAAGGTATTTTGAAATTAAACTACGAGGAATGGCACGAGCTGGGATCCATTCCATGTCTAGTTTATAAGGCGGTACAGGCAAGTCTAGTAGCCCAGGAGCATGATAATCCCATAAAAAATGGCCCTGCTCTAGCTTTAACACATCCAGGGCGTTCAACCATCCTTGTTTATAACCTTTGTTATTGGCATTTTCAAGACGAGCATCCAAGTGACAAAGGGCTTCATTGTAGCCTGCCATCCAAAACTCACGAGGTTGTTTGTGGAATTGGAAAGTTATTCTCTCTAGTTGCTCGTGAAGGCTCCTAGAAAAAACATCTTTATTATTCAAAGCATACTTCATCGCAGTAAGTTGATCTTCCAAAGATCGGTTTTTCTTGGACATTTCAGACAAAGCCCGATCTTTGGCGTTCAGTTGGTACGCTTGGGTTTCCAATGTTGACAGAGTATGAGATTCTTCAACATTACGGCTGAGAACTCTTGATCGACTCCGAGAAGGTGGAGAATTTTGCTCCTCGACAATATTTTGAACAGCTCTTCCTCGCCCACGAAACCCTCTTCCTCGTCCCCGAGCAGTAGCAGAAGTACCAGATCTTCTTAAAGTATCCAGTTCTTGCCTTAATTTGGCATTCTCAACCTCTAAGAACGAGAAACCCTCATCGGTAACCGGTACTAAAGCAATGGAAGATGAAGCTGCAGACTCATACTGCGCCAACTTTTTCTGCAAATTATTGTTCTCTTGTTCCAGCAGCTCGGCGATCTGCCTGCAGGCCTCAACTTCACCTTTTAGGGTTCTCCCCCTAACATCGTACCCAGCGAGGATCTTTTTGTGACCTGTCTCAGAGGAAAGCTATTGATGCCTATTCTCATATTCCTTGTGCAACAAGGCAGTTGATTCGTTGTGCTGATTCTGAAGATCTTCTAAGGTACAATGAAGCTCCTCAATCAAGTCATAGTAGGCCACGTTGTTGGCCACAGCTCGGTCAAGTAAATCCTTCAAGTACCGATAAGCCTCAATTGCTTGTTCTGAGGCATCATGGCCAAGGATGTCAGCAATTTCTGATACACTCAAATTTGTATGACCAGCTTTATAATATTCATGGCATTGCTGCATCAGCTTTGTATCATGTGCAGATATCAGTTCCATTCTAGCCATAAACTAATGATGAAAAGAAGACAACAGTCAACAAAAACAAATCATCAACAACAGAGATGAACAAAGATGTATTTTATTATATCACAAAAAGATTACATTGTTTGATTACAAATAATGAAAGATAGAAATGATACCGAACAACTTCACACCTTTTCCTTGTCTCCCAAGACTTTCTCGGGAGGCTGGGACGAGGAGCTTGGTTGCTGGGTGGTAACAGCAGCTTGATCAGCAGGAGTTGAAATTTTCTCAGGAGGAGGAAGCATGGAAGAAATGTCCTCGTTGCCAGAAGGTAGAGAGGCAGGGACTTGATCACCTATGGCCATGGAAGATTCATCAGAGATAGGCTCATCTTCTTCTTCTTCCATAATTGGTGGGGGAGGACCAGGGAGGTGTAGCTGGAATAGCCCAGAGTCATCTTTGATCTTCAATTCCTGCAGGGCAGCTACCCATCCAGCTCGGAAGTATTTCAACTTCCCGTATTGTACTTGGGATGTCATCGCAGCAATCCCTTTGTCCCATCCTTTATCCCAGCCAGCGCTGAAGGATTTTTTAACTGCGAGCTTTCTTTTCAGTTTCTCCAAGGAGAGCTTCTCGGATAGAAGATCCTCAGCAGTCCTTAACTTCACATCCAATTCTTCTTTTTGGCGCTTTACATCTCGCAGGATGGACAACTCTTCCTCTGCCTTTTTCAGCTTATCTTCAAGCTCTCCAAAGTTCTTGAGCTTGTCGTCATATTTTTTATGCTCAATCTCTAAATTTTTCACCTTATTCTCCAAACTCTTGGAGATCTCAGCCAACTTCACCTTCTCAGCTTCAACTATAGACAACTTTTTCTCCCAAACAGCTTTGTCCTCACTATACTGCTAACGAGAATCCTTCAAGGATTGGGTCAAACCCAGCAGAGCATCCTCTACCCCCGACGAGGAGCTGGAAGCTTTAATTGCTTCATCTTTCTTCACGATGTTGTTAAAACAATTCACCAGCTAAACAAAGGAAAAAGTGACAGGTCAGTACAAAAATACAAGTATTCAAAGAAAGAAAGGAAATTCAGAGTGTGAGAAATTTACTGAAGCAAGGTGACGGGTAGCTAGGGATGTCAGCATATCCCTAGAAATCTTTTCATAAATTCCTTGGACCTCGGGTATGATCCAAGTTTTTATCGATCTCATGGCAGAGCTCGGAGGAATGATGGTTGGAACACCAACACCACCAGCTGGTATAATTTCAGTCAGATTGGCAGTTTCAGCCAAATTGACTGAGGACGATTTCCTCAATCTCCTCAAAGGAACTTCAGCAATTTCAACCAAGGAAGAGCTCTTGGTCGGAGAGATAGCAGTCATCTCCACAGGAGCAACCTTCTTGCTCGGAGCCACTGGGGGCTTCTCAGTAGCTTTGGAAGGCGCAACATCCACCTTCTTAGTCGCCTCTGGGACATTAATTTTGCTTTTCTTGGCTTCAGCAGCAGAAGTAGTGTCATCAAATAAAGCAGGGGGAGCTCTTTTCTTACCCATTCTTTGACTTAAAGGGATGTGAGAATCTGAAGAAGAATCCTCTGGAGTTGAGGCTGGCTCAACAGATCTAATCACAGGACGAGCAGTATAAGAAGTCGTATAGCTCATATACTGCAGCAAATATGATGCAGACCTGATGTGCTCGTCTGCAACGTTCTTATGCAAACCCCAGATAAGTTTCAGATGCTTAATATTAACCTCTGATTCTTTTGGAGTTTTTCTTTTACTATCAACTGCAAATAAATACATAATGAAATATAAGTCACACATTTTGTCAAATATGATAAAAGCATAATTTCATAAGTAAAGGAAAATGAGAATAAACCTATCCCATTGCCATATGGGGGGCATTTAGGACCCTGGTATAATGCATCTCCAACCAAGGGGGTGTATTGCCAATTTTTAATCACCACCCCATGTTCAAAATAATCTCTATTTGCATCAGGGAGGTTAACTACAAGAGCCCTATTTAAAAACCTAGTTTTGAAGTAATAAACATTATCTAAAATAGCCCATCTATAGCAATACATAATCTCAGGAATCCCTATACGAGTTCCATGAGTTAGATTTAATTTATACACCCCATTAATTATTCTCCATGAATTGGGGGCTATTTTTGCAGGAACAACGTCAAAGTACTGACAGAAGTCTAAGCATAAGGGGTTTGGAGGAAAAGAAAATCCACATTCAGCAATGAATAGACTGGGGAACCAATGTCCCTCAGCCAATCGAAAATAATCTAAAGGCTCAGAAAGAACCTCCAGAGTTACCCAGAAAGGAATGGAAAAATCGGAACAAAATTTCTCAACAGACTCCACAATATAAACCATAGTGAATAAAAGAAATACAGAAGAAAAGAAGAGAATCTTACAGGAAAAAGGAAGAGCTGACAACTAGCGAAGGAAAAGATGAACGCACAAGAGAGAGAGAGAGAACAGAAAGCTTGAATGCAGAAAATTGGAAAAGGTAGAAGACGGTATGGTTACCTAAGAAGTTTAAATACTTTACCTTGGGAAGCTGTGAAGGAAATGATTATACAAAAGAAACTAATACGCCACCGGCGGCTAAAAGGACAAAAATGAACGAAGATCGAAGCACTCATAAAAATTCGAAAAAGGCGGATTCTGTGAATTTGAAAGAAATTCAAATATGAAGAAAAGGCTCCTAAAACCCAGGAAAGTCATTTAATATCGCCATATACCGAGAAAGAATGTTCCATACTCCTCAAAGTTCGAAATATGAAACATTGGGGGCTTCTGTTGATACCAAAGTTAATATGATGATATGGACGAATAATATGAAGACACATGTCAATCTACTTGGCACAATAGTAACGAGGAAGTTCATTTCCCCGACCAACTCATGTTATCCCCGAGCAACGAGGATACACCGAGGAACTTCAGCACTCCGAGGTACTCTAGCGCTCCGAGGAACTCCTGATCAACGAGCAACTAAGGCGGTCCGAACTGCATCTCGACCGTAGCATTAATTACCAGATAATCAACAGTTCAATTATTCATTGAATATTTATCATCTTGACGCACACGCTGCATTAAATGTATTACCATTTCATATGTATATCATTTAATGTATCAACCCTTTTATGTACAGCCTAAGGGCTATAAATACCTTGTATCACCCTCATTCAAAGGGACCAAAATTTCTGGAGAGAATTTGTACTCAAGAATTCCCAAACATTCAGCAATAACATAACAGTGGACGTAGGCCATTCAAATAAGGCTGAACCACTTTAAAATATTTGTCTCATTTTATTTATCTGTGATTGAATAATTAGAGCTATCTAATTTTTTACATCAACAGGGTAGTTATCAAAAATTGGCAACATGCCCCTCTGACTGGAGATGAAGTATATCAAGGTCCCAGATGCCCTCCATATGGCAATGGGATAGGTTATTTTCATCTTATTTTATTTCTGAAATTATGATTTCATTATGTTTGAATAAATGTGTGACTGATATTTCACTATGTATTTGTTTGCAGTTGATAGCAAAAGAAAAACTCCAAAAGAATGAGAAGTAAATATTAAGCATTTAAAACATATCTGGAGTTTGCATCAAAAAGTTGCAGACGAGCACATCAGATCTGCTTCATATTTGTTGCAGTATAGGAGTTATACAACCTCTTTTATAGCTCGCCCTGTAATCAGCACTGGTGAGCCAGCACCAGCTCCTGGGGATTCTTCATCAGACTCTCATATTCCTTTGAGTCAGAGGATGGGCAAAAGAAGGGTTCCTGCTCTCTTTGAGGAGACTACATCTGCTGGAGATGGGAAAATAAACGAGACTGATGTCCCAAAGGGGACAAAGAAAGTAGATGTTGCTCCTTCTATTGCTCCTTAGAAGGTTGTCGAGAAGCCCCCAGTGGCTCCGAGCAGGAAGGATGCACCTGTGGAAGTGGTTACCATCTCCCCAACCAAAAGCTCTTCTTTCGTTGAAACTGTTGAACTGCCACCGAGGAGACTGAAGAAATCCTCCTCGGTCCATTTGACTGAAACCATTCCCCAGCTCCAATTTAGTGGAGCTGGTGTTCCAACTATTATTCCCCGGTAAAGACTTGGACCATTCCTGAGGTTCAAAGAATTGAAGAGAGTATGTCTAGGGATGTGCTTACATCTTTGGCTACTCATCACCTTGCTTCAGTAAGTTTCTCATATTCTGAATTTTCTTTCTATGTATCTCTGTGATGATTTATCATTATCTTCTTTTTTCAGCTGGTGAGTTGTTTTAACACCATTGTGAAGAAAGATGAAGCAATCAAGGCTTCTAGCTCCTCGTCTGGAGTGGAGGATGCTTTGTTGGGGTTAACAAAATCTTTGAAGGATTCCCGTCAAAAGTATGACGAGGATAGGGCCGAATGGGAGAAAAAGTTAGCTGCAATTGAGGCAGAAAAGGTGCAGCTGGAAATTAAAGTTAAAGATTTGGAGGGAGAGAAAAAGAAGTATGACGAGAAGCTCAAGAGATTTGGAGAGCTTGAAGATAAGATGAAAGTGGCAGAAGAAGAATTTTCCCTTCTGCGATAAGTGAACCACCAGAAGGAAGAGGTGGAAGCTAAGTTGAAGGCCACTGAGGATCTTCTATCCGAGAAGCTCTCCTCGGAGAAAATGAAAAGAAAGCTGGTGGTGAAAAAATCTTTTCGCACTGGATGGGATAAAGGATGGGACTGGGGAGTAGCAGGAATGATGACTCAGGTGCAGTACGGGAGTTTGAAATACTTTTGAGATGGTTGGGTGGCTGCCCCTGCAAGAATTGAAGGTTAATGAGGATTCAGAATTGTTTCAACAGCATATCCCTGGTCCTCCCCCAGCCATTGAAGATGAAGAAGAGGACGAAGCTACCTCCAAAGAATCTTAAATGGTAGTGGGTGATCCCATCCTTACCCAGCCTGCTGACGAGGAGCTTTCATCTCTGCCTGCTCCTCCTGAACAAGTTTCAGCTCCAGCCAACCAACTCGTTGTTCCCACCGAGCAACCGAGCTCCTCATCCCAGCCTCCCGAGAAAGTCTTGGGAGACAAGGAAAAGGTGTGAATTTGTTCGGTATTCTTTTTCTATTTTTCTTCTTTTTCAAGCATAACCAAGATCTTTGTAACTCTGCACTATGATCTAATAAAATTTGAGTTCTTTTCCTCCATATGATTGTCTCTTTTCTCTTCTTGTTGATGATTACTTTTTCTTTCTCTGCTAGTTTCTGGCCAGAATGGATCTGTTGTCTGCTAATGATACAAAGCTTATGAAGCAATGTCATGAATATTATAAGGCTGGTCACACAAACCTGAGTGCATCAGAAGTTGCCAACATCCTTGGGCATGATGCTTCAGAACAGGCAATCGAAGCTTATCAGTACCTAAAATGCTTACTTGACCGAGCTATGGCCAATAATGTGGCTTACTACAAAATGATTGAAGACTTGCAAGGTACTCTCGATGAACTTCAACAGCAGTATAAAGAGTCTTCAGCTCTTTTGCATGAAGGGTATGAGAAGAAACTCAAATAACTTGGTGAAAAAGGCTACGAAAAGATGCTTGCTGGCTATGAAGTGAGAGAGAAAACATTGAGAGTAGATGTCGAAGGTCACAGGCAAATCGCTGAGCTATTCGAACAAGAAAACAACAATCTGCAAAAAGAACTAGCTCAGCTGAGATCTGTTACTTCATCTTCCACTGCCTTGGTACCGGTCACCGATGAAGGATTCTCATTTTTAGAAGTGGAAAATGCCAAGTTGCGAGAAGAGTTAGAGACTTTGAGAATAGCTGGGCCTTCTACTGCTACTCGGGGACGAGGAAGAGGTTCTCGTGGACGAGGAAGAGTTGCTCAGAATGTTGTCGAGGAACAAAATACTCAACCTGCTCGGGGACGACCAATAGCTCTTCGTCGTACTGTTGAAGAAGCTCGTACTCAATCAGCGTTGGAAAATCAAGCATTCCAATTGATAGCAAAAAATCAAACCTTGTCTGAACTGTCCAAGAAAGTTAGAGAACTGGAACAACAACTCTCTTCAAAGAAATCAATGTTGGAGACTAATGATCTATTCATCCAGAGTCTTCATGAGAAGCTTGAAAAGTTAACATTTCAATTTCACAAATAGCCCAGGGAGTTTTGGATGGCTGGATACAACGAAGAATTATTCCATTTAGATGATCGTATCCAGAATGCTAATAATGAGGGCTACAAGCAAGGTTGGCTGAATGCCTTGGGCGTGCTGAAGCTCGAACAAGGACACTACCTGTGGGACTATTATGATCCTGGGGTACTAGATTTACCTGTGCCACCGTATAAATTGGACATGGAATGGATCCCAGCTCGTGCCATTCCTCGGAGCTTAATTGCAAAATACCTCGGTGACTACAATCTTAATTCTCAGATCGAGGTATCTTGTCCCGAGCATCTACTGGACACACCTTCAATAATGAACGTCAGAATGCTTTGAGATATTAACTTCATTAATTCTCCCGTTTGCCTAGAAGATCCTCCTGCTGGCGAGGAGCCTATATCGAAAGCTGAAGGGAAAAAACCAATAGAATAGGAAATTCTGATGTAATAATTAGTACACAATTTAATATCAATGTAATAAATTTGTGTAGTTCATTTTGAATTTAATGAAAGGGTTTCATTTTTGTTTGCAAATTTGTATTGCTATTGTCTTATATTTGTAAAACACTTTATATTTGTGCTTGCATAACAATATTGTGTGGTTCATCGACCAACTTAGTAATAAAAAATTACAAGTATTAGTAATGTTGCTCGATCACTTAATAACAAAGTAATGAGTATAAAAATGTTTAAAATTTTTCCAACCAACCAAGGTTGTTAAATTGTGCTTGTCGACCAATTATAGTTAGTGGGTTTTTATCCCCGACCAACCATACTTGGTAAATTTTTGTCTTTTTCATAAAATGTGTCTGACCAACCAAGGTCGATAAATTCTCCTTGTCGACCAACTACAGTTAGTGGGTTTTTATCCCCGACCAACCATACTTGGTTCGGTTTGGAATATTTTGTTCCTCGAGGAACTTTTATATTTTCTGTAATAATCTTACCTCCCGACCAACATTAGTTGTCATTTGAGAGTATATCTTGTTTCCTAACCAAACACGTTGGCATTTTTAGGAATGTTGTTCTCGCCCTTTTACCAATCAGAGTTGGTCTGAGTTCAAACTATCATGTCCACTTGCCCTTTTACCAAAATTGGTCTGAGCCAGTGTCAGCCTCCTAACCAAAGGAGTATGGTTTCCTAACCAACCGGAGATGGTATTTTAGGAATGTCGTGTTCTCGCTCTTTTACCAATCGGAATTGGTCTGAGTTCGAACTATGATGTCCACTCGCCCTTTTACCAACTGGAGTTGGTCTGAGCTAGTGTACGCCTCCTAACCAAAGGAGTATGGTTTGTCCTCGCCCTTTTACCAACCGGAGTTAGTCTGAGCTTGAACTATCGTGTTCTTGCCCTTTTACCAACCGGAGTTGGTCCGAGCTCGAACTATCGTATTGTTTTTACTGCCGACCAGCGTAGTGTTACACACTAGTTATTCCCCGAAAAAATTTCAATAAAAAGAGAGAAGATGGCGAAATATCATTGTTTTATTCATATTGATGGAACTTCTTTACATTTTACATCACTGATAATACTTGCGTAGGTGTTCAGCATTCCATGCATTCTTAAATTCCTCTCCTTCTAGAGTCCCTATTCGGTAAGTTCCTGGTCGAACAACTTCTGTAACTCGGTAAGGTCCATGCCAATTTTCTTCCAACTTATTGTGCTTCTGAATGACCTTCTTTAGCACATAATCTCCTTCTTTTAAGTCGCATTTCTTCACCCTCTTGTTGTAGAACATGGTTGTTCGTTGTTGGTAAACAGCATTCCTAATGGCTGCCTCTTCTCTAACTTCCTCGAGCATGTCCAAATCTAATCTCCTCATCAAGTCGCTGACTGGGGAAATGAAATTCAGCACTCTGTGTGTTGGAAGACCCAACTCGATAGGTATTACAGCCTTACTTCCAAATGCCAGCATATATGGTGATTCTCCAGTAGCTGCTCGGGGAGTTGTTCGGTAGGCCCACAATACTGACTGTAGCTCGTTAATCCAATTAGCTTTAGCCTCACTTAGCCTCTTCTTCAAACCATTTAGTAATGTACTGTTCGTCACTTCAGTCTGTCCATTGCTTTGAGGATGGCCTGGTGCTGAATGAACCTTCAAAATGTTTGACTGATGACAATAAGCGACAAACTCCTCGTTATCAAATTGTGTTCCATGGTCTGTGATGAAGGCATGAGGGAGACCATATGGGCAGATGATGTTCTTCCAAACGAATTGGTACACCTTCTCGTGTGTCATATCAATCAAAGGCTCAGCTTCTACCCACTTAGTAAAATAATCTACTACGATGACGAGGTACTTGAATCTTCCTCGGGTCGTTGGCAGTGGTCCAACCAAATCAATTCCCCACATGGAAAATGGCCATGGGGAAGTTATGGGTGTCAACAATGCTTGTGGAGTTCGTCGAATGGAGGAAAAATGTTGGCATTTATCACATCTCTTAGCATAGGCTATACAATCAGCCCTCATCATTGGCCAGTAGTATCCCTGCGTCATCACCCTTTGCAAAAGTGTCCGACCTGCTACATGGGCTCCACAGGACCCTTCATGGATCTCTTCAATCAATTCTTTCACCTCGGAGGGATGTACACATCTTTCCAAACCTGCCATAATTCCTCGTCTATACAAAACACCATTAGTTAGTACATACCGAGCAGCTTTATACTTCAATTTCTTGGCAGCGAGCTTATCCTCCGGTAATTCTCCCTCCTCAATATATGCCCTGATGGGACCCATCCAAGATGGTCCTAAATCAAGGGTAATAATATTCATCGTTAGGTCTTCATCTATGCTCCGACTTTCTAATACTTCAATTGGTATCGTTCTTCGCAGCTCGGTCCGAGTAGCTGATGCTAGTCGGGCCAGTGCATCTGCTTGTGCATTCTCCATTCTTGGTATTCTGATCAACTGAATGGCATCAAATTCTGCCAACAACTCCATCACCTTTGCATGATACTTGACCATTAATTCTCCTTTAACTGCATATGTTCCCATCATCTGATTCACAATTAATTGAGAATCACTGAATACCATCACTTATTGTGCTTCCATAATATTTGTTAAATTAAGACCTGCTCTCATGGCCTCATACTCCGCCTCATTATTGGAAGCTTTGAATTGGAATCGCAGGGCGTATTCCATGTCAATCTCGTCTGGGTGTTCAAAACAATCCCTGCTCCACAACCTGTTGTGCAAGATGACCCATCTACATATAATCTCCATGTAGGTAACTCGTCTTTAAATTTCTTATCTGACAAGGTTCCTCGGTGAAATATTGGTTGTTTCCTTTCATCCTCCCCTGATATTTCTCGCTCTTCGTCGATCATCTTTTCTTTCCCTTTTACCAACCGGAGTTGGTCTGAGCTCGAAATTGATGATCCTGTAACATCCACTCGCCCTTTTACCAACCGGGGTTGGTCTGAGCTTATGTATGTTGATTCTGTAACATCCACAAGTTGATCAACGAGAAACTTTTGTTCCTCGGGGGTATCTGGATAAGTAAACTCTGCTATAAAATTTGCTACAGCTTACCCTTTTAATGATGATCTGGGTTCATACACAATATCATATTCACCGAGCTCTATTGCCCAGTACATCAGTTTCCCTGATTTTTCTAGCTTATGAAGGGCTTGTCTCAATGGCATGTCGGTATACACGACGATGGTATGGGCCTGGAAATATGGCCTCATTCTTCTACTTGCCTCTATTAATGCTAATGCCAATTTTTCCAGCTTTGGGTACCTGATCTCTGCACCTCGGAAAGCCTTACTTGTGTAATAAATTAGCTTCTGGACTCCATTCTCCATTCTGATCAATGCCGAGCTGACTGCATTCTCTCATACTGCCAGGTACAAGTACAACTTTTCTCCCATTACTGGCCTGGACAACAGTGGAGGTGCTCCCAAATACTTCTTCAAGTCTTGAAAGGATTTTTCACATTCATCATTCCACTCGAAAGTTTTTCGAAGTGTTTTGAAGAATGGGAGGCATCTATCAGTTGCTCGCGATATAAATCTGTTGAGCGCTGCAACTCGTCCTGTAAGACTCTGCACCTCTTTCTTCGTCGTTGGAGATCACAACCCTAAAAGAGCTTTGATCTTTTCTGGATTTACCTCAATGCCTCGCTGGTTGACAATGTACCCGAGGAACATTCCTTCTCGTACTCCAAATGTGCACTTCGTCGGGTTGAGCTTCATTTGGTATTTATCCAGTTGATCAAAGGTCTGACCTAAGTTAACTAGATGATCAGCAACTTTCTTGCTCTTTGTCAGCATATCATCGACATAGACTTCCATATTGCAACTGATTTGTTCGGCAAAGACCTTATTCATCAGCCGCTGGTATGTCGCTCCTGCATTTTTCAAACCAAAAGGCATAACGTTATAACAATAAGTTCCCCTAGGGGTAATAAAAGAAGTACTTTCCGTGTCTTCAGGTTTCATTTTGATCTAGTTGTAGCCAGAGTAAGCATCCATGAAGCTGAGCAGCTCGTGTCCCGAGGTAGCATCCACTAGTTGATCAATTCTGGGCAATGGAAAGTGATCCTTTGGGCATGCCTTGTTGAGATCGGTGAAATAAACACACATTCTCCATTTATTGTTTTTCTTCTTTACCATCACCACATTTGCTAACCAGTCTGGATTTTTCACATCTTCAATGAATTGGGCTTTTTGGAGCTTCTCGACCTCCTCTTGTATAGCTTGATTCTTCTCGGGACTAAATACTCTTCTTCTCTGCTTTACAGGCTTGATCTCCTTATTCACATTGAGCTCATGACATAAGAAGTTTGGATCTATTCCTGGCATGTCTTCATGACTCCATGCAAAAGTTTTCTTTCTTCTTCTCAAGAAAGTTATCAACTCCTGTTTTATTGATGCATCCAATGACGAACCTATGTGAGTTGTTCGTTCAGGGTGTTCATCGTCCAGAATAACGTTTTCTGTGGATTCCACCACCTGTCCTTTTACAAGTTTGGATTCATCTCTGGGATCCAGTGTTTCAATTTCTGTACCTTCATCCACCTGGTAGGTAGTAGTATTTTTCCTTGACTCTTCAAGCTCCTCTTGCTCGGCAGATGAATAATAACATTCCCGAGCTACCTTTTGATCACCTTTCACAACTCCTACTCCGAAATTTGTTGGAAATTTTAAACACTGATGTACTGTAGATGGAACTGCTTCGAACTTCTTCAAACCAACCCTTCCCATGATGATGTTGTAAGCTGATTGCACATTCTTATCCATCACAAAGAAGCGTATTCTTTCTGTTCGAAAAGCAGGCCAAGTTCCAATGAATATATCCAACTTGATCGTCCCAAGTGGAAAAACCTTCTCGCCAGCAAAAACCAGGAGAGGTTTGTGATAAGGCTCCAATTGAGATAATTTTAAATTTAAACTGTCAAAGCATGAGTAGAACATGATGTCTGCCGAACTACCATTATCTACCAGAACCCTTGAAATCATTACTTCTTTCATCCTCATTTTGATCACCAGAGGGTCGTCGTGAGGGTAAAGAACACCTGCAAGGTCATTTTTTGAAAAACCAATGACCAGCTTCTCTTTGTTTATCTTCCTCAGGCGATCCTCCTCAGCCAAATTTATCCGCTGAATGTATGAGCAAGCCTGAGCCTCACCGAGGTAAGCTTTTCTTTCTGTAGTAAGATCTCCTCCTCCTGCATCTCCGCCTGTAATAACATTATAATCAAATGTTCCAAAACGTATTGAAAATACCTCGCGTTCTGGTTACCTTGGCCTTTTGGGAAGATCGGGGTCATCCTATGTATCATCTTCATGATCCCTCTTCTTCTTCTCCTCTGCTCGATGAGGAGATCTAGACCTCTCTCTAGTTCGGTCATTATTTCTTCTTTCACCTCCCCGATCAACATACTTTGCTAGCTTCCCTCTTCGGATGAGTGTTTCAATCTCGTTCTGAAGAGCTATGCAATTTTTGGTCATATGGCCATGATCCTTATGGAACTCACAATATTTCTCCCTATTCCTCGTGTCAGGGTCTGACCTCAGTTTATTTGGCCACTTTACTTCCTTGTTATTCTTGATCTCTTCCAAGACATGATTACTACCCATTTTCAAAGGAGTATAATTATCGAATTTCTTCAGGACTTCCCATGACGACTTATTATTCTTGGAATGCTTTTCACCGCCATTGCCCTTATGCTCTTTCTTCTTAGATTTGTCATCTTCCACCTTGGTTTCTTTATCTATTTTCTTCTTCGCAGCCATAGCCTCCTCGGCATTCATGATTTTGGCCGCTTTTGCCATCAACTCTGACATAGTTGTAGGTGGATCTTTGGCCAAAGTGTAATACAACTTGTTAGGCAATAACCCGCTCATCAAGGTGGTGATTGCTGTATTTTCTTCATAATCTATGACTTCCAGCTTCTCGTTATTGAAACGAGTTATGTAATCTCTATTACTCTCACCGGATTTTTGTCTAACACTTAACAAGTGTGCTACTCTTTTTACTGGCTTTGCTCCAAAATAGAAATTGCCGATGAACAACTCGGCCAACTGAAAGAAAGTTGAAATCTTACCCCAAGGAAGATTGTTGTACCATATCTGGGCAGATCTAGTAAGAGTTCCTGAGAATACTCTGCATCTCATCTCGTCGAGGATGGCATAGATGTCGGCAGCAGCTTGATATTGATCTATGTGAAGAACATGATCTATTTTTCCATCATATTTGGGGGTCACCACAAGTGCTTTGAATTTCGACGGTGTAGGAAAATCCACAATGGCCTGGACAAAAGGTGTCCCTTGAACAAAAGTTCGTTGTAGGGGATTCTTCGCCTTAGCCATTTCTCCCAATCTATCCTCCAACCGTTGAATGGAACCTTTCCACGCATCATTTCCTTCCTCGGGCCTATTGGTTCGAGCAATCGATGTTCTGAAGTGGCCTCCTGGGATCTATCTTGACGAGAAACTGGTCGTGATTGTGCTGATCCTTCTCTTAGATCTGATGGTTGTCGAAAACTCCTCGACATGGTCTTAGGTGGACTCCTATTCCTCTTAAGGCCTAATCGACTGAAAGGAGACACCCTACTCAGTCTTTCAAAAGCACTGGGTCTCTCTGGAGAGAGAGTGATACGTTGCTCAGTATCTGTAGCCCGTATTGATGAAGTTCGCCCAGGTTGATAAGAGAAATCATCAGATTCCTCATTACAATACGCATCTGTACGCCTGGATCGTGAAGAAAATAAATAGGTTTGCCTCTGACCACTTCGCTGTCCTGAATGTGCAGGTGCACCGGCATGAAGGGTCTGTATGAGTTGCCGCATTGTTTCTTGCATGGCGGTTTGTCCTTGAGCCAGATTCGTCATAATTCCAGCCAGATCTGGAGGTGCAGAGGGATTTGGAGGATTTCCAGCATTTCCAGCATTTCGATTGCTGGATTCTGGATTATCTGCCATTGATGATGAATGATTTTTGGTGAAAAACGATAACAACAGTCGTTTCCCACAGACGGCGCCAATCTGTTGATGTAAAAAATTAGATTTCTTCTAATTATTTAATCACAGATAAATATAAATGAGACAAAGAATTTTAAAATGGTTAAGCCTTATAAGAATGGCCTACGTCCACTATTTCTGTTATTGCCAAGTGTTTTGGAGTTCTCGATATGTAATTCTATCAAGAAAATCCTATCCCTTTGAATGAGGGTGATACAATGTATTTATAGCCCTTGGGTTGTACATGTGAAAGGGTAAACAATTAATTCCCTTTAAGAATATACGTCTGTATGATAAGCATTCAATGAATAGTTGAACTGTTGATTATCTGGCAATCAATGTTATGGCCGAGATGCAGCTCGGACCGCCTTAGTTGCTCGTCGTTCAAGAGTTCCTCGGAGTGTTGGAGTTCCTCGGAGTGTTGGACTTCCTCGGAGTACACTTTCTTCTCGGAGTGAGTATGATTTAGTCGGGGAAATAAACTTCCTCATTGTTATTGTGCCACGTAGGTTGACACGTGTCTTTTTATTATTCGTCTATATCAGCATATTAATTTTGGTATCAACAGAATGCAATCGGGAATTCCTAGCGGTAGACTTAATGAAGAAATCTTAGTTAGAACCAATGTTTCGGACTATAATCATACTTACAGTATTAGGAATACTAAACCCATGAAAGAAAAAGCTAAGACCCTCTGGCAATTTCCAGATTTTCAAGAAACTAAAACTATACAAAATAAACCTTTGTTTATTAATCAAGACGACGTCACTGGAAATGTTACCATCCAGTTTGGTCCTCCTAAGATTGGCAATAAGAACATCCAGACCGAAGAAATTAGATTGAGGAATATGGAAGAAGCCATAATCAATGATCCTTCAGAAGGAGAATGTAGTAGCAAGACTAGTGCTAGTTTACTAAGACAAGCCCCAATACTTAGACCTAGAAGATCATTTGAACAAAAAGACTTAATTAAAGATAAAGTTAGGATCCAAAACTTTGGACATGAACCCTCAGAATTGGATATGAAGACATTTAAAGATAACCTTAAGAAAAGTTATTCTGTTAGATTTCAAGAAAGATAAAGATTTGATATGATAGCTCAAGAGCGTATATCAAAATTAAAAGAATCTAAGAATACAAAAGAACTTCTTAAAAACTTAATACTAATAGAAGAAGGAGAACAAAGACTAATGCCAGCTACATAAGTAGAGCCTAATAAACAAAAGATATGAAGTAGTAGTAGGCTAGAAGAGGCACCTAGACTTTTTAATAAACCAATAGGAATAAATATTCCTATATACTCAAGAACTATAGTTAAGACTAAACCTGATTACATAAAAGACTTTCCTACTAGTGACAAGAGTTTCACTCCTGTTAAGACTATGGCAAGACAAGCCATAAATCCACTAGGTATATACTTTAACCTAGATAATGTTCAATATAGGAAGAAGGCCTTTGATAAATGTCGTAATCAGATGAACATGTGTTTTGCATCTAATGAACAATGGGATGCAAGTTCATGTAAGTAGTACGCTGAGCAATCCATCAGAGGTATTGCAAAAGATTACTTAGATAGTTTAAGAAAAGCTACAGATGAAGACTCCTTAGCAAAGGTTGAGAAGATGAAATAAAACTTAGAAGAAAGATCAATTGAAGAATATATTCAATTGTTCACATCACAATTCATTGGAGTTGGTCATCTAGCTCAAATCAATGAACAAGACCTAGAAAAAACTAAGTTAGCCCTCCTTAGCATTTGCAAATTAGATAAGATAAATGAATATAGCAATAATTATGAACAAATCTATTACCAAATTAAAGAATTTGGAGATACCTTAAAAGACGAATACTTTATAAAGATACCAGCCATAGGACAAATCCTAATTAATGAATATAAGAATTGGCCAGGAGTAGCTGGAGTTAAGAACAACTCCCTTGGTGAAAGAATCAATTTCGTCAAAGACTATATCATATCTAAGAGATGAGATATAACTCAAGGAAAGTTGATAGAAGAGACTTTCAAGCAGATCCCTCCAATCAAAGACGAAAGAGACATTGCTCCAATCCAATGGGGATGTGGAAGTGAATCTAAGAAATTCAAAAAGAAATTAGAATGGAAACATAGGAAGTTTAAGACTATACCTTTAGGATTTCCAAATAAGTATAAATTTAGACAATCTACTACCTTTAGGGAAAAGAATCCTAAGACTAAGAAAAATAGATTTAACCAAAGAAGATACTTTAAGAAGAATACTAGTAAATATAAGAAAGTTCCTAATTATAGGAAAGACAAAGAGATAGCTCAATCTAAGACCTCTATCAAAGAATGTTGGACTTACGGCAAAGAATGACACTTTGCTAAAGACTGCCCTAATAAGAAAGATAAAGAAGGTATTAAGATCATTAATACAATATTAGACTATGCAGATCAAGAAGAATTAGATATCTTATATGCTATAGAAAATCAGACATAGAAGAGGATGATAATACTAGTATTTATAGCGTATATACAGATAGTGATTCAGAAGATTATAGTGATGCTGATGAGTACGAAGACTCTCAGGATACTCTAGACTTATATATGATGCAGACTAATCAAGATGATTTAGATGATGAATATATAGACTTTGAAGAAGCTTGGTATAAATGAATATTGAGTCCATTCTTAAAGAAAAGATGGATAGTTAGTAATCTTGTGTTACTAACCTATATACCTAGATGCTACTTTGATGAAAGAAATTATTGCACATTTGAAATGAAATGTTGCAAAAAAGACTTTACATGCGTAGAATGCTTTGAAACTATGCAAATAGAATTATTTATGGTTTGTATTATGTCAATTACACTACCATAAAGACTGTTGGAGAACTAGATTTAGAGCAATTTATACTAGCCAGTATGAAGCTCAAATAGACTTAGATATTAAAACATATTATCAAGACATTGATAGAAATATAGCCAAAAGATTGCAAGAAAATGAAGACTTCAAAGGAAAGGGAATTTCCTATGATTTAGAAGAATACCATTCTGATAGTAGTTCAGAAGACCAAATACCTTTAGATTTTATAGATAAACCTCAGAAAGGAATATCTATTTTAGAAAAGAACAGTTTAGAAATTTTTACTAAACCACATGCTTGTTTTGTAGAATTGTGTGTTCAACATAAAGAGTATCCTAAAAGACTTTCAGCTTTTATAGATACAGGGTGCTCTCAGAGTATTTGCAAGGCTAATGCCTTCCCTGAAGACTATTTTTTAGAAAGTACTCAATAAATTTATGGTAAAGTGGCTAATGGAGATCCATTTATCTTATATTTCTAGACTATTCCTATTTATTTTAAATTAGGAAATCAGACCAACAAAACCGTTAATCATCGGTTTTGGATAATGGATCCTCGTCCTAGTTTCACAGAAAATATTATTTTAGGAAAAGACTTTATTAGTAAATATCATCCTTATACTCAGTATAATGATAAGATATTAATTAGTGATCAAGAGGAATTTAATATTAAATTCCCTCTAATAGATCATAAGACTGCCTTTGACCTTATGCAGGCCAAGCCTAATTATAGACCCATAAAACATTAGAGTTCTTCAGCTGAGCATGGTGGACCTAGACCTACAACCCAACAATAAGCCTTAGAAAGTACTAAACCCTTACAAAAAGAGTGTAAGTGTCCAGACCAAAAGTGTTATAAGCAAATAGTGCTTATACAACAAGACATTTTAGATCAAGCCCAGCATACCTTATTACAGGTTCAAGCTATATCCAAACAGAAAAAAATGGATATAAAAGTAGAAAAGGATAAGATTAGGCAACTAGTTGAGCTACTTTAGGAGAAAATCCCATTGCTAAGTGGGATAAAGACCAAAGCTATTGTGAAATCATCCCTATTAACCCAGACACCACTATTAATGGTGGAACCTATAAGAAAGGATACTCACAAGAAGACAGAGAAGAATTCAAGAAAGACATAGATGAAATGCTTAAGTTAGGCATTATTAGAGAAAGTAAAATTAGACATAATAGCATTGTCTTCTATGTTCAAAATGAGTCTGAACGTAAAAGAGGAAAAAGGCGCATGGTTATAGATTATAGACAATTAAATAAGAATTGTGAATTTGATTCTTATAAGATACCAGACAAGAATAATTTGATCAATTTAATTAAAGATAGAATTATATTCTGTAAGTTTGATTGCAAATCACGCTTCTGGCAAATTAAGATGCATCCAGACAGTATTACTTGGACAGCCTTTAGTGTGCCCCAAGGAAAATACGAATGGCTAGTAATGTCATTTGGATACTTGAATGCTCCTCAAGTTTTCCAAAGAAGAATGGATAATATATTTAGATCTTATTCAGAATTTTGTCTTGTTTACATAGATGATATTCTTGTAGCCAGTAAGACTGAGACAGATCATGTAGACAATCTTAAAAAGATTATTTTAGAATTAGACAAACATAGTATTGTTATTTTCAAAAGGAAAATGAAATTATTTCAGACTGAGATAGACTTTGTGGGAATTCATATTAATAAAGGAAAATTATCCTTGGCAGAACACATAACTAAGAAGATTCTTGAGTTTCCAAACCAACTAAAAGATAGAAAACAATTACAATCATTTTTAGGATTGCTTAATTGTGTTGCAGACTTTATTAAAGACCTTGCTTCAAAAAGACAAAGCTTAACGTCCAAATTAAAAGGAACAGACAAAACTAGTCCCTTTTATTGGACTAAAGATGATTTTGAAGTAATAAGACAAATTAAAGATGCAGTCAAGAATATTCCTTTACTTGAACTACCTAATGCAGAAGACCAGTTTATAGTAGAAATAGATGCCTCTGATAAACAATGGGGAGCATTATATTTTGTCATTGATCATCAGACAAAAAAAAGAAACTTTGTAGACATAGTTCTGGAATCTTTACAGACCCAAAAACAAGATACACTACCCACGAAAAATAAGTTTTAGCCATAGTAAGGGCAATAGAAAAATATATGTTGTTTCTTAGACCTAAATATTTTACTGTTTATACTGACTCTTCTTATGCAGTAAAATTCAGGGATTTAGATTTGTCCAAATCAAGGACTAATACACTAATTAGAAGGCAGCAATTGCTTAATGGTTATGACTTCTCTGTTATACATATTAAGGGAAGTAAAAATACCATTCCAAATATTATATCAAGAGAGACAATGTTTGCTAACACTAATATGATTCATGTTTTATGTTGCAAACAGAAGACTTAGAAGACATGAGTTCCTCTGGAACAAATAGACTGAACAAGGAAGACGTTGCAGACTATCTTAGACGTGTAAGACCAAATGCTGCTGTAAAGCAAAGACCGACTCATATTCAAGACTCTCAAGAAAGACCAATCCTAGAGAACTTTGATGATATCTTAGTTCCTCCTGAAAAATCGAGACAAGAGATTATTGCTCAAAATAGACTCATTGGAAAAATGTATTTTCCCCAATATAGACCTGATCAAAGATATCCAGACTTGATCAAATTTAGACGAGAATTTTTGGAAGATGAAAATAATCTCATAGACGCAATAGGGGGGAACGTCAAGAATAGACTATGGATTGAGTTTAAACAAAATTTGGTAGCCATTGCTAGATTTATGAGGACTCAAAGACTTGCAGTTACCTAACTCAGTGGTACTGTTATACCTAGACCTCAGATTTAGACTTATGCTCAGACTCTTGGAGAATCCTCCAAAACTAGACCTACTGATTTCTGTTATCAGAAAAAGACTTTTAAGACTAAGATTGTTATACCATTTGGTCATAATAATCTCCCATTAACAGAAGACTTTAAAAAATAAGCTAATAACATTATTGATCATTTTAATTTGTTATTATCAGAAATAAATGGATACGCCTTAATAATTAAGGGTTTCTTCAAAGACGTTCCAAAAATATATCTTTTTGGAAAATCAGAAATGGCTCATATAACTCTTGCAGACCACGGGTTCATAGGACTCATCTAGATAAAAGATATTGAAGACTATGTTTCTCTTGGAAAAATAGTCCATGAGTATGGTAAGAAGGTAGAAGACTTCCTTCCTCTATTTGCTAGAATCTACCAGATTGCTCCAAGTTCCTGTAGAGGAATGAGATTTGAAGGATTTAAACTTATTGGGTTTTCCAGTTATATATTCGAAGACGTGGAGATTTTATTAGAAGACGAGACTAAAGAATTAATTGTTGATAAGTCCAAGCTCCAGATTGCTCAAGCCATGGAGACTATAGAAATCATGGATTTATTGACAGGGGAAGACATGTGGTACATTGCCTACCACAAAGAAGACCTGATAATCCAAGTTGATGATCCATTCAACAGAAGGCTCAAAAAAGAATCCAAAGAAATGGTAGAGATAGCTTTGCCAGCTAGCCTTAGAACTATAGGCCTCATTAATGAATTTTTCAACAATGCCTTACCAAACCAAGATAAGGAAGAAAAAGACACAGATACAACAAAAGGCCCCTCAGTAGTGGAAACTATTGAAGACAAAAGACTCATTTGCTTAGACTCTGCTTTCCATAAAGCAAAAGGATGCCTGCCCCACATGGGCCACCAGACTAATAAAAAAGATGAAGACTTTGTTTGATGCTCTTGCATTATTACAAAACGACAAGACTCATGATGAAGACCTGACATGCCCCATCAGCTGGCCTTTCTTTTCAAAAAAGAAAGGTTTCCCAAATTATGAAAAGATGTTAAAAGCTTGTAGACCCGGCTGATAAGATTATGAAGACAATGTTGCTTTAATAATTTATATTTTTCAACCGGTTCTCTTTTGGTAGCCGGTTACCAGTCATTTGTAGTGCCCTTGATCTATAAAAGGGAGTGTCCATTTGAGTTATAGATATCAGGGATCAGGAGTTAGAGAGTGATCAGTTTTTAGACTTCTAAATAGAGTATGCTTGTAGAGAGTAATATGAGTGAGTAAACCTCTCATAGTTAGGGGAGAGGGGAGAGTTGTATTTACTTATGCAATGCAATAAAAGTATTTTCTTTTCCAGAAATCTCTTATGTTGAGTTGATATTATTTTCCAAATTGTCTCTAACTTTCTGTTCATAGAGGACTATTGTGTGGAACCTCTGGTGTAGCACATAAGATGTTATGCTGGTGAACCGCCGTCAGGTGCCGATTAGCCGTGAGCCGTTAGCCAGGTGGGCGTTAGGCGTGAAGGCGTACAGGCAGAAAACGGGTCAACCGCGAAAGTAGTGGATTGAGGTGTGACACATAAAGAGAGAGTTGTAGGAGGCCGAGATCGGAGAAGAATAGTAACAAGGCTGAAGAGATAAAGGGAAGAAGATAAAGATATTGCAGACCAGAAGGAAGGTATAAATCGAACCAAACCCTTAACTATTTTTACATATTATTTCCTTAAGAAGAATATTATATGAGCTTACAAATCACTAAAGACTTTTTAGAATTTGTTAATCAAACAAGTTTAGACTTAACTAGAGAAATTCAAGACTGGACTCTTACAGACACTAAAGATAAAGAACTAATAGAATCTGCTTTAGTATATGCAGGTGGTACTTTTAAATACATAGACCAGATCATTGAGTGGTTAGGAAGAGAAGTACCTAGAATAGAAATAATTAGAATAGGGATCTGTGATCTCTTTAGACAAAAATTAAGAACTGAAGATTTTGCAAAAGAACTATCAAGACCTGAAAAATATCAAGAATACACCAGGATACTTGAAGACAGTATAGACGTATTAAAATTTATTAGAAGAAAAAGGTTAGCTGAAACAAAGGCTACTTTAATTAGAGCCGAAGGAATCCGCCCTCTTATTAAAAACGTAGAGACAGCTGCCCCTAGAACATACCGTAGATTTTTGTCATCTTATGGTGATAATAATTTAGACGAATTTATAGATAACGATATAATTGATATTATTAATCAAATATACAAAGAAACTAGACAGATAAACCCACGATATCGTATAAGGTATTTAAGACTAGAATATTTTCCACCAAAACCTCTTTCAATTTCTAGACTTCCTGAAGAAACTATTTATATAGATAATCCTCGCTATTCAGAACTCCAGTACGATAGTGACGGAAGAACTTTAAGAAGTAGCAGTAGCTCTGAAACTTCCACACTTAGACTTCCAGATTAATTAGGCTTTAAAATAAGCTTAAAAGACTATAGAAATTATTGGGGTAGAAAATTATATTCCTATAACATTAGGAAAAGATAAAGGCATAAAAAGAAGAAGCGGTCCCCAACAGGTGGTCCAATAGATGATGGCGGTCCTAAAATTGTGTGGACGATATTAAGCCCGTTAAATTAGCCCATCGGAGAGCCTGACCGTATATATATATATATATATATATATATATATATATATATGTGTGTGTGTGTGTGTGTGTGTGTGTGTGTGTGTGTGTGTGTATATAGTTTTGCTTTTAAATATTAACGCTTTTTATTTATAGGAAAAAGGTTTTTTAAGTTTTCTATTTATAAGAAAAGTTTTTTATATTGAAAAAACTATTTTTTAACGTTTGTATTCATAGAAAACAGTTTTTAATTATAGAAAGGAGATATTTTTTTATTATAAAAATTGTACATTTTTATAAGTAAAAAAAAAGTTAGAAATTTATACAGTTTTTTATTTATATAAAATACGTATAGTTTTTTGACCTTTTTTTTTAATAGAAAACAACTTCTATATAACGAAAACACTTGAAACTAATGCAAATCTTTTATTTATTATAAAAAAAATTCTAACCCTTTTATATGAAAAAACTATTTTTTAATAAAAAAATCATTTTTTCGTTGGTTTTCTTTATAGTAAACAATTTTAATTTATTTAAATAATGTTTGTTGTTTTTAATAAATAAAGTGTAGTTTTTTAACAAGCAAAAAGCGAAAATACAATTTATATTTTATAGAATATACAGTTTGTTAAAAAAAAAGGAAACTGTGCATTGTTTTTCGAACAACATTTCTATAAATAAATGATGTATTTTTAATTATTTTTTAAAAAAATTTGGACATTATTTATTAAAAAAGGTTTTTAAAAATGTTTACTATAAGTAAAAACAATAAACCGTGTTATTTGTTTTTAATTTAGAAATTATTTTTATTATAGAAAACAGTTAAAACTATTTTTTATAAATAAAAATTGTTCGTTAGTTTCAATTGGTTTATTACATAAAAACTGTGTTTTATAAATAAAAACGTAAAAAAACTATGTATTTATAAAGAAAAAAATTTGTTTATCAGCTTAGAAATCAGTTTTATTCAAATCACTTTAATAACATCTCACGGGGAGCCGACTGTTCAAACCTCCTCTTAATTTAACAGTATAAACCACATACCTAAGTACACCTCCGTTCATACTCCAGTTTAAACATCAGGTGCATCTCAGTGCCAAGCCAAACTACATTTTTATCACAGTCCCAAAGCATATTATAAATCACATACTAAATTAACATATTATATATTATAAATCACATACTAAATTTGTATCAGAGTCTCAAATAAATTTTCAAACCATTATACATTTGTTTCTCCCAAATCATTTTAAAAGTCACATACTAAAGCAACATAGTATCACAATCACAAATAAGTTTATAAATCACAAATTACATTTGTATTACAGTTCCAAATCAGTTAATCACATGGAACAGAGCATGATCAATTTCATATACCATCTCAAATAGTGAATTACAAATATTCAATAACAAGGAATTACAAATGCATTCCATATAAGATAATTCAATATTGTAACCCGTCGTTGTACAGAAATACAAACGAAATTAAAACGACATAAAATAGTAGAACACCACTTTTACATAAACGACATCAAAACAAGATAAACATAACCCAAGAATTACAAATTGTAGTCTCTTCATATATATTCACCCATTTTTTTAGAATAGCAAAAGAAAAGATCATTTTGAGTTGTTTTTCTATCAGAAAGAACCCTGAAATGTTTAAAACCCACCCAAAAAAAAATTAGAAAACAAAAAATAGCCCTTTTTGGGCACGCTAAACAGGTCTTACTGGAGATTCCTTCTCCTACGGTAGACTGCACAAAGGTAAATATAAAAACAAACTTTAAATATGTTACTTGGATTTGATACAAATCAAACCTAATAGTACCATAATGGAACCAAAATATTTAATACAACCAAGTAACGTTACTTGATCAACCCATTATGATTACATCGATAATACATAATGTACTACTTAACAAAACGGACACAACATTGTTCGGAAATGATTTTTAAATAGTGTAATTTATACCCTATTGCATCCCACTAAGCTTGTTAAAAGCCCAATTGCAAGAAAATGACTCCTTAGTTATCCCCATGAATATGCAGCCTAACCCTTGGTCAGCCTCAAACATAGACAGTAGCCGCACCATATCATTTTTATCCATTTTCATCCCTTCCAACCTATCAAGCATGTCTTGAAAATTGACATGCGAAAGTGCGTTTGCCATCTTCTTTCACGATTCTGCAAATACCGTAATGGCGCGCGCGCTTTCTTCATATGGGTTGATCTTTTTACGATGAGGCTTTGGCATGGGAATGGTCCTGGGCAATGCTCCTGCAACCTTAATGATCGATGGTTTATCTTGTGCCTCTTGATCCATATCGTCCAAGTCAATTTCCGGGGCATTATTATTTTCTTGGTCAGGTTCTTCTATGCCTACGGTCGATAATATGCCCAATTACCAAAAAAGTAGTAATATCACAATACAAATGGGGTTGTGAAACCTTTAATCTTACTATCCATGGACGAAAAATAATCTCCTCCTGAATGAGAGTTTTCACCAGTTGCAGTATCATTTCCAAAGATAGCCGCCAACTCCTCATAGTAGGTGCCATAGTTGTTTAAGGCGCACCCTGGAGCCTAGGTGCAAGGCGAGGCGTGCGCCTGATTGAAGTTAGGTGCACTTTCGGTAAAAAATACAAAAAAAAAATGTTTATTCTTTCTTTTAGTTATATATTGATGTTATAAGATCATGACATCAATAATAAACTTAATGGGATAATTAAGATTCCAAAATATAACAAACATATTAACATGGTCAGCTAAACTTGCCATTTATAAATCTAAAATACAATATGAAAATTGAATTAATTTCAGTAACAAAATGACAGCATACAAAACAGAGCAGCAAAAAGGTAAGAATAGCACAAAAATAGAGAGAAAAAAACATAGAAAAATGCAATATTAAATTGAATTAAATTTGAAAGAGCATACAAAAGAAACAAAACACATAATAGCAACAAAAAAGAGCATACAAAACAAAAACTATAAAAAAACTGAGCATAAAAAAAGGAACAGGTAGTTGAGAAAAAGAGGATAAACAGAACAACAAAAAAAATCAGAAAGTTTGAGAGAGAGAGAGGAGAACAGAAAAGGTAGTTGAGAGAGAGAGGAGAGCAAAAAAATTAAAGGCAAAAAAAAGAGAAAATTACCTCGCGGGAATAGGAATAAGCCCCCCGCTGGAAAGACTAAAAAAAATTTGGAAGAGCAGCCTACAGTGGCTTTGTGTTTGGTTTGTTTGCTAGGGATTTTTTGGCTTTGTGTTTGGATTGTTTGCAAGGGCTGTTTTGGCTTTGTTTGATTTTTACGATTGGAATAACCAAATAAATAGACCTGGCAAAATGAGGCATGACACGATAACACGACACGACACGAAATTATAAGTTAATGGGTTTAGTCTTATCGGGTTTGGGTCATTAACGGGTCAACACGGTAGATTCGTTATCATAACGGGTCGTGTTTGGGTTTGTACTCTTACACGATTAAACCCGTTTATACTCATTATCACCCATTAGTGGTATCGGGTTTTATTGGGTCGTGTGACCCGAACCAATATTACACTAACGGGTATTAGCGGGTAATGTAGGGTCACCCAACCCGTTACCCGTTTAGACCCGTTAATATTAACGGGTGTTAACGATTCGGGTCGTGTACCCATTAATATTAACGGGTCGTGTTTGGGTATTATCATTAGACCCGTTAGTCTTAACGGGTCGTGTACGGGTTAAGGGTGTTTTCACCCGTTAACACGACCCGTTAACCCATTAACACGACCCGTTGACAGCTCTACAAATAAAATCCTTTTAAGTCTCTTTTGACTAAATGAAAACAGGGCTTAAAAAAGGGGGGGTCTCGCATTGCGCCTGTTTCAAGCGGGTGCTCCTGAGCTTGTTCGAGGCGCTAGAGTTGCCTGTGTGCGCCTCGTGCCTAGGCCCGTCTTTAACAACTATGGTAGGTGCAATGCTTTCCTTTCAATTTTGCAATGTTGGGTATGTCCTAAATAGTTCAAGAATACCCTTTCAAGTATTACAATTAACTAGGTACGGCTATCAATTTTAGTATTACAATTTGAATAGGAAAAATGCAATATTGTTACCTTAATATACTCATCCCACACGCTAGGTTCGGCCGTCACCCCACCAGTGTTATTATTATATCCGAAGCCACTCACTCGCAAAAGCTCGTGTACATCAAGCTACTCACGCCTCAGGGTTTTCAAGAAAGATGGAACATTTGCTATAGTAACGTTTTCATGACAACTTTTGTTAACGCCATCAATAGTCGCTTTCATTTGCGTTGAAGTAAATCATTGTCTGCTCGCTCTTTCTGGCCCGCCTAGTACTTCTGCCAAAAGTGCATTCATTAGGTGAGAATCCATCGCCTTAATCCATCTTGTTTATGCCTTTCTGGTGGGCATCTCTTGCTGTGATGACGAGGAGTTGACTTCAATGGGAGCGTAGGTTTGGGAGGGCGGAACGGAACGTTCATCCAATTCTGTACCATATCTACAGCAAACATGAATTAATCAATTTAATTCAGTTAAAATCAGTTATGTCCGAAATGAGTTTATATATCAGTTCGATTGAAATCGAGTCAGCTTAAATGAGTTTAGAAATTAGTTCAATTCAAACCAATTATATTCAACTCGGTTTATCAGTTCCAAACCAGTTTATCAGCTTAGAAATCAGTTTTCTTCAAACCACTTTAATAACATCTCAGGGGAAACCATCTGTTCAAACCAGTTCAAATCATTTTAGAAATCAATTTAAACATCAGTTCACATATCCATTCTAAGTACATCTCAGTTCCTTTTAATTCAACAGTGTAAATCATATACTAAGTACATCTCAATTCATACTCCAGTTTAAACATCATTGCATCTTAGTGCCAAACCAAACTACATTTTTATCAGAGTCCCAAATCACATACTACATTATCAGAGTCCCAAACAAGTTGCCAAACCATTATACATTTATTTCTCCCAAATCATTTTATTAAATCACATATTAAAGTAACATAGTATCACTGTCACAAATCCATTTATAGATCGCAAACTACGTTTATATCACAGTCCTGAATCAATTAATGACACAGAACATAGCATGATCAATTTCATATAACAGTGAATTCCAAATACCATTCGAAATAGGGAATTATAAATGTTTAATAACAGGGAATTACACATGCATTCCATCAAGGAGAATTCGAAATAGTTACCTGTCGTTGTACAGAGATTCAAACGAAATTAAAACGACATAAAAATCGTAGAACATCACTTTTACATAAACGACATCAAAACAAGATAAACACAACCCAAGAATTACAAATTGTAGTGTCTTCACCATAGTTATCAAAATCGTACGATTCGCGCGTCGAATCGTACGATTCGATTCAGGTCCATTCCGATTCGAATCAGGGGTAGAATCGTAAATGGCTAAAGAATCGGCCGATCCGGGATGGAATCGTACGATTCGGTTTGAATCGTGAATCGTTTTCTTAAACGATTCACTTATTGACCCCACGTATTCCTTTTTTTCAGCCCAACAAAACAAAATAAAAACCTTTTCTTGCCATTACGAAACACTATTACCAATCCCAAACCATTACGAAGCCAAACCAAAGGTCGTTCTGCAAAATCGAAGGTCGTTTTTGCTACCGAAGCCCCGTTTTGCTACCGAAGCCAAATCAAAGGTCGTTCCGCCAAACCAAAGCCAAATCGAAGGTCGTTTCTTTTCTTTTGCTGTTTTTTTTTGTTTTTTTTGTTATAAACCCATACGTTTTTTTTAAAAGTTTTTTTTTTAAAAGTTCTTTTGATTAATTATTTTTGCTATTTTTTAAGTTAATTTGTTGTTTTTAAAGTTCATTTTTTTTATTTTTTAAGTTCTTTGATTATTTTTAAAGTTCATTTTTTTAGGTTCTTTTCTTCCTGTTCTTTTGTTGTTGTTTTTTCTGTATTTACTTAAACCATATGTATTTGCTTAAATTTTTTAGTTATTGTTTGAGTCGTTTATTAAATAAATTGATATTGAGTTATGTTTTACTTTTGTTTTTGACATTTTTAAGCTTAAAACGATTGAGAACATGTGTTATGGTTAACTTGTGCTATATTTTGGTATATTATCTTGTGCTACGATTAGTTTTTTGTCATAATATGCTTAATTGTCAATTCTATAGTGTCAAATCCCATTTACGTATGTTTTATTTCATTTTTATCATTTGATTCCGATTCGACCGGTTCGATTCACGATTCGCGATTCGGGGGGTAAACGATTCACGATACGATTCACGATTTGACAACTATGGTCTTCACCATTAGGACATTCTTTACGTAATTTCCATCAAGAACAAGAAAACGACCATTAGAATAATACCCATCAAAATATCATACACCAAACCCATTACATCTAAAAATACATACCAATTTATACCTTAAAAATAAAACCCTAAATACCTATTATACCTCAAAAATTAAACTTATTCAGTTTAAAACCATGAAAATTAGATATCAAACAACAAACCCATTTTACATGAAACACTCAACCCATAAAAATTACGCATCTAAAAACCTAAACAAACAAAGACAACTAAATATAAAACACGGAAACATGATCTGAGGAAAAAAAGACTGATCCTAAAATGTAATATGGTAGAAGTCGTCCATTAATTAAAAAAATAATAATTACCAGCGTAAAATGAAAAAAAAATTGATCGTTCTCAATGAAAAGATGGAAAAAACGGTAGGGAGAAATCATACATGGGTTGCGTTGCGGAGATAGTTTGGAGAAGGAAATGGAGATATGTGGTTTTGTGTCTCTGGTTGCTGTGGTTGTTGAGTAATACTATCCATCTGCTAAAAAAATTTCCATCATGTAAAGTGTATTTTCTATGTAGGAGGGAAAAAAAGGGGGGTGAAATTTTCTTTGGGTCTTACCAAAGAAAAATTTGTGGGGAAAAGTGAGCAAATATGGCCACGCGAGGAGTAAGTGAGAAAATTTGGCCAGGCTAAATTTTGCATATCAAACACCTACAACGTTTGCTAATGGGTGGCAATGATTGATTTGTCAAAGGTAAATAAGCTCTATCAAACACACCCTACTTCAAAAACTAATCATAAGAAAAAACAAATAAAACAAAAACCATCAAAACCTCCCATTCTCTTTAGATTTAAACAAGTATATTGACATTTACTCCATTTAATATTCAGAGAGAAATGGTGATATCAAAAGAGAAACTATTGTGAATTTTCATGACGTGTTTAGACCATAGTTACCGGGGTCACTATACCCCCTACCTATGCGATCCGGGGTCGTACGATCCAAAACAAGGTGGGTTCTCGATTTGAATCTCTAAATGTGGCGTTCCCAATTTAACATTGGTGATTTTATCTATTGTTGATAACAATGGAACTTTGGACTCCAACAAGATAATAAATGAGAAGAAAAATGACTTCTCAACTAATATGATAGAAAAATGGTTTGTATATCATATTAATATATTGTAGTTTGTAGTTTGTAGAGATTATACACTACGTGAACTATTGTTGTTGTTCCTTTAGCATTATAATCATGTCTTCTAAAAATTTAAGCCTACCTCCAATGTACCGCGTGGCGACTAAATCCATGTACGAGGCGACATTGATTTAGACACCCAAACTCTCACCACACAGTCAAACACTAAGGGTATGTTTGATTGACATTGAAAACAGTTGTTTTGACTTGTGTTTTGTCTTTGTAGTACATTGATTGTGAATACTCCATGTAAGAATAACACTCTTTCACATTACAAGTGCTCCATCTCAAACCTCATTTTTAGTGAAAAATATTTCTTATTCACCCAACAAAGAATTGGTTTCCATGGAAAATAAATGAAGTAAGACTAAAAACTCATGTTTTTCAACTCATTTTCCATGATGTAAACAAGGGTGCGGAAGCGTAAAAAAAAATAAGTTATCTACACAACAACAACTACAACTTGGAAAACGGAAGAGGTTTCTTATTTCTCTCTCTGACTCTCAATCTCAAAGCGTTACAAATGAAAACCCTTAGGCTATATATACTAAAGATACAAAAGTGTAAAAAAAGAATAAGATAAAAGAATTTTAAAAAGGACACCCATGTCCTATGCTCCTGCATCACTCTCCCCCTTGAGAAGACTCCATATATACTCCGTATGTTGGTGATAGAAATCGGGGTAGATGTACTGGAGAGTGGCCTAGGTGATCCAAGAATCTTCCGCCTACAGACGGCCAACCCAACGAACTAAATAACGTGTATAATCACCCGAAGAAGAAGACACAAACTCAGAGGCAAGAATCCCCTCAATTCATTCTACATGAGAACGAACCGGGTGGCCTGGGGTCGAAGGAATGGGGATCGGTGGAGCATGAGTGCCTCGAAATGGAGAAAGGTCTGTCACGTTAAACGTGCGGTGCATGCGGAACTCATAAGGGAGATCGACCTCATAAGCATTCGTCCCACAAGCTCTAACAATAAGAAAAGGGCCAAAATGACACATAAGAAGTTTGGTACGCTTGCCCTGTCGACGTTCCTTTTGGAGGTAAACCATGACAAGATCACTCGAAAGGAAGGAGAAAAACCGGCGGTACTCATCAGTAGCCTCTTTATAAGAGGTATACATAGAGTGTAATCGAGTACGAACATCGGCCTGTATGGATGTCAGGCGAGCGGAAAACTCCTCAATGGAAGGGCATATAGGTATTTTCGGCGGAAGCTCAATGAGATCAATGGGCATAAAAGGAGATTGCCTCAAGATGAAACAAAGAAATACCCGTGGATCGGTTGATGGCGTTGTTGAAGGCGAATTCAGCCTATGCGATACTACGTCCCACCTACGGGGATGCTAGAAAAATAAACACCGTAATAGGTCACCCACACTACGATTGACCACCTCAGTATGGCCATCCGTTGGAGGATGAAAAGCTGCCGAGAACTGTAACTCTATCCATAAAAGTCACCAAAGTGTATGCCAGAAGTGCCCTATAAATCGCACGTCTCTGTCTGAAGTGATGCCACGAGGGACCCCATGAAGATGAACAATCTCTCGAAAATATAAGGAAGCAACATGAGATGCATCTGTGGTGCGAGAGCAAGGGATGAAGTGGAACATTTTGGAGAACCTATCCACCACTACAAGAATGGAATCATAACCTCGAGAAGTACAGGGCAGTCCTACCATAAAATCCATCGACACATCCTGCCATGAGAGCTCTAGAGCCGGCAACGGTGTATATAGTCCCGCATTAGTGTGCTGGCCCTTGGCCTTGGCCATCTGGAAAGTGTAGCAACGCTTGATGAAAGCTTTGGTATCTCTCCTCATCGTCGGCCAGTAAAATCAGTCCCTCAGCATCGTGTGAGTATGCGCCTGTCCCAGATGTCCAGCTAAACCACCCCCATGGATCTCATAAATGATATACTCTCATAATAATGAAGATGGAATGCATAAGGCCATACCTCGGTGGAGGAACCCATATTGTAACAGATACTCACCCGATGCTCCATTATCCTGTTGGCAAGCTGCAAAGATGGGTCCAAATTCTACATTCGTCGGGTAAAAGTCACGCAACTCATCGAATCCAAATACCTGACTCTGCAGAGTCACCAATGCATGTGCTCTCCTGCTAATAGCGTTTGCTACTTGGTTCTCCTTCCTCAGTTTATACTACAAATGAAAATTATAGTGCTGGAGGTATGCGGTTCACTTGGCATGCCGATCACTAATACGCCGATGACTATGCGGAGGGCCTCATGATCTGATTTGATGATGAACTCCTTATGAAGGAGATAGGGTGACTAAAACTTCATGACTTTGACCACGGCGTAGAACTCAAGGTCGTAAGTCAAATAATAGAGGGCGGCACCAGTCAATTTCTGTCTGAAAAAGGCAATAGACTTCCCATTCTGACCACTCACCCCTGTCTTGCAAGCATCACAAAACAACTCAAATAACTTATCAAAATCAGGCAAGTTTAGGATAGGGGCCATCATCATCAATTCTTTGATGCGTTTAAAGGCAGCATCCACCTTTGGTGTCCATATGAACTCGGTACTCGAGGAAGTACTCATCAAATCTGTAATGGGGCCATAACAGTACTGAACCTAGCAATAAAGCACCTATAAAAACCGACCAAGCCATGAAAGTTGCGCACCTGAGAGACCGATGAGGGTGGGACCCAATCCACCATCGCATGAACTTTGGACTCATACACACTGATGCCATCGCCTGAGACCACATATCCCAGAAAGGTCACTGATGGTACCATAAAAGCGCACTTCTTCAACGTAGGGAAGAAGCAAACAATTCGTAGGACCTCTAATACTTAAGTCACGTGATCTAAGTGTTCCTCCTCTGATCGACTTAGATCAAAATATCATCAAAATAAACAACCATGAATTTACCCATTAAAGGGCACATAATCTGCATCATCACTCGCATAAAGGTCGAAGGAGCATTGGAGAGGCCAAAAGGCATCACCGTCCACTCATATAGCCCATTCTTCATCTTGAAGTCAGTCTTCCATTCATCCCCCGATTTCATACGAATTTGATGGTATCCGCTCTTCAAGTCTAACTTAAAAAAAAAACCTTGCACCGTGAAGTTGGTTTAGCATATCCGCCAACCTAGGAATAGGAAATTTGTACCTCACAGTGATCTTGTTAATAGCTCAACTATCAACACACATTCGCCAACTTTCATCCTTCTTTGGCGCTAACAGGGCGGGGGCACCGCACAAGGAGACATACTCTCCCCAATATAGCCCTTGTCACATAGATCAGTGACTTGTCTCTGTAACTCTGCATGCTCCGTGGGGGACATGCGGTAGTGGGGAAGATTGGGGAGATGCGCCCCGAGAATAAAATCAATGGTGTGCTGTATATCCTTGAGAGGTGGAAGATCGTTTGGGGTGTGCACACATCGATAAAAGAATCCAACAAACTTTTAATACGTAATGGAATAGTCGCCTCTGAGGTGGAGATGGGGATAATGAGGGCATAACACAACACTGTCTCTATGGTCTTCGTGGCTAATTCCTCATGTGAAACTATTAGGATGAATGGTAGAGACATCGGGAATAGTCGCATAGGGCGGAAGAGAAAGTTCTTCCCCTCATGCATGAATGAATAAGAATTGGCTCGGCCATCGTGCATGCTGCGATGATCAAATTGTCATGGCCTTCCCAAAAGAAGGTGGCACACTCGCATATCCACCACAGTACATAGAACCTCATCACGATAATCCCCGATGGAAAAAGTCACTCGACACTGTCGGTTAGGGGTTAGAGTGGATTTATTACCCAACCACCTAATATGACATGGAGAAGACAATGATTCGGTGGGAAGGTTTAACTTGTCAACCATCTCTTGCGCGACCAAATTATCACTCGCTCCTCTATCGATAATCACCGTGCATAGCCTTCCCTTTGTGGTGTAACAAGTAAAAAAACATACTCAATCGGATCCAAGAATCATCCGTTGGTGGAGTGGTTTGAGGATTTATGGGTGTTGTTATCATCATGGTGTGCATATAGGCGGTAGAAATTTTCACACGCTTCACTTGTTCGTGGAAAAAAACCTCCCGTCGTCGACATATAGATTGAGCGGAGGGTAGTGATACATGTGATGGAATAGGAAGAATTTTGAGGAATGCACAACCTTTATGGATGGGGTCGGGTTATTTATTTAGTTCCGTGTTGTTTGGTGTACAAGGTTATGATAGGAAATTGAGGGTGAATTATGTGTTTTAGTGGGTCAGCGTGGGTTGTTGGCTGGGACCAAAGGCAATAAGGGATTGGAAGGAGGGGTTAGAGGGTGCGGTGTGGTTGGTTGGTGATCGGGAACAGACCTGGTGGGTTTTCTTGGGATGTCGGCTTGTTGTGGCATCGATCGGCAGCCATTAGGACTGCCCGACTTCTGGATTTGTAAACTGGGTATAGCGGTTTGGTCGTTTGATGGATTGGGTAGTGAATCGGTTAGGGTTTGGTCAGATTTGGGTGGGTTTACAGGGAATTTTGATGGTGGCATGTTAGGGTTTCTTGAATATTGACTATCTAGGGTTAGGGTTTCTTGAACAGTTTTGGGGTTGTTTCGTAATTCATCCGAGTGGATCCAATTTGAATCCCAATCTTCAATTAACATGATTAATCCAAGAACAAACCACTCTCTGATACCAGTTTCATGTAAACAAGGGTGTGGAAGCGTAAAAAAAAGAAGTTATCTACACAACAACAACAACAACAACTTGGACAAATGAAGAGGTTTCTTATTTCTCTCTCTAACTCTCAATCTCAAAATGTCAAAAAGTGTTACAAATGAAAGCCCTTAGACTATTTATACTAAAGATACAAAAGGGAAAAAAAAAGAACAGGATAAAAGAATTTTAAAAAGGGCACCCATGTCCTATGCTTCCAACTTCTCATCCAAATGAACTATTTTCCACGTATTTTCCATGTTTGCAATTAAACACACCCTAAATACTTTGTGTATTACATGCGGGGTTTGGGTGTGATGTGTCTAAAGAAAAGATAAGAATGAAGAGGGAGAGAGATTTACATTTGTTTTTCTAACGGAATGAGCATTTTAAAACAGTTGGATACTTAAGGGGGTGAATCAAAACAAAAAATAGTTTAAGGGGTAAACTGAGATCTAGTAATAGTTTAGGGGCATTAGTGTAATTTACTCAAAATTTAATAATAAACATACTGTTGATTTTCTTAACTTTTTTCTTTCTTGCGTTTATTATTGGACAAACACGAAACTAAAGCCTAAGACTAGATTATTAAGCTCTTTTCCTTGGAAGTTGAAAGTATATGATAGTTTCTCTCTCTCTTTCATATAAGTTAAGCTCATTCATCTCCGGCTACTCTCACCGCAATAATTTTGAGGATGAATGTGAACAACTGTGCATTCCAGGTCCTAGTTGATAATCAGCTTTATACTTGTGATGAGAAAAATGCATAGTAAGCTCTATAAAACACAATCCTCTGTGATGTTAGTTTGATAGCTATTGCTTCTTCCATTTTAGGAATTTACCTGTTTACCACGACTAACTCATATCTCTTTCTCGTCCCCATCGTTCTATTGCCATATTTGTCTACCTCAAGGTCAAAAAGATCATATTGTAAATTATCTCCTGGGAGTTGAAATTTTTTATTCTCTCTACTTTTGAATATAATTTGATATATATGTAAAGTTTATATCAAAGATCGAGTTACATAATTTATATTATCCCTAGTTTGAATGGAGTCTTGAAATAAAGTTCACCACAACCATTAGCTTAATTGTAACGTGTCTAGTATTACTCGAGCTTGTTGATCTTCTACTCAGATATATACATTTTAAAGATTCATGAAAACACTAGCATCCAAAAGAGACTTCACAAGTCCTCAACCTATTACTCAAACAGGTTAGCAATCTCTAAATACGGATAATATCTAAGTTGGTTTTACCATTCTGTCCAGTAAACATAATTTAAAAAAAGTAAAAATGGAACTACTACTAATAGAAAACCATATATTCCAAGGAAAAAACACACCTACTGACCAAGGAATAAGATTTATGACAATGAAGTTTACTATCATTCAGCTCAAATACCACCATGATGTTCCTAGTTCTGACTTGGGCACTAATAGGGGAAGGACGATGACTCTAATTCCCATGAGTTGCCCCAAAGCTATCCCATTTGAAAGACACTCAACAAATAGTGTTCAATGTTTCTGCCTCGAGGCGAGGCGGGAGGAAGAAGCCTTAAGGCTTACCCCTTTGGGTATTTGGTTGAGGCTTACGCCTCACAAGGCCGAGGCTTACGCCTTGGTGCATTCCGCCTTGAGGTTGTTGAGGCTTACGCCTCACTAATTGTATGGTCAAAGCGGGTCATATGTTTAAAAAAAAGTCACATGAAAGAAATAACAGGAGACCAAATTTCTTTAGTGTGAGACCTAAACCTATCTCAACACATAAACCTCCCTCACTCTTTTGCAAGCCCTAATCGGAGACCAAATTTCTTTCTTCCACCGAAGATCAAATTTCCTTGTTCCGGCCTCAATCAACTATTAATTTTTGTTCCTTCTTACTTTTTAGCATTCTAAACTTCTTCTTGATCTCTCTATTTTTTTCTTTTTCGTGTTTTTCTTAACTTTTCAAAGCCGGGTTCTTTTTCTTAATTCCATGGATGATCCTTCAAGCGATGATGATGGGGATGGGGGTGGAGATGTAACATATTATCCATTTTCTCGGCCATTGGATACCGATGATTTACTACTTATTATATAGTGATGATTTGACGATCCATTGTTTTGGTTATGGTTTGGTGATGGTGATGATGACTATCTTGTCCTTGAGGATTATTGTTTTAATTATGAGTTTCTTTTGCCTTAACGGTAGAATATGTATTATGATGATGATATGATGGTGTTATTATTTATATTGTGTTATGAGATCGACTTTACACATTTTATTTTCATGATAGATAAGATACATACTTTGTTCCTTATTTAATTATAATTTTATATAATTCTTAGTGATTTTTTTGGAAAAAATTGAGGCTTACGCCTCAACTCCGCCTGCGCCTTTAAAACATTGATAGTGTTTAAACCTTATCTAATTAAATAAATCATTTCAGAAAAAAATGAAAAGCACAGGTCAGAGTGCTACGAAGAAAGGATTAGTTTCGGATAGATAGCAGGAGAAGTTGGGTCAACAGGTCAAAGTGCTAAGAAGTTTATTGAGGAATTTCTATTCAAATTTGACTCTAATGTCTAATACCATCATTCCCACATGTCGACATTTTTAGAATTTTGACTATAATGTCAAATTTTACTGAATTAAACTATAACTTTGCAGCTATCATCGAATCGTTTGTTCATGAAAAAGCAATTAAACTTCAAGATCCACTGATTAAATCACTATTAGAAAACATAGCGTTTGAAAACACGCAAAGTATAAAAAAAATATATATTTACAAAGGAAAGAAGTTGTAATGGGTGGTTGCCGGATACATCTCATGCGTTCAAAGAAAACACAAATTAATAAATACCAAAACCTCTAAACACAAAATAGCATTATCGTCTAGTGCTCAACCCAAAACTAATCGTAGAAAACTACCAAGTGAACATTGCCTCGTTATAAAAAAAATAGGAGAGCTCATCACATTAAATAATTATCCTTATGCTTCTTTATATGATAATGAAAATGACAGATTCCTCCATTGAAATGGGAATTATCAAAATTCCATTAATGCGAAAACGAATATATTTTCGTAGTCAACAACTTAATACAAATATTAAAGCACATCAATGACGCCGTATTGAAATAGAGGCCATCTTTTTTTAAGTCTATATCCAAATAAGAGAAAAGAAGTCAGTTTTCTGCTATAAACCAAAAGTCTTAGTCATCTATATACCTAAATTTATGTCGAATTAAACTATTGGTCTCAACCTTTGGATTGAAGAAACGGTCCCAAACTTCTGTTGAGAATAAAAATGAAAGCCGTAAAGTTATATAAAATAAGACAAATAACTTAGAAGAGCAAATGTAAAATGCATGTAATAAAGGTTTACCAAAACTGTGAACAAATTACCACACACACACACACACACACACACACACACATATATATATATATATATATATATATATATATATATATATATATATAATCAGGGTCGGATCCATGTGGAAGGGAGGTGGGGCAAGTGCCCCACCCTAAATCTCAAAATTGAAAGTTTTACCCTTGTAAAATTGTAAATTTAGAGTTGTACCTCACCCAAAAAAAGAAAAAAATTCAAATTTTTACCCCTAAAAAATATGTAACCTAAAAACAATTTCGAGGGCTCCTACCCCCGAACCTCGGTAATGGTTTATGCCCCACCCGAAATAAATTTTTGGATCCGCCTCTGTATAAAATAAGGTGTTTTGTATAGATCATATAATAATGGCTTTGTGCAAGGTATGTTACATTCCATGTAGACATTTGATGGGAAACGAGAGGATGGCTTATTAGCAATGGGTTGAGAGAAAGAGATTTATATATACAAAAACTTACCTGAATGCGTGTTGTACAACACCATAAAACGCAAAGGATTATTTGTAATCAGGAGATCAACTATGCCTATGCAAGATCCTTTGGTTTATACTGTATTCTCAAGGTGAGAGCTATGTTGGATCACCATTAGTTCATCTTTGGGTCTAACATCATCGTCATAAACTAGACGTATCCCCCACTTTTTCATCACCGTACATCTTTTGAAAAGGTGAAAGATAGAAACCTCAATTTTACACCAATTATTCGGGCTATCCTCCTTTAAATCGGACCGAAACCATTTTTTAAATGGTAAGTAGGCCAGACAAACATGCTCTGAGTCAACAATCTTATCGATCCCTATATTGCATAGGGTTGCCGAATAGCTAGGGTGTTTATAGTTACTATTGGTTATGACCCTGACTTGCACATCAAGACCAGGCATACATTGTAGGCAAGTATATTTAACTACTTTTTTTCCAGTAGTTATCAATTCAAATACGGCACAAAGGGCAAACCCCGTGAATTTATTATTATACCACTATAGAGGAAGGTTCATTGAAATTGTAGGCCCCTTATTTTGATTACTGAACCATTCTGGAATCTCTCTTCTAGGAAGAAAAATACTGAATTCATCATCTACAACCGAGAGTCCCTGTACCATGATAATCAAGTCGTTCTATCAATTAAGTAGATTTCACCACACAATATATATATATATATATATATATATATATATATATATATATATATATATAACCAGAACCGTGTTTGCACATGTTTTCTAAGGTTTACAAAGCATAAAAACATCCTTAGAGTTTGCAAAGATCCGAGTTACCATTCTTATATGTTTACGTGATCTTGCTACACCAAAGTTGTTTGTTCTACACATTGAACATCAAAGGGTTTTGTGGTGAAGAAAAGATAAGGACTTCTTGTTCGACATCGTAGACGAATCAAAGCCAATCGGTGGACACCGAGACATACATGGACGCGTGTGTTGTGGACAGGTATCGTGGAAGATGGAATTTCTGCGTGGGCACTATTAAAGAACGGTTGAAGATCATAAGGAGTGTCAAGACGCATGGGGATCGAGTCTTAGTGTAAGGCTAATCTGTCTTTGTAAAACCATTGTTCATAGTGATTGTCTGGCTTGGTCCGTCCGAGGTTGTTTTCCCGTTTTGGTTTTTTTCCTCATACATCCGGCGTTGTGAGTATTATTTACTTTATTTTACTTGCTTTAATAACTAGATGCATGTTTAGGATTAATCAAGATAAAATTGGTTTAAATTAAGAATTGGGTTTTCACAACTTGGTTTGGTGCATAATTAGAAGTTGGATCATTTTTGGTAAAAATTTGGTTTTGTTTGAAACACACATATTGGGCTGCACTTCCACAAAACACGGGAAGGCACGATCTGTTACCATCTAAATTGACATAGGAGTCGCCAAGGAAAGTAGAAAGAGGTCTGCGGAGGCCAACCAACCAAACATACTCATATTCCCCTAGTTATAAAATGGATTGTAACTCCCCTCATCAGGGTACCGACCAGCGTAGACATCGAGCCCCGTGATCTACAAACTAGTAATCCTAGTTCTCAACATTCGGGCTAAAACTAATGAAGTAGCGAGTGAAGAAATTCAGAAAAACTTCCAAGGGATATTCAATAAGGACCACCAAATAGAATCTCTCTAATGGCCACATGAACATCATAACGGGGTTGCCCCTATGTCAGAACGACCTTCCTGCCAAGCATCTAGACAATTTAGGGTTTTTGCTAGTATCATCACCGTAGGATTGCAACGGTATGGCATCCACGCTGTGATTGTAACAAGTTGAGGGTCTACTAACAAATCCCCAATCACCAATAGTAATTTTAAATTTAATATAAGGATGATGGATCCGACATAGCCCGCATCACCAACATCCTACAAACGTACAGAATATAGCACAATCGGGAGAGATCATTCCTCCCGTAACCAATGATCGAGCCGTCGAGGGTGAAATATGGAAAGTCCTTCTAACATCTCCCAAGGAGACAAATAAAATTCTGGCATGGCCACCACAACACTACGGTTTACAGCATGGCAGAAAAATCTTCATAACTCGGGAAGACTTTGTCCAAGCTAAAGAGAAAGACATGATCCTGGGGATACCAAAATTGTATCGTCGCCATCAGCATGTTGCAGTCAATAGGCCGATTGCGCCATAATTAAACTCGACGCATATTGAAGGCGTCCCACCGAGAGAAACGAGCCACATTACGAGTGATTCGCTTGTGAGTGCATCCGTGAGAAATTGAATCAAAACGAATTTCTGAAGAGTAACGTAATGATCAATCGGTGGAAGTTATCGGTTTAATTATCGGCTTCACGCACACACACAACAAATTGAGACTCTTGAATATGAATTTACGGGGACTATTTTTTAGGAGTTCAAATTGTATAATTTTGAAGTATTTTGATAATTTTTCTTTGAGTCAAAAAATAAATTTTGTGGGTATATTCATTGCAAACCCTCATGAGACACCACTCGTCCTACGAGGGTAGCCTATGGGTTTAATGGCTAGTTGAATACTCTAAATGCAATTTCTTGCCCGCAAAAAAGGTATTATATCCCAACAAATTATTTTTGAAGTGTTTTAGAGACCTTGCTCTTATTCTTTTACATTGCTCGGGACGATCAAAGTTCTAAGTTAAGGGGGTTTTATTAGGCGTAAATATTTTATATTTACCCCCATAATTTTGCTACTTTTATTATCTAGTACGGTGTAGTTAGGAGGGATTTATCTCATATTCATGCTACTAGCCCTACTTGGCAAGAATATACTATTTTGTATATTTCTCGTGTATTTTAGAGGTATTTCATACAAGTGAATGCGAGAGAGAATTCAAAATAAAGAAAAAAAATAAGAGAAAAGTCCAAAGGACAAAAATGTTATTTTGTAACCCAAAATTGGAAGTTGAGCCTAAAGAAAAGTTGAAGAGTGTGAAATCAAAAGAATGCTGGAAGAGATGGCGTCCAATTCTGAATTACGGTTAAAATGTTATGCGCGATTGAAGTTGAGAACGGAATCTACGAAAAAGAAGAGAAATGCAAGTTGAGGCAGAAAACTTAAGCCAAACCACAAGGAAAACCGGTTTGAAGGTGAACCGGTTCGCCTACAACATCCGAACCGGTTTGGAGTACCTAAAGCACAAAAATTTCACTTAATGTTGATTTTATCTTAGAGTTGTGTGAGAGTGGGCTCTTGAAAAAATGACCATAGTGACTTATAATTTGATATTAGAGATAGTTTTATCACTTTTTTAACCTAACATTAAAGAGGAGATTAGGCAATAACCATAATTTTCAATTTCTTCATAAATATTACAAATTTGTGGATTGATTCTTAAGATTTAATATATAAAGTTTGTCTTCTATACGTTATTCTTGAATCTTCTTCCTCTTTGAATGTTTTGTTTATTTTATGGGATTTTAAGAACTTCATGCATGTTTAGATATAATTTCATCATGATTTTGATTACATGCAGCGTTAGAATCTTGTTTACTTGCTACATCACCTTGTTCGTTTAAGTTCTTTTAGGGTTGGGATACATGAACACAACCCGCAGTGTTTCACATGGATTTAAATTGTAATCCCGAAGTAAATGAATAAATGGAAACATAATATTTTGTTAGTATAACTGTTGTAAGACTTTTAACTCCATTTTCCCTAGGTAACCGAAGTGTTTAAGAAAGTGACACATATATTGATAAACTTACTACGCACCTAGATTTTAATCTTGACCATGTATCGTGTGGGTTAATTCCCCCATACATATGATTCTTGAAAGGAATTGAAGGTTTCTTTTCAATTAAACATTTAATTCTTGATATGTTTTATATCCGGTGAATTCACTACAGGCGGATAAGTGTATCCTAATCCTATGTTTCTCGTACAATTTACAATCTTATTTCTTTACTCTCTCATGCTTGGTTTGTTTATAATATTAATTATTTTGCATTAGTTAATAGAAGATTCCCAAAACCAATCATCTCTTACTTTCTTCCTCTGAATCGAATGTAAGGTTATTCGCCATCCCTATTCATCGTCATGTTATGCATCCTATTTCCCGTGTTTAATACCCGACTTGCTCGGATTATTACTTATGCAACCGGCTTATACTTGAGCTATACTTCACATGCATTAGAGACACATTCTGAGTCGCGTCAAAACTCCTATCCAACTATGGGAAACATGCCCAAACTGAACTACTGGAATAGTAAAGATCCTATCTAGATAGAATAAGCTGAGGCAACTAAGTCAAATCCTGTAGTGCCCATAGCTACTTTAATGGCAAGAGAGAATTTATCCCTGCCGTACCGGCTACTGTTGCTACACACCTGGGTTTTTTAAAAGAATACAAGAAAAAAATTTCCCACGGGTCAAAGCCCTAAAAGTTTGAAAATATTTTGCAAGTAATTGATTATTTTAAATAGATAAAACTTGTAGTGTATTACTTTCACCATTAACCGGTCGCACTCACATGAGATAAAATCTCACTTCTCAACTACAGTGTGCATCTAACGTGTTCATTTATTATCCTAATTAAACTACTCAGTCTAAATAGGACATAAAACCGCTATCCAAGACCAACCTCGTTAATACTCTCTATTAACTAAATATAAACTACCCTCACTAGGTATACATTTATAAACAACATCGTAACGACACACTGACTATAGATAAGTATTTCACACAATAAGTATAACATAGCTACACTTGTGCTATATATATATATATATATATATATATATATATATATAACAGTATCCCCAGATCATGGACCTCACGAATACATCCCTCGCGTGCTATCAGGCTCCAGGCATCACACAACACATTGAGTGGCCGGGTCGGAATCTCACCAACGAACCCAAACGTAAACACATACAACGACATACGTCCGGGGGTCACGACAATATCACATCGTACCCAAATGGTCTCCAAACTAACCTATCCTCATACGTGGATAGTGGTCATTCAATAGTATTATGACCCAAGAAATCAATCCGACACCTGCTGGTTAACGCCAGGGTGGACTGCCCACTACGTGCAACCTCCTAACGATTGCACTACCAAGTAGGTATGTTTAAAATAAACAAATAGCGTACACACATACATATATACCCGTCATTCTAATATGCATATGTATAAAGTACCGAGCTCATACGCATATCCCACAACACACTATCTCCCAATATCGAAGTTTGACCTAACTTCTGAATTAAATATTTAAATGTTCACTCACTTGAATTTTCTGTTATCATCCCCCGAGCCCATCCATTCGTTGGCCTATCACCCATACTAAACCCTGTAAAGCATTACCCGGTAATCCAAGCTCTAACAGGTCAAAACAACACACGAACAAAAATTAGACAGGCCAGCAAACCGAATCAATTCGGTTGAGCGAACGGATTCTCCCCCCCCCCCCTCCATGGAACCGGTTTGGTTTGCTGGGTTGTTTGTCATCTTCTTTCTCGGGTTTTTCTCCTCTTAACCCTCCAATGGAGGTCCCAAACCACCCCAAACATATAATTGACCTCACACATCATTATACTAATGTTATATAAGTATTATTACATATAATTGTCCCCGAATCCCTTATCAAAAACCTTTGAGTCCAAATCAAACATCAATCCTATTCAATTCAGAATTTGTTCCAATTTGATTTTTATTAACTCAATCTTCCTATCAAAGTTCTACATGCTCATCGTTATAAGTCTATAATTAATTTCAAAATTCTTATATGATTAACATCAACTAATAATCAATTCAAATAAGAGATTAATCTCAACCTACGTCTCTTAATCAATTAAATCAAAGTTCCAATCTTTACCTCTTTAAATTCTAGATTTTTATCACTAACTACGGAAGTAATTAACTACATATAATTGTAATTTAAAGCAGGTAACTACTTGCCTTTGTGGATTTAGATCCTAAGTTATCTACTTTGATGATGGTTGAATTCGGAGTTGAATCCTTCTCTTCTCTTCTCCAAACCTTTCTCCCCCTCTCATCTTTTCTCTGTGCTCTTCTCTTAAACTCTATCTGACTCTCAAATGTGCAAAATGTTAAAGGTGGGGTACCATCCACATTATCTACACTTAAATAATTCCTTAATTCATCCTAATCACATTCTTCCATTAAACCTCAGGTGTAAAATGACCACCTTACACTTATACGGGTCTTGCTACGTCTAAAAAGCTCCCGGAACCCAATCATAACACTCGAGTACCTATTCCAGACTATTTTGAACCTTACCGGATCAAGCGTGCACTCGAAAAGGTCATCCAAGTCACCCAAATACATATATGCTACATCTCATTAACCGGGCCCAATACATGCATACCGTACGCGTCGTCCATAAATATATTTATTCGCCAATGTAACACACTATTGGCATATAATAATAAACCATCGCTTTCACTCATACACGATATTTAATAAATCACATGTCTATTTACTTATCACATGCAAGCAAATAATACTTAGTAGTAAATATACATCATTTATCTCACTAATTAATATTTACCTAAACCCAATTTAATTTCTCCCAATTAAATTAATAATCATAAGCATGCGGAAATTAAATAATCATAAAATCATAAAAGTACGACATATTACAGCCAAGAGAGAGAACATAATCACTCATATCCAACGCAAGGCACCAAGCACCGAGTGAGGGGTTTTCAAATTACCATTTTAAAAAATAAAAGGCAAGTTATACCTCTCTTTCTCTCTCTTGTCTTTTGAGTGAGTTTTTTTTTATGTTGTTGCTTATTCTGGTTTGGAATATAAATCTTTCCATTATTGTATATTTTAAATTGTTATTGTAATTTTGAACCTTGAATTTATCATACTTGCATTTTTTTTTCCTCACTTCAAACATATTTTTTTTAATTTTGTTCTTTATTCATTTTCCAAACCTAATTAAATTAACCCACATGGAATCTTTTTGGAGTTTAAAGTAAGAGTTAGTGTTCGAGGTACCGACTAATATTTAATAGCTAGAGAATATAGGTTTACTACTAAACCTCGATCCCCATTTCATCAATTATTAAGTTGATGAAATCGGGGTTATCCAATAATATCACCATCTTATCTCTGTTAATTGGAAAAAATTGAAAAAATATTAGGAAAATTAAATTGAAAAAAAATATTAAGTTTGGTTTATTTTTTTCAAAAGTAATAATTAATTAAGTGAAATTTATTACTAATTGTTTCCAATACAACTTCACTCAGTCAATATATTTTTAGAGCTAAAAATTTGTATAACACTCAAAATAACCTAAAAAACTGGCTCGGGGACTCTACCCCCGGCACCACTCAAAATTTTTCCCCCTGATAAAAAATCTTGAATCCGCCACTAGCTGATTTGGTGCAGTGATACCAAAAAGGTATTCGTTCTCGATATCCCAATATCGAATGGTCGTGTATTCATCTTACCACCATTTTTGGTTATATATACATGAACAAAACAAACATAATGCGTTCATAAGTAAAGTCTTATACTTCTCGTGGACTTTTGGGATTAGTTTGATGCGATATTGAAAGTCCAAAACCAACAGAATTATGTTTCTCACATCCCACGATTTATATTGGTTGAAATGATAAGAAATCATATCAAAATTGTCAGAAATGTATATACTATCATTGTAATGATATAAATTTTTGTGGAGGTTTGATTTGCCTTATGAGGGTAGTCTTGAGACCCGAGAAAATGCATTAACTCTCGGTACTGTTGGCTGAAGTTGAAGGGTTTTAGAAAATGAACCTGGGATTTTTAGTTGTTTGACAAAAAAATATATACCACACAGTGATAAATAACAATTTACAACTCAAATTTTAACGTGGTATTATGAAGTAGGTTTTCGAGTGTTGATAGGAGCATCCATAAATAATGACTCGCGGACAAGTGCTCCAAATCGTGTCTTCATACAATTTTCCTTATAATTTGGGTTGTGTGTTGTTAAAGGCACCCCAAATTTCGATCCCTTGCACCAATATCTTACCTGCAACACAAACTAGCTAAAAACTTATTCATACCCCAAGCTAAGAGGCACCTAAGCGTCAAAGCATATATGAGTTAATTTTGACTAAAATCGTCCATTTTTCTTCCCTTTATCTCTTTAACTTCTTATTCTCTCTCAAAATCAAACCTAACATAACTCTACCTTATCACCTCTTCCCACACTGCCACCACATACTCCCAACACTATCTCTCCACCCCTACTGCTTCTTCTTCTCTTTTTAAATCATAAAATAACATAAACCCCCACTCCCACCCCCCACCATTTTAACCCTAATTTTATCTTTTTAAGACAACCACCCTCACCACAACCAAAAACGGTGGACTAAAACCTAATATACCATAAGTAACACCAAAAAACATAAACATGTTAAAAAATGAATGCCCTGCACATCTGGTGTCCCGTCACCGTGAAAATGGATTTTTAGGTTTCCTTTAATAACACCAAATATGTGAGTTGTAACTAGGGCTATAAATCGGGCTGGGTGAGTTGCGCTTGGAATTGCTCAGGCTCGGCCTGAACTATTTTACCCATGCTCTCAAGCTCGAGCTCGACCCAAACTAATTTTTTCCATCTAAGCCCAAACTCGGCTCATAAATATACGGGCATCGGGCTTGATTTCGAGTAGGCCCGATTTTAATTTTTTTGTTGTTAAAAAAGTTTGAATTTACATTTTTTTTCTTGTATTTCCATCATGGAGAAAATGTACACACTAAAATCTAATTGATATTTCTTAAAATAAAATATATAATTATGAAATGTATTAAATTAAAACTACTAAAATAAGAGTGGAACCTTCCAAAAGCCTATTAAATTTCATATGTTTAGCATTATTTCATCACTAACAAAGCCTATCATGACGAACATTTAATAAATCAAATACCCATAAAGAGATTAACAATAAAATCACAAAATTAAAAACCACTTATAATCTAATGGAGTATGACAAATGAAACTTTTTTTTAAAAAAAGTAGTAAATAAAATAAATAAACGAAACCTAATGAAACAAGGTTAACATAAATATGTCATATTATATAAATTTATTTACTTATTATTTATCTATTCGAAGTTCAGGCTTCGGATCCAATTCGGGTTGGCAAAGTTTGGCTCAAGCTCGACCCAAAATTCATTCGGACTTGAAATTTTGGCTAAATCTAGACTCGGTTCAGACTCAAATAAAACTTGACCCAAAAATAATACGCCAAATGTGCGAGCTTCAGGCCTCGGCGGCTCAATTTTTTGGCCTAATTGGAACTTATGGTTCCAACACCAAGTAGGTGAGTTGTAATGACCTATTTGCCTCCTAATATTTCCCGCCTAAAAAGAGAGAAGTGGGTGCTAGTACTATACCTAAAAGAGGAACTAAACAAAATCAGTGTCTGAATCTAAATGGCAGCCGATGATTCACCACTACACCAAAGTTCCGACAACGATCTCCACTCCAAGTTTATTTTGTAAATTTCTTTCATTTGATTCAATTACAAGTTGGTATTGTTGTACCGATATAGGAAATATATTGAGGCCTAAACCTGACGAATTGCTTATATGTGAAATGGATGTTCGGGGAATAGATGCCGAAGTCCTAACCAACATTTGTTATCTACATGACAAGAGAATAAACCAGTATTAAAAGTCCAAATAACGAACCATTTCTTCCATCAATTAGTTCATTTGTTAGCAATTTAAACATTTAAGGACAATTTATTATTAGGTCCACTTGTTGTACCACTAGATGAACTTCTATGAGAAGAGAATTATTGGACCTAAGTGTTTAAAATTTATTAAAATTCCTTTAGGGCTCGTTTGGTTCGAAGTTTGAAAAATGAATGGGAATTCAAGATTCCATGGAATCTTGAATTCCTTTCCATTATTTGGTTCCAATAGGATCTAAATTACTTTCTCATATTAAGAATACATATCATTTAACTAAAATACCCTTCTACTTGATTTGAGTGTGTGCATGCGAGTGTGTATGTGGTTGTATGGGATTGAGTGTGTGTGTGTGTGTGTGTGTGTGTGTGTGAGAGAGAGAGAGAGAGAGAGAGAGAGAGAGTATGTGTGTTTTGTGTGCATATGTATGTGTTAGGGAGAGTGTATATGTGTATGTGTGTGTGAGAGAGAGTGTGTATGTGTGTGATAGAGATTGTGTGTGTGTGTGTGTGTGAGAGAGAGAGAGAGAGAGAAAGAGAGACAATGTATATGTGTGTGTATGTGATAGAGCGTATGTGTGTGTGAGTGTGTGTGTGTGTGTGTGTGAGAGAGAGAGAGAGAGAGAGAGAATGTGTGTGTGTGTGTGTGTATGTGATAGAGCGTATATATGTGTGTGTGTGTGAGAGAGAGAGAGAGAAAGAGAGTATGTGTGTGTGTGTGTGTGTGTGAGAGAGAGAGAGAGAGAGAGAGTGGAGAATGTATGTGTAAGAAGTTTATGTGAGATCGTATTTTTGTCTCACCATAAAAGTAAGCTAGAATGCTTGAGAATATAGGATTCCCCCCATTTTAGAAGGAAAAAGAGAATTCCAATTTTGTGGGAATTCTAAATTTCAAGAATTCTAAGTTCCCTCCAAATTTCCAACCAAACATTGTAATTCTAGATGATGGGAATTCTAAATTCCAGGAATACTACATTCCCTTTTCAAACCTCGAACAAATGAGCTCTTATTGTTTAAAATTTATTTGTGAGAGACCTAAGAGTACTTTGCTAAAACAATAAGGGCAATTTACAATTAGTTCCTTTGTTAACAATTTTTAAATATTTAAGGACAATTTATTATAAGATCCACTTGTTGTGCCACTAGCGTGGTGGACTTTAATGTTTAAAATTTGTCAAAATTCTTTCAGTGTCTGTTTGGCAACCCAACTCCACGGAATTGAAATTGGTCTACCAATTTCAATTCCAAACCTTGGAATTGGGTTGCCAAACAGGCCTTTAGTGTTTAAAATTTGTTTGCGAGGGACCTAAGAGTGCTTTGCTATTAACAAAACAATTTTTAAACACGTAGGTTCACTAATTCTCTTCTTGTACAAGTCCACGTTAGTGACATAACAAGTGGACCTAATAGTAAATTGTCCTTAAATGTTTAAAAATTATCAATAAGGGATCAAATTGTAAATTTTCCAAAAAAAAAATAATTGATTAAGGCCTCAACAATTTACTTGAAAGTAGTAAATAGATCCCATTGCATTAATTCCAATAAGGTACTACTTTGTTTCATGATATAGTACATGGCGATAAAAGAATATAGATCATTTTCTAATAAGGTTTTTCACCAAAAAAAAATTCTTCTAGTAAGGTTAAAAAGAAAAAAGGTATTTGCTGAAGGTTTGACAACATCATTCCTCTTTTCAATTATTTTTCGTTTTCTGTTTGTTTGTTTGCATGCTTTGTTATAACCAGATCTGATCGTGGGTTGTATTTGTTTTTTAGAAGGTGGTGAAACTAATGAACGAAGTGGAGTCTTTATTCATATAGCATTTCGCCAACAGCGATAGAAAAATGGAAATGAAGACTTAAGCCGCATCAGCACATAAATTATCATATGGTAACTTTTTTCGTTAGTCTCTCTCTCCGCAGAATAAAAAATCTAGAATTTAGTAATGTAATTAAAGATTGAAAAAGGCATGAGAAGTACTAATTCATTGAATGTTGAGACGTTGATTTGGCCCAGATCCCTGACCCAAGCCACACACCTAAGCATATTAACCCTGACACATGTACTACACGTCAGACCTGTCCTAATTCATACAGCATACCTACGCCTACCGACCTGACATCTCCCTAACCCATACACTCTACTAAAAGTTGTCCTAATCACCGCCAAAGAAGCCCATGTAAACATATTTTAGTTTAGACCCAACAGTAGCTCAGTATGCTTTCATAGGACTTGAACATCGGAAAATAAAGCGAGTTAAAGGCGATATGTAGTGACAGTCTAAACGTGTATATTTAGCTTCTTATTTTTTTAGTCAGAGTGGATAATTAAATGTACATATTTAGATGGTCGATACACAATATTTAAAGGGTCGGACTGCAGCTGGACGGACAATAGTTAGCCGCCCAGTGCTGGGCGTGTGCCTTTTATTTGTCTAACCCCTTTCCATTTAAAAAAAAAAACTTAATATCCAAACCGTTGTCACCTCATTTTTACACCGTCTGGGCGTGTAAAAATCGTCCCCCAGAGTGGGCCCCATCGCTGTCACCTCATTTTTACACCGTCCCAGTGTCAGCAACGAAAAAACAATCTAACTTAAAAAATGCACATTTACATTTTTTTACATAATTCCACTACAGATGGCCTAAGACCCAACTTTTGGAGAAAATGGTGAGGATAATTTTTCTTTTAAAATAGTTTTGATTTTGGTCCTTTTACAACTCAAATATTAAAGTTATCGTTTTCTTTTAACTATATATTCAAACTTCTTTAAAAATATGATATTTGTGGATATTTAGAATACACACATCCATCCTTCTTTATCGGTGTGGCTCAAAGTTAGGGTCAGAGAAAATTTTAAAGAAGGGATCATCAAACGGTCGTCTTAATTCTCTGTCGGAGCTTCGAACCATCTCACCGCCTCTCTCGATATCTCACTATCAAGGTAATCTTAAGATTTATATTTTAGTTTTTGTTTCAATTTTTTTTACATTTTTTTGTATATACAATAATTTATTATATTTTTTCAACTAATACAATTTTATTCCTAATAGTTGACTACTGGTTATAATATTCATTTGTTAGCCAAAGTGGTATACAATAGTTTATTCTCTACAATATTATTTTATTTATTAAATGTGCCGATGCAACATAATAATTAAATTTTATTTATACTGAGGAAGAATGTATCCAATCAAAGAAAACATCTTGAGTACATAATTCTTCGATTGAATACTTTTTATAATTTTATTTTTATAACTACACCTCTGTAATTGAACAAGCTTATTTTGTTTCTACATCAAGCTTTAAATGTTTTGTCATCCCTCTCTATATATTTTTAAATCTCTTAAATGTTCTCGCCCTCTTTTTCTCCATTTTGCAACAATTCATATTGTCAATCCACACTAGTTTGTCCATTCCAAAGCTCTGATGCTGTCTCCAATGGCTTGAAGTTGTTTTCATACCATTGAGGCGTAACTTAATTTTTTTTTACGGAGTCATGGAGACAATTATCTAGCCTTAATTTTCAACATCAAATTTTAATTCATGAAAGGGTAATTATAAACATCTACAAATTTAATAAGTTGAGAATTTTTTCCTCATAGAAAAATAATGTTATAAACGGTTATTTTTTTGTTGAGTTTAGGTAGTACAACAAAGATTTGTTTAAATTAAATTCTATGGGAAAAAAGAAGCTTACAATAATTTAAATGTTGTTCTTGGTGAGCTAGATTTCTTCACACCCTCTCATGTATACATTTTTAAGATCCAAGGTTACTCCAATACCCATACCGGTATATACTCCCCATAAATCATTTTGCCTAATAATATGTTCTTATTATCAATTATATTTTTATGCATTTATCATTGTAAATTTTTAATAGGTCTATAGGTATTATATCTATATTACACAAACATTATAATGCTAGTAAATATATAATAAAGATAATCACAATAGATTTTAAGAGAGATATAAATAAAGAGAGTGATATTACATAAATATAGGTTCTGAAAACACATAAATAGTATAAAAATATTAAAATGGTAGATAATAATCACATAATTCGTTCTTTATTTAAAAAAAAATAAAAGTATGAATTTATCATTAAAAATATCATTTTATTCGTATTATGGGTAAGTAAATGACACCTCCTTGGACATGCCTATGATATGCTCACTCTTAGGAACCATGAATTCTTTTATTGGCCATGCACTACTCACAAATATTTATTTCTTCTTTTACGTATTCAAGGAATGCCTTATTATTATTATTATTATTATTATTATTATTATTATTATTATTATTATTATTATTATTATTATTATTATTATCATCTTAGTGTTTGTTTGTGTGTGTGTGTGTGTGTGTGTGTGTGTGTGTTGGGTTGGGGGGCCGGGGGTGGGGGGGGTCCCTACCTTGTTTAGCCACAAAATTAAGAGGGGAGACTAAAAAAGAAAAAAAAGCTAAACATTTATTTTATGCTCATAATTACATTAAAATAATCTCTAAGAAATCAAGATTAAATTTCTTATATTTAGATAGTTATGTTACTCACAACTCTTGTAATGGTGATTTACATGTAAAGCAATGTATAAAACATACATGGAAACATATAAAGGAACAAGATAAGAGAATGTGATCAACACTTATCTCCAACCTCCTATCTAGAATGCACCCATGTATATTTTACTTGATATGAGAGCTATTTTTTGGAAATCAATAATATATCTTAGAAGAATTGAACCATTCCAATTTTTATAGTTTTCACGTGGAAATAAAGAGGTATTTTCATCCTCATTTAATGATGTTCCATTAATACCATCAAATATTGAAGAAAGGCCATTAAAAGAAAAATAACCAAACAATTAAAGAAGACTTTCAGGGAAAATTGGTGATTATAAAAGCATCAATATTGTTCAATAAAGTTGTTTCATCATGAAAGGAGGTGAATACCGAAGCCGCAATGTATTTACCAAGGAAAAATGTTGACACTGAAGATCTAGGTTCGTTTGAAATATATCATCCAAGAAACAATGAGGTAATTTTACTTATGCATTGTTTATATCGATTAATTGTCGAAAATAAAAAAATAATGAATAATTTCCACGAATCTCTTTATAATATGTAGCGCATCTGCAAATTTTATGTAAATGGGTCATGTATATTTGGGTCCAATTGCCGTTTTTTTCATCTGATGGCCAAGACAACAACAACAACGACAACAATGGCCTCTGCAACGTTCCATGACAAATTAGAGGAACAACACAAAAATCTGGTAAGAAATAGTTTCCACACCGTCCATTAGGCAATTTTCATACTAAAATCATATTGTAATTGAGATACTCTTATTAAACAATATTTGTTTTATATTAAAAGTTCGAATACCATATTCATTTAATTTTTAACCTTTTTTATAATTTAAAATTGTAATTCACCTTTTCTAGGGGTTGTATAAGTCGCCAAACTCAATTTCGAACATGGAAAGGACTCAATTATTGAACAATAATCATTTGTTATTTGAGGTTAATCGTTCTTATCACAAGATGAATATTCTTGTTCTTAACAAATATTATTACACACATTTCATTTTTCGAGAGGTTCTACATGAACCGCATGTAGAACCGCCCAGCAACCGTAGTTGTGTCTTTTTGCCTATTTATCTTTTTTTTTTTAGTTTTCTATTCTTTTTTTAACAGTTTTCTATAAATATAAAAAAATCCTATTAATATAAAAAAAACAGTTTTAAAGAATAAATCAAATTAAAAAAATTTAAAAATATATATATATATATATATATTTTTCATATATTTTTTTTTAATTTTAATAAAAATCTGCGGCACTAATTAATCACGATATTTTTTCAATAAAATATCGCGATTAATTAGTGCCGCTGGCGCGGACCCACATTCCCGGGTCACATCATTTGTTGAATGTTGGTCCGCGCCAGCGGCACTAATTAATCGCGATATTTTTTCAATAAAATATCGCGACTAATCAGTGCCACTGGCGCGGACCACATTTTCGAATTCACATCATTTGTTGAATGTGGGTCCGCGTCAGCCACACTTATTAATCGCGATGTTTATTGAAAAAATATCGTGATTAATAAGTGCAGCTAGCGTGGACCCATGTTCAACAAATGATGTGGATTCGGGAATGTAGGTCCGCGCCAGCGCCATTTATTAATCGCAATATTTTATTGAAAAAATATCGCGATTCATTAGTGCCGCTGGCGCGGACCAACATTCAACAAATTATGTGAGCCCGGGAATATGGGTCCGCGCAAGCGGCACTAATTAATCGCATATTATTATTTCGAGGTATCTTCATCCTCATTTAATGATATTCCATTAATACCATCAAATATTGAAGAAAGGCCACTAAAAAGAAAAATAACCAAACAATTAAAGAAGACTTTCAAGGTAAATTGGTGATTATAAAAGCATCAATATTGTTCAATAAAGTTGTTTCATAAGAAGGTGAATACCAAAAAAATAATGTATTTACCAAGGAAAAATGTTGACACTGAAGATCTGGGTTCGTTTGAAATATATCATCCAAGAAGCAATGAAATAATTTTACTTATGCATTGTTTATATCGATTAATTGTCGAAAATACAAAAATAATGAATAATTTCCACGACTCTCTTTATAATATGTAGTGCATCTGCAAATTTTATGTAAATGGGTCATGTATATTTGGATCCAATTGCCACTTTGTTCATCAGATGGCCAAGACACCACCACCACCAACGACAACAATGGCCTCTACAACGTCCCAGGACAAATTAGAGGAACAACACAAAAATCTGGTAAGAAATAGTTTCCACACCACCCATTAAGCAATTTTCATACTAAAATCATATTGTAATTGAGATACTCTTATTAAGAAATATTTGTTTTATATTAAAAGTTCCAATACCATATTCATTTAATTTTTAACCTTTTTTATAATTTAAAATTGTAATTCACCTTTTCTAGAGGTTGTACAAGTCGCCAAACTCAATTTCGGAAATGACAAGGACTCAATTATTGAACAATAATCATTTGTTATTTGAGGTTAATCGTTCTTATCACAAGATGAATATTCTTGTTCTTCAAAAATATTATTAGACACATTTAATTTTTTGAGAGGTTCTACATGAACCGGATGTAGAACCGCCCAACAACCGTAGTTTTGTCTTTTTGCCTATTTATCTTTTTTTTTTAGTTTTCTATTCTTTTTTAACAGTTTTCTATATATAAAAATCCTATTAATATAAAAAAACAGTTTTAAAAAATAAAATCAAATTAAAAATTTTTAATTATATATATATATATATATATATATATATATATATATATATATATATATATATATATTTTTTTTTTTTTTTTTCATAATTTTTTTTTAATTTTAATAAAAATTCGCGGCATCAATTAATCGCGATATTTTTTAATACAATATCGCGATTAATTAGTGTCGCTGGCACGGACCCACATTCCCGGGCTCACATCATTGGTTGAATATTGGTCCACGCTAGCGGCACTAATTAATCGCGATATTTTTTCAATAAAATATCGCGACTAATCAGTGTCGCTGGCGCGAACCCACATTTTCGGATACACATCATTTGTTGAATGTGGGTCAGTGCCAACCACACTTATTGATCGCGATGTTTATTGAAAAAATATCGCGATTAATAAGTGCAACTGGCGTGGACCCACATTCAACAAATGATGTGGATTCGGGAATGTGGATCCGCGCCAGCGACGCTTATTAATCGCAATATTTTATTGAAAAAATATTGCGATTAATTAGTGCCTCTGGCGCGAACCAACATTCAACAAATTTTGTGAGCCCGAGAATGTGGGTCCGCGCCAGCGGCACTAATCGCATATTATTTTTTCCAGATATTTTCATCCTCATTTAATGATGTTCCATTAATACCATCAAATATTGAAAAAAGGCCACTAAAAAGAAAAATAACCAAACAATTAAAGAAGACTTTCAAGGCAAATTGGTGATTAGAAAAGCATCAATATTGTTCAATAAAGTTGTTTCATCGTGAAAGGAAGTGAATACCGAAGCCGTAATGTATTTACCAAGGAAAAATGTTGACACTGAAGATCTGGGTTCGTTTGAAATATATCATCCAAGAAACAACGAGGTAATTTTACTTATGCATTGTTTATATCGATTAATTGTCGAAAATAAAAAAATAATGAATAATTTCCACGATTCTCTTTATAATATGTAGCGCATCTGCAAATTTTATGTAAATGGGTCATGTATATTTGGGTTCAATTGCCGCTTTTTTCATCTGATGGCCAAGACAACACCACCACCAACAACAACGAGAACAATGGCCTGTGAAACATCCCGGGACAAATTAGAGGAACAACACAAAAATCTTGTAAGAAATAGTTTCCACTCCACCCATTAGGCAATTTTCATACTAAAATCATATTGTAATTGAGATACTCTTATTAAACAATATTTGTTTTATATTAAAAGTTCCAATATCATATTCATTTAATTTTTAACCTTTTTTATAATTTAAAATTGTAACTCACCTTTTTCTAGAGGTTGTACAAATCGCCAAACTCAATTTCGACCATTATAAGGACTCAATTATTGAGCAATAATCATTAGTAATTTGAGGTTAATCGTTCTTATCAGAAGATGAATATTCTTGTTCTTAACAAATATTATTAAACACGTTTCATTTTTTGAGAGGTTCTACGTGAACCGCATGTAGAACCGCCCAGCAACTGCATTTTTGTCCTTTTGCCTATTTAACTTCTTCTTTTTAGTTTTCTATTCTTTTTTAACAGTTTTCTATATATATATAAATCCTATTAATATAAAAAAACAGTTTAAAAAAAAATATTTTTTTCAAATTAAAAATTTGAAAAATATATATATATTTTTCATAAATTATAAAATTTATTTTATAAATTTTAATAAAATCAGCGGTACCAATTAGTCGCGATATTTTTTTTAATAAAATATCGCGATTAATTAGTGCCGCTGGCGCGGACCCATATTCCCGGGCTCACATTATTTGTTGAATGTTGGTCCGCGCTAGCGGCACTAATTAATCGCGATATTTTTTCAATAAAATATCGCGACTAATCAGTGACGCTGGCGCGGACTCACATTCCCGGATCCACATCATTTGTTGAATGTGGGTCCGCGTGAGCCGCACTTATTAACCACGATGTTTATTGAAAAAATATCGCGATTAATTAGTGCCGCCGGTGCGGACCCACATTCAACAAATGATGTGGATCTGGGAATGTGGGTCCGCGCCAGCGGCACTAATTAATCGCAAATTTTTTATTAAAAATTTTGCGATTAATAAGTGCCGCTGGTGCGGACCAACATTCAACAAATTATGTGACCCGTGCATGTGGGTCTGCGCCAGCGGTACTAATTAATCGCGATATTTTTTTCAATAAAATATCGCGATTAATTAGTGCCGCTGGTGCGGACCACATTCAACAAATGATGTATGTTCAGGATTGTGCGTCCGCGTCAGCGACATTAATGAATCGCAATATCATGTTAATAAAAATAATTTTTTTTTATTTATAAAAAAATTATATTTTTTATTTTAATAAAAAAATTGATTACTTAAAAAAACTGTTATTTTTTATATAATAAATAATTTTTATATTAATTGTTATAAATAAAATGTGACACCCCGCCTAATTAAATACCGGGCGATCACTCATTTATTAAATTAAACCAAGGTGAACAGTTGGTTCATTCTTAGCATCACTGTCGTAAAAATAAATTTTGCAATTTAACACCCTAATTAATTAAGCTAAGTGTCAAAACCATATTTAAACATTCTTTCCAAATTTTATTTAAAGAAAAATTATTTATTTATTAACAACATTCAATAAGTAAGAATCACACCACATTAATTCTGCAACATAATCCAATTAATATAAAACATTCGTCAAACGAATCCCAACAACTAAATTTTATTTATACTGAGGAAGAATGTATCCAATCAAAGAAAACATCTTGAATACATAATTCTTGGATTGAATACTTTTTATAATTTTATTTTATAACTACACCTCTGTAATTGAACAGGCTTATTTTGTTTCTACATCAAGCTTTAAATGTTTTGTCATCCCTCTCTATATATTTTTAAATCTCTTAAATGTTCTCGCCCTCTTTTTCTCCATTTTGCAACAATTCATATTGTCAATCCACACTAGTTTGTCCATTCCAAAGCTCTGATGCTGTCTCCAATGGCTTGAAGTTGTTTTCATACCATTGAGGCGTAACTCAATTTTTTTTTACGGAGTCATGGAGACAATTATCTAGCCTTAATTTTCAACATCAAATTTTAATTCATGAAAGGGTAATTATAAACATCTACAAATTTAATAAGTTGAGAATTTTTTCCTCATAGAAAAATAATGTTATAAACGATTATTTTTTTGTTGAGTTTAGGTAGTACAACAAAGATTTGTTTAAATTAAATTCTATGGGAAAAAAAAAGCTTACAATAATTTAAATGTTGTTCTTGGTGAGCTAGATTTCTTCACACCCTCTCATGTATACATTTTTAAGATCCAAGGTTACTCCAATATCCATCCCGGTATATACTCCCCATAAATCATTTTGCCTAATAATATGTTCTTATTATCAATTATATTTTTATGCATTTATCATTGTAAATTTTTAATAGGTCTATAGGTATTATATCTATATTACACAAATATTATAATGCTAGTAAATATATAATAAAGATAATCACAATAGATTTTAAGAGAGATATAAATAAAGAGAGTGATATTACATAAATATAGGTTCTGAAAACACATAAATAGTATAAAAATATTAAAATGGTAGATAATAATCACATAATTCGTTCTTTATTTAAAAAAAATAAAAGTATGAATTTATCATTAAAAATATCATTTTATTTGTATTATGGGTAAGTAAATGAAACCTCCTTGGACATGCCTATGATATGCTCACTCTTAGGAACCATGAATTCTTTTATTGGCCATGCACTACTCACAAATATTTATTTCTTCTTTTACGTATTCAAGGAATGCCTTATTATTATTATTATTATTATTATTATTATTATTATTATTATTATTATTATTATTATTATTATTATTATTATTATTATTATTATTATTATCTAAGTGTTTGTTTGTGTGTGTGTGTGTGTGTGTGTGTGTGTGTGTTTGTTGGGTTGGGGGGCCGGGGGTGGGGGGGTCCCTACCTTGTTTAGCCACAAAATTAAGAGGGGAGACTAAAAAAGAAAAAAAGCTAAACATTTATTTTATGCTCATAATTACATTAAAATAATCTCTAAGAAATCAAGATTAAATTTCTTATATTTAGATAGTTATGTTACTCACAACTCTTGTAATGGTGATTTACATGTAAAGCAATGTATAAAACATACATGGAAACATATAAAGGAACAAGATAAGAGAATGTGATCAACACTTATCTCCAACCTCCTATCTAGAATGCACCCATGTATATTTTACTTGATATGAGAGCTATTTTTTGGAAATCAATAATATATCTTAGAAGAATTGAACCATTCCAATTTTTATAGTTTTCACGTGGAAATAAAGAGGTATTTTCATCCTCATTTAATGATGTTCCATTAATACCATCAAATATTGAAGAAAGGCCATTAAAAGAAAAATAACCAAACAATTAAAGAAGACTTTCAGGGAAAATTGGTGATTATAAAAGCATCAATATTGTTCAATAAAGTTGTTTCATCGTGAAAGGAGGTGAATACCGAAGCCGCAATGTATTTACCAAGGAAAAATGTTGACACTGAAGATCTGGGTTCGTTTGAAATATATCATCCAAGAAACAATGAGGTAATTTTACTTATGCATTGTTTATATCGATTAATTGTCGAAAATAAAAAAATAATGAATAATTTCCACGAATCTCTTTATAATATGTAGCGCATCTGCAAATTTTATGTAAATGGGTCATGTATATTTGGGTCCAATTGCCGTTTTTTTCATCTGATGGCCAAGACAACAACAACAACGACAACAATGGCCTCTGCAACGTTCCATGACAAATTAGAGGAACAACACAAAAATCTGGTAAGAAATAGTTTCCACACCGTCCATTAGGCAATTTTCATACTAAAATCATATTGTAATTGAGATACTCTTATTAAACAATATTTGTTTTATATTAAAAGTTCGAATACCATATTCATTTAATTTTTAACCTTTTTTATAATTTAAAATTGTAATTCACCTTTTCTAGGGGTTGTATAAGTCGCCAAACTCAATTTCGAACATGGCAAGGACTCAATTATTGAACAATAATCATTTGTTATTTGAGGTTAATCGTTCTTATCACAAGATGAATATTCTTGTTCTTAACAAATATTATTACACACATTTCATTTTTCGAGAGGTTCTACATGAACCGCATGTAGAACCGCCCAGCAACCGTAGTTGTGTCTTTTTGCCTATTTATCTTTTTTTTTTTAGTTTTCTATTCTTTTTTTAACAGTTTTCTATAAATATAAAAAAATCCTATTAATATAAAAAAAACAGTTTTAAAGAATAAGTCAAATTAAAAAAATTAAAAAAAAAAAAAATATATATATATATATATATATATATATATATATATATATATATATTTCATATATTTTTTTTTAATTTTAATAAAAATCTGCGGCACTAATTAATCACGATATTTTTTCAATAAAATATCGCGATTAATTAGTGCCGCTGGCGCGGACCCACATTCCCGGGTCACATCATTTGTTGAATGTTGGTCCGCGCCAGCGGCACTAATTAATCGCGATATTTTTTCAATAAAATATCGCGACTAATCAGTGCCACTGGCGCGGACCACATTTTCGAATTCACATCATTTGTTGAATGTGGGTCCGCGTCAGCCACACTTATTAATCGCGATGTTTATTGAAAAAATATCGTGATTAATAAGTGCAGCTAGCGTGGACCCATGTTCAACAAATGATGTGGATTCGGGAATGTAGGTCCGCGCCAGCGCCATTTATTAATCGCAATATTTTATTGAAAAAATATCGCGATTCATTAGTGCCGCTGGCGCGGACCAACATTCAACAAATTATGTGAGCCCGGGAATATGGGTCCGCGCAAGCGGCACTAATTAATCGCATATTATTATTTCAAGGTATCTTCATCCTCATTTAATGATATTCCATTAATACCATCAAATATTGAAGAAAGGCCACTAAAAAGAAAAATAACCAAACAATTAAAGAAGACTTTCAAGGTAAATTGGTGATTATAAAAGCATCAATATTGTTCAATAAAGTTGTTTCATAAGAAGGTGAATACCAAAAAAGTAATGTATTTACCAAGGAAAAATGTTGACACTGAAGATCTGGGTTCGTTTGAAATATATCATCCAAGAAACAATGAAATAATTTTACTTATGCATTGTTTATATCGATTAATTGTCGAAAATACAAAAATAATGAATAATTTCGACGACTCTCTTTATAATATGTAGTGCATCTGCAAATTTTATGTAAATGGGTCATGTATATTTGGATCCAATTGCCACTTTGTTCATCTGATGGCCAAGACACCACCACCACCACCACCAACGACAACAATGGCCTCTACAACGTCCCAGGACAAATTAGAGGAACAACACAAAAATCTGGTAAGAAATAGTTTCCACACCACCCATTAAGCAATTTTCATACTAAAATCATATTGTAATTCAGATACTCTTATTAAGAAATATTTGTTTTATATTAAAAGTTCCAATACCATATTCATTTAATTTTTAACCTTTTTTATAATTTAAAATTGTAATTCACCTTTTCTAGAGGTTGTACAAGTCGCCAAACTCAATTTCGGAAATGACAAGGACTCAATTATTGAACAATAATCATTTGTTATTTGAGGTTAATCGTTCTTATCACAAGATGAATATTCTTGTTCTTAACAAATATTATTCGACACATTTAATTTTTTGAGAGGTTCTACATGAACCGGATGTAGAACCGCCCAACAACCGCAGTTTTGTCTTTTTGCCTATTTATCTTTTTTTTTAGTTTTCTATTCTTTTTTAACAGTTTTCTATATATAAAAATCCTATTAATATAAAAAAACAGTTTTAAAAAATAAAATCAAATTAAAAAATTTTAAATATATATATATATATATATATTTCATAATTTTTTTTTAATTTTAATAAAAATTCGCGGCATCAATTAATCGCGATATTTTTTAATACAATATCGCGATTAATTAGTGCCGCTGGCACGGACCCACATTCCCGGGCTCACATCATTGGTTGAATATTGGTCCACGCTAGTGGCACTAATTAATCGCGATATTTATTCAATAAAATATCGCGACTAATCAGTGCCGCTGGCGCGAACCCACATTTTCGGATACACATCATTTCTTGAATGTGGGTCAGTGCCAACCACACTTATTGATCGCGATGTTTATTGAAAAAATATCGCGATTAATAAGTGCAACTGGCGTGGACCCACATTCAACAAATGATGTGGATTCGGGAATGTGGATCCGCGCCAGCGACGCTTATTAATCGCAATATTTTATTGAAAAAATATTGCGATTAATTAGTGCCTCTGGCGCGAACCAACATTCAACAAATTTTGTGAGCCCGAGAATGTGGGTCCGCGCCAGCGGCACTAATTAATCGCATATTATTTTTTCCAGATATTTTCATCCTCATTTAATGATGTTCCATTAATACCATCAAATATTGAAAAAAGGCCACTAAAAAGAAAAATAACCAAACAATTAAAGAAGACTTTCAAGGCAAATTGGTGATTAGAAAAGCATCAATATTGTTCAATAAAGTTGTTTCATCGTGAAAGGAAGTGAATACCGAAGCCGTAATGTATTTACCAAGGAAAAATGTTGACACTGAAGATCTGGGTTCGTTTGAAATATATCATCCAAGAAACAACGAGGTAATTTTACTTATGCATTGTTTATATCGATTAATTGTCGAAAATAAAAAAATAATGAATAATTTCCACGATTCTCTTTATAATATGTAGCGCATCTGCAAATTTTATGTAAATGGGTCACGTATATTTGGGTTCAATTGCCGCTTTTTTCATCTGATGGCCAAGACAACACCACCAACAACAACAACGAGAACAATGGCCTGTGAAACATCCCGGGACAAATTAGAGGAACAACACAAAAATCTTGTAAGAAATAGTTTCCACTCCACCCATTAGGCAATTTTCAAACTAAAATCATATTGTAATTGAGATACTCTTATTAAACAATATTTGTTTTATATTAAAAGTTCCAATATCATATTCATTTAATTTTTAACCTTTTTTATAATTTAAAATTGTAACTCACCTTTTTCTAGAGGTTGTACAAATCGCCAAACTCAATTTCGACCATTATAAGGACTCAATTATTGAGCAATAATCATTAGTTATTTGAGGTTAATCGTTCTTATCAGAAGATGAATATTCTTGTTCTTAACAAATATTATTAAACACGTTTCATTTTTCGAGAGGTTCTACGTGAACCGCATGTAGAACCGCCCAGCAACTGCATTTTTGTCCTTTTGCCTATTTAACTTCTTCTTTTTGGTTTTCTATTCTTTTTTAACAGTTTTCTATATATATAAAAATCCTATTAATATAAAAAAACAGTTTAAAAAAATATATTTTTTTCAAATTAAAAATTTGAAAAATATATATATATTTTTCATAAATTATAAAATTTATTTTAAATTTTTTTATAAAATCAGCGGTACCAATTAGTCGCGATATTTTTTTTAATAAAATATCGCGATTAATTAGTGCTGCTGGCGCGGACCCATATTCCCGGGCTCACATTATTTGTTGAATGTTGGTCCGCGCCAGCGGCACTAATTAATCGCGGTATTTTTTCAATAAAATATCGCGACTAATCAGTGACGCTGGCGCGGACCCACATTCCCGGATCCACATCATTTGTTGAATGTGGGTCCGCGCGAGCCGCACTTATTAACCACGATGTTTATTGAAAAAATATCGCGATTAATTAGTGCCGCCGGCGCGGACCCACATTCAACAAATGATGTGGATCTGGGAATGTGGGTCCGCGCCAGCGGCACTAATTAATCGCAATATTTTTAATAAAATATTGCGATTAATTAGTGCCGCTGGCGCGGACCCACATTCAACAAATTATGTGACCCGTGCATGTGGGTCTGCGCCAGCGGTACTAATTAATCGCGATATTTTTTTCAATAAAATATCGCGATTAATTAGTGCCGCTGGTGCGGACCACATTCAACAAATTATGTATGTTCAGGATTGTGCGTCCGCGTCAGCGACATTAATCAATCGCAATATCATGTTAATAAAAATAATTTTTTTTATTTATAAAAAAATTATATTTTTTATTTTAATAAAAAAATTGATTACTTAAAAAAAACTGTTATTTTTTATATAAAAATTAATTTTTATATTAATTGTTATAAACAAAATGTGACACCCCGCCTAATTAAATACCGGGCGATCACTCCTTTATTAAATTAAATCAAGGTGAACAGTTGGTTCATTCTTAGCATCACTGTCGTAAAAATAAATTTTGCAATTTAACACCCTAATTAATTAAGCTAAGTGTCAAAACCATATTTAAACATTCTTTCCAAATTTTATTTAAAGAAAAATTATTTATTTATTAACAACATTCAATAAGTAAGAATCACACCACATTAATTCTGCAACATAATCCAATTAATATAAAACATTCGTCAAACGAATCCCAACAAGTAAAATTTAAAGTAACACATCCATACTGAAATAAATCCCATAGTAACAGAACTAGAAATAACTGAAATACAAATGTCCCAAATAAAACTGATCAATAATGGAAGGGGCTACACATGCCCAACTAAATGAAAGTACTAAGAGTGGATCCGAATGAACGAAGTCGTCTAATCAAGAGACCTGCAACTCCCACCTAAGCTGCAGCGCGTTCCTTCCAGGGATCCTGAGCAAGGCGCCCCTGTGGCTGGGCACCTGTAATATATACATATATATACAAAAGAGAAAAAAGAAATAGAAACGGGTCAGAGCCCGATAGTGTGTATGATTTAAAATTCGTTTAGCAAGTATTTAAATTGATACAAGCCAATGCAACAACATATTAGAACGACACTCTCTTGAGAAATTCTCACCTCTTTTCTAATGTGCACGCCTATCGTACTACCCTTCCCAACGGGTTATCTATCATATATTGAACAAATCTCTCTCAACGATTTAACTTATCTTAGGTTACTCGTAAGATTTCAAGGCCGAACAATATAATTGATTGTAAAGTAAGATTTCAATTTGTAATCAAGGTTCTCATTATAACTTTATTAATCACTAAAGTTTTTTTTCCAGTGTCCTAGTATACTTTCTCAAAACAAGTATTTACAATTTGAGCCATCAATCGAATCCTACTTATCAAATCACAGTAGGCAGTTCCAAATTTCAGAATTTCATAATTATATATATATTAACTACTCGCATAATATATATATATATATATATATTTTACAACAGCACCCCGAATAAAACTATGGTGCGGGCATACTCTGCTATCCAATCCCCGTATCGCTCACACTAAGGGAAATACAAGTTCGGACTCACTCTCGAACTGTACCAACATATATACAAATAAGATTTGAGGCGAAGCATAGATTCCAAGTCTCTAAGAGGTCAGTACATACCCTCATGTCTCTTAAGACCGTCTGAACTATCATTCCGATAGCCTGTACCAAGGACATCTATCTCCTAGGGTACGAATCAATATCCCCCGTAAGGCAACACAGGATAAGATCGTCCTAGCGCGGTAACCTCGGGGATAGCAAGTAGCGCGGGTACGTTTTTCACACGTATATAATATATGCATACACAACCATATAAATATACCACTTATTATCATATCAATATAGGTTTCTCTCATCACCCATAATTACGATATTTATCCTTAATTTTCACATTAAGTATTTCTTATAAGGGTTCGTCACTAATCTTAACTTGAAGGGTTTCTCCAACTCATTTCGTGACACTCGTGGACTCTATCCTCACAAGTATAAAATTCAGTAGGTGTCCTTATTATGTTCCAACGTAACTCTCTTACGCACCTTACCCTTCAATACATAAATTAATCGATTTGTAAGTTATTATCCCAAAATGTAATTCTCGGTCCTCATTAAGAGTCTCCAACATTATTCATATGTCCTACTGGTCTTCCATATTTCCCAAAACATTTTATTAAGGATGCCCAAAAATTATCTCACATTAAATGGAAGTTCAACTAATTAAGAGGGAAAACATGAGTCTGCCAGGAGGGGTCGATCGATCGAGGTCCGGGGCTCGATTAATCGAGCCTTCGATCGATCGATGCTCTGGGCTCGATCGATCGATCAAGCAGGTCTGCGAAAACTGAAATTCTGCAGTTACGGGTTTCATCTCCAAACATCAACAATTTCCATATTTTCAAATCCCAATCGTCCCAGAATTGATACTACTAACCTTATATCATCATATTAGGTATTTTCAACGTAAAGCATGTGGATTTCAGTCATTTAATCATGGATTAACAGCCCAAGATCTATACCATTATTAAGAACCCTAAAAATTTCTTAATCGTTGTTCTAATCTGTTTTTCCCAGAATTTCCTTCTAATACATCATTAAAATTTCTTGGATTATTCTTCTACATCACCAATAATTTCCAGAATAAGGTTTAAGTCATCACTACATGCAAATTCCTATCACAATTTAGATTTTCTTCCATGTAATTCATCCCTAATCATTCCTAAACTAATATGAAAGATGTACCAACGAAATACGCAAGATAAACACTTGCCTGGGATTTTCAGAGGTCTGGTTTGGTGCCGAATTCGGTACGATTGCGTTCCCCGTCTCGCGATCTACGCGTTGGTGGTGGCGGCGGTGCAAACCGTTGAGTTTTGAGCTTTGGAATCCCTTGAGAGCTCTCTCCTCTCTTCTCAAATGTCTGATATAACCCTAGGTGACAACCTCAATATCTGATATAACCCCTCTAATTTTCGTGGGTTTAATTAACCAAAAATGTAAAATGACCAAAATGCCCTCCCGGGTTACTAATTTGGCCTAAAAACGCCCCGAGACCCAAACTAAACCCCCGAGTACACTTTTCTGACTATCTCTACCCTTCCGGACGCGTTGGCGCACTCAAAATGACCATACGAACAACTTATAAAATATTCACTTTTTATTTATCAAAATTTAGTCTCGACGCGACACGAGCACGTCCCGACTTAAATTTCCCAAATTGTCATTTAATTCACTCATGACATTCCACATGATCCATATAATATATTACTTTTCTCATTAGTAATATTCAACAAATTTCATATAATTACTAACTCTCGTCACGTTAATAATTATAACATAATTAATTTCCGGATTTTTATTAAATAATTAACTCACATTAAATTTAATAAATCCCCAAATTAATATATCATGAAAATACGGGGTATTACACAAAACACTATGAAAGTTAAAAAAAGAAAAAGAAAAGTGGGATGCGGTCCCAAGACGGGTTAAGAGGCGGGCTATCTAGAATTTCTCATTTTTGCCATGCATTGTACTATAGTAACTTCTTTTCATATCAGTTCTACGAAATATACATAGTACACTGGAGATACTCGATTATATATATTGGTGGTGAACTTTTTCATAAATAGTGATTTATTTTGATGAACAATTTATTTGTTCGAAGTGCATTTGTAAGTTATATGAAGTTGGTTCATGCAAATATGGTTCCAACTGTCGATTTGTTCACCTCGGGCAAAAGTTTCAAAAGCACCACTAGAAAAATGCCCACACCTAACGATATTCCAATCAAAATCAAAGGAACAAAAAAATTATATTGTGAAAAATAGTTTAGTCTGCCCCACTAATGCAAAAAGATCGTTAATTTTTGATGAAGTTATCCAGAAAGATGAATTTGCTTCATTTCCAGGTGAACTAACGATATTGGATTGGTCGCCGATAGATGACAATATATTCGTTCCCTCTTTGTCTTCACCTGACAAGCCAGCATCGAGGGCTGAAGTTGATGAACGGATAAACAGTGTTCTTTACAGATCCACTGGCAATAGAAGACTTCCCATATTTGAAAAAATATGCCCATCATGAAGAATTCACTGTACTATTCCCAACAAAATGGATAAAACAAAATGGCATTAATGAACTCTTCAATACCAAAAGAACATAATGCTCATTTTTTGAGGTGTTGAAACTACTTCTTTCATATTTATTTTTTGAAGTTTAATATGTCTCCGAGATTTGTGGGATATTGATTCTTATTTTTCATAATGGTTGATGTTGAAAAATATTCTTTTGGGGGATTATTTTTTAGCTATATGAAAAGTATTATTGTGAATCTAGAGATATATGAGAATCCCATTATATTAGTAATAGTTTGAAATGAAAATCCATTTGAGTCTTGACTACTATTTGTCTTTATGGTATTTGATAATTTTTTCAATATTGCCTTGATATAACTTTTTTCTCATTAAGGTAATTCTTGAGTTATTTTAACTACTCCATTAGCAGTTCTTTGTGTTCCAATGATATTATAGTTATTAGGTGGTGGGAAGAATTCCATACCTGATTTATATTAAAAGCTTCAGGGATTATGCTTGTTAAAATATCTAAATAAGACTATCGATTTATATTTAGTGGTGGAACATAATTCTAGCTAGATTAGAGATTTTTGCAAGAAATTTATTTTTACTTCATTAGATTTGAACTAAAATTAAACGTGTGATGTTTTTTTAACACTTTGAATATATCTCAAATTGATAATAACCCTAGGTTGTCCCTAAGTCAATTATGGTTAATAAACTTGGTTAAATTATTCAATTAATTTAATTACCTATCAATTCATCTATAAACCATAATTAACGCCTGTTATAAATTATTTACATAATAACACAAAAATAACTAACATCGTCACACCTATGAGAGAAAATCTTAGGATGCATGCTTTCTCTTATTAAACTTAAAAACAAATTACAAAGTCAAAGTGCACAACTCTCTCACTAAGTTCATTATAGGTAATTTTCTTGAACACTTCAACTCCCCGCCATTAAATTTGTTAATCAAGCGCGTTGATCTATTACCCATAGATAAGTATTTCATTTTCCTCTAAGCATCATAATCAAATAGATTTAACCATCCAATTAAATACCCAACTCTACTAGTCTAGCTTCAAATATGATAGAAATTGAATATGAGATATGAATTCATCTAGCTTTTATTTGTTTATAAAGCAACAACAATTTTATAAAGTTTCCAAACACTGGATGAAATATTAATCTGAGATAATTCTATGAAAATAAAGAACAATTAATAATTGAATTTAGTCTCTCAAAAACCTATCAAAATGATTCCAAGAAAAATAACTCACAACTCTATAATTTTGAAAAAATGAGCCACCAAAATAATTTATGGGTTGGTTAAAAATTGGGTCCCTTCAAAATGTGGCAAATCACCTTCGTGCTTAGAGTGAAATTCTCACTGGACAAAGCTTAGTCAATTGTTTATTTTTTCTTGCTAGTGAAAACCATACATAAAAAATAATGAACCAACTTTGAAATCTTGCAAGGTATTTAAAACAACCCCCAAAGTTTAAAAACTTCACACATTTAGTGACTAAATGTTTTCAATTTACTCAAAGCACCAGGAATAAAAATAAGTTCATGTGTGCAAAGTAGAGACATCCAACTCCACGAAACTATAGGGTTTTATTCTTAAAGTAAGTATAACGTTTATTTTTAAGTGTGTGTAAGTTAACTTTTAAATAAGAATCATGGTTGCGAGAATGCATTATGTATATTTTTTTAATATATTGTATAAATGCCGGTCAATAGAACTCCGTAGAAATTCCGGTGATTCGGCTTCGGATTGATTACTAGGAGATCAAAATTTAGATTTTGGCACTATTAAAATGTTCATAACCTATAAAGGGAATTGACCTCCTCTCAGAATGGTTGTAATGCAATCCTATTAGTTTATCTCAAATTGCAGGAACATGTTTGATGTCTTGAGAACTTGTATGATAGTTCGATAAAGGATTGTGATTGGTACATCCCAGTAATGAATTGAATAAGGCCACCCCTAAGATTTGAGGCTTAGGGTTGTCTTGATTAGACTCAAAGAATCCCACACCATTGAAAATGGTTCATAGATTCTCAATTCCAAGAATTATGATGATTGGAATGCTTGCTCAAATGTCACTTTGATTGCTATGGGTGCGATCTAATTTTATATCGAGTCAAATAATCTCCGCATATTGAGTGATAGTTATGTGAGTAGATATGAGATCATAATTTGTAAGAATTCTTGTTTAGGAGATATTGTGGATTGTGATACTCCTCTATAGACTTATATATTTTGTTTCCACCACGTAAAAGACGACAGATAGATTATTTCTTAATCCTCATGGATTAGCAATCATGTTAAGTTTCAGAATCAAGGAATTAACTATAGATTGATTAAAATCGATTAACAGTAAATTGATTTGACCAAATGGGTAATTGGAAACTTAACATGGAGAATCATATTGTGTACCACAATCTACTTTGAAAATAATACCTCATTATATTCGAGTGATTTTGAGATAATTAAATTTAAGTGCATTCATAATTATTTAGTGGAGTTAATTATGATTATATAACGAAAGGAAATAAATTACAGTAATTGTACAGTCACTCGTTCTCTCTCCAAGAGTTATCCTATATAGAGGAGGCTAGTGGAGGGGAAATTGGGAAGAACCTCATGAATTCGAAGATATGAAGAGATTGAAGCAATCAATCTTGCAAGAGTTATAGAACTCATAAGTTTTTACACTTTGTTCCACCCTTGATAGTTACGAGAACTTGTACCTAGATACAACCCGTATCATTAATATCATTGAATTGTAAGATGAGATGACCTGGTGAGGCTATCCCGCGCCAGAAGGTCCTTCCTCGCATAGATACTCCAACGAATGAAACAAAACTCATCCACCCCTCCCCCTGTGACCATGCTCAAAGTAAATTTGATAGCCTAAAATACATGGTATATACAATGACTCTCACTCGTTTTTTAGGAGATCTCTCATTAAAGGTCTGAATTCGTCGAATACTAGTACTATTATAAAAACATCTTTTTCAAAGCCACTATATTTATGAAACAAATGAATCCAGGATAGCCAAAACCCTCTCCCCTGATTATGAATGGTAACAAGGAACATCCTCGGATGACTACATCTGGTCGACATCTTCCATGTCCACAAATCTTTACATAGGGCACTTGACCAGATAGGTAACTAGGTCCTAGTGACAATAATAAAAATTCAAACGGCCACTCCTAGCTCTGATATAAATTTATGGTGGAAAGATAACTCTATGTCCTGACCTCCATTAGATACCCAGAATGAGTTTATAAAGATTCTAGTACATAACCCCATTTTAAACTGGATTGAGGCGATGGCTCCATATCCAACATCACCTGCGATTGACCCCACATCCTTGACTGATCTCATGTTTCACCTAGAAAAATCTGAGCGAGAATTCTAGGGAAAACCCGTCCTCACCCTAAAAAAATAAGTAAACTTCATAAAAAATTCAGGTCAACACGTTGCTCCCCTAAATCTCATCGAAAAAGAGATAGTGTAGGAGAAAGATTTTATAATTATTCATAGCCTAGTTATTTTGGTGTATCTCATTTCAAATCGTTGCTATAAAATGAACACTACATCCACATTTTCCTCCACTATCATTTGAAGACAAGTTAGTGACCAAGCATCATTTTCAAGATTCAAGCCGTTGGAATCATCGCGAACACTTTATAGAGGTATAAAACTTGTGTTTTTTTATTTTGCTCGGTCAAATTATTCTGGGATGTTTATTTTTTACCCGAGGAATTTTTTATAAAATGATTTCAAAAATAGTTTTTCTAAATTTTATTTCGTTGGAATGAGATTACCATCTCGTTAGAACGAGATTAAATCTCATTGAAACAAAGTGCTCTGTTCATTCGAACAATCTTCTAATGCACACCTAACGATATGGTTACTGTTTGGCAGAACAACTCTCATTCGAAGGTCGATCGAATGAAATAAGCACTTTGTTAGAATGAGATTGGACCTCATTACAATGAAATATTTTTTTATTTGAACGAGATCCATTTTCATTTTAACGAGATTGCAGACTCTATATTTGTATTTTTCTATAAAAAAAACTTTTTTGAATAGTTTTTCCGAAGACTTTTGGTGAAAAGGAAATCCCTATACCTTTTCCAAAAGTGTTCATTTTTTTGTTTCTTTAAAATAAGTTTTTTTTCAATTCAATCATTCCATTGAATGATATGTTGAGTGTCAAACCCAAGTTTTTGTATTTTACATCAAACTCTTGTAGAGTTTACTCTACTACTAATTTGTGGAGTCAAGGCTCTACGACTGAAGAAGAAATAATTCCATAATTCTAAGGTTGATCGCTGATATCGAGGGAAGTGTTGCTTCTTGTGGACGGTGCTGGATTGTTCCGTATCTATTGAATATTTGAAGACCTATGCATTATACTTAGGGGAGCTCTAAGTAGTTTATAAATCATTGACTCTACCAAACTCTTTAACTGTGCTGAATATAGGTTTTGCCTGAAGTAGATTTTTCCTTGTTTCTTCTTCTAATTGGTTTGATTGTGTGGAATGGTTATAAATAAAATTTGGACTTCAGTTTGCATGCACACCTAATTATTAATTAAGATAATATTTGGTTAAGAAATTATTTCTTTGTGTATATATCCTAAGATACAATTATTTCATATAACCCTACATTTTCAAATCGGTATCAAAATGGGTTGCACTATTTTTCCATGTGATCTTTATATTGGGTTAAAATAAATAATTTGTGTATTAGGGTTCGGATTTTTTATGGGTCGAATTATGCTTACTGGAAGGTAAGAATGAGGTCAGTTTAAAATCAATTGATGAAAGAGTTTGGCTTGAGTGTAAAGAGGGTGGACACCACACACTATGGCTAATGGTGATGTCATAAGTCCTAAACATGTGACCTCTTGGACAGATGAAGAATTTAAAAGGATTAATTTCAACTCTCGAGGCTTAAGTTCCATTTATGGAGTCTCACCTTTAATGAATTCCACACATTATGACATGCACCATGTCTAAGAGTGGGATATCCTCCAAATCACTTGTGCTGTTACCAACGCTATGAAAGCTTCCAATATTTAAAATCTCACTTCACAATTTGAGACCATTACTATGCTAGAGATTGAGACATATGATGAATTTTATGTACGTTTATCTGACATAAGAAACTCTAGTTATAATTTGGGTGAGAGAATTCCTCTAACGAGAGTCGTGAAAAAGATTATGAGATGCCTACCATCCCAATTTATCCCTAAAATCAATGTCCTTTATTATTTTGAATTTTAGATACGCTTAGGTTAGAAGAACTCATAGGATACCTTTCAAACTTATGAGATCGACATGGTTTCTAAAACTATTAAGCCAAAAGAAAAAGGGATTGCTTTAACAAACCAAGGTAAAAAGAAGGAGGAGATCTATCCTAACTTCGAATATGATTTTAACTAAAATGATCTTGACCTTTTTATAAAAAAAATCTTAATCTAAGAAAAAAATACTTCCAAAGAAAATAAAAGTGTTAAGAAAGATAAAAATTATAAGTTCAACAATAAGAGTTTTGAAAAGGAAAAAGGAGAGTACATTAAAAAAGATAAGGATAGATATATGAGTGTGACGGTAAGGGTCACAAAGCTCGTGAGGGTGATACGAGGATAAAAGGATAAGGCAAAGTCTAATCTACCTTCAATGCCACGCTTATTGATAGCGATGTTAAGTCAGTGGATTCTGGGGACGAATCATCTCATGGATGTAACTTCATTGCATTTACGGCCAGTCATGGTAGTACATCGAGTACACCTCACACCTATGATGAAGTTGCTAAACATGATGACCTCGATAACGAGTGTAGTCATTCCAAAGAGAGTGAGGGAGATGACGTTTTGAGTGGGGGAGAGAGTGACCTTTAACTTTCTTACGCTGAGTCATTCAAGACGAAAAATGAAAATAAAAGTTTGGCGCTTATGGTATTAGTTTTAGAGAAGAGTTGGGAGAGGTGAGAGAAAGAGATTTCTCTGTGAGAGTTGCTTTGGGAGAGATGGTCATTTTGGTGGAGAGCGAAAATGGTCACTTGACCAACAAAGTGTGTAATCTTACGAGAGATCTTCAAGCTTCATTGGAGACTCATGAGAAACTTGAATCCCTTGTATCGCAACTCGATAAATATATCGAACGCGCCCGAGAGATCAAGTTTACTATAGAGGATATATCGAAGAAGGTAGGAAATATGTTCCTCGATCCTACTTTAGGATTTAGGGAGAGGCAAGGAATATATTATGACGGTGCATCCATTTCTCATGCCACACCAGAATCGGTTCCTAAATTTGTGGTAGATCCTTATGGGCCTTTACCTAAACCATAAAATAAAGTTCAACCTAAAAGATCAAAACCAGGTAGACCCAAAAAAGTCTATTTGTGAACCTATTACAAAAGATGAGGTCACTTTGGGGAATTTTCCTACAAATTAGGAGAACTCAACTTATGTATTCTCCTATGCACCCCTATAGTATATTTTCTCATCTTAGAGATCAAGTTGAGTTCTTAGTCATGACTTCTTAAAGCTTAATCGAAGAATTTTAGGGCCTGTATATGACTTTTGATATATTTTCTAATGTTATGGTTAGATCCAACAATGATAAGGGCAAACAAAAGCTTACCTCCACTTGGGTATCGAAGTAAGTGATAAAGCCCTTGTTTTTCACATTTCACTTAAGGTTCAAGATACCTCCTAATGGTATTTTTATAGTGGGTGCTCTAGGCACATGACTGGTGATAAATCATGTTCTACCAACCTTATGGATTACAAGGAAGGCAAAGTCACTTTTGGAGATGGGATTAACTCTAGAATTTTAGGATGTGGATGTGTTGAGATACCTGAATTTCCTAAACTAGACAATGTGTTATATGTCAAAGGGATGAAAGCGAAATTAATTAACATAATCCAATTGTGCGACATAAACTTTGCAATAAAGCTTGACATGTTCGAGTGTAACGTATATGATCAATCCAGTGAACTATCACTACAGGGAGTGAGGACCACAGATAATTGTTATGGGATCATTCCCAAGTCTTCCTTTGTGTGCAATAATGCAACGGTCGGCTCTATGGACCTTTGGAATCAATGACTAGGTCATGTGAACTTTAGATATCTTGATATATTAATGAAGAAATACTTAACTTGGGAAACTAAGTTCCTTGGTTTATGGCAATTGCCAACAAATAAATGTTTTTGAAGTCCCCATCGGAAGTTGAATACTGTCTCCACCTCACGTGTGTTGGAGTTGATACATATGGATCTTATGGTTCCTACTCGTACATAGAGAATAGGTGGTAAGAGATACATTCTCGTGATGGTCGCTAACTTTTCGAGATACTCTATTATGGGGTTTCTTAAAAAAAGTCTGATGCGATTGAGTTCCTAATAACCAAGTGTTGTGTCTTATAAATCCAACAAAATGTCACTATTAATTGAATGCATAGTGACAACAAAACTGAATTTAAAGATGCCTAAGTGGATATATATAATGATGGGGTGGAAATTAAACACGAGTTTTGGTTGTTCGTACTCCTAAACAAAATGGGATAGTTAAAAGGAAGGAACAAACGATATAAGGGATGGCTAGATCCATGCTTCTTGGGAGAGACGTGACTACAGGTTTTTAGGCAGAGGCGGTTAATACCACATATCATATGGTGAATCGGGTATAACTTCGTCCACACACATTATGCATGCCATATGAGTGGTGTATAAATAAAAAAAAACTAACCTGTCTTATTTTTGTGTCATTGGGAGTCCCTACTACATTTGTAGAGATAGAGAGAAATTTGTAAAGTTTGACACCCGAAGCGATGAGGGGATATTTTTAGGTTATTCGTCATCAAGTAGGGCATATAGGGTGTTTAACCTTGCTATTTCTACAGTTATGGAGTCAATGAATGTCACGATTAGAGACGGCTGGACACTAACGTCCATTGACCCTACCCCGAGTGTGAGAACAATGAACCCATGGTCATGATCCCATCATTACTCGTACTACCTCATGTAACACCCCGTAATTTTGAGGACATTGTATTAAAAAAATATTGGAGAAATAGAACTTATTTAGTTTTGAGAAATTTAAATTTATGATTTGAAGGAATTATTTAAATTGGGAGATTTATTTAATTTGGTGAATTAAGATTTAATTATTCGGATTATTTTTATATCTCATTTTTTAGGTCAAAAATTGGAGAATGTTATAAAGTAATTCGGATGACAATTCTGAGTGCACAGTTGATTTCGAAGAGGTCGAGATAGTCGTAAAAGAGTACCCAAGGGTAGTAATTGGGTTTCAGGACATTTTTAGGCAAAATCGGGATCACACGGGGTGTTGGGCCATTTTAATTTAGCCCACAAGGCAAATTTCGGGATTAGCGTTGAAAAACTAATTTCAAGAGTTTGAGGTGGAGACAACTCTATAAGGAAAATATTATAAAACCTAAATTAGAGGTATTTTGACGGACACAATTCAAAAGGAGAAAACCTAGTCCTGCAGAGAAGAAAAGAGGACTAATTTTGGGAGCTTTTGAGAGACAAAATAATCATCTTCATCAAAGGAATCAAACTCTACAAATTATGTATAGGCAAGTGGTTAATTTGCTTCGATGTAAATATGTGATAATCGATTCATATCATAGTGGGTACAGTAACATCTATTATTTTGGGTTGGGTTGATACATAAATTGGGTTTCAAATTTATGGAGTACTCATGTTTATATTTTGATGAAGATTAACATTTTGAAGGATACTGTTGGGGGTTTAGATTTGTGTTTGGGGAACCAGATATTAATTTTGTCTATATTGATATTTGAGAAATTTATGGAGGAGCACAATTCTGTTGTATCTGACCTAGGACTAAATGAGTAAAAATATATTAAACCTGTTTCGTATTGATTAATGAAATTGGAGACATGAATTTTGTTTGAATTCGTTTGGGTCAAAAAGGTTTACAGTGGGCACAAAAGCTGGGTGGCACAAGTTGGAGAAACGTCCATGGCGAACGAACTGGAAAAGGAGGAAGAGGAGAGAGAAATCAACCGGTCGTTCGAACGACCTGGTAGGTCATTTGTGTGACATGTCCAGTCGTTCGAACGACGTGGACGAACATTTGAATGACTTGTGGAAATAGGGCAAGGTTTGCTGAATTTTCAAATTTGGCCAGAGATATTTCTTTATAGGTTTAAGGGAAGTTACATAAAAGGGAATTACATCCTGTTGGGTATATGGATTTTAAAAGGAGGTGGGTATAAATAATTTTGTGGAGACAAGAGAGTGAGAATTGAATATGAAATTTGAGGCGATAAATTCTAAGGAGTAAATTACGGGTCAAAGGAGTATGTCCGGGTATTTTGGTTAAGTGATGCCAGGACAAATAAATAAATTAATGGGTAAATTAATTGAAGTTTAGAGTCAGGAAAGTGACTGAGATAGTTTAGGCTAGTGCCACGGGATTTGGGCACAGATTAGTCGGGTTAATTTATTATAGGATTATATAATAAATTATTTAATATTAAATTTTATAAGGAGTGTTAACTTTAATAGTGGAATTTTGAGGAATAAGTTCTAAGACATGAAACTTCAGACCGAATGAGTGAGTCTGGGTATTTTAGTTGGGTGACACATATGGAGCAAAAAATAAATAAATGTGGGATTTATAAAATTACAAGTCGGTATGTAGACTTGGGTAATTTAGGCTAGTGCTACACGATTTGTTCGTGGATTAGTCGGGATTAATTAAATATATATATATGCGGTGATTGTGTAGCATATATATATATATATATATATATATATATATATTTGTGTGCTTTATAAATATTAGTGTGAATAATATTTATAGGAATGCATACCACTCTAGTGTTATCACGGGAGGTTATGCATTATGGGTGAATCCCCTGGCTTGAGGAGCAGGACGAGTATAATCCCCAAGTCACAGCGTTCATTTTTTAAAGGTGTGGCACTTTGACTATGATTTGTCCTCATTCTTAGTGGAAAATATGACTACCTCCGTTGTGCTTATATTTTTACATGTTTCGGTGGTATTTATCATCTCAAGGTAACCAGCTGGATGAGTATACCTGGAAGTGATAACATTATAGAGAAAACATACGGTGAGTGCCTACTCGGGAGGATGGATATATATATATATATATATATATATATATATATATATATATATATATATATATATATATATATATATATATATGTGTGTGTGTGTGTGTGTGTGTGTGTGTGTGTGTGTTGTATTATATTATACGTATATATGGTGTAGATTTTTATATATGGGTAGAATACATAAAGTGAAATTGTATTGAGTATATATGTATATAAGAAAGTAGATATTTATATACGGGAGAATTACGTAAAGATAAATGGTATTGTTGTATATAACTAGTGAGACTCTTATAGAATGCATTTAAAGAGGATTAATTAATCTAATGTGATAAATAACTTATGAAGTAATGGTAAAAATTACTCGGGCTAGAGTAGAGTGTCAAGGAGTTTCAGGACAAGACTATTTAGATGGGGTAGTGTAACCAGGAGGGTTAGGAAGAAGCGCTAGGTGTGAACAATAGTTTAGAGGTGAGAAGTATCTCAAGTGAACATGACACTAACTTAAATATGAAGATCATTCATGCATTTTAATTGTTGCATTTTAATTCACTTGCAAAATATATTCAAAAGCATTTGGGCTCTGACCCATACTTGCAAAATATTTTCAAAACCTTTTAGGTGTCCAGCCACAGGAACACCACACTTGAAGATATTTTCCACGGATACGTAGCTGCAACAGGTGTGGATGTTGCAGGATTTGAACTTAGACGCTTCGGTTATTTCATTCTTAGAGTAGGATGAAGCTCAGCTATTTCATTTGGGCATGTTTCCTCAACTATTTTATTTCAGTCAAACTTTGTGATCAGTTTATTATTCTGTTAGATTACTTTGGATCCTAGATTTTTGCCGATCGTTTATTCAGCCAGTCGTTTATTTATTTATTTATTCAGTATTGATTTAGACTCAGTGATTTGTGAATGGTTTAAATTATATTTTGTTGCATGCTGTTATTGTTTAATAAAAAGATAAAATTTTGACATCGAATTTTTTAATACTAGGTGGTTAGTAAGTTCTAAAAAGTTTTAGCCAGTGATGCTAAGAATTAACCAGATGAAAGACCTTTAATTTAATAAATGATTGATCACCCGGTATTTAATTAGGAGGGGTGTCACACCTCGGTGGACCCAACTCTTGATTTAGAGAATACACCCTCTTGGGTTCGAAAGAGTTACAACCCTTCTGCTATACTTGGTGAACCCACACTAGGTGTTAAGACTCACACTCAACTTGATAATATGGTTACCTATTTTTTCTATACCTCCTTAGTCGATCCCAAGAATGTGAAAGTAGAACTTAAGGATGAGCATTGGATATCCGCTATGTAATAAGAGTTGTTTCAGTTTTGCAAGAAAGATGTTTGTGACTTAGTCCCCCGATCTAGTAGGATACTGTTATTGGTACCAAGTGGATTTACAAGAACCACATGGATGCCATAGTTGTACATAAGGATTGGTTAGTCACTCAAGGACACACAGATATTGATGGTGTATACTTTGAGTAGATATCTGCTCCTACTACTAGGCTTTGGTCTATTCTCTTATTAATCATCATAGCAAGGGTTATGTCCGTAGGTATACATTACCTTGGACTGCTCTAATAATGTGCTTTGGGCCAACGGATCTCGAGAATCGACAGATCTGGGCGACAGTGTATTGGGAGGGTTTCTTATTTGGATTTCTCTTGCTAAACATCCTATGCATGAAGCTTAGTAAGTGTCGGGAGTAGAGAGACAATGGGAACTAGGATGTTGGTTTATTACGTTAGGTATTACATGTGTGAAGATGTAACTCAATGAGCAGTGAGCTATTATATGATTTTAGGCCAGCAGAGCCACCGAGTGCGACATCAGGAGTACTCAGGGATGTTTGCACCATTGGTCGAATAAGTAGGGAAATCTCAAGAAGATTTGAGTCGTGATTAGTACGGTAATTGAGTATACCTTTACTATATGGTCACACATGATATGTGTGATTGATTTTTAAAATGCATGTGAGTTGAAAAAGTGATAATTGTGCATGTATACGCATGGTATAGGTTGTATGGGTGCTCTAATAGGTTTGAAAGTCAGTATCATTTGGGAAAGGCTAACGTAGTGAAAGATACATTGAGCCGTGTGCCTGTAGGGTAATTGGAATAGTGGAAAGGTGAACTGGGATAAACTTTCTCAGAAGGAGGAGATGAGCCCATATAGCAGTGATGACCATCACACCCAAGATCATTTTTAGGGTTATGAAGGTACAAGCAGGGGATTCGTCTTATCAGGAGAGGACTCAGCATTTATTGGCAGGTGAAGTCAAGTATTAATCAGTCAAATTTGAGGGTGGTTTAGACTTTAAAAGGAGGTTGATTGCCCTATACGATGAGGACCTACAGTGTGCAGTTATGGAGGAGGTACACTGGTCATGATTTTTGGTACATTTCGAAGGGGATAAGATGTACTAGGTTATGAGGAAGCAGTACTATTGGGTTGGTGTGAAGCAGGACATATTAGAGTTTATCCCCAGGTACACGACTTGTCAGAGGGTGAAGGTTGATTGTAAAAGACCAGCCAGGGTGTGCAACCATTGGAGAGTTCAACGTGGGAACGGAAGTGTATATCGGTGGATTTTATTTAGGGGCTACCAATGTCACAGAGGGGTTACGAATCCACCTGGGTTGTTAGGGAGCTATTGACTAAGTTGGTGATTTTCTTACCAAATTTTGTTGGATTATACGACATGTTCGTATGCTCAGGTTTTCATTGTAGAGATAGCGAGACTACACGGGGTGCCGCTCAATACTGTTTCTGATCGGGATAATATCCTTTTGTCACACCTCTAGAAGAGTTTTTCAGGAGGTGATGAGGGACATAATTACATTTGTGCTCGGCGTATCACTTGTAGATTGATGGAAAAATGGAGAGGGTGAATCTGAAGTTGGAGGATATGTTGAGGATGTGTATTCTGGACTTTAAGGGTAGCTGGGAGCAGTATTTGCCTTTGGTAGAGTTTGTGTAAAACAACCTGTGAGTGAAAATATTATCATAATAAGGAATCTAGAAAGCAATATCAAATTAAAAGAATGAATGATCACACACAACATAAGATATACGTGGTTTATTAACTTACCTCCGTCTACAGAGAGGTGACTGAATTTTTATTAGTGTCATTCAAATAATTTATGTTATATCCCTTTGCCCCAAGTCGGGTTTTACATTTTATATTTTTAAAAATAAGTGATTGAATTATAAAAGTAAGGCGTGAGGTACTGAGGAGCCTGGTGCCCTAACTAGGGGAGGATCACATAGGCTGTAGCCATTCTTCTTGTTATTTCTTGATGAACTATTCCTCTATTATTTCCTTTCCTTGTCTTTTTATGTATATTTCTTCCTCTATTTTGTATCTCACGATAAAAACAAAGAACCTGATCTCTAAGAGCTTAAAGTTGCTAATCTACTCAAAGCATGTAAGGTTAGGGATATATTACCAGATGATGAGCACCCCCATTCAGCAGCTTACCTGCTGGAATACAAGAACATAACTTCTTTCTTTATTTCTGGACCGATCGATGAAATACCTAAGTTAGATCTTCTAAAAGAGGATTCATCTAGTTCATCTGGGCCAATTGAGGTAGACGAGGAGAAGAAAGATGAAGAAGAAGAAGAAGAAGAAGAAGAAGAAGAAAAAGAAAAAGAAATAGCACCACTGAAGAGTAGGTTACTAATTGTGGATTATAGTGACTAGGTCCTATTGTCCGATAGGATGAAGCTTTTAAAAAAAGTTGAGGGGGACTTCCCTTGGATTAGTGGTTCTAGTTTAGGAACCAAGGGGAAATATAAGGAAGCTGAAAATAAATAAGAAAAGAAGAAGAAGAAGAAGAAGAAGAAGAAGAAGAAGAAGAAGAAGAAGAAGAAGGAAGAGGAAGAGGAAAAGATAAGAGAATGAGAGTAAAAGAAGAAGGAAGAGAGAAAGAGATAGGAGAGGAAGAGGAATCTTCATCTAACGGCCCCATCTGAATCCTCCTTCTCTATTATTATTGCTACTGAGGGGGCCAGTGTGGCTGATACCCCATCCCTTGCCCTTAATTTGTTCAAGGGGGTCGTGTTCATGACTGATCATGAGCGTTCACCACGACTTAGGGCAAACCAGTTATCCCTCAGATCTGCGCAGGGTCTTGCCCTGGTAAGTATCCTCCTTTTTATATAATCTCCTCTTTGTCTGCTTATGTATAATAATTCTTCTTTTTTTTACTTTGTAATTTTTATATGACTTTACCACACTCCTGGATGGTCACGCCAACCAGTCCAGAAAGAATCAGGAACTGAGTGAAGCTCTAAAGAAGTCCTAAAAGAACTTTGGTTAATGCTCGAGATGGTTTAAAGAAAGAGAATGAGGAGACAAAGAGGGCCTTAGTCGAACTGAAGGTGGCTAATAGTTTGGTTATTACTGAGAAGGTGAAGCTGGTTGGAGAGAACCTAGACTTGGTCTGTAAAGTTCAGATGATGGAGCGAGAGATCCAAGGCATGAAGGAGAAAAGCTACTCAGATGGACGAAATTAGGCCTATGACGACGATGATCTCCAATTCGCCTATTCCAAGAAGCTGCACTTTAAGAAATGATAGGATTAAGCCCTTGGAGAAGTGGCAATTCCATCATAATCTGATTTGTACCGACTTTATCTTCCAGGACCTTCTCCCCTGGCTACTAAAGAGACACCTGCTAATCATCCTACCGAACATGCTGGAAAGGAGTTAGATAAGGTCGGGATGACTATCGATCAGACAGAGAAAGCTGTTACGAAGGGGAAGGAGTTATAAACCTTAGTAAGTGAATGAATGAAGTCATGTAGCATTACGGCTTTTCCTTTATTGTGATTCTTACATTGTAATGTATTTCCTTTTTTTTGGTTGTAATGGCTTTTGCCTCCCCCTTGGAATATTAATAAAGAAGATCTTATTTTTTGCCAAAATTCCTCTTTTTGTTATATTGATATTATACTTGTTTACAATTATTCATCTGTTTGTAGCTTATTTTTGCAAAAGAATACATCTTTCCTTCCTCATATTTGGGGAAGGTTTTGGGCCAGGTGTGAGTGGTAAGACAAGTCGAGCCTTCTTGAATATATGTAAGCAGTTGAAAATAAGGACTGCGTCATATAAAGAGCAGTTCGATCTTGTGGCAAAGCAGAAGGACGATCTTTAAATCATGGAAGAGATCGGATCTGTGCAAAAGTAAATTAATGGCCCAAGGTCCCAAATTGTGGCAAGCAAGGATGTGGGCCAGGAGGGCGAGATGAATCAATTCGATAATGATTCCCTAAAGAGGGAGGTTTCCCAGCTAAAAGAAGATGTTCAATAAAAGTATACGATCATAACTGGCCTCATGGGACATCAAGAGGCTGACGTATCTCTTCAAGATGGGACCTCAAGAATCCTGGGAAGTAGGTTCCAACGAGGGCTAGACTGATGTGCCTGTGAGGATGAAAGAAGCTGAGGATGTTTTGTACAAAAATGGGTGGCTAAATGCCCATAGAGAGCTCAAAACTCCTAAAGATTTAACGATATGGTTCAATTACCAAGTAAACTATCCAGCTGTAATACCCCGTAATTTTGAGGACTTTATTTATGAATATGGTATATAATTTTAATAATATTATTATTCTATTAATCAGGATATTGATATTAACATCATATTTATTTTTATTTGAAATGAATCGAATATTTAAATTCAAATTTAATTGGCTTTTGAACATTTTGTAATGGTTTAAATATGTAAACTTGATAATTTTGAATTAAAGGGCAATATAGTAATATGCATTAGCTTAGTCACCAAGCTAGGGTTTGAGAGATGGGTTATATAAGAAATATTATGGGTGATTATAAGGAAAGGAAGATGAAAAAGAGAGGCCAAAAACGAAATCCAAAGAGACAAAAACGAGTGGAATGAGAAGAGTCATTTTGGAGTGTTTTATATATTCATTTTCAGTGCCTTCGAATGAGATTTGAGAAAAACTCAAAACACATACCTGACTCAATTTTTCGTGTAGAATCCAAATCTAAATTCTTATTGGCAATTCGAATAATTTTTGGATATGATTTTTCTGAGTTTTTAAAATAGGACTATTTGATGTTATCTCGTGTCGGAGCTAAAAACATAATTTGATTATTTTCGCGAGGGGAACGTGATAGTGCGATCAGATTTTGAGGCTGAATTTATGTGGAGATTCATGCAATAATTTTGAGGTATGGGGTTTTACACAATATGATCCTTAATCTCGCGAGTATTATTCCCTTTGAATTCATGTGATTATTGAACTCATATTTGAATTGTTAAATTCATTGAAATCTGGAAAAATAATTGTTGGAATTATTTTGATTCATGTGGCATCATTATATTGTTGTTGAGAACGTTGTCATGAGATTTTAATATGGCACGAATGTTGGGCACCTGCCAAAATTTTTACTTCCCGGACTATGTCTTGATAAAGCATATGCGGATGGGGTGAGGCCTGGTGACCCATTGATGTGTTGTTGAGAAATTTATTGATAAATTCTTATGAGATTAATTTGAATATTCGTACTCGTGATGTTATGTTTTATTCACCGCTAATATATTTGTTAAGCATCTTTCATGTCGTATTGTGTACTTTCCCATATTTTCTTTTATTTGGCAGGTTAGCGTGGATTTGAGCGCTATGGACCAATTGGGATGATTTTAGCATGGATTATTTTGAGAAGAATATTTTTGGAAGATTTGTATTATTTTATTGTGTTTTATAGAGCATTGGTGATTTATATTATTTCGAGAGACTTTGTTGTATTGAATTTGAAGAATTGAGATTAGTGGTTTCGTTTATATTATGGAATTTTTTTAGATGCTCTATACCTTGTTATTTACGAATTTGGTTAGTTTTATCGATAATGGCGCTCCGCTTCGCTCTCCCCGGGCGGGCGGGATGTTACACCAGCTTATCATCAGCCCCTATTTTTAAAGGATGAGAAATGGATTCCCATCAATGCAATTCCTGCCCAACTGATGAATCATTAGATTGAAGACGATGAGGACGAGTTTGCCCCCAATTCAGATAATGGTCAAAGAGCGTGCATAGCAGAATATCTGACTCGCTGTATGATTTTTGAAAGACCTATGTATAATTGTACTCTTCAGTTTTTGGTCAAAATGTATAAAGCTTGTTTATCAGTTGCATCGTATTTTGAGCATATGCTGACTATAAATAATTGATAATTACTTCTGTATTTTGGTTGTTGACTAGGAAAAGTTGATATTTGCCAATCATTTGGACTTTTGCTAATCAAATAATACTATTAACCATTTTGGGCCTTTCATCGATCAAATGAGTTAGTATTTAAGGCTAATAATTTTGGGCCTTTGTTAACTTAATGAATCAATGACAAGTTTTAATCATTTTGGGCCTTGGCCGACTAAATGAGTGGATAACTTGCATCAAATATTCTTCCAGTCCAATTTGCCTTTGCAATATCATTCCATTTACCTTTTAGGTTTTAGGACCAAGCGAGATGATGGAAATAATGTACTTGGTTAATGGGCCATCCACTTGATCAGGTTTTAAACAATCAACACTGTTGGCAACCAATATAGGTTAGCATTTTGCCTAAGGATCCCCTGTAAGGCTTTTGCTGTTGTCGGGGCAACGTATGAGGTCTATTGTGTTTGTTTATGAAAAGACTTGAGGATTCCAGCAAATGAAATAAACTTAATCACCTTATTGTAATTATTATGAACCCTACACGGCATAAGGAGATTCCTTAATTGATAATAAGTTAAATGACCCATTGTAATCCAAAGGAGTTCCATTCTACACGAGGAAGTTCCTTGGTTGGAGTAAGCTGAGAAGATTACTATAACTAAGGGTGATTCTACTTAACATTGAGAGATGGTGCATAATATTGAGATACATAGCATTTAATTGATATAACCGATATACAAAAGAGAAATGCGAGAGACAATGGGACTTTATTCATTGAATAATAACTTGAGAGCAACATAAGTTTGAAATGAAAATTTTTGTAAACTAATGTGTTGAAAAGATTAAGAAGACTAAAAGTAAAACTTTTTGAGATTGGATGCATTCCACGCTCTTGGTATCTCCATGCCCTCCAGTGTTTCCAAGTGATATGCTTCTTGAAGGTCGTCCCTGATTACCGTAAAAGGTTCCGATTTGGTCCCAACTTGCCATCTGACCGTTTTACGGCACTACTGAGGAATTTCCTTATGACATAATCCCCTACCTAAAATTTCCTTTGATTGACTTTCTTGTTATGTTGTTTTTCCAGTCATTTCTAGTATGAATCTAGCTTGATCATGGCACGTTCTCTTTGCTCGTCTACTAAGTCAAGTTCAGTGCTCAATGCATCATCGTTTAGCCCTTGGTTGGCCAAGTTGGTTCTCATAGTAGGGAGACCTGCTTCAAGCGGGATAATAACTTCCATTCCATTGGTGAGCGGGAAGGGTGCTAGTTGGTCTCCTAGGAGTACTACGGTAGGATCAAAGGACATGGGGGAGCTCGTCCACCCAGGCACCCACTACACCCCAAAGGCTAAATTGTCAACTTTAGGCCGACCAGCCTTGTCACGGTCATTAACCGTGATAAAAAAATGCACTATTGTCACGATTAATGACTGAGACAAGTCCGTGACAATGGGTTATCATGGTCATTGACCGTGATAAATACAGTTGTCACATACTTATCACGATCAAAGACCTTAATAGGTCCGTGATAACTTTCTCAGTAAAAAAATCCTACTGCCACTTTTTTCCCATTGTTTTCATTTCCCACCTTTCTCTCTCTCTCTTTCTCTCTCTCCTTTGTATATATGAGTGTGTGTATATATGAATATGTGTATATATGTGTGTGTATGTGTGTATAGAACTGCAAGTGTGGGGGGGCAATGGGGGGAGGGCAGTAGCGGAGCGGGAGGGGGTGGCAATGGAGAGTGGTGGGGAAGGGGGAGTGATGGGTGGTAGTGGGGGTGGGGACAGGGGTGTGTGTGTGTATAGGTGTGTGGGGCGGGGGGGGGGGGGGGGGGGGGGGGCAGGAGGGGAGTGATGGGGGAGAGAATCAATTTGTGTTTGTTTTGGTGTAAGAGATTTTAGTGTGTTGTTTTCAATTTGGGCATCAATATATAGAATATCACATGTGCGTGTGATAAGACATAATTAAATAAACATCGATGTCTACCTGGCGCCTTTGTTAGAAGAATTTAATGAGTTATAGGAAGAGAGTTTGCAAGCATTTGACTCTTTTAGAAAAAGAAGAGTTTATGCTGAAAGTTATGTTGATGTGAGAAATTCATGATTTTCCAGCTTATGGGACATTATCCGGTTTTCTAGTACATGGTTATTTGGGGGGTCCTATTTGTGGAGAGGAGACTAAATCTCTTCATCTCCCCACGAGGTCAAAAAATGTATACCATTGCTATAGGAGATTTTTACCCCCTCGCATAGTTTAAGATTTGAGAAAGGTTCCAATTTTTTACCAGGCTGGGTTGAACATAGGCTACGGCTGAGACTACTTTCAGACTCAGAAATTGAAAGTAAATCTTCTGATTGTGGCCCTAATATGTCAGGTTGGAATCCTAAATTTAAGAATGTCAAGCACAAGAAGACCCCAACTGGGAATGAAACTGAGAGAATAAAGGCATGGTTTAGGAAGTCAATTTTATTTAACTTGCCTTATTGGAAGAATAGCCCGATGCGTCATGTATTGTATCTGATGCACGCAGAGAAGAACATCGCTGAATATATTTTGGGCACATGCCTTGGGGGGATTCATTCGAAGGATGGAGAAAATACACGAAAAGACCTTAAAACATTGAAACTTAATCCACAACTATGGTTGGAAGAGGATGGTAGTGGAAGGACAATAATTCCCCCTGGTGCGTTTACTTTGACGAGTAAGGAAAGGAATGTACTTTTAGACACAATATATAATTTGAAAGTTTCATCTAATTTTATCGTCCAACTTGCAGAGGATTGTGAATTATGCTACCCATGAATTACATAACTGTAAGTCCCACAATTGGCATGTGATCATGCAATTTGTCCCTCTATTGTTTAAGCATTGTTTCTCTAAGCACAAGGATTTGTGGAGGGCTATTATGCAAATTAGTATCTGCTTCTCACTTTTATGTGAGAAGGTAGTCAATCGAGATCATATAGTGGCCGCAAAATTGGCAGTGAACGAAGCGATTTGTGTCTTGGAGAAGTACTTTACCCAATCTTTCTTTGACATAAGTGTTTACTTGTTGGTACACCTATGTGACGAGGAACTTCTTTGCGGCCCAGTTAAATATCGGTGGATGTATCCATTTGAAAGATTGATGAAAGTTTTCAAAGATTATGTCAAGAATAAACAATACATTGAAGTATCAATTGCAGAGGAATACATCACCATGGAGTCATCAATCAACACTCGGGAATATATGCCTGACTCGACCAGCATGGATGACAATGATGAGTTCGTCGATGAAGGTGGTCATGTGATGGGAAAATGAGTCAAATTAATGAGTTTTCAACTTGAACAAGTAGCTCGTTATTTATTTGACACACATGAAGATGTTGAAGAATGGAAAATTAAGTTTAAATTATTTTATCTTTACATTATTTTTATTTTAACATGATTAATTTTGTAATACGTTCATCACGATCTATGTAGAAAATATGAAGCCTGTTAGAACAATAAAAGACGAAAAATAATGGCACAATCAGACATCGAATTTAGGCTGTGGTTGTCACAGGAGGTAATTATAATGAAAATAGTTGTTATTAAATGTCACATTATAAGACAACTTTACAACTAACCTAATTAAATTATCTATATTCTCAGCTCTTAAAGACAGGTGATGCGATATCAAGGCTTGCTCGTCTAGCCACTAGACCCTTAATCATGTCGCAAGAGTACAAAAAGTATCGATTGAACGATTGTGTATTCGGTGCAAGGGAGTACGAGAAAAATACAAATGTTCAGAACTCGGGCATTTCATATAAGGCTCTTACTTTCTTTCGAGCGAGCGCGAAAGAGAAAAATCTCGTTGAAGCTGAAATGACTTACTATAGTGTAATTCGAAATATATTTGAATTGGATTGTGTAAACTTCAAAGAGGTTGTCTTTTACTATGATTAGGTAAGAGTTGAGGATAAAAAAGCTTGTAAAGTTAAACCTGACACCAATTTGATCATGGTTGACTTGTCCAAGTTGAAGAGCAACGAACACGTGAGCGACGAGCCAATTGTTTGTGCTTTTCAAAAGGTCAAGAAAGTGTTTTACTCAGATTATATCAACAACGAGTCATGGTCAATCATCCTACATGTGCCAAAGCGTCTAAACAGTAGTGTAAATGACTTGGCTGCACCTACCGAATATCAATCCATTTTTTATGATTACCCGAATTTAAAATAATTTTTTGATTTGTAATAAGTATTCAAATTATTTGTAATGACCAGTGGCTATGTTATTCTAGTGCTTATTATTAATATCGTATTTGAGCATTAATTCAAAGTTCATATACATGTTTGTACTAGTAATAAATTTTTTTGTAAAAAATAACTTCATCCGGGCGGTAGGAGAGACGATGAGGGCTCCTCGGCTAGTAGGCCACTAAAGTGGGGCAAATTAGGCTCCGTCTTCAAGAATAAGATGGAATTATTGGCTAGAGTGATAGAGTTACTAAAGGCGATCGTAGGCTCGGGGTACACTGATTGGAGGGTCATTCCTATTGACCTCGAGTTAGACATCTGGAGGGCACTGCAGGTAGTGTATTTATATTTATACACAACTAACACTTACGTTCTTTTTGGCTTGTATTTGTTTGACATGAATAATTTGGCTTCCCGCATTTGTTCGCGACTCCACATTGGAGAAATTGAGGGATCAATATAAGACATGGAAGAAGAATTTGCGGGCACGATACTTTGGGAAGACCCAGGAGTCCATTCTGAGACTATGTGACACTGTCCCCCGAAGGAGGCGATCTCATTGGCACAGTGGAAAAATTTTATGGAAAATGAGACCAATGAGTGGAAATTGGCATCTCTCCAATCAGGGAGGGACAACCGGGCGAAAAAGTTGGATGTGCACTACTCCGGGCGGACATCTTATGCCGAAGTGGAGCACAGGATGCTAAGTTTTTATTTTTCTTTAATTTTAGTTATTTTAATTTAGCGTTACTTTGCGTTACTTACTAATTATGTATTATTTTATTTCAGGACACAGGGAGTGTCCCTGGTGGTAGGCCACATAGGCTCGATGCCTATATGGAAATTCAAAAAAAAAAGGGTAACGACAAGAAGGATGCCCCTAGCGTCGCAACCACCATTGTAAGTTATAAATGTTTAAGTTTTTTAATTTGTTATAATTTTTTTATTTACTGAATTAACTAATCGTGTACTTTTTGTCTTTTCAGGGAAAGCTTAAGGAAGTTCATGAGTCGCAGTCTGATGCTGACAAAGCATCTTTGGTTACGGACACACTTAGCCAAGTGCTCAGGCCTTATCGCAAGGGGAGGACTAGGAGGTGAGCTCATGGGTGGGGAAGTCTAGGATCGTCGAAATGGAGACGAGCAACACCGGGTTGGCACATAAGGTGGACACCCATGACGATAAGCTATGAAGGTTAGAAGCGACGGTCCTAAATATGTACGCTTTCATGAAGCGTCAGTTGGGCAAGGTCAATGGAAAGGGGAAAGGGGAAGGAGAAGCAGAAAAAGCTATAGGTAAACGAGGATGCCACTGCTTCATCTCTGATACGCACGAACTTGGCGCCTATGTCAACAATTGGTTGGTCGAGCGTGTTTCTACTCGACATATATTATGGGGAGCCGATAGTGAGGGGGTTGAGGGATCCAAGCTTCCTCTTGGGTATGCCGGTTCATGGATGTCTCCTCCAATACATTGAGGCAAGAGTGCGTGTCACGCATGTGGTGGGGGAGAAGGATAACTCACCTTTGTGGTTGCACAAACAACACGACATTCAACATATTGCGGGTTGTCTCAATTCATACGTCGTATGGCCTTCATTCCTCCTCCAACCTTCTCCTTCTCCATGACATTATTTCTATCTTTTTATTTGGATATTTTAGTATTGGATTGTATTTGTAATTTTTTGATTTTGGTACATGTTGGTTTGGATATGGATATTTGGATTTCTATTTTATTTGGATATGGATTATATATGCCATGATTTGGTATATTATTTCTATTTTATTTGGATATATGCTATTTGGACAGGTACAATTTTGCTATGACAGGTACAAATATACTGCTGGACAGTGGCAGTGGCTATACTGCCTAGTAATTTTTTTTAATTCTGCCCAGAATTGTCATAGTCAAAGACCGTGACAATTTTTGAGTTTTGTCATGGGCTTATCACAGTCTTTCACTGTGACAAAACTTGTCAGGGTCAAAGATCGTGAAAGGACCATGACAAGTCTAATGAACTTATCATGATATTTGACCGTGATAAGTCCGTGACAAAGATAGTTGCCACCCTCGAACTTGTCACGGTCAAAGACCTTAACAAGTTGCACTTATCACGGTCTGTTATTTTAGTGTAGCGACCCTTTTCTATTTCTAGTCCCTTTTTTAGGTTGACTGTTGCTCTAGGAGTATTCTATAGAACTAAAATCATGTTTAATGCATTGCTCATCATAAAAGCTTTGAAAGAAGCTGCTTTCAAACTGCGCGCCGTTATCGGTGATGATAGTTCTTAGTAGCCCAAAGCGTGTTATGACTCTCTTCCAGATGAACCATGTCATATTAACGTCATGAATGTTCACTAGTGGTTCTGTCGTTGCCCGCTTGGTAAAGTAATCTGTGGAGACCAGTAGATACTTATAATTCTCAAGTGCGATAGGTAGTGATCCCACAATATTCAATCCCCATTACACACATAGCCAAGGACTGGTTAAGTATTTTAGGTTGCTAGCTGGATGATGAATCATTGGAGAGAATTTTTGGCATTTTTCACATCTCCGAACATAGATACTTGCATCCTTTTGCATGTGAGGCCACCAGTAGCCTTCTTTGATTTCTCGAAAAGTCCTTCCTACGTGACTCCCACAAACACCATCATAAAGATTTTTGAGGACTTACTCGACATCTTATGGGTGGACGCACTGAAGGTAAGGTCATGTGAAGGATATTTTGTAGAGCTGGCCCCTGGATCAAGGTAGAAACGGGTTGCTTTACTCTCAATTGATGAGCCGATTTCCTATCATTCGGTAGCGTGTTCCTCTGCAAATAAGCAATGATGGAATCCATCCAACTGGGGCCTCTTTCTGCGAGAAGGACCCGCTCAGCAATTATTATATGGTCGATGCTAGGTTGAGCAAGGAACTTTACCTGAATATTCCTTCTAAGGTCAGATTCCATTGCTGAGCTTAGGGCTGCTAAGGCATCAACGTGCCTATTTTTCCCTCCGGGGAACTGCTAAATGTGAAGCTTATCAAATCCTACCATATGACCTTTTACCACGGTAAGGTAGGCTTCCATCCTATCATATTTTATGTTAAATTCTTCCCTCACTTTCTTGGAGACCAGTTTGGAGTCACCGAACATGTTGAGGTAATTTTCCCCAGCAGTTGGACCTTACACAGGCCAGCTATCAGTGCTTGGTATTCGACTTTGTTATTAGAGGATTCAAATCTAAATCTGATTCCTTGCTAAATGATAATGTCTTTGTGTGTGACGAGGATGATCCCTACTCCCGCCCCTTTGGAATTAGAGGCTCTATTAATGTATAAGGTCCATTCCTTAGACTGTGATTCCTCATTTATTGATTACTCCATTACCTGTTGGTCAGTGGGCTTATCCTCCATGAATTCGATGATAAATCTGCCAAGATTTGTCCCTGAATTGTTATCCTTGGCTGATAATGAATATCGAACCTTTTGGGCTCGATCGACCACCTTTAGAGTCATTCAAAGAGGTCGACTTTTAGAAGAACATCTTTTAGGGGGAATGAAGTGATAATTGTTATTGAGTAAGCTTCAAAGTAGTGTTTCAGCTTCCTAGAGGCAACCACTAATGCGTAAACTAGATTTTCCAGGGGAAAGTAGCATTTCTCTGCATCTAAAAGCATCTTACTGTCATATTAGATAGGGTATTTTTCTCTTTACTTCTCACATACCAGAGCCGAGCTAACACCGTGGTCAGATACTATGAGTTAGAGGTATATGGGATCACTAGAAAGGCCAGTTTTCTAATATAAGACTTGATTTATTCCAAAACTCTATAGCAGTCATCATTCCATATGAGTCCCTTATCCTTTTCAAATAGCTAGAATAAAGGTCGATAGCATTTCGAGGACTTGAAGATGAAGCAATTGAGTGCTCTAAGCACTCCAGTAAGCTGTTGAATATCCTGCAACGTCCTTGGGGGTTGGACCTTATTGATCGCTTTAATCTGATCTGTATTTTCCTCAATCTCTCCATTTTTTTTAGGTAATCTAGAAATTTACCTGATTGGACACCGAATGAACACTTGTTTGCACTAAGTTCCATTCGGTACTTCTTGAGGGGCTAAGTTCGTGTCTCCCATCTGTTACTTGAACATCTTTGTGACCAGCCTCTGATAAGTTACCCCTGCATTATTTAGGCCAAGCAGCATGACCTTGTAATAGTAAAGAGACCTACTAGAGTTATGAAGGATGTTTTTTCCTGGTCGGGATCAAACAGCGAGATCTGATGGTATCCTGAATAGGCATCCAAAAAACTCACACTCTCGTGAGCTGTAGTAGCGTCAACTAGATCTCAATCTTCGATAGAGGGAGACTGTCTTTGGGGTATGCTCTATTGAGGTCCATGAAATCAATGTAGACCCTATAGATATTTTTTCTCTTCCACACTACCACTAAGTTGGACAACCATTTGGGAAACTGGACTTCCCTAATCGATCCTGCATCCAAAATTTTCCCAACTTCGTTGTCCACTGCTTTATCCTTCTTGAGTGCTGTTCGACGTAGCTTTTGAGCGGTTGGCTTGAAGTTTGGGTCGACGTGTAGAATGTTCCAGGTAATGTTAGGATCAATTATGGGCTCATCATACGCCTCCCAAGAAAAAAAATCCAAATTGCTTCTCAATAAGGTAATTAATTATTTATTTTCGCAATTGGTAAATGCAATTCCGATCAAAAGATTTTTATCAGGTAGGTTGTCATCAACACTTACCGCCTTTAGGATTTAATGAACCTATCAGCGGCATGGATCCTGGTATATTCCACCCTGGGTCGAACGTATCGTAATTGCTATTTAGAGGGTGTAGTCCCATCTAGGGCTTCCAATGGGCTATCTTTTAGCTCTTTTTTCTTCTCCTTCCGAGGGCGAATGGCTGAAATGAAGCACTTCCTTATCGTGGCCTGGTCTCTATAAATCTTTCCCCAATCGGGGATACACTTGAAATTCTGGTGGTAGGCAGATGGTACGACCTTCATAGAGTGCATCCATCCCCTGTCTAAAATGCCATGATATGGAGACTCTATGTCCACCACCCATAATTCAATCAATTTTAAGATATTGCCTATTCTAATCGGCAAGACTATCTTTCCCAATGGCATCATAATTTTCCCTGCAAATACGATCAATGTAATCGTGGGCTCCTGTAGGTCGACCACATTGAACTTTAACTTATGGAATAACCCTAGGTACATCACCTCTTATGAGCTTCCCTAGTCTGCCAATAGCTTATCGACGTCCCAATTTACAATTCGAAGGGTGATCACAAGTTCATTATGGTGGGGAGTTCTTACCCTAACTAAATCTTCCTCGGTGAAGATGATGTGTTTGGTGTAGTCAACATTTTCTGGTCATCGAAATTTACCGACTTAGATTTTTACAAGGTTAGTATGGAATGTCTCCATGACACGATGGCCTTCTTCTGTTCCATTCGAACATAATTCTCTTAGATATGCTTCAGGTCGAACGCTCTATGGATAACTGCGAACTCCTTCCCCATGTCGTCATCAAGAACATTATCTGGGTTTTTATCCCCATTAGTTGCAACCTTATCGAATTTTTTCTCTACGTATTTGTTGAGATGTCCAGCTTCGGCCAACTCTTCTAAATGCGAATTTAGTGATTTACAATTCCTTATCCTCCGGCTACCCTCCATATGGAATACGTATCTCAACGCGTTATTCCACTTCATCGGATCACCACCCTTCTTCTTGGGCCACTTGACTAATAACTGTGTGAAACCCCGCTTATTAAAATAGGAGGTGGACATCCCGATACTCCAGTAAATTCGGGAATCATAGATGGTCCATTCTTATCATCACTGTCGTGAAAATAATAATACCAGATAACCATCAATTATTTTAGAAAACGTATGTCAAGCTATATATAAGTTTAATTAAAACCATTAGACAATCCAAGTTGAAAAGAAGGTGGATATAAAGACAAACAATAGTTTAATTATCATATAATAAATTTATAACCGAATAAGCTTTCGGTTAACAGACCAATACAACGGTTACACCAAGTATTACAAAATAAATATCACAGTATATAAGCAAGTACAAAACTTGGGCAACACGCCCGAATTTCCAGACTGATCATAACTAAAGTATAGAGAAGATAGATGTGTCTATAACAAAAATCCTACAACATCTGCAAAAATGATGTAGCTCCCTGACACTGAGAAGGAAGGATCATATCGGGCGCCCTTGCGGAGCACCTGAGCATAAAAGAGAACCACACAAGAAAGAGAAATATAAACGGGTCAGGGCCTGATTTGATATGATATACGTGTCAATAAAATGCATAATAGTTATGAGCACTAAATATTATAAATAGGTTGGATCCCCTCACCAATAATAATCATCCTCACCTCTCATCTAGATACACATCCTAACGTCACACTAGAACATTATAAATTTAAACTTCTTGTTTAATAAGAGAAATAACTAAATTCCGTAATCATGATTAACTTACAATCATGAGTATACCTTAATGCAAGAGAATATTACTCAGTTTCAACTTAATAATATTTGTTTTCAGTTTTACACAATATGACTTCGCAGTTCCATTTCTCATTAGGAAACTTATTCTAAAGCAATTGATTTATAAAATGCGTCACCATTTATAAAATACCACTTTCATAAGAATAGTTATAATCACAATATAACAATTCTAAGATCATCCTTCTGGGAGTCACCCCACTGGATGTGCCCCTAAATAGCTATCATCTTCCAGGACCTAACACCAAGACAACCTCGGCATCTTAAATCGCGTGACGTGGGAAGCGGCCATATACCTTCAACAGTGAGTCATAACCATACCCCGAATTACCTCACTTTGAAAAATAACATCACAATATATAACAACTGGTCCTATGGTCAGGGACTATATTCTCCCTGTATTCACTAACCAGGGGACATCACCTCATGCGCGTAACTTCCCTTATGATAGCATTTGGAGAGGTATGTATATGCATTTCAATATCTCAAGATATGTTAATTTAAAACATCCACTTTTTACATTTACAAAATCATTTGTGCTTAGCAATATGTGCCAATTTAAAATTTGTATTTCTTATTCACGAAGCCGTATGTTTTTAACAACATAGGCTATAAATTATAATTATCCTCATACTAATATCCAAGAGCTCAAAACAATACTATAGGCCACCAAGGGTAAATTTTCCTCAATACTAGTCTCCACGAATCCTAGACAATACCATCTTATTTCCCTTAGTCCTGGACTAGCTTCCTAGATGAAAACGACACTAACTTCTATTGAATAACCCCCGAAATAAGCCCCATTTACCCCCTTATAATCTAGGGTATTTGTCTTCATAATAGAGACCCCTAATACTCTTTATTACTTACCGAGAGAAGGTTCCTAGGCCTTAAACATAAAAGAAAAGGACTAGAAACCAAGTTGGAAAAACCCTATAAAACAGCAGGATTTTCGAATCGATCCGCCTAGGGCCGAATGATTCTCCCAGAAGAGAATCGATTCGGCTAAAAAAAACTAACTCCTTGTCTCAGCCCGAATCGATTCAGCCTTAACCCAAATTGATTCGATTCCTCATACATGTATCCCCATTATTAGCGAATCGATTTGCTAAGGAGGGCGAATCGATTCACCCTGGTAAGATTGCCCAGTTATGGCTACGGGTTGACATAAACCCTTAATCCTCCCCTCTAATCTCAACATCGTCAACAAAAATTTAATCAAATCATTCCTACATAATAACTAACTAATATCTCCAACTCAAATCAAATTTAAATCAAAGATTAAGGGTTTAAACACCAAAAATGATCAAAACCCATAAATGGTTTAAATCTAAAAAAATACAACTATATATACAAATTATCCACACTAAATCTTCGCAAGTTAGAAACTTGCCTCAAGTTTTTAGTCTCGGATTCTCTTCTCGTACCAACGATTCCAAGCTCTGAATCTCCAATTCTCTCTTCTCTCTTCTCTTCTCTCTTCTCTCTTCTCTCTTTTCTCTTCTCTCTTCTCTTTCACCCAAGCTCTATCTCTCTCTCTAACTCTCTCTAAATTTAAAAACACAAATGAGAGATAAAAGGCTCTTGGAAGACTAAATACCCCAAATACATTAAGTCTAGTATTTAAATGCTACTACACAATTAAAATGACTCATAACACCATAATTAAGTTATAACCGATCAAAAGTACCCGGAACCCAAAAAAATATAACTTGGCAGTTATTTTAACTACCTCAACCATTTTCAGACTAACCATACCCTCTAAATTGGCATCTAAAATATTATACAATATTTGATGTTCCAACGTCATATTAAATCATTAATGATGATCCAATTGGAATATAAGTCATAATCGTCGCTTAAAGCACAACGACGTAATAAAACACAATATTATGCTATTCACATTCATATAACAGTAAATATGCAAAACTCGATAAATATTATCTCTTAAATAACTTAAAATAATATTCGCTTCAACTTTCTTTATTTTATAAAATTAACCCACCAAGAAATTTAATATAAAATAATCACTCAAAAGTAAGGGATATTACAAACTGATCCTTGATCTTACTCAAGATATTATAGATTGATTCTTTGAAGATTGTGTTAACAGTCTAGAATGCTTTTGAAGGATCAACTTTCTTCTACTTTTGGAGCCATTCTCACCCCCGTTCTTGTACCTTTTCTTTGGATTGTCACTCTTGTCTCCTTGTTTACTTGCTTTTGCTCGACCATTATTCCCAGGTGTAGATTGAACCACGTCCTCAACCTTGGCATAGTTTTTAATACGTGCCATTCGTCATTGGTGTTAGCCTCTTTCTTCACCAGGGACTGGTGCAGTAGAGAAGTGGTTACTAGACCAATCATGAAGGACACTATAGTAACCTTCCCTAGCACTCTTCCACTTCATTTAAGACTTTTTAGTACCTCTCTTGGCATAATCACAAAGGCTCTCTTATTGATTTTTCTTCATCATGAGCAGTGCATCCATCCTCTGGGGGTGGAAACTGTTGGCTATGAAGCGAGCAGTGAAAGCCTTTGTTAGGGACTTGAAGCTCTTGACCGACCTATGAGGCATCTTTTTGAACCACTTTTGAGCTGTTTATGTAGGCTAAAAGGGAAGATTTGACACATCAAGGCATCATTATGGATCCACAATGTCATCGCCTTCCTGTATTGTCGAATATGGTCTATGGAATTCGTCTTTCCATCATAGATTTAAAATCTGGAAATGATGAACTTAATTAGGGGTTCCTTTTCTTTAATTTCCGTTGAGAAAGAGGATTTTATCTGGGTGTTGAGATCTCTTATGGCTAGCTCTCTGGTGGATCTTTCCTCTCAATGAGCTGGGTGTGGGTCCATCTCCTTACGGACCAAAATTCAGATATCCTCATCTTGACGATCATCACTTTTATAGATCCTCTCTGATCGGCCACATTCTAATCGATCACGCTTCAACCTTCTTTGCTCAGATCGATCCTGGTCACACTTAGATCTCCTCTCTCGACTACGAGTGTTTCTCGCTTGAGGTCTAGGAGACCTATCTTGACTTTTCTTGGTATCTCTATGGAGATCTCCCTCCATTCTTTCAAGTCGCTTTTGTAAGCGAGCATTTTCTTCCATCTGGGGGTGTATTTCCTCCTCCTTCTCTTAAATCTAGGCTTTATAAGCATCGACCTACCTAGAGATCTGAGTAGACCTAGATAGTCCCTGATTTTCCTCACAAGGTTGCGCCTCTCTTGGTAAAAACGGGATTTGGCTATTGGCATATCTCCGAAATGACCCCGGGTGGGATTGGATCATCCTGGACTACACCAACTTGAGAATGAATGATTTTGTGGTGAGACATCACGGGCTTTCTTTTTATAACTTCTTTCATAGGAAAAAGAAACGCTTCCCACAAACAACACTACTTGTGAATGCAAATATTATCACAATAAGGAATCTAGAAAGTAATATCGAGATGAAAGAATGAATGATAACATACAACATAAGATATATGTGGTTCGATAACTTACCTACACCCACGAAAATGTGATTGTATTATTATCAATGCCTCTCAAATAATCGAGGTTATATCCCTTTGCCTCGGGTCAGAGTTTACATTTTATATTTGTAAAAATAAGTGATTGAATTGTACAAGTAACTCAACCAGCTTTTAGATAAATTTATGTGTCCCTGAATATCTCCTTCAATATTATTGGTAATCGATTTGAGTCTATCTCAATACATTTAAGCACATGTCAAGTACACGTATATAAAAAAAATAACTATCTTTAGTTGGGCAGGGTAGTCTATTCTGCGAGTTGGGATGGTCGGCTGAAGTATTGGGTTGAATTAAATAAGCCCCCACACAACTCATACCACTTCACTGTAGGCATATCATCGTTTGAGTCTTTGTACGAGAGACTTTTTGTTCGTCCTCTTTTTAGTTAGAGGTGGGGGTAAGCCATGTTTGATTCAGGATACGTCATCGAAGGTTGAATTAATCAGGAGTCGTATTCGGCTAGCTCGGGATCGGCAGAAAAGTCACATCACTGCAAATAAAAGATTTTTGGAGTTTAATGTGGGTGATCAAGTGTTACTGTGGGTACTTACCATGAACGGAATGATGTGGGAAGAAGGGGAAGTTGGAACCTAGGTATGTAGGCCTTTTTTCTATTATTGAATAGGTGGGGGAAGTTGCATATAGGCTCGCCTGGTCGGAGCATTTGCAGCGGATTCACAACGTTTTTCATGTGTTGTCGTTGAGGAGGTATCTCAGGGATGACGTGGCATATCGGCATATATCGTTAGTGGAGATTGACCTACAGTTGGGTATTTCATATGAAGAGAGACTTGTGCCATTTTAGGTCGTAACAAGAGAAAGCTTCGATCAAAGGTGGAACTTTTAGTGCGTGTGCAGAGAGGAGACTCATGACAAAATTCTATTATTATGGTGGAAGAATGTAATACCCCGCATTTTTATGATTATTTAATTTGTGTGTATGTTGATACCAAAATTAATATGCTGATGTGGACGAATAAGACGAAGACACGTGTCAATCTACGTGGCACAATAGCATCGAGGAAGATCATTCCCCGACCAACCATGCTTCTTTCCGAGCAACGAGAATACGCCGAGGAACTCTATCACACCGAGGAACTCTATAGCAACGAGGTACTCTAATGTTCCAAGGAACTCCTGATCAGCGAACAGCTATGGCGATCCGAGCTGCACCTCGGTCGTATCATTAATTGCCAGATAATCAACAGTTCAGATATTCATTGAATGCTTATATTCTTGGCACGCATTCTGCATTAAATGTATTACCCTTTCATATGTATGTCATTTAATGTACCGAACCTTTCATGTACAGCCTCAAGGCTATAAATACCTTGTATCATCCTCATTCAAGAGGACCGGAATTTCTTGAGAGAACTTGTAATCAAGAATTCCACAAACACTCAGCAATAACATAACAGTGGACGTAAGCTTTATTCCTAGCCGAACCACTTTAAAAATCATTGTCTTATTTATTTATCTGTGATTGAAAAATTAGAGCAATCTAGTTTTTTACATCAACAGATTGGCGCCGTCTGTGGGAAACGACTGTTATTATCGTTTTTCATAAAAATCATTTATCACCAATGGCAGATAATCCAAAATCCAGTAATCGAAATGTTGGAAATACTGGAAATCTTCCAAATCCATCTGCATCCCCAGATCTGGCTGGAATTATGACGAATCTGGCTCAAGGACAAACCGCCATGCAAGAATCTATGAGGCAACTCATTCAAACTCTTCAGGGCGGTGCACCTACCTATTCAGGGCAAAGGAGTGATCATAGGCAATCGCAATCTAGACGTACCGGGTCATATCGCAATGAAGAGTCTAATGATTCTTCTTATCAACCTGGGCGAACTTCATCGATACGGGCTACGGATACAGATCAACGCATCACTCTTTCTCCGGAAAGAACTAGCGCTTTGGAAAGATTAAGCAGGGTGTCTCCTTTCAGTCGATTAGGACTAAGAAGGAACATGAGTCCACCTAGGGCTCCATCAAGAAGTTTTCGACCACCACCAGGTTTGAGAGAAGGATCTGCACAATCGCGACCAACTACTCGTCGGGATAAATCTCAGGAAGCTACGTCAGAGCAGTCAGTTGCTCGAACTAAGAGGCCCGAGGAAGGGAATGAAGCATGGAAAGGTTCCATTCAACGGTTGGAAGATAGATTGGGAGAAATGGCTAAGGCAAGGAACCCCTTACAGAGAACTTTTGTTCAAGGAACACCTTTTGTGCAAGCCATTGTGGATTTCCCTACACCGTCAAAATTCAAAGCACCCGTAGTGACCCCCAAGTACGATGGAAAGACAGATCCCGTACTTCATATAGAACAATACCAGGCTGCTGCAGATATCTACGCTGTCCCTGACGAGATGAGGTGTAGAGCATTCTCAGGAACTCTTACCGGATCTGCACAGATATGGTACAATAATCTTCCTCGGGGTAAGATTTCAACCTTTGTTCAGTTAGCCGAATTGTTTATTGGCAATTTTTGTTTTGGAGCAAAGCCGGTAAAGCGAGTAGCACACTTGCTAAGTGTTAGACAAAAATCAGGTGAAAGTACTAGAGATTACATAACTCGTTTCAATAACGAGAAGTTGGAAGTCATAGATTATGAAGAAAAGACAGCAATCACTGCTCTGATGAGTGGTTTGCTGCCTAACAAGCTGTACTACACTTTGGCCAAAGATCCACCTAAAATATGTCGGAGTTGATGGCAAAGGCGGCCAAAATCATGAATGCCGAGGAGGCTATGGCTGCGAAGAAGAATATGGACAAAGAAGTTAAAGTTGAGGTCGACAATTCTAAGAAGAAAGATCAGAAAGGTAATGGTGGTGATAAACATTCCAGGAATAACAGGATGAAGTTGGAAGTCCTAAAGAAGTATGATAATTATACTCCATTGAAAATGGGTATTAATCATGTTTTGGAAGAAATCAGGAATAAAGAGGAAATCAAGTGGCCAGAGAAATTGAAGACAAATCCCGACCTGAGGAATAAAGACAAATATTGCGAGTTTCACAAAGATCATGGCCATATGACCAAAAATTGTATAGCCCTTCAGAACGAGATTGAAACACTCATCCGAAGAGGAAAATTATCAAAGTATGTAGATCGCAGAGGTGAAAGGAAGAATGATGATAGAACTAGAGAGAGATCTAGATCTCCTCGTCGTGCAGAGGATAAAAAGAAAAGGGACCATGAAGAGGATCCAGATGATGACCCCGATCTTCCCAAGAAACCAAGGAAACCTGAACGAGAGGTATTTTCCATACGTTTTGGATCACTTGATTGTAATGTTATTACAGGAGGAGATGCAGGAGGAGGAGACCTTACTACAGAAAGAAAAGCTTACCTCGGAGAAGCTCAAGCTTGTTCATACATTCAGCGAATAAAGCTGGCCGAGGATGATCGTCCGAGGAAGGTAAACAAAGAGAAGCTAGTGATTGGTTTTTCAAAAAACAACCTGGCAGGTGTTCTTTACCCTCATGATGATCCTTTGGTAATCAAAATGAGGATGAAGGATGTGATCATTTCAAGGGTGTTAGTAGACAATGGTAGTTCGGCAGACATCATGTACTATTCATGCTTTGATAGCTTGAATTTAAAATTATCTCAATTGGAACCTTATCACAGACCCCTTCTGGGTTTTGCTGGCGAGAAAGTTTTTCCACTTGGGACGATCAAGTTGGATATACTCATTGGAACTTGGCCTGCTTGTCGAACAGAAAGAATACGCTTCTTTGTGATGGATAAGAATGTGCAGTCCGCCTACAACATCAACATGGGAAGAGTTGGATTGAAGAAGTTCGAAGCAGTTCCATCTACAGTACATCAATGTTTGAAATTTCCAACGAATTTTGGAGTAGGAATTATGAAAGGTGATCAAAAAGTAGCTCGGGAATGCTATTATTCGTCTGCCGAGCAAGAAGAACTTGAAGAATCAAGGAAAAAGACTACTACTTATCAAGTGGAGGAGAGCACAGAAATTGAAACTCTTGACCCTAGGGATGAATCTCAACTCGTAAAAGGGCAGGTTGTGGAATCTACAGAAATTGTTATCCTGGACGACAAGCATCCTGAACGAGTAACTCAGATAGGATCGTCGTTGGATGTTTCAATAAAACAAGATTTGATAACTTTCTTGAGAAATAGGAAGAATACTTTTGCTTGGAGTCATGAAGACATGCCAGGTATAGATCCAAACTTTTTATGTCATGAGCTCAACGTGAATAAGGAGATCAAGCCTGTGAAGCAAAGAAGAAGAGTGTTTAGCCCCGAGAAGAACCAGGCCATACAAGAGGAGGTCGAGAAACTCCAGAAAGCCCAGTTCATTGAAGATGTGAAATATCCAGATTGGTTGGCAAATGTGGTGATGGTAAAGAAGAAGAACAACAAATGGAGAATGTGTGTTGATTTTACTGATCTCAACAAGGCATGTCCAAAAGATCATTTTCCATTGCCCAGAATTGATCAACTAGTGGATGCTACCTCGGGACACGAGCTACTCAGCTTCATGGATGCTTATTCTGGCTACAACCAGATCAAAATGAAACCTGAAGACAGGGAAAATACTTCTTTTATTACCCCAAGGGGAACTTATTGTTATAATGTTATGCCTTTTGGTTTAAAAAATGCAGGTGCAACATATCAACGGTTGATGAACAAGGTTTTTACCGAACAAATCATCCGCAATATGGAGGTCTATGTCGACGACATGCTCACCAAAAGCAAGAGAGCTGCAGATCAGCACACTTGCTAAGTGTTAGACAAAAATCAGGTGAAAGTACTAGAGATTACATAACTCGTTTCAATAACGAGAAGTTGGAAGTCATAGATTATGAAGAAAAGACAGCAATCACTGCTCTGATGAGTGGTTTGCTGCCTAACAAGCTGTACTACACTTTGGCCAAAGATCCACCTAAAAATATGTCGGAGTTGATGGCAAAGGCGGCCAAAATCATGAATGCCGAGGAGGCTATGGCTGCGAAGAAGAATATGGACAAAGAAGTTAAAGTTGAGGTCGACAATTCTAAGAAGAAAGATCAGAAAGGTAATGGTGGTGATAAACATTCCAGGAATAACATGATGAAGTTGGAAGTCCTAAAGAAGTATGATAATTATACTCCATTGAAAATGGGTATTAATCATGTTTTGGAAGAAATCAGGAACAACGAGGAAATCAAGTGGCCAGAGAAATTGAAGACAAATCCCGACCTGAGGAATAAAGACAAATATTGCGAGTTTCACAAAGATCATGGCCATATGACCAAAAATTGTATAGCCCTTCAGAACGAGATTAAAACACTCATCCGAAGAGGAAAATTATCAAAGTATGTAGATCGCAGAGGTGAAAGGAAGAATGATGATAGAACTAGAGAGAGATCTAGATCTCCTCGTCGTGCAGAGGATAAAAAGAAAAGGGACCATGAAGAGGATCCAGATGATGACCCCGATCTTCCCAAGAAACCAAGGAAACCTGAACGAGAGGTATTTTCCATACGTTTTGGATCACTTGATTGTAATGTTATTACAGGAGGAGATGCAGGAGGAGGAGACCTTACTGCAGAAAGAAAAGCTTACCTCGGAGAAGCTCAAGCTTGTTCATACATTCAGCGAATAAACCTGGCCGAGGATGATCGTCCGAGGAAGGTAAACAAAGAGAAGCTAGTGATTGGTTTTTCAAAAAATGACCTGGCAGGTGTTCTTTACCCTCATGATGATCCTTTGGTAATCAAAATGAGGATGAAGGATGTGATCATTTCAAGGGTGTTAGTAGACAATGGTAGTTCGGCAGACATCATGTACTATTCATGCTTTGATAGCTTGAATTTAAAATTATCTCAATTGGAACCTTATCACAGACCCCTTCTGGGTTTTGCTGGCGAGAAAGTTTTTCCACTTGGGACGATCAAGTTGGATATACTCATTGGAACTTGGCCTGCTTGTCGAACAGAAAGAATACGCTTCTTTGTGATGGATAAGAATGTGCAGTCCGCCTACAACATCATCATGAGAAGAGTTGGATTGAAGAAGTTCGAAGCAGTTCCATCTATAGTACATCAATGTTTGAAATTTCCAACGAATTTTGGAGTAGGAATTATGAAAGGTGATCAAAAAGTAGCTCGGGAATGCTATTATTCGTCTGCCGAGCAAGAAGAACTTGAAGAATCAAGGAAAAAGACTACTACTTATCAAGTGGAGGAGAGCACAGAAATTGAAACTCTTGACCCTAGGGATGAATCTCAACTCGTAAAAGGGCAGGTTTTGGAATCTACAGAAATTGTTATCCTGGACGACAAGCATCCTGAACGAGTAACTCAGATAGGATCGTCGTTGGATGTTTCAATAAAACAAGATTTGATAACTTTCTTGAGAAATAGGAAGAATACTTTTGCTTGGAGTCATGAAGACATGCCAGGTATAGATCCAAACTTTTTATGTCATGAGCTCAACGTGAATAAGGAGATCAAGCCTGTGAAGCAAAGAAGAAGAGTGTTTAGCCCCGAGAAGAACCAGGCCATACAAGAGGAGGTCGAGAAACTCCAGAAAGCCCACTTCATTGAAGATGTGAAATATCCAGATTGGTTGGCAAATGTGGTGATGGTAAAGAAGAAGGACAACAAATGGAGAATGTGTGTTGATTTTACTGATCTCAACAAGGCATGTCCAAAAGATCATTTTCCATTGCCCAGAATTGATCAACTAGTGGATGCTACCTCGGGACACGAGCTACTCAGCTTCATGGATGCTTATTCTGGCTACAACCAGATCAAAATGAAACCTGAAGACAGGGAAAGTACTTCTTTTATTACCCCAAGGGGAACTTATTGTTATAATGTTATGCCTTTTGGTTTAAAAAATGCAGGTGCAACACATCAGCGGTTGATGAACAAGGTTTTTACCGAATAAATCAGCCGCAATATGGAGGTCTATGTCGACGATATGCTCACCAAAAGCAAGAGAGCTGCAGATCATTTGGTTGACTTGAGTCAAACTTTTGATCAACTGGATAAATACCAGATGAAGCTCAACCCGACGAAGTGTACCTTTGGAGTACGAGAAGGAATGTTCCTCGGATACATCGTCAACCAGCGAGGTATTGAGGCAAATCCAGAAAAGATCAAGGCTCTTTTAGGGCTGCGATCTCCGACGACGAAGAAAGAAGTGCAGAGTCTTACCGGACGGGTTGCAGCACTCAACAGATTTGTATCCCGAGCAACTGATAAATGCCTCCCATTCTTCAAAACACTGCGAAAAAGTTTTGAGTGGACTGATGAATGTGAGAAAGCCTTTCAAGATTTGAAGAAGTATTTGGGAGCCCCACCATTGTTGTCTAGGCCAATAACTGGAGAGACGCTGTACTTGTATTTGGCAGTATCAGAAAATGCAGTTAGCTCGGCATTGATCAGATTGGAGAATGGAGTCCAGAAGCCAATTTATTACACAAGCAAGGCCTTCCGAGGTGCCGAAATCAGATACCCAAAGCTGGAAAAATTGGCACTGGCATTAATTGAAGCAAGTAGAAGAATGAGGCCATACTTCCAGGCCCATACCATCATTGTGTATACCGACATGCCGTTAAGACAAGCCCTTCACAAGCCCAAAAAATCAGGAAGATTGATGTACTGGGCAATAGAGCTCGGTGAATATGATATTGTGTATGAACCCAGATCATCGTTGAAGGGGCAAGCCGTGGCAGATTTTATAGCAGAGTTCACATACCCTGATACCCCCGAGGAGCAAAAGGTGCTTGCTGACCTACCTGTGGACGATACAGGATCAACAGACACAGATCCAGACCAACCAAGGTTGGTAAAAGGACTTGTGGATGTAGAAAAATCATCATATTCAAACCTCGACCAACTCCAGTTGGTAGGAGGGCGCGAACAAATGATCAACGAGGAACGAAAGATACCCGGGGATGATGAAAGAAAGCAGATGATATTTCACCGAGGAACTCTAACAGATAAGAAATTTGAAGACGAGTTACATACATGGAGATTATATGTAGATGGATCATCTTGCACGGCTGGTTGTGGAGCAGGGATTGTTTTAAACTCTCCAAACGATATTGACATGGAGTATGCCTTGAGATTCCAATTCAAAGCTTCCAATAATGAGGCTGAATATGAGGCTATGATAGCAGGTTTTCATTTGGCGAAAGTTATGGAGGCACGTCAAGTAATTGTTTTCAGTGATTCTCAATTAATTGTGAATCAAATGATGGGAATATATGCAGTGAAAGGAGAGTTAATGGTGAAGTACCATACAAAAGTGATGGAGTTATTGAAAGAATTTGATGCTATTCAATTGGTGAGGATACCGAGAATGGAGAATGCTAGAGCAGACGCATTGGCCCGACTAGCGTCAGCTACGCGCACCGAGCTGCGAAGAACAATACCAATTGAAGTACTAGAAAGTCGGAGCATAGAAGAAGATCTGACGGTGAAGATTATTACCCTTGATTTAGGACCATCTTGGATGGATCCTATCAGAGCATACATTGAAGAAGGAGAAGTGCCGGAGGACAAACTAGCTGCCAAGAAATTGAAATATAAAGTTGCTCGGTATGTGTTAACTAATGGTGTTTTGTATAGATGAGGAATTATGGCAGATTTGCAGAGATGTGTGCATCCATTAGAAGTCAAAGAATTGATTGAAGAAATTCATGAAGGATCTTGTGGAGCTCATGTAGCAGGTCGGACACTTTTGCAAAGGGTAATGACACAGGGATACTATTGGCCGACGATGAGGGCTGATTGTATAGCCTATGCTAAGAAGTGTGACAAATGCCAACATTTTCCTCCATCCGAAGAACTCCACAGGCATTGTTGACACCCATAACATCACCTTGGCCATTTGCCATGTGGGGAATTGATCTGGTTGGACCACTGCCGACGACCCGAGGAAGGTTCAAGTATCTCGTCGTGGCAGTAGACTATTTTACTAAGTGGGTGGAAGCTGAACCACTAATTGATATGACGTACGAGAAGGTGTATCAGTTCATATGGAAGAATATCATTTGTCGATATGGTCTCCCCCACGCTTTCATCACAGACCATGGAATGCAATTTGATAATGAAGAATTTGCTGCCTATTGTCATCAGTCGAACGTCTTGAAGTTTCATTCAGCACCAGGCCATCCCCAAAGCAATGGACGGACTGAGGTGACAAACAGAACATTACTAAATGGATTGAAGAAGAGGTTAAGTGAGGCTAAAGCAAATTGGATTAATGAGCTACAGTCAGTTTTGTGGGCTTACCGAACAACTCCCCGAGCAGCAACAGGAGAATCACCATATATGCTAGCATTTGGAAGTGAGGCTGTGATACCTGCCGAGTTGGGCCTACCAACACACAGGGTGTTAAATTTCAATTCTCCGATCAGTGATCTGATGAGAAGGATGGATTTGGATATGCTCGAGGAAGTCAGAGAAGAGGCAGCCATTAGGAATGCTGCTTATCAACAACGAACAGCTCTGTTTTACAACAAAAGGGTAAAGAAATGTGATCTAAAAGAGGGGGATTATGTGCTAAAGAAGGTCATTCAGAAGTAGAATAAACTGGAAGCAAACTGGCATGGACCTTACCGAGTTACAGAGGTTGTTCGACCAGGAACTTACAGAATAGCAACTCTAGAAGGAGAGGAATTTAAGAACGCATGGAATGCTGAACACCTGCGCAAGTATTATCAATGATGTCAAATGTAAAGCATTTCTTTCATTATGAATAAAACGAGGATGTTTCGCCATTTTCTTTCTGGTTGAAAATTTTTCGGGGAATACTAGTGTAATACACTACACAACAAAAGTGCTCTAAGGAGACAACCTCCTTTGGTTAGGAGGAACAAAAGTGCTCTAAGGAGCCAACCTCCTTTGGTTAGGAGGACAGCTCTACGGAGCAAAAGTGCTATAAGTAGCCAACCACAGCTCTATGGAGCAAAAGTGCTATAAGTAGCCAACCACAGCTCTACGGAGCAAAAGTGCTATAAGTAGCCAACCACAGCTCTACGGAGCAAAAGTGCTATAAGTAGCCAGCCTCCTTTGGTTAGGAGGACATGCTCTAAGGAGCAAAAGTGCTATAAGTAGCCAACCTCCTTTGGTTAGGAGGACATGCTCTAAGGAGCCAAAAAATGCTCTAAGGAGCCAAAAGCTTTAAGGAGCCAGAAACTGTACACCAGCATGATCAACTACGGTTGGTAAGATAAAAATATACTCTCATATTACAACTTATGTTGGTCGGGAGGTAATATTATTACAATGAGTTCTTTGAAGAACAAAATGTTCAAAAAATACACCAAGTATAGTTGGTCGGGGATAAAAACCCAATAACTGTAGTTGGTCGGCGAGGAAAAATTATTGATCTTAGTTGGTCGGACGCAATTTTATAATTAAACCAAGTATAGCTGGTCGGGGATAAAAAACCCATCAGCTGTAATTGGTCGGCAAACATTATTCACCCACCTTGGTTGGTTGGAAACAGTTTGAACATTTTTACTCATTACTTTATTATTAAGTGATCGAGAAACATTACTAATACTTGTTACTTTTTATTAAGTTGCTTATTGAACAATAATATTGTTATCTTTTTAACAGATACATAGATACATATGTACAAATATAAAGGTGTTTGATAAACACAAGACTAACAAAATTGGCAAACAGAAAATGAAAATCTTTTCATTAATCTAGAATAAATTACAAGTTACAAGAATGTACTAAATTGTTACATGGATATTACTACTCTATTGGTTTTTTGCCCTGTGCTTTAGAAACAGGTTCCTCGTCGGCAGGAGGGTCTTCTAGGCAAAGGGGAGAATTGATGAAATTAACATCTCTGAGCATTCTGACGTTCATAACAGAAGGTGTATCCAAAAGATGCTCAGGACGAGATAATTCAACTTGGGAGTGAAGGCTATAATCACCAAGGTATTTTGAAATTAGACTGCGAGGAATGGAACGAGCAGGGATCCATGCCATATCCAATTTGAAAGGTGGTACAGGCAAGTCTAATAATGATGGAGCATGATAGTCCCATAAAAAATGCCCTTGCTCCAACTTTAACACACCCAATGCATTTAACCATCCTTGCTTGTAACCTTCATTGTTAGCATGTTCAATACGAGCATCCAGGTGAACAAGGGCTTCATTGTATCCTGCCATCCAGAATTCCCTTGGCTGTTTATGGAATTGGAAGGTTAATCTATCCAATTGTTCATGAAGGCTTTTGGCAAAAAGATCCTTGTTATGCAAGGCAGATTTCGTCGATGCCAGCTGATCTTCCAGAGACAAATTTTTATTGGACATTTCAGTCAGAGCACGGTCTTTTACTTTCAACTGGAATGCTTGAGTTTCCAAAGTAGACTGAGTGCGAGCTTCTTCAACATTTTGGCTGAGGATTCTTCCTCGCCCCCGAGAACCTCTTCCTCGTCCCCGAGCAGTTCCAGAAATGGCAGATCTTCTTAAGTCCTCCAGCTCTTGCCGTAATTTGGCGTTTTCGACCTCTAAGAACGAGAAGCCTTCATCAGTAACTGGTATTAATGCAGTAGAAGATGAAGCAGCAGATTCATATTGAGCCAATTTTTTCTGCAAATTATTGTTTTCTTGTTCCAGGATCTCGGCAATTTGTCTGCAGGCTTCAACTTCACCTTTTAGGGTCTTTTCCCTAATATCATATGCAGCGATGATCTTCTTATGGCCTGTTTTAGAAGAAAGTTGTTGGTATCTATTTTCATAATCTTTGTGTAACAAAGCCATTGATTCATTGTGCTGAACTTGGAGATCCTTTAAGGAACAATGCAGTTCTTCAATCAGGTCATAATAAGCGACATTGTTGGCCACAGCTCGGTCGAGTAAATCTTTCAAGTACCGATAAGCCTCAATAGCCTGCTCTGAAGCACCATGACCAAGGATATCAGCAATTTTCGATGTACTAAGGTCTGTATGACCAGCCTTATAGTATTGGTGGCATTGCTGCATCAGCTCGGTATCATGTGAAGAGATCAATTCCATTCTAGCAACAAACTAAAGACGAGAAAAAGACAACAATCAACAAAAACAAGTTATCAATAACAGAGATGAGCAAAGATATGTTTTGTTAGATCATCAAAAAGTTACATTGTTCGATTACAAGGAAATACAGAAATGCTACCGAACAACTTCACACCTTTTCCTTGTCTCCCAAGACTTTCTCGGAAGGCTGGGACGAGGAGCTCGGTTGCTCGGAGGTAACAACAGCTTGATCGGTAGGAATCTTCTCGGGAGGAGGAGGCATGGAAGAAACGTCCTCGGTGGCAGAGGGTTGAGAGGCAGAAACTTGATCGCCCATAGCCATAGAAGACTCATCTGAGGCAGGCTCATCTTCTTCTTCTTCCACAATTGGTGGAGGAGGACCAGGGAGATGCCGTTGGAATAGTTCAGAATCGTCTTGGACCTTTAGCTCTTGCAGAGCAGCTACCCAGCCATCATGGAAGTATTTCAACTCCCCATATTGAACTTGGGATGTCATTGCAGCTATCCCTCTCTCCCATCCTTTCTCCCAACCAACGCTGAAATGTTTCTTGATTGCAACTTTTCTCCTCGACTTCTCCGAGGAGAGCTTCACCTCCAATTCCTCTTTCTTAACCTTGATATCTCGCAGAGTAGATAATTCTTCCTCTGCCTTTTTCAACTTATCATCAGAATCCTGATGTTTAACCTCCAAAACTTTAACTTTCTCCTCCAAATTCTTGGAGGTTTCATCCATCCTCATCTTATCAGCCTCAGCCACAGCCAATTTTTTCTCCCAAACAGTTTTCTCCTCAATGTACTGTTGGCGAGATTCCTTCACAGATTGGGCTAAACCCAACAAAGCATCGTCAACATCGGACGAGGAACTGGAAGCTTTAATAACTTGATCTTTCTTCACGATGGTATTGAAGCAGTTCACCAGCTGAAAGATAAGAAAAACAATAAAGTCAACACAAATACAAGAATTCAAGAAAAAGAAAGAAAGACCAAAGGAGTGAGAAATTTACTGAAGAAAGATGACGAGCAGCTAGGGATGTCAGTGTATCCCTAGGAATTTTTTCATCAATCCGGAGAACCTCGGGTATAACTGAGCTCATTGAAGAACTCGGAAGAAGGATGTTTGAAACACTACTACCACCAGCGGGTAGAGAAGATGCAGTTCCAGCAAGATTAACTGAGGATGATTTCCTCAATCTCTTCAAAGGAGGGTCAGCAGCATCAACCAAGGAAGAAGTCTTGGTCGGAGAGATTGTAATCACATCAGCAGGAGCATTTTTCTTGCTCGGGGCCACTGGGGGCTTCTCGGCAGCTTTGGAGGACCCAGCATCTACTTTTTTAGTCCTTTTTGGGACATCAATTTTGCCTTTCTGGGCTCCAACAGCAGAAGAAATTTCACCAAATAGAGCGGGAGGAGCTCTTTTCTTGCCCATTCTCTGAGATAGGGGGATATGAGAATCTGAAGATGAACTTTCTGGTGTTGAAGCTGGTTCAACAGGGCGAGCAGTATAAGAGGTTGTATAACTCTTATACTGTAGTAAATATGAAGCAGATCTAATATGCTCGTCAGCAATGGTCTTATGCAAATTCCAGATAAGTTTCAAGTGCTTGATATTCACTTCTGACTCTTTTGGAGTTTTTCTTTTGCTATCAACTGCAAATAAATACATAATGGAATATCAGTCATACATTTTGTCAAACATGATGAAAGCATAATTTCATAAGTAAAATAAAATGAAAAATAAACCTATCCCATTGCCGTATGGGGGGCATCTGGGACCGTTGTATACTTCATTCCCAGATAAAGGCGCATGTTGCCAATTTTTTATGACCAACCCATGCTCAAAATAATCCCTATTTGAGTCAGGGAGATTAACTACAAGAGCCCTATTCAAATACCTAGTTTTTAAATAATAAATATTATCTAGAACAGCCCATTTATAACAAAACATAATTTCAGGGATCCCAATACGAGTCCCATGAGTTAGATTTAATTTATGCACCCCGTTAATTATTCTCCACGAATTGGGGGCTATTTTTGCAGGAACAAGATCAAAATATTGACAAAACTCAAGACATAATGGGTTTGGTGGAAAGGAAAAACCGCATTCAGCAACAAAAAGACTGGGGAACCAATGTCCCTCAGCCAATCGAAAGTAATCTAAAGGCTCAGAAATAACCTCTAGAGTTACCCACGAAGGAATGGAAAAATCAGAACGGAATTTCTCAATAGACTCCACAATATAAACCATATTGAATAAAAGAGATACAGAAGAAAGAAAGAAGATCTTACAGAAAGAAAGGAGATGAGTTGACAACGAACGGAAACAAGGATGAACGCACAAGAGAAGAAGAGAATAGAAAGCTTGAATGCAGAGAATGAAAAACGTAGACGACGGTATGGTTACCAAAGAAGTTTAAATACTTTGCATTGGGAAGCGGCGAAAGAAATGATTACCAAAAAGAAACTACTAAACTTCCGGCGGCTAAGAGGACAAAATTTGCACGAATATCAAAGCGCTTATAAAAAAAGGCGGAAACTGCGAAATAAGAAGGAAATTTGAATACAATGTTCCTGAAACCCGGGAAGAACATTTAATATTGCCATATACCGAGAAAGAATGTTCCATACTCTTCAAAGTTCAAAATATGAAACATTGGGGGCTTCTGTTGATACCAAAATTAATATGCTGATGTGGACGAATAAGACGAAGACACGTGTCAATCTACGTGGCACAATAGCATCGAGGAAGATCATTCCCCGACCAACCATGCTTCTTTCCGAGCAACGAGAATACGCCGAGGAACTCTATCACACCGAGGAACTCAATAGCACCGAGGTACTCTAATGTTCCAAGGAACTCCTGATCAGCGAACAGCTATGGCGATCCGAGCTGCACCTCGGTCGTATCATTAATTGCCAGATAATCAACAGTTCAGATATTCATTGAATGCTTATATTCTTGGCACGCATTCTGCATTAAATGTATTACCCTTTCATATGTATGTCATTTAATGTACCGAACCTTTCATGTACAGCCTCAAGGCTATAAATACCTTGTATCATCCTCATTCAAGAGGACCGGAATTTCTTGAGAGAACTTGTAATCAAGAATTCCACAAACACTCAGCAATAACATAACAGTGGACATAAGCTTTATTCCTAGCCGAACCACTTTAAAAATCATTGTCTTATTTATTTATATGTGATTGAAAAATTAGAGCGATCTAGTTTTTTACATCAACAGTGTACTTAATATTATTAATTTAATTAGCCAAATTAAATTGGGTTTTGGTAAATATTAATTAGCGAGATAAAGGATTAATATTTATTATTATTATTTACTTGCATGTGATAATAAATAGATATACAATTTATTATATGTCAAATATGAGTGAAAGTAACAGTTTATGATTATATGTAAATAGAGAGTTACATCAGTGGATCAGTATATTTATGGGCGACACCGCTTGTTCACATGTGATATGAAATTTATTCATTTATTTAGTTTTATTTCTTGTAACTAATAGCTCACTTAGAATTAAGGTTGTTCACGATATGGTAAAAATTCGTATCGTGTCGTTTTGTACTTAAAAAATAATGGTAATGATTTATATTTTAATCGAAACTATCAAACCGAAATTACTGATTTTTTTGAGATTGATTTTAGTTTTAACATTTTGAAAACCGATTTACCGACCGTACCATACCGAAATGAGATACCTAAATTAATGTACCAAAAACACCAATATGATATTATCGAACTTACCAGATTAAAAGTAATAAATTAAATCAAACAAGAATACCTAATGGCTAAAGCCAAACACAAACACACTTATTCTATAGGTTATTTGTTTTTCTTTAATTGGTCAACCTTTTAGCAACTCTTGGATCAATACAAGATTTTACAGCTCTTGCATTATTCACAATACAACTTATAACAAGACTAAGTTTAGTAATTCATATTCATCAACACCACAACATTCGGGATTGTTAGGCAATTTTAAGTTTTGAATGGGTGCAAGTTGTCATTTACAAAACTTGATTAACATAAAATGTTTTAAAGATAAACCAAACTCAAATAAGTTCTTGTTCATTCTATTTTGTCCTTTTTTTTGTACACGTGATTTTTTTGTAGGGTCTAACTAATTTTTTTTTAGGAATATGTTGATATTCATATATTCTTTTATAGATGAAGAAGTGGGGAGTGCAAGAAACAAAGGAAGTGAAACATTTTCATTTTTGTTTGTTATTTAATATGATGATCCGGGTTGATATTTATTTGAGTTATTTGGATAATAGTTTAACTTGAATTACAATTTGTGATGTTTATTTTGGAGTTTAATGTTTATATATAGTTATGGAAACGACACAACTATGTAGGATATTTTCTATTTTTTTCAATATGCATATAAAAAGAACAAGGTAAGTGGTGCAAAAATTTACCATTTTGTACAGAGTAGTACCAAATTTCTTGTAAAGAGAAATTTATTAAAATCTGTCGTATTTTTCAGGAAATTGATTTTATCAATGTACCTTACGATTTGATTTTGATTTATGAACTAGTGTACCGATTGATAATTTTGATTCGATGATTTTAAAATTGATATGATATTGATATGCTCCATTTTTTTATTAAACCGATCGAAAATCAATCCTACTTAGAATTCCCTTCGTGCCAAATTCAAACCTTTTCACCACTGTCAAAGTTGTAAAGTCCATATTATGTTCGTAGAGAAAATAAGTAACAAAAATATAACAAAAATAGAACAAAAAAAGTTACACAGTCGAGCACGCGACACCATTGAAAGTTACAAGAGTTGGAAAACTTAACGGAAGAGGAGTAGAGAACTCAGCCCAATACGATCATCCCATGGCTCTCTATAAATCACATCTTTATTACCCATCATAAAAAAAATTCAATTACATTAAATCTTCAATCAATCTTTTTTCAAGAAGAAAGATTAAGAAAGAGAGAAAAATTGGACACCATGAACTACGAGCAGGATACAAGTGGGCTTTGCGCAAAGGGGTGTGGTTTTTTCGATCCATTCGCTACACGAAATCTGTGTTCAAAGTGCTATGAAGATTATCTAAAAGAAGTGATCACAAAATTATCCATGGTTAGAGTGGTTAACGAGTTCTGTTCTACTACGATTACGGGTGCTACTAGTAACAATAATGATACTTCCAATAATTCAACTGTGACGAAGAACAGATGTGATTCGTGTAAGAAGAAGGTAGGATTGACCGGTTTCGGGTGTCGTTATGGAGGAATGTTCTGTGGGACCCACCGTTTCCCAGAAGAACATTCCTGGACGTTTGATTTCAAGACTTCTGGGCGTGTTGCTTTGGCCAAGGATAAAATCATTTGTAAGACTGATAAATTGGACGAAAGGTTCTGAATGAATGGAGATTAGACAATATTAGTTTATTTGTTTCTTCTTCTCAAAATAGTAAATTTGGTTTAAAGCTCTATACTAATAATAGCCACATCGTGGTAGTGAAAACACACCTCCTGGTTACATCAGGTTTAATTTTTGGTTTGCCCAATTACTTTTTATTCTTCTCTTATGCACCTTGGCTTAGTTCTATTACTGTCATGATTCAAACATGTTTGTGGTCTAAACTTCCATGCTATTTGTGGTCTAAACTTTTGCTATTAATAATAGGCACATTACGAATTCCATGCTCGTTTGAAGAGTTTCCTCACAACATTTGTTTATGTGATTTACCAATAACATAACATGATCCAAAACATGTACCATATTCTTAAAAAAACATTCATCAAGAGAGTTTTTGCAACTTGTACCATTTCGTATACAGAATGTACACAGACCTTTTTTCGGTCTCACATTGAAAACGAGATCCACAAAACACTGGTGCAGCAGGTGTGATGTTTCCGTGAGTATATATATCCAAGGGCTATACTCCATTCTCACGTATGAGAATTGAAGCAGCTGGAACTTTGTTTTTCAGTTACATAAACATTAACAATATACATTGTTCACCTTAGCAAAAGAACGTGTAAGATTATATTAAGATTTTCTGCACTAAATCTATCAGTGCGATGGAGAGTTATATAATCCATTGGTGATGGGCCTGTCCTCCAAACTCTCCAACAGTGGCCCCTTTTTATCCAAAAACTTTGTATACGAGTCTTTTACCTTGTTGAATTTATTCAAAGTTTTCTGGTAGCTTTTAGTCTCTTTCTCTATCCCCACACGTGTTTCTTTTAGCTTAGACTTCTCGGCTTCCATCTGCATCATCGTTTCCACGCTCTACTGAGAGAAATGCCTTGGACTGCTCGGATTCATAACTGGGAACTGAATTTCTGGTTCCCTGAAGGTAGAATAATTGGCAAAATTTATACGTGGAAAAGTTTATTATAAATCATTACCATTTAGAATAACAAGGGCAGTGTATGAAATTAAAAAAGTAGGGTCTTAAAAAATATTAAGAAAAAATAAAATGTTGTAAAATGTTCTCATACATTACAAGATTACAAGTTTCACAAAATTAGAATTTAAAAGAACAATAAAAGCAGAAAAATAAAAAATAAAAATTTAATGCATATGTTGTAAATTAAAACATATCTATACTCCCTCCTTAAATTAATATTTGCTATTTGAAAACAACAATTTTTAAAGAAATACTCAATTAGTGTGGTATGATCAACATCAAGACTTGTTTACTATCGTGAAATTTGATTGATCGATTACGTCCAAAAAAGGGGAGTGAATATTAACTTGGAACGTCTTAATTTCGGACGGGGGAAGTATTATTTAGTAAAATCGAGAAAGGAATTAGAGTTCCTAGTAAAAAAGATAATAAACATAAGATATGTAAAAGGAGATTCATTGGTTTTAGTTTTAATGAGAACATCAATGACCAAAATAAATGATGTAAACGTGATCAGCTATGTCTTCTCATCCGAAAACCATATGGTGACAAGTTTAATAGAGTAGTGATGATGTCCGTCATGGGGTGGGGAGAGTGATGTCGGCATCATCACTACTCTGTCGAAATTGAACGTCATACAACGTGTGCCCTCCGTAATTGGACACCATATGATTTTCAGATGAGATGAGATGGCACACCGAGTCCTGCTTACATCAATAAAAGGCAGTGAATGTTTTTCATAATGGCCACATGTAACTTATAATTAGAAAATTGGGAACTTGTAAATTATAACTGGAGATGAAAAATGGGCCATGGGCTTTTAAGAGCTTGTAGTTCGAAGCATAATCAAATAAATATAAAAAACCCTTAGCTAGACATTAATTTTCACATAACTGAGCCCTCAATACTTGAAATGACACTTGGCTTAGCGCGGTTGGCCAAGCCACACAGGCCCAGGGCCGGCACTGCCATACAATTTCCAAGAAAGCCTAAGCAAACCATATGACTAAAAAACTCTTGTCCCTATTATTTGTACCTATACTTAGCGTGTGTTGGGGAACTACAATTACATGCCTTGGAATTGAAAAAATTTCATTTCAGATTTTAAAAATTTTGAACTGAAAATACTGGGGTTCCAAATACACCCCTATTTCAATCATTTTATATTGATGCGTAGTAACTCATGTTAACAAATAGACAAAACTATTTCCATTTGATTACTGACTCTTAACATCAAAATCATACAGACGCAGTATAGTTTTTTATATAAAACATACTAGGACTGTAAAACAAATTTTACTATCAAAACAGTGATTAAGCAATGTACAGTTGAATTGAACATGTATCAACACTGATTCTGGACCTATACCCATGGACCTTAATTAGCGAACCATTTAAACAGATAATCAATTCAAATTGATGATCCTTTCAAGGTAACTTTCTAACTTGCCAATAAGGGTCCCCATATTTTCCCCACCATGAAGTATCCTATACTATGTTTCTTACCTAGCCAAAACAAGAATAAGAGTAAGAAACAAACATATAAACAAAAATCTGAAAACATATGTTAAATGGAATTTACACTCGAACCCACTATGTTCCCTAACTTCTTCTAGAATCAGGAAATTAAAAGCCAACTGCTGTTGAGAATAACATGTAGTTAAGAAAAGGATTGCACGGTCTAACAACTACCCAACGCACATTGAAAAAAGGATCCAACAATGAATAACCATTCTCACAAGCCTCATTCAGGGAGTTTAGTAATGATCGAGATCTACTCATATACACTAACTAGCATGAAGCGATCTCAAGTTATGATGGAATGATGACTGCAAATAGAGTGTCAGGTTCAATCATGATGAATGGAGAATATACAAATTTTTAAAAACCTTTAAATCAAGAGATCAAGTGATCAAAGTATTTAGGAAATAAAACCTTGCAACGTAGACATGTCTTGCTGAATTGCCAACTGCTGGACGCGAAGAATTTGCAGTCTCACCTCATGACTTCCAATGCATAAACCATACTTAACCATGTTGTCCTCAAGCTCCTGGAACCAAAAGTATATCACAGACATAGATATATATAAAAAACGACCGATATTCTTATATTTGATAAATAAAGGAATTGTTGTAATATATTTGCCTTTCATTAGTAACATCAAATTCCGTTTAATTCGGCCCAGTTTTGTGATCTCCAAATTGTAAGTTGGCCCATTCACGAATTGGATTATTATTATCGTTTGGTTGCACGAATGAACAAATTCAAAAATCCACAAATTCAAGTTAATTCATAAAAACTTATATTAGTCAAATTCTCAAAAAACTTGAAATTGCAGTCTAAAATTAGAACATTAGTCTTGAAACTTTGACAGAGTTGTCTTGCTATACCTCTTTCTCTCTCTCTCTCTCTCTCTCTCTATATATATATATATATATATATATATATATATACACACACACATATATACAAAGTTTTTCAAACTTCATAAAGGGGATTTAAATACATTTAATATGAATAAATTTGCAATTTTTTAATTTCTAATAGATCAATTTATATAATTAAAAAATTTATGCAACTAGAGAGCCTCTTAGTGTACCTTTTGATCGCTTATGATGGAGCTTACTAGGCTTCCTACATCGCCAGGAGATGATATGTCCAGGAGGAGCAAGGTATTTTCAGCTGGATGTTGATGAAGGACATCATCGCGCTCCACTTTTGGAGTCTTAAATGCAGACGAGTCCTGAAAAACCGAAGTATCTATATCCAGACACTGGCTCGATTCTTGGAGCTTGTTTAACATGCACCTGGACATCAGAATTCAATATTATCAATATAGCCTTCATTATCACAATAAATATTTGTTGGGAAAAATTGTCACCTCAGTAGTACATTGGAGCTCTACATGATGAGAGTGAGAAGCTATGAAGCAAAATATCCCTTCTTCTTGAGGAAGGGGAATAGAACGGAAAACACAACTGCCATGACGGAAGCTGTATCGAACATAATCATCTGTGGTTGGTGGTTTTAAATTTATAACCAGAGTGTGGGACCGCCCATATTTTTCATCATCATGGATAGTTTCGTCCACACCACCTCTGTCGTTAATAATTTCGAAAACTATATTGTCTAGACAGGAACCAGCATCACAAAACTTTGGTATCTGATTATCAATGAAGTAATGGAAATACACTATAGGTTAGCAAAATGGGATAATTTTAATTTGGGTTGTATTTATTTTAGCCCTCATCTATTTGTGCTTACCTAGAATAGCCCTCAAGGTTTTCATTTCTTGGACTTTTGTCACCCTCAAAGATCAAGAAGTGAAATTTGGGGAGCTAAATTAGAACACAAATAGATGAGGGCAAAGTCAAAATTATTTTTTTTAACGATGGATCTTGGATAGTTAAGAAAAAATTATTGAAATAGAAGAAATAATACATACACTGGATGAAGCTCGCAGCCCCCTTTTTTCAGTTTGAAACTCTTTCTTGAACATTAATTTATTGTTGGATAAGACAGAGAGGGACACTGCAGGATAAACGGTTGTTCAAATGATTTTCAATTAAGAAGACATGATACACCCATGATAATCCCTTTTTTTAAAGAAAAATCTAAAAGATCTCTTCGTGATCCCACAATTTTTTCCACCTCCAAGGTGGATCCCTATGAGTGTGATTAGTTATGTTGGACAACAAAAGGCGAAAAATCTACTACAATGGGACTTTCTCCATCCCAAATTGATATTCGCCAGTTGAAAGTCAAATAATTTGAGAAAAAATCTTACTTTCGAAATTTATCCTTCTAAAATTGAGTTGTACCTTTAAATTCAAGACATGCACTTGGATCATTGTTCTCTAATGGGTATATTTTGGATTTGTAACTTAGTAATCTCATCTTACTTCATATACTATTTTTAGAAATACAACAATAATTTGGAATGGACTAAAAAGGACAGCACGACTATTAATTTGGGGCAAAGAAATTATACAACTTTGTAAAAAAAACTTATGAATAAGATATAGAGTCTATCACAGACAACGCCATCGGGGAACTTGACATTTAAGATAGGAATGCTCTCAAAGTCTATACCACTGAAAAAGGCCTTATGGAGAAACCTATTATCGAATGTCATGTGGAGAGAATGAAATTTCAACACAAATGTTATTTTTTCAATGAAGTAACTAATAACTTAGAAAAATGCAATGCTTAGGTTTCCTTCACAGCAAATAGTAAATCGTAAAAATACACTCTTGAAAGTAATTTTACAGCAACTGTCACATCCAGAAAGATTAGAGAGTATATATCTTTAAAGACACCTAAATGAACATTATTGATAGATAAATCTCAAAAACAGTCTCATTGTATGACAATCAAGAACTACCATGTTACAGAGTTGACTAACCCATCAACTCAACTGTTGTCAAACACAACTCAGTATAATTCGGGTTAGACGCGATAAAACTTCTTCGGATTATGATATGTATTGTATGTGTATGGGAACCTCGGAGCATATCGAGCAAAACCGACTTAATAGGAGGGCGGGATATTTTATTAGTATCTGATATTATGCATATTTTTTAGATTGCTTCAATTTAAAAGCATCTTTATTTTTTTCTAGTTATCAAATTATTTATTTAGTTAAATTACTTCTGTCTTAGTGACTTTTCAAGTCCTCTAGAGTAAATAAGTGTCCGGTGCACCTCATAAACTCAATTCATTGATATTAGTAGATATATGAGATAAATTGAAACCCAAGATATTGGAGAATAATATATTTTTTTATTTTTCTGTGTATATATGTATCATAGTTGTATCAAAATGTGTTTGATCTTGGTATGTTCTTTGGTTTATTACTTCTAGTTTAAGACTCTTAAAGTCCTATAACCTTAATAGATGATTTGTACTCCCCCTTATATTTATCAAATTATCAAATTTGCTCAACGTTCACATCTAAATTTGCTCACACGGGTACTACTCAATTATCAAATTATGTTTTTGCACCATTTAGTGTGCTACCTTGGATCAGTGATTTGGGAGCCGCCACTGATGATATCATCTTCGATTTATTTTTGTATAATGTGTGTACTGATAGGGATAAGATTAGGGTAGCGGATGAGAAAATCCTCTCCTCCATTGTTGGGAAAAGCATAATTCATGTCAATTCTAATATTACCCTATCATATGTTCTTCATGCCTCAAAGCTTAAAAATAATCTTCTCTTTGTAAGATATCTTATATTAAAAGTATCATCATATTTTTTAAGACTTGGATAAGAGGATGACAATTAGGAGTTATCATGACGACAAGGACTTGCACATACTGGACACGAGGCCCGGTCCTTGTTATGTTGCAAATTTAAAAAAATTTAGGAATAGTTTTAGCAATGAGAATATGTCGATGCAATGGCATAATAGACTAGGGCATTTACCTACCCTTATTTTAAATTGTGTACTCCCTTAATTTGCTATTGTTGCACCTTTTGAGATAAATTATGAAGCATGTGTTTTGCAAAACAATGTCATGTTCCATTACAACTTGATCATTCGTTGTGTGGGTTCCCGAGTATACTATTTCATTATTGGTTTTCGATACTTTATTGTTTGTTGATGACTTCAATTGTTAAAGTTTGCTTTATCTTATAAAACCAAAAGTGAATTCATTTTACTTTTCACATCTTTCAAAAGATGGTGTGTACCCAGTTTAGATATCATCTCAAGATCCTTGATCCAATAATGGAGGCGAGTTTATGTATGGTTGTCTTGCCTTTTTTTTAATTATTAATGGGATTATCCATTAAACCTCATATGTTGATAGTCCACAACAAATGGTGAAGTTGAAAGAAAACATTCACTTGTTCCCCCTTTCATAGGTATAAGGGTACCTAAATTGTAATAGGCCGATACAACCTTAACTGCATCATAGCTAATCAATCGGATGCAATCTAAGTTTCTAGCCTATCAATCCCTAGTCTCTATTTACACTCTCACTCTTCCCCGTCCACTATTACTCCCAAAGTGTTTGGTGGTTGTTGTTATGTTTACAATCCTCATCGAAAGGACAAAATGATCCCAGAATTAGTCCGGTGTGTGTTACTCGAGTACTCTACCACTCAAGAATGGTATACGTGTTATAACCCTACAACTAATGGTCATTTTGCCTTAGTGGATGTTACATTTTTTAACTTGGTTTCTTTTTTTCTATGTACACAACATTCTCTACATGAGAACTCATGTCACATTCCATTGCATATTCCTACTCAAGGATGCCTCTTGTGCACCCTAATGATTTGCACCAAGCAAAGGAGCAACTTGTATCTGCTATGAAAGAAAAACAAGCGTTGTAATCGACCCCAATGATTGAAAAGAAAAATAATATAAAGAGTCTAATAAATTCACACAAAAATAATCTAACACATTAAATAAGGCAAAAAGGTCCATAATCATTAAATACAAACAACCAACAAAAAATAAAGAAGTTGTTTTTTTAACTACATCCACAATAATTTAACTACAACAAAATATAAATAGAGTTACATTCACATAATTTAGAAAAACAAATAAGTTTTTTTTTTAAAAAAAGCAGTACCACTTTAAAAAAACAGCAAATTAAAAAAACAAACTTATCATTTATTAAAAAACATTAAATTTAAAAAAAAAAATTGACCTTTATAAAAAAAAAAGCATTTGACCTCTAAAAAACAGATTTCTTGCTGAACATAAAAGATTTCTTGCTAAAACCAAGAAACGAGTGGTAAATACCTAGGAATCACAAACTCTACACGTAATACCGGATACAACTCGATTCGGGATATGGGGTACGGTATTTTTTCAAAATGTAGGATACAGATATGCTAGGATTAGTTAAATATTTATTATTTTATTATATATATATATATATATATATTAATGATAAAGTTGAATAAAATGAAAGTAGATAACAGTAAAGCATCAAACACCATTATATTAAAGTGGTCAAATATGATGATTGTTGTCACCAAATAAACAATATTACAATAAAAACATCATTAACATAAAACATTGTTCCAACAAAAAAGATTCAGACATCTTTGTAAAGAAAAAAAAATGAGACAAAACTGTCTGTAAAATTGTAGGTTAATTACTTAATATTGTATTTCTCGGTTTCAAAATTAACTATCTATCATTACAAAACATAACTCAAAATATTAGTAAAACTTGGGTTAAAAAATAACTATTTTTAAGGAGAAGTGGAACTCTAAAGGGGGAAAAAAGCAGAAATGAGGAGCATAACTTGGGTTCAAAATTAACTCAGGATGAGATATGAAAAGAAAGCATAACTCTAAATCTAAAGAAAAAACATCAGAATGAAAAGAAAGAAGAGAATAAAATTAATCCCAATGTATCTCAGCGTATCGCAACGTATCCAGTCTATTCAAAAAATAAAATAAAAAATAAGATACTCTCAGATTCGCATATCCTAGCGAATCTGAGCATATCCCGTATCACACGTGTCCAAAACATATACGTGACCTCCGGAGAGTATCCGTGCTTCATAGGTAAATACTACTAAAAACATAACAAAAATTATGATTACTTGCTACAAAACAAAAATGAGTGGCAAAATACAACTAAAAACATTTAAAAAAAGTTAAGAAATACTACTAAAAACCAAAAACGAGTGGTCGGGAGAAACCTATAACAAAATCGGGTGGTAAAAAACAACTAAACACCAAAAAAAAGGTTGTCGACATAAACAAACAAGGGTAAAAACCTACTAAAGAAAAAAAATGAAATGAAATTTAAGGCTTACCTAGTCGGGATAGGGAAACGACTGGTCGGGAGAAGGAAACGGCTGGTTGGGAGAAGATCAAGAGAAAAAAATGGTTGCTACGTAACTCTTTCTTCTTTTTTTCCTTTTTTTTACACGAATTTAACAAATGAACGCCTCACCGCCTCGTCTCTTTAAGCCTCAAGGCGGAACGCCTCATCCCCTTGAGAAGCAACCTTGAGACTTCAGCCTTAAAGCATTTTTTCTGTGATCACCCCAAAATAATAAGTGTCCCTTCATCTAGGTAATCCTCACTCGATCTTAATGTCCCCATTGCTCTTCGTAAGGGTGTTTGTGATTGCCCAAAATATCCTATGTTTCAGTTTGTATTTAATGATGATTTATGTCCTAAATATCGTTCTTTCACTTCTTCTGTATCGTTTATTTCTCTTCCTTGTGATGTATCAGACTCCGTAGACAAAATCCACGTTCGACAAATTGAAGGCCCTTAAGAAGAAGAATATGTAATACCCCGTATTTTTTGTGACATTTATTTATGGGATTAATTGAATTAAATGCGTATTAATTGGAAATTAATCCAGATAAAAATACTAGCGAGATGCGAGTTAGTATTTGATATTAATGAGTATATATGGCTATATATGAATATGGAATTATTGATTTGTCGTGAGATAGAAATACGGTAATTTGGAAATCTTGTTGAGACGCGTGTGACAGTCGCGTCATAGAATACAATTATGATAATTAAAAAAGTGAATTTTATTTCTATAAACCGTATGGTCATTTTGAGTGCGCCAACGCGTCTGGAAGGGTCGAAATAGTCAGAAAACACTAGCCGGGGGTTTAGTTTGGGTCCCGGGGCATTTTTAGGCCATACCGGCAACGTATAAGGGTAGTTTGGTAATTTTAGAATTTTGGGATTTTTGATTAACGAATTTTAGGAATTTTAAATGGAAAATTAAAAGACCCACTAACCCATTACCAGCCATTAACTGATTAAAGGGCTACGGGGGTTATTAGAATTAGCCCCAAAAGTTCCTAAGACAAACCCTAGCCTCCATTGCCACCATTAGAGAAGAGCTTGTAAAGGGAGAGAGAAGAGAGGAGAATTCTGCAGAGAGAGAGAGAGAAACTCATCAATTCGTCATCAAATTCAGAGTTATACATAAGGCAACTGGTTTAATTTCATTACTTTGCAGAGAATGCTTCTTCCATGCGTAGGAAATTCTAATAAATTGTATTGTTCTTGGAGTAGGATGAAAACCCATTTAATTGGATGTAGAGATTTAAGAATATATTGAGGAAATTGCATGTAGAACGTGGATAGGATGATTAGTCAGATGAAAATACATCTTTTACATCATAAAAATGGATTTAGTTATGTCTATGAATGACTTGATTTTTTCTAGGGTTCATGTTCTTGAGATTTGAAAAATAAATGTTGGAGATTTGATAATTTGATGTAGTTTAGGGTGATTTGAACACATATAAATGTTGTAATACGGTTGAAACATGTTTAGGAAGGATTAGATACCTTGAAACATTGTTCGAATGACATTTAGGTGAGATTAGAGGGGAAGAGAAGTTGGAAAAACGAGTTAAGGAAAATCTGGGCTCGAATCTGGCCACTCGTTAGAAGACCTGCCCAGGTCGTTCGAACGAGCTTCTAACGAGTTGACAGTTTGACTTCTAACGAGAGGGATGTTCCTTCGATGACTTTCGTTCAAACGAGATCTCGTTAGAAGGCCCAGTTCGTTCGAACGAACTCTCGTTCGAACAGCCTCGTTCGAACGAGACTTCTAACGAGTTGATAGTTTAGGCTTATTAGCCTGTTTTGATTTCGCATGTCCCGTAACCTTATTTAATGGTAGAGATAACCTTCCCTTGATGATAAATTGATATAGTAGGGACATTTGAGGTATAATGAGGAGCAAAACCGAGAAGTGTAGTTGAACCTAAGGGAAATTATGAAGTAGGACGTGAGTGTCTATTACGATGCGAGAACTATTGATGGCCTAAATTACTATATTAATCGGGAACATATAAATTGTGTAGCATTATATGTCGGTACGAGATTGAGAAGTGTACCACCAATATATTATGGTGATTTCTAAGATGTGTGCATACTTATTATATGTATTGATTTTATGTGTATGACATACCTACCATACTTGCTATCACGGGAGGTTTACGTTCGCTTAGGGCCCTCTAATCCTTGTGTTTCCCAGATTTAGACTGGTACCTCGATGAACATAGGTCAGAGAAGGACTTATTGGGATGTTAATAAGTCTGTTGATCGTGGGAGCGCAGGTATGTGCGTGACCCATGTGATGTGACTGTGTTCGCCTCCATTATTTGTGATGTTGTTATCTGAGAAAGATTCCTGAGAGATTCGGAATGCGTGATCCTTATGTACGTGATGTACCGGGACGGATAGCAGAGTATGTGTGCACCGCAGCTAGTCTCGGGGTGCTTGTTTTGTATATTTATGACGGGAATAATATACACTTAATTAATGGGAACTTTCATGGTAATATTGTGAATATAATTATGGTATTGTTTTGAGAAAACATAACGGGTTAATTGATAGTGAATTGTATTACTAATTGAGTATCTGAGTTTAAGTAAAGCCCTCTATTTAATTGATAACGCTAGAATGCATTATGGGGATCGAGTAGTAAGGGGTAGAACTTATTACGTTTTGGTTAGATATATATGTCATTTAGATGGGTAAGGTACGTTAGGAGTGCACATGTAGTCGAGAGGTGAGAATTTCATGTGAGTGCACGTCCTAACATGTATTTTGCATTTAATGTCTTAATGTCATTAAAACACTTGCTGTTTTTAAAATGATTTCCACTTTCGGGCTCTGACCCATTTGCTTTCAAATCTATTTTTGTAAAAACCATTTTAGGTGCCCAGCCACAAGGACACCATGCTTAGGATCCTCATTCAGGTGACGAGCTGTAGCTGTTTGTGGAAGTTACAGGACCTTGCTTGTAGACGCTTCATCTATCTTGACTCTATATTCAGCACTTATCAGTTGTAGGGCATGTCGCCCATTTCTTTTAGAGACTTTTCATTTATTTCAGTTATTCGAACTTCTGGCATGTAATTAATTCAGGATTCAGACTTGTCATTTTATTTTCAGTTGTGGGATTGTTGTGAGGAGTTTTCCTCTGGACTTATTATTATTTGTTGATTATTTCATTACTTCGTTATGGTGAATGGATTATGTTGTTCTTCCATTATTCTTTTATCGCATGTTAATCAGACTTAAATTAAAATTTGGCAACTTACTTTTTAAATATTAGGTGGTTAGTAATTATTAAAATGTTTTCGACAGTGATGCTATTAACTGAACCAACTTGGCATTTTGTATTGATTTAATAAAGGAGTAGCTACCCGGTATTTAATTAGTCGGGGTGTCACAGGTGGTATCACAGCATCAGGTTCTAGTGTCCTTTAGGATCTGTACGGCTTATTATGTTTCCGCTAAGCTTTCTTTGATGTAGAGCCCTATGTTTTAGGACTGTTGTATTCTTTTGTATATGCTATGTCCTTCAGCTATCTTGAGTTTATAACTGCAAACTTATAGACTTCGTTCTTATTTCAGATGCCTCCATGACGTGCACAAAGGATTCCCAGGGATGCAACGCCAGAACCACAGCCCGCACCAGCTCAGGGCACGATGAATGCCGCCGAGGTTGCAGCCATTGTGGCCCAGGCAGTAAATGCCGCATTAGCCGTAGTTCAGCAGGCTCCACCTCAGGCGCCAGTAGCCGCGTCGGTTCAGGCACATGCATTCCCGTCTACTTGGGAACGTGTTCGTGATGCTTTCCAGAAAGCACACCCACCGGAGTTTGCAGGTAGCTCCGATGTTGTAGCTTCGAGTCAGTGGAGGAAGGTTATTCAGCGGCACTTGAGGATGTACGAGTGCACTGAGGTTCAGAAGCAGATACTAGCTACCTTTAAGCTAGTGGGGTCTGCACTGCAGTGGTGGGAGTCTATTACCACCGTGGAGGAGAGAGACACTCTCACTATTCAGGAGTTCTGGGTGAGGTTCGACCGCAAGTACTTTCCGTCAGCTGTTCATACAGAAATGAGGAGGAAGTTGATGAGCCTTCGACAGGAGGGTAAGACTGTGGCCGAGTATGAGGCCGAATTCACTAATCTTCTGAACATTGTTCCGGATGAGATACCGACAGAGGAGAAGAAGATATAGAAATTTACTGACGGGTTGACATGGAGGATTCGTCAGCACTTGTTAGGGAACCTCTCGTTAGCCTCTAATTCTGATGTGGTTAACGATGCATTTCTCCATTGCCAGGATCACCGCTTTCACATGGGTGAGGGCAAGCGATCGGGAGAGTCCATCCATCAGGGCAGGACTGGAGGGAATGGTGCCAGTGGGGCACAATCTATTCAGGGGAAGAGACAGGGCGACCAGGGTTCCCAGCAGGGGGATCACAAGAGGTTCAGGTCAGGAAATTTTAGGCACGGACAAGGAGGTTTCCGGCAGGGCCATCAGGGTCCGAACAGCCATCAGAACCAGCAGGGTCAGAATGGTCAACAGCAGTTTCAGCAGGGCCAGTGGAGGAGCGATAACGGCCACCAGGGCCGGGGGCAGCAGTGGCAGAAAGCGAGGAACTTCCCGGGGAAGTGTTTCGTTTGTGGCAAGACTGGCCATAAACGCTAGGACTGTCCTGATAGGGGAAGGACCCCGCAGCAGCAGCAGGGTGCTCGACATGATCCATAGAGGCCACTTTTTCCACCTGCCCTCCCCGCTCCAGCCCAGGTGCCAGCACTACCGGCCATTCCAGCAGTTCCTGTGCAGCATGGACAGTTACAGTATGGACGTGTCTATAACGTCCACCAGGCAGCAGCTCCACAGGCACCACCCGCGATTGAGGGTATGTTTCATATCCATGGTACTATGGGTCGGGTTTTGTTTGATACGGGGGCAACGCACTGTTTTATAGTTACACATTTTGCGAAAGCCTTAGGGTTGTTAGCCACAGCAGAGAGCACAGTGATGTGTGTAGACTCACCATTGGGGAGTGGGTCACTTATTTTCTTTATATGCCGGGGAGTGGGGGTAGAGATTGATAGTTTGGTATTACCTGCAGACATGTTGGTATTAGATATGCATGTTCACGATGTGATCATCGGTATGGATTGGCTCGCGGATTATAGAGCCATGATTGATTGCTTCGGTGGGAGCATTGTTTTTGCCATTCCGGGGCAAGAGATGTTTGTAGTGGCGATGCCTCGACCAGAGGGAGGTTCGACCGCTCATTTGTACTACATAGAGGAGAATACCTCTAAGGAGGTTGTGATTCCTTTAGATTCGATCCCAGTTGTCAGGGTGTATTCCGATGTGTTTCAAGAGATACCAGACCTACCCCCCAGTCGAGAGATAGACTTTGTCAGACTTATTACCAGATACGAGACCTATAGCACGCGCACCGTACCGTATGGCTCCGGCAGAGATGCGAGAGCTACGAGATCAGATTGAGCAGTTGTTGGGTCAGGGGTTTATACGGAGGAGTACTTCGCCGTGGGGTGCCCCTGTGGTGTTCGTGAAGAAGAGAGATGGTTCACTGAGACTGTGTGTGGACTACCGGGAGTTGAATAAGGTCACGATACGAAATAAGTTCCGTTGCCTCGAATCGATGACTTATTCGACCAGTTGAGAGGAGCTTTTTTCTTCTCGAAAATTGATTTGAGATCGGGATACCATCAGTTGCGTATCAGGGAGGAGGACGTCTCGAAGACTGCGTTCTTAACGAGATATGGTTCTTACGAGTTTCGGGTTATGCCTTTTGGTTTGACCAATGCTCCAGCCGTGTTTATGGACCTGATGAATAGGGTGTTCAGGGATTTCCTAGATCAGTTTGTCATTGTCTTCATCGATGATATTCTGGTTTACTCCCAGACAGAGGAGGAGCACGTCGAGCATTTGAAGCAAGTTTTATAGACGCTACTTCAGAACGAGCTATATGCAAAATATGAGAAGTGCGGGTTTTGGCTGAAGGAGGTCCAGTTTTTGGGGCACATTATTTCCGATCGGGGGATATCTGTTGATCCGGGGAAAGTATCCGCGGTGAGGGAGTGGGGACAGCCCACGACACCGACGGAGATCCGTAGTTTCTTGGGCCTAGCAGGATACTACAGGAGGTTCATTCGGGGATTTTCGAAGATAGCAGGTCCTTTGACACATCTGACTCGTAAGGGTGTGCCATTCATCTGGAGTGATGCCTGTCAGTTGGCATTCTATGAGTTGAAGGATAAGTTGACCTCTGCACCTGTGTTAGCATTGCCGAGACCGGGAGTTAAGTATCTAGTCTACACCGATGTGTCCTTGCAAGGACTTGGAGGTGTATTACAGCAGGAGAGTCAGGCCATTGCTTATGCATCCCGTAAGCTAAAGCCTCACGAGAAGAATTACCCCACTCATGACTTGGAGTTGGCAGCAGTTGTATTTGCCCTTCGTATTTGGAGACATTACCTTTTGGGGGAGAAGTTTCCATTGTTCACGGACCACAAGTCCCTACAGTACCTATTCACGCAGAAGGAGTTGAATATGCGGCAACGGAGGTGGCTTGAGTTCGTGAAGGATTATCAGTTCGATATCCAATACCACCCGGGGAAGGCTAACGTGGTAGCAGACGCGTTGAGTTGCAGACCTGTTGATGAGGTGGCAGGGGTGTGGAAGGCAAAGTGGAAAGAATTGGGACACCAGGATGCAGTGGCCTGATCATTCATGTCGGTAATGACTGTTACACCGCAGATTGTCACGAGAGTGGTAAAGGCACAAGCAGATGACTCGTTCTGTCAGGAGCTGATAGTTCGATTACTAGCAGAGGGAGCTGAATCCTATACCATTAGCTCAGACGGGGGATTACGCTTCAATGGGAGATTGGTAGTTCAGGAAGGGGAGGAATTGCGGCACGAGGTGATGGCAGAGTGGCACGGCTCACGATTCGCGGTACATCCCGGTGGGGACAAAATGTACCAATACATGAGACGACAGTATTGGTGGAGCGGGATGAAGAGAGATATTACCGTGTTTGTTTCTAAATGCGCCACTTGTCAGCTTGTAAAAGTGGATCATCAGAAACCGGCAGGACTTCTACAGCCATTGGAGGTCCCGATGTGGATGTGGGAGAGCATATCCATGGACTTTATCACGGAGTTGCCTACGTCACAGAGAGGTCACGACTCCATTTGGGTAATTGTGGACAGATTGACCAAAGTCACTCATTTCCTACCCGTAAGGACAGACTACACTACGGGACAGTATGCCCAGCTCTTTATTTCAGAGATAGTGAGACTTCACGGTGTGCCCTTAAATATCGTGTCTGACCGAGACAAGATATTTGTTTCAAGGTTTTGGGAGAGTTTTCAGGAGGCCATGGGCACGGAATTGCGGTTGAGTACGGCGTATCACCCGCTGACCGATGGGCAGACCGAGCGTACAAACCAGATGTTGGAGGACATGCTACGTATGTGCATCATTGATTTCGGGGGTGGATGGAAGGAGTATCTTCCACTGGTAGAGTTTGCTTACAACAACTCCTACCAGTTCACCATTGGCATGGCTCCATTTGAGGCATTGTACGGTAGACCTTTTCGTTCCCCAGCATGTTGGTTGGAGGTGGGGGACAACAAACTACTTGGGCCGAAAGTGATTCAGGATAGTTCGGCAAGGATAGAATTGATTCGAAGTCGCATTCGGGTAGCTCAGGATCGGCAGAAGAGCTATGTTAATGCGAAGAGATTCTTCAGGGAGTTCCAAGTGGGGGACCAGGTTTTTCTCAGAGTATCTCCTATGAAGGGGATTATGCGTTTCGGGAAGAAAGGGAAGTTGGCACCGAGATATGTGGGACCATTTCCTATTATTGAGCGGATTGGACCGGTTGCTTATAGGCTTGGATTACCGGAGCATTTGCATCGGATTCACGATGTGTTTCATATTTCCTCTCTAAGGAAATATCTTAGAGACGATTTGGCTCATTCTCACATTGCTTTGGAGGACATCGATCTCCAGCCTGATAGCTCCTACGAGGAGGGGCCGATTACTATTTTGGACCGAAGTGAGCGGAAACTGTGGTCAAAGATAGTTCCGTTAGTGCGTGTTCAGTGGCGACATCATAATGTCGAGGAGTCCACATGGGAGCGCGAGGATGAGATGCAAGAACGTTATCCAGAGTTGTTCTTACCAGGTACTTTCTAGTTCCAAATTTCGGGTAAAAATTCAGTTATTAGGGGGGGAGTATGTAATACCCCGTATTTTTTGTGATATTTATTTATGGGATTAATTGAATTAAATGCGTATTAATTGGAAATTAATCCGGATAAAAATACTAGCGAGATGCGAGTTAGTATTTGATATTAATGAGTATATATGGCTATATATGAATATGGAATTATTGATTTGTCGTGAGATAGAAATACGGCAATTTGGAAATCTTGTTGAGACGCGTGTGACAGTCGCGTCATAGAATATAATTATGATAATTAAAAAAGTGAATTTTATTTCTATAAACCATATGGTCATTTTGAGTGCGCCAACGCGTCCGGAAGGGTCGAAATAGTCAGAAAACACTAGCCGGGGGTTTAGTTTGGGTCCCGGGGCATTTTTAGGCCATACCGGCAACGTATAAGGGTAGTTTGGTAATTTTAGAATTTTGGGATTTTTGATTAACGAATTTTAGGAATTTTAAATGGAAAATTAAAAGACCCACTAACCCATTACCAGCCATTAACTGATTAGAGGGCTACGGGGGTTATTAGAATTAGCCCCAAAAGTTCCTAAGACAAACCCTAGCCTCCATTGCCACCATTAGAGAAGAGCTTGTAAAAGGAGAGAGAAGATAGGAGAATTCTGCAGAGAGAGAGAGAGAAACTCATCAATTCGTCATCAAATTCAGAGTTACACATAAGGCAAGTGGTTTAATTTCATTACTTTGCAGAGAATGCTTCTTCCATGTGTAGGAAATTCAAATAAATTGTATTGTTCTTGGAGTATGATGAAAACCCATTTAATTGGATGTAGAGATTTAAGAATCTATTGAGGAAATTGCATGTAGAATGTGGATAGGATGATTAGTCAGATGAAAATACATCTTTTACATCATAAAAATGGATTTATTTATGTCTATGAATGACTTGATTTTTTCTAGGGTTCATGTTCTTGAGATTTGAAAAATAAATGTTGGAGATTTGATAATTTGATGTAGTTTAGGGTGATTTGAACCCATATAAATGTTGTAATACGGTTGAAACATGTTTAGGAAGGATTAGATACCTTGAAACATTGTTCGAATGACATTTAGGTGAGATTAGAGGTGAAGAGAAGTTGGAAAAACGAGTTAAGGAAAATCTGGGCTCGAATCTGGCCACTCGTTAGAAGACCTGCCCAGGTCGTTCGAACGAGCTCGTTCGAACGAGCTTCTAACGAGTTGACAGTTTGACTTCTAACGAGAGGGATGTTCGTTCGATGACTTTCATTCGAACGAGATCTCGTTAGAAGGCCCAGTTCGTTCGAACGAACTCTCGTTCGAACAGCCTCGTTCGAACGAGACTTCTAACGAGTTGACAGTTTGGGCTTTTTAGCCTGTTTTGATTTCGCATGTCCCGTAACCTTATTTAATGGTAGAGATAACCTTCCCTTGATGATAAATTGATATAGTAGGGACATTTGAGATATAATGAGGAGCAAAACCTAGAAGTGTAGTTGAACATAAGGGAAATTATGAAGTAGGACGTGAGTGTCTATTACGATGCGAGAACTATTGACGGCGTAAATTACTATATTAATCGGGAACATATAAATTGTGTAGTATTATATGTCGGTACGAGATTGAGAAGTGTACCACCAATATATTATGGTGATTTCTAAGATGTGTGCATACTTAGTATATGTATTGATTTTATGTGTATGACATACCTACCATACTTGCTATCACGGGAGGTTTACGTTCGCTTAGGGCCCTCTAATCCTTGTGTTGCCCGGATTTAGACTGGTACCTCGATGAACATAGGTCAGAGAAGGACTTATTGGGATGTTAATAAGTCTGTTGATCGTGGGAGCGCAGGTATGTGCGTGACCCATGTGATGTGACTGTGTTCGCCTCCATTATTTGTGATGTTGTTATCTGAGAACGATTCCTGAGAGATTCGGAATGCGTGATCCTTATGTACGTGATGTACTGGGACGGATAGCAGAGTATGGGTGCACCGCATCTAGTCTCGGGGTGCTTGTTTTGTATATTTATGACGGGAATAATATACACTTAATTAATGGGAACTTTCATGTTAATATTGTGAATATAATTATGGTATTATTTTGAGAAAACATAAAGGGTTAATTGATAGTGAATTGTATTACTAATTGAGAATCTGAGTTTAATTAAAGCCCTCTATTTAATTGATAACGCTAGAATGCATTATGGGGATCGAGTAGTAAGGGGTAGAACTTATTACGTTTTGGTTAGATATATATGTCATTTAGATGGGTAAGGTACGTTAGGAGTGCACATGTAGTCGAGAGGTGAGAATTTCATGTGAGTGCACGTCCTAACATGTATGTTGCATTTAATGTCTTAATGTTATTAAAACACTTGCTGTTTTTAAAATGATTTCCACTTTCGGGCTCTGACCCATTTGCTTTCAAATCTATTTTTGTAAAAACCATTTTAGGTGCCCAGCCATAAGGACACCATGCTTAGGATCCTCATTCAGGTGACGAGCTGTAGCTGTTTGTGGAAGTTACAGGACCTTGCTTGTAGACGCTTCATCTATCTTGACTCTATATTTAGCACTTATCAGTTGTAGGGCATGTCACCCATTTCTTTTAGAGACTTTTCATTTATTTCAGTTATTTGGACTTCTAGCATGTAATTAATTCAGGATTCAGACTTGCCCTTTTATTTTCAGTTGTGGGATTGTTGTGAGGAGTTTTCCTCCGGACTTATTATTATTTGTTGATTATTTTATTACTTCGTTATGGTGAATGGATTATGTTGTTCTTCCATTATTCTTTTATCGCATGTTAATCAGACTTAAATTAAAATTTGGCAACTTACTTTTTAAATACTAGGTGGTTAGTAATTATTAAGATGTTTTCGACAGTGATGCTATTAACTGAACCAACTTGGCATTTTGTATTGATTTAATAAAGGAGTAGCTACCCGGTATTTAATTAGTCGGGGTGTCACAGAATACTTGGGATATTGTTCCATTGCCTAAAGGACGATACATTAAGTATTAAGATGATGGAAAATACGAGAGATATAAATCTTAGTTATCTACAAAGGGATTCACTCATATGTATGGGATTGATTATCAAGAGCATCTACTTCAGTTGCCAAGATTAACTCCATACAAGTACTTCTCTCGTTGGCAACTAATTTGTTTTGGCCTTTGCCTCAGATGTATAAATCTTAGTTATCTACAAAGGGATTCACTCAGATGTATGGGATTGATTATCAAGAGCGTCTGCTCCAATTGCCAAGATTAACTCCATACAAGTAGTTATTCTGTTGGCATCTAATTTGTTTTGGCCTTTGGCTCAGATGTAAAGAACACCTTCCTTCATAGAGATTTGAAGGAGGAGGAGGAATATATGTTGATGCACCTGGTTTCAAACTTGCCGATTATCAGAATTTAATGTGAAAAATAAATAAACCATTGTATGGACTAAAATAGTCTGCACGTGCTTAGTTTGAGAGGTGAATAGAATAGGATACACAGAGTGAGGTAGATCATACTCTCTTCATTAAGAGGCACTAGGATCACACCAATGTCCTTACTGTATATGATGATGATATTGTTTTAAATGGAAATGACAAAAAGGGATCAGAAGAATGAAGACATTTTAGAACGAAGTTCAAGGTTAAAGACCTCAAATTATTAACACATTTTTTTGCATCGAAGTGTGAAAATCCAAGGAGTGTTCATTTTTTGAGGGAAGTATGTGTTAGATATTGGTTGAAACGAGTAAACTTTGAGATAAGCCTATTGATGGATAGAGAGACACTAAATGACATGGAAAGATTTCAAGGTTTTATTAGTTGGGACGCCACCGTATATTGCATATGTTGTTAGTGTGATTAGTAAGTTTATGCACGCTTTAAGAACACCACATAAAAAGTAACTATCATGTTCTCCCTTAGAGAAAATATTGTTTGGGCAACATGATCACTTACCTGTATGTTGCTAGTGCAAGATTTATGATTGATTGGGGATCCACTTCTGGATATTGCACATTTGTCAAAGATAACAGTAGTGTGTAGATGCTACATTTAGTATATAAGATGAGTTCAGATTTATCGCACTTTAAGTCCATGGGTTGATGTTGCTACGGTATGTTTGATGAGTTGGGTTATCTGGTTCGCGAATCAATGCATTTGTATTATGATAACAAAGCTGACATTAATAGTTTCCGCAATCCCATTCAACATGACAGGATAAAGCATATTGAAGTTGATCTTCATTTTAACAAGGAGAAGCTCGTCTTGGACTAAGAGTGTGAGAAAAAATTTGTTTGCAAAATAAGCTAATTAAGTTGGGCCTGACATAATTTTGCACCACCTTGAGGGGAGTGTTTCTAGGGACTAATTTTTGCTAGGCGTGTTATAGTTATATTGTGTAGGGTGCTTACATGTAATTTATTAAAGTTTTTAATATAAATAGAATCATATGGGACAATGACAAAATCATCTATTCATCTTCATGCTGGTTTGATTATCTCATAAATCTAATATGATTCAGCCACGTGTTGGGAAAGCGTGGGTAATTCGATATACGAATTACACATAGGAAGATTGAATGGAGAGCAATAAAACACATAATATGCACTTCAAGATAATTATTAATAAATATTGGATTGCTCCAGCAACTTGGCACTAATGCAACAAACTGTAGCATGTAAGTGAAACAATCCAATATATGCGAAAGAGGGTAATTAGATGAACCAGTGGCTTGAATATGAAAACATTTGACCTGAAAAGGAAGTTATTTAAATGTGCTTGGGTGGAGAAGGCTATTTCTTTCAATGATATGGTCTTATTATCTAAACTGTAAATTATTAAGGGTAAACTAAGCTTACTACCCACAAGGTACCTATATACACATAGCTCCCACGTCGTTTTCAAAATCACACTGACCTCCTTTGTAAGAAATATTGACTATATGTGTTAACTAAAAAATTTAATTGACCATAGTACCCTAACGCATAAATAAATTAATATTAGTTACACCTTATATGTTCTACCAGTTTTAATATCAAGGTGTGTATGTTTGACATTACATTCTTTTCCATGGAAAATCTACTATTTGCTCATGTTTTAACTTTGTGGCGCTTGTTCCCTGATATATTCTGGGGAACAATAGTCTTAAATGTAAAATCCTACTTTTTGCTCATGTTTGAACAGTAGTCTTTCTTAAATGTGAAATCCTATTTTTTGCTCATGATTTAATTTTGTGATGCGCCCAAATATATTCTATAAGAACAATAGCTTATATGTGACACTTGGGGTTTTAAGTGAACATAGTTCAGAAAGGGTTTTAGGTGAACCTTTCAAGTTTAAGCAAGTCCTTTTTAAATGAATTTGTACGGATGAAAAGATACATATATGGATTGAATCACTTAACAGAACAAGAACAGGGGTGGATGAGTGCAACTCTGCAGTGCTAACGAGTATACACTGGCGGAGGCAGTAGATGGGTGTCAGACAGCGGGAATTCCCTGGTTTTGTTCCAGATTTGAGGTAAAGAAGAGTTATACTAGGGGTCCAATATCCCTATCTTGGATACTCGTTACCAATGTCCAAGCCATATACTATGACATCCAGTAAGAACATTATCCAATGTTCTTAGACCAGTATCGACCGACACTGGGCTGGTTTCTTGAATGTTGTGCTAAAAATGTTCCCTGAGGTGTTTTAGATTAATTTTGGGACATCTTTCACAAGATGGAAGTTTGTCAAATAGGGGATGTTTAAGACTTCAAATATGGAAATAGAAATTTTATAACCCTAGTGTTCAATCCTTTAGAACTCCTAACACCATTGTGTGATGTGATGGAAAGGTTCACTTAAAACCCCGACTTCCCGATTACTTTAGTTATTCTAGTGGCGATTGCTCCATCTTTTCTTTAGTATTTTATGGAAAACATTGCTTAATCCCCTATAACTCCTAACACCACTGTGTGATGTGATGGAAAGGTTCAGTTAACACTCTGACTTTACAGATTTCATTTGTGGCCCTTGCTTTATCTTTTCCTAATTTTTCATGTTAAATGTTTCTTAACGCCCTACACCTCCTAAGTCTTAACACCATTGTGTGATGTGATTGAATGGTTCACTCAAAACCATACTTTCCGAATACTTTTGTTACTTTTGTGGTGCTTTCTCTTTCTCCAATAGTAAGAGAACGTCTTGTCATCTTTTTCCACTCTATCTCCAACGGTTCATAAAAGTTTAATGGTTTAAATCTTTTTCCAACTTTGTAATCAACTACACAATTCGATTTTTCTAAAAGAAAAAATATAATATATATTTTAAAAAATTATTAAGTTTCAGAATCTACTATTTTTATATTTCACAGAATTATAATATTCAAAAACATGAGTTTGAAAATTAAAAAGGGAGTGATTGCTTAAAAAAATTATCAATCTTTCTATTATATATTTTTAGAAAATTCTATTATAATATATGTTTTAATCAGAGATTATTGTTAACATATGAGATAATCTTGTGTTATAATGTGTGTAAAAAAATTCTTAAATGTTCAAGTGTAATACGGTCATTTGTAAGTAGTAACGAAATCTGTTTGGTCAAATACACACAAAGAGGGACAATTATACAACCTTCATATACGGAGACAATAATGTAATTTTATGAACTATAAGAAAACTATATGTATTTAGGCCATACTTTGAGGAAAGTAATTTTTAATTAATTGGGAAATTTCTTAAAAATAACATTTTTTCGTGAAGAATCTTCATGTTTCTTAATGCAAAATCCTGATTTCATCTCTTTTAACCCCTTTATGTTCAAACGTGCTTATGGAATTTTGTAATGATCAAGACGGGGAGAGGAATATTTTCAGATTCCCTAATTTTAGGGACATAAGTGAATTTATCTTTTATTTCTTTAGCTAGTCATTAACCTTGAATAAAAGCCTTTGTGAGCATCCTCATTAAAACATGATCTAATAAATCCTAATCATAGCTCTTTCAAAGTCACCCGTCAAAAAACACCCCTTCCTCTTTAAAGCTTCTTAAATTCTCCAATACTCCATTTCCAAATCAAAACTAGATCTAAAATATGCCATCACTTTAAGAAACCCTTTTGCATAAAATCAACAATATCACTCAATAACGGATACAACTTTTGGCAAAAAGCTTATAGTAACACATGACAATATTTATCGCCCTAATAAAAACATCTAACTTCATATACAATATTTTTTTGGTAATCAGGCATATATAATTCTCATTTATCTGGGCGCATGAACAATCCCATCCCCATAATGTTTTCATTAAAACCCTCAAAATATCTCTTTAATGCAGACCCCAACTATCTTGTAGCACTGCTATAAAAAAATAAAAATAAAACATTAAAGCCTTAGGTTTTATTACCATCACAGTTGAACAGGGATAGCCTCACCTTCTCCTCAAACAGCATTTCAAGCCCACTCTTTTTTCCCTCACTAATAGAGAACCACTCTAGGCCTTCTTCTACTTGAACAATCTCTCAAATTCCCTCACTATAAAACTTTACGCAAGAATATTGTTTATATTATATAGATAATAATTGATTAGTACGATTCATATGTCTCGGGTTTCACATTTCATAATAATTTATATTTACGTATCACAATAATATTTTTCTTTTAAATTATAATGCACATATGGAAAACAATATATATATAGACACACACACACACACATCCTATTGGCATGTCCCTAATGTGTTGTGTCCTACTCTATTACAATTTCATGTGTCGGCATGTATGGCCATGTTGTATCCATGTCCCGTATCCGTATTCATGGTTCATAAACATAAAAAAAATCCCGCTTAATAGCATTAAATTTTGCTTAAAATTTATAGATAAGCCTAGAGTTATGAATTTTCGTAACAATTATTTAGTTATATATAATAGTATTAGAAAAGACAACGAAGAATCAAGTACATGAAAAAAAAAGTAATTCAAATTGTTCACTTCATTGACAATATTACCATGTGAAGTACATGCAAGTGGTTTAAAATATGTAGTATTGTTAGGGTAATAATAGTCCAAGTAGTATTAGTAGTCCTCCTTTTCTGTATATATTCTCTAAAGGTAAGTTCACTTTTTGTAGGCTATCTTATACATATGTTCTTAAGCTCTTGTGTAATTCTCATATTTGCATTGGCAATACAATATGATATATTTTACTCTTCTATCTCTTTCACTTGCAAAGTTAACAAGTATCTATACTATTAAGTACAAGCTAACATCACAAAATGTGTCAAGTCGGAGGCTAAGAATCTTGAGACTGAGATTACGTGCTATTTTTCAAAATAGATGCAAAATGGGAAAAATCAAAACAACAAACATTACATGAAAGGAGGGTGTGTATATTTCCCTCTTTGAGTTGTAAAGTACGTTTGAAACTATCTTTAAATTTTTTTTAATTAATAAGCTGTATAATAGTGAATTTGTGGTCGCTTTATTTGCATCACATCTTCCAACATTAAGATGGAATATGTAACACATGTTAAGGATGAGGCTAGTTGGCATCGTTTGTTTTGTGAATTTAGAATTGCATATCGAGTGTCTTAAATAACTACGCACTTATCATAAGAAAAAGTATGCTCAAGTGATGTGAATTAAGAGGTTTAGAGGCTATTTTTAGTACATATCCACTTGAGTATAATTTTTGTTATTTTCTCAATTATGATGTACTTTTCTTTCATTGTTAGTTTAACTGTTTTGTTTAATATTATAGGAGGGAAGTATTAAAGGCTAATAAGGGCATAGATGTAATTAGAACCTTTTCTTGTAGCCCAAGTATAGATCCTTCTACTTTCCCCTATAAATAGTCCCCATATAGCCTCATTTGGGGCATTCCTACATTTGTGATATTGAGAGAGAGTTGAGACGAGAGTTAAATCTTCTTAGTTTCCATTTGACGCTCATTTACCTCAATTGATGTTAAAGCCTTATTGGCTCCACCCGTTGTTATTGTTGTTATATAACAAATCGTAGATGATGGCAAATGAGACCTAAGAAGAGGTTTGCTCCGGTTAATTCGCGCACCGATAGGCTTAAGAAGGTTTTAAATCGACTCGTAGCACGTTTCGACGCACTTGATGCTTGCCTTCCTCCACCCGACGCATCCACGATCTGCCCTCACACCGCTCCCACCATCACTCAAAACCCTAATTTTACTGCCACCATTGTCCCTCCTACACCCTCAGTTACACCACCACAACGGAGCCCTAAACCCACCCAAAAACTCCCAGTCAAACCTCCAAAAAAGAAGAAAGAGGGGCTAAAATCCAACCTTAGGCCTAGAGAGAAGAAAGTAAAGAAGAAAACGAGCAGGAAATGGGTTGATTCAACAAGCCTAATGTCGATTCCACTCCAACACCACTCTGATAGCTTCAACCATCCCTGTTGGACCGGAGACAAAAATGAAAGGTTGAACATAGGTTTCGTAACCCTAGAATATTGTTTAACCCAGGAGGTCTATCGTGAGATCGAGAGAAGAAGGAAATCACGAGAGACAAAGTTGAACATCCGGTGGTCCAAGTCGGTGGATGTTGTCGGCTCTAGTCAAGTGGTCGCAAGTTCTAATGTGTTGTTGCAACCTGTCATGCGTGTTGTGTTCCGTGTAGCTAGAATTTGAGATTTCGTTGGACTTAAAAAGTTGAAAAAACAAATAAAGGAGAGAATGGGCTTGGCGGTTTAGTTTGCTTTTGTGGCAAGTATAATATTTCTCTAAATTTAGGCCTTGAGTTTAAATGGGTCTTTCAACACACAAGGAGTTTATAAAATTCTATTTTCGCCCAATTTTTGAAGGAAATTTTGGATGATAAAATTTGGGCTCTCCGTAACTTTAACAAAATTATTTTGGGGCCCCAAAATTTCTTTTCCTATTCGTCCACCTATTTTGGGAACTTTTCGACTCCAATTTTGAAAGCTCGAGGACGAGTTTGGTTTTAAGTGGGGCAGAATGATGTGAATTGAGAGGCTTAGAGGCTATTTTTAGTACATACCTAGTTGAGTGGCTTTTTTGTTATTTTCTCTATTATGATATTGTTAGTTTAGTTGTTTTGTTTAGTATTATAGGAGTGAAGTACTAAAGGCTAGAAAGGAGATAGATGTAATTAGGACCTTTTCTTGTAGCCCAAGTCTAGATCCTTCTACTTCACCCTATAAATACTCCCCCCTGTAGCCTCATTTGAGGCATTTCTACATTTGTGATATTGAGAGAGTTGAGACAAGAGTTAAATCATCTTCTTATTTTCCATTTGACACTCATTTACGTCATCAAGAAGCAGATTGGTAAAAGAAGTTGTCAATAGACACAATTTCAAACAGTGGATACAAAACAATAACGAATAGAGGAAGATAAGGATGGCAATTTTACCCGACATTCAGGGTTTCCACCCCACCCCGTCCCACCCCTATTGGAGTGGGTTAAAAACTCGTTTAAATTAATAGGGGCGGGTTTGGGTTTTAAAATAAATCCCTTTTTTTTTCGATAACTAAAATAAATCCCATTTATTAAAAAGGGCGGGTTTGGGTTTAGTAAAAAATTACCCGCCCTTCCCCGTTTAATATTTAAAAAGACTTAGATACCCTTTTATATTAATTTAATTACACTTCTTACCACCTATATATATAAAGCCACGAAGCCCTAATAATTTCATTTACCCTTCAAAAAAATGGCTCTCATCTCTCTCTCTCTAAGACTCGTATCACTCTCTCTAAGCCATCCCTAGCCTTCGCAGCCTCCGCCTCACCTACAGCAACCTCCACCAGAAGGTTTTTGTCATATTTTTTCTCATGTTCTCTTCTAATATACCTGTTCGTATAGTTTTTATCTTCTAATATACCTGTTATCTTCTTATATATCTTCGTCTGTGAACAAGTTAGTTGGCTTGTTCGTATAGTTGGTTTGAATTTTGGTTTGGTTTCGTTTTGTTTGGTTACAATGTTGTTTTGGTTTAAATCTAATCTAAACAGATTACAACCACTGTTCCAAATGTTGGTTTGGTTTGGTTTGGTTACGAACAGATTACAAAAACTTTTCCAAACACTTTTCTAAATTTGTTCTGTTAATAGGTGGTAAGATTTGGTTTGGTTTTATTTATAAAGAACAATTTTGGTTCAGAACAGATTTGATATTTGGTTACAAATGTTGTATCGGTTTTATTTATACACCAACAAATTTGGTTCAGATTAGATTTGGTTTGGTTACGAACAAATTAATCAAATGCTGCTTTGGTTTTATTTATACAGAACAAATTTTTCAGGTTTGGTCTGTTTTAAATGTTTGTGTATTATTTTTCAGGTTTGAGTAAATGAGAAGGAGACTCTGCAATGGTGATAATTGATTTTATTTGAGACTTATTTTACAAAAGTTGATGTTATTTGAGACTTGTTTTGTAATAGTTGTTGTTATTTGAGACTCATTTTGTATTAGTTGATGTTATTTGGGACTTGTAAGCTTGACATTATTTTCTTCTTTTTATGGTGAGTTGCATAGTAGCATTTCTTTTTTGATTCTTGGTGTATATAAAACTGATCGCATATTGAGGAAAATGGGAATAACCCCCTGAAACTGCCTCTTCGAAAAAGGGGAAAGCAATCCTCAACAGGTTACCTGTTACAGGTAAAGCCTTTAAGGGTATTTATTTTCGCTGCGCGGGGCGGGTTTCGACCCGCAAATATAAACGGGCCGGGGCTGGTTCAGGGGCCTTATGCTTAAACGTGTTCGGGGTATACAAATTAAACACTTCTCGGGGCGGGGCGGGCTAATTATTTTTTTCGCAGGGCGAGTTTGGGTTTTGATAAACCCACCTCGCTGCCATCCCCTGCTCCACAACAATCATACATATACGGTTGTAAAACAATTATAAAATAAAGTTATATAAGCTAGTTTACGAAGCGCACAATTTAATGCCCATATTATCAGGAAAAAACAATTGAATACATCATAAAATCTAACAAATATAAGGTACTTCACCTTACAACACGGTGTGCACTTTGCTTATTGCTTAAAAGTTCCCACCTCCCCACCATGTACCCTTTTTGTACAGCTCTTACAATTCGAGTCTCTAACAAAAGGAATTCCATTGCAGATAAATACAGGATCATAAACGGCATATAATCTGTTCATTGTATAATCCAAAGACCAAATGACGATAAAGAAATATCAGTTGCTTACAAGAGAGAATGTAAATGTATAGACACCAGATTTCTGAAACAGCTGTGGAAACTTGCATCTCACTGGGAATATATATAAACCATGAAACCCTTTACGTGATGAAGGTGTTATCGCCCAGAATAAATATGGTTCTCATCTTGCTGTTTCTTATCTTCAGCCCTAAATTTTATTTCTAAAAACATCTCAAAGTTCTCTTTTAAAATGTACTTTTGATCCAAATTTTTGGAGGTGCTCGCAGAAGAAAAAGAGGCAGGACGAACAACTGCAACAATTTCCTTGGAAGGAACATGTCCAGCATTGACTATGTCATCAACTGGTAACACCTTTAACAAGAACCGAAAAATTACAAATGACATGTTACTAACTATGTTTGATCTGATTAAAAAGAGAATGAAGTGTAAATGAAGAAAATGATGTTGAGCTGAAAAAGTTTCAAATGTCATCGCTTTATCTAAAAATTAAAAAATAAGACTGCTTAAGGTAAACTAACCCCTTCAACCTCCAACTCTTGACTACGTTTTGCACTCAATACGTCAATTGACGATGGACTTTTTTGACGTTGCTTCTCAACTTGGAGATCCCATTCGGCTGTTTCAATAGCTAGACACTGCAAATTCAAGGTTCAATAAATTACTCAACTAATTGGAACAAAAACTCTTAATGAAAAAAAAAGTAATGAATGTAATACAAAGAATATGCAGTTAATGATTAACCTTCCCAGAATCAATCACACTAATGGGTAAAGAGATACATCCACGAATATCTATACTGGCATTTCCGTCGTTTACTGAAAGGAGGCAACCATTCTCATCTGGAGTACTTAGCGGCCTTCCAGGACCAAAATTGAAATAGAAAGAAGTGTATAAAAATTATTTCAGAATAGCACATAAATACCTACAAAAGGAAGTTCAGTCTAATTATAGAAGTTGAAAAACCTGCATATAAGACGAGCCTCACCTATTAAGGAAACAAAAAAGAAACAAGAAAAGGTTTAGGTCAACAAATTGAATGATGACTAATAATACAGTTCTATTGAAGCTGTAACTGTACTCTAAATGAAATAATAGATTACTTACCACCTGCATCTCCATGAAATCCTTCAAGGACAAAACATTCTAGTGTAGCATATATATTGTTCTTGTGGCATCCTGCACATGCTCCCTTGAGGACTTTGATCTTGTGCCCTGATTTTCAGGATGTTCCTTTCCTCCTTAAAACTTTATGAACCCTCAAAACTGTAAAGTTGAATACCAACAGCCATATGATAATATTTAATAAATAGGCACATGTACAAAGAGTGATGAGTTGACATAAAACCATAAAGGAATTATCAACATTGGATTTGTTGATAAAATTAAAAGTTTCTGAAAGATGATGATATGATAATCATAAGAATTTGATAAGTTTTAATTTACAAGCTTACCATCTGAAGAGATGTCAAGCCCCTTCTTGTTTTGGGGACTAACTATAAGAAGAGGATGATCCTCACCACGATCAATTTCCTCATCGTAACGATCATGCATTTGTAAAATCCAATCTTGGTACTGCCTCTCTAATTGCAAAAGAGTCAGCGGCTTTCCATCTTTATAAATTTCAACACGTACCTCTACAGGTCAATTTGAAATATTGTTGTCAAGATTCAATGGATCCATAACTAAATACACATAAACAAATTGATTACAATAAGCCAAGAAATGTTACCTTTATCTTTCTCAAGAGGTTTGTTGCCAAAGTTCTTCAGCGCAGTGGTATAAGGGTGGCGATGTGCTAAATCAGTCTGGAATATAATACCATCAACGAAAGAGGTAAAATGTATTGGAATAAAAAAGCTATCCTTGGCTTCAATTGTAATTTTCACTATAAATCATGCACTATATAAATCAATTCTGCAAATGAAAAAAAAACAATACAACTAGGATTTCTTGTGGTACTACACACTGCATATAGAAACTGACCTTTTTGTAAGCTCGTAATAATAGTTTTTATAAAAATGAAAAGATTAAGAAAAAAAAGGAAGTTCTTGACAAAATGACACGTGTATGTGAATGTTTTTTAGTACATGGACAACTAATAGGATGGAAAAACCATCGATACCTTCGAGGGTGTTGGATTGAAACCAGCATCAGTCTCTGCAACCACAAGTGTTAGTTGAGGAATTATTTACAGCAATGGTAAAAAACAAATGAATCAGTTATTATTACCAATAAAGCATTTAACTCTCGGGCAGCATCTCCTTAATGTTTGAGCCCTATCACCCTTTTTCTGCCTAAATTCCATAAATGGAAGCCATGCCTGCGGGAAGAACATTTTTCTATAAGTCTCATCAACCAAAAACATATGTAGCAAAGACTCACAATGACATCAATATATAATATATATATGTATGCTCACATAATTACAAATATGTAGATACCATACTTAATATGCAATTTTATCCAATTTTGTGCGTTAATTAGGATCCATTTGGTTGTCGGTGAAATATTTTTCACCAAGGAGGAAAATAAAATGGTGAAAATTATATCCACTTTACGGATTTAAATTGTGTTCCCTACTTTTCCAGAATCACATAATATCAGGAAGACAATTATTACAATTTCTACGAAAATAAATATAATTCCAAATAGGTGAAAATACTTTTCGCTGTTTTGCTTTTTGTTTAGGTGAAAAGTGTTTCACTCCGAACCAAACGAGCCCTTGACAGAATTTTTTTCCTCTAATGTTAATTTCTCAACAAAGATTGATCAAAGTGAAATTTTATATGTTTTCAGAGTTCAGGAATGTGGGAATATTCTTTGCATAGCAAAAGATTGTTAGACCTTGGAGTCTACAATGGTCTCAATAGCTGCCTCAAATAAGGTTATCTAAGAGTTTGAGGATATAACTGGCGATCAATTTTCAGGTGTAATCCATTCCAAAGGTTAATAACCATCTCATGTGACCTCCTTCCCAATGTTGGCGAAAGGACTATAATAATAGTGTAGTGGAGTGCCTCCCACAAAGATAACGGACAAAGTAATTTGAACTGGATAGAACTTCAGTTTGGTCCTATCTGTAGTTTTTAAAGAACTAAATTTTTTCCTAATACTTTCCATATTCTACATCCATGTTACCAGATACTCTCCCTCTTGACTACTGAATTCCAGTTCCTGCATACCCATTTAGAGTACTTTAGTCTTCAGATCTCCAAATCTTGCGTCGTGTTTTTGTCTTGAAGAGCGGAGGAAATAACATAGAGATATGAGAAAGAAAAGATAAAAATAGGACGGTCGCATTACACGTACCCATACCCGTACAACGCACTGAAGCGTTCCACATTCCAAGTAACTTTGTTCTAAATAACCCAACAGGAAAATGGACGGCAATTCCAGAGCCATCTTTTTCATGTCATCAACCAGCAGGCCCATGCATACGTGATTACATCAGTTATGGTATGATATATGTCGTTATCCCACTCCTCGCCACCTTAATATTGTCGATGAGATGGTTATCTTAACAAGTGCCTCTTCCCACTTGTCATATATTTTCCATTCTAATTACTTGTACTTGGATTCGCAAGAAAATCCTCTCAGTAAAGCATACAGGTTCTAAATCTTACGAAACATCTCTTATGATAAATGGGAATGAACTTAAGATAGTGTTCAAGAACCAAAGGAGACTCGAACCTAAGCACATGATATTGCAACCAGCATGTCTTACTAAAAAACTGGCAGGCATTTCTAAACCCTACAAATTCAAGAAAACAGAAAACAGTGTACATTAAATCTCTCAACACATATTCAACCCTTGAGTTCATCATCTGTACAGCATACTATCATATACAATGTGCAAGTCTATGGGATTTTCATATCGGATTTAATCATTTAAACATGACACTTAAGCATATACTAAGTTTTTCTTCGATGCATTTTGTAATTTTGTTGAATTTAAAGGAAGAAATAGTACAATATTATTCGGATAGCTAATTTTAGTGTACTGGAATGGAAGTGTACCATGTTTTGGATCGTATGTATCAATAAATAAATCTTAAGGTATTAGTATTTTTGGTAACTACGAGAGAAACACAATTTTCCAAGTTGTGTCAATTATTATTGTCTTAGAAGAAAGAGCGTCACCTGCAGCTGCATAGTATCTAGTCACTTTTGCAATGGCAAAGCAAAAATGAGTTTTAATTTAATTATCCATAGAGATAATGAATTCATTTAACTCTATATTGGTGTTATACAAATATATACCAAACTGTACAGGCGTATTTTATCTCTTCCGCTAACAGCTACTATGTGTTTATGAATATAACTGTTGGGTTGAGATCATTGACAGCCTAAAGAGAATCTCATTGAAAAGAACCTTAGGTGTGCTCCATTTGTTGCAATTTTAGTGTAGATTTGTTGCTTGTTTCCATTCATAGTAGTTTCATGTGTAGGATGTTGTTGTTCTATAAGGAAAGTTTGGAATCTTACTAAGTAAACAATCATTTATTTTGTTTTTTAAAAGGAAAAAATGAAAATTGAAAAAGGAAGTTAATCTTACAAGTGATGTGTGTCCAACTCGGAAGGTTTATTTTTTTGCTAGGAAACAAAATTCATTAATTATGAAAACTGAGATCTAAAGTGAACAGCATGTCCACGCAAAGAATACAACACAAAAACAGCCTATCTAGATATACAGAGAAAAAACCCCAAACAGCAAAACTGTCAAAACACCTACTAATGTGGTCACCCAATGTATTTACTCCTTTGTATTAAAACACCTACTGTCATCATTTGGAGCAGCAGCCTTTTCTGGGTATTTGAAGTTCTTTCTTCATTGATTGTTTGCAATTGAAGGTATACTTCAATCATTTTCATCTCTTCTGATCCAGAGATTTATTTGTTGTTGCTCCATTAATTTTTGGTGGCCATGTGAAAGGTTTTTGTGGGATGTTTTTGTGGATTGCTTTGAGTAAATGTTATTACTTGTGAGTTCATAATTGTTGGTGTTATTATTGACTTGGTACATAATGTCTGATGGGGGAAATGTCGAAGTAAAGAACACATTATTTGATTTAATGACCACACACCATTCACCTTCACAGAAAGTCACGGCCCAGTTACTTAATGGCCGAAATTTTTTGTGATGGGCTAGATGGTTCCGTTTATTTTGTGGTACAAAAGAAAAAATTGATTGGCTTCTTGAAAACATCCCAACGCCGAAGGAATCTAATCCGACCTTTAGTAAGTTATTTGTTACCAATTACACTATTTTGGGATGGATGCTCAAGTCTATGGAGCTGAGTATCCATGAGTTTTTCAATTTTATGAGTGTGTTGCGTTGCACTCTTATGGAATGGTATGACTGCTATGTACTCTCATTCACACAATGAGGTTCAGATATTTGAACTTTGTAGGGAGATACCGCCGCGTGCCTGTCAAGGCAATGATTCTCTTTTAACGTTTTATAGCTATCTAACTCAGATATGAGAGTAGTATGCTCTGTATCGTCCTTTATCTATCATAATGGATCTTACCGCACAGACTGTAAAATTACTTATAGCTCGAGAAGAAAAGCAAAAGTCTTATCAGTTCTTGGTGGGTCTAGGGGCTGATTTTGAGCTTTCTCGAACACAAATTTTGAAAACTTCCCCCTTTCCTCCACTGGGTGAAGTGTATGCAGTGTGAGAGAAGCATGAGCGGAGCTTCAAGCTTACATCCTCATCTGTGACGGTTTCTGAGTCTCCTTCTACAACTGATCAATATTGGGAATAAGTTTTTGGGTGCTTCTTTTTCTCCGTTTTGGGGTACACATCATGAAAATAAGAAGATGGTCTATGAGCATTGTAATAGAGAAGGGAATGCAAAGCTCACGTGCTTCAAATTGTATTCTGAGTTGAGAAATAAGAAGGGTAAAACTCGTATAACTTCGATTATTGAAGGGCCCACCGATTCTCATTTCTCTACTCCTGGTGATCTGAATGCCGAGATTGGGCAATCCAGTAGTTCAAAGATTGATCGAATTCTTCATTTGTTGGGTAGTCGTCAAGATCCTTCTACTAGGCCTACTGCTATGACTGCATCCTCCTCAGGTACTCCTCGAGCATATTATGCTCACACAACTGACACTCCTTCTATTTTAGGTTATGGATTCTGGTGCTAGTGATCATATGACGGGTGAGAAGAATCTCTTTACTTTGTTCCATCAATAGGTTCACCTTGTTAGTGGAACTCCTACTCCCATTCTCAGCAAAGGCGATATGCCTCTCTACAGATATTACTTTACACTTAGTTTTACTTGTACCTAGTCTTTCCATGAACTTGTTATCTATCAATCATTTAGTAAGAAGTTTTGATGGTGCTGTTATTTTCTTGTCTGATTAGTGTTATCTTTGAAACCTGCGTACGGGGAGGATTTTTATCAGGGGATATGAGTGTGATGGGATCTACCCATTGGGGATCCTCCACCATTTCCACCATTTCTACCTTTCATTTTCATTTTTCATGTTAGTGTGTTGCCTGATTCGGGCGGTTATGTTTTTTCTTTTCGGACATTACATTTGCGGCATGATCGTTTAGGACACGTCATGTTAAATATCTCTGTATGTTCTTTCCCCGATTTAATTAAAGCTTGCATTTCTTCAAAATTCTTAAGTGTTGTTTGCTCTTTATCTAAGCATACTAGAACTAATTATATCCCTCACAGGCATCGGACCCCTTGTGTTTTTTATCTAATATACTCGTATGTTTGGGGATCCTCACCTATTACAGCTTTTTTCAGGTATCGATACTATGTCACATCTCCTGTGATTCCTAATTTAAAGCTTGTAGCTGACAGTGGTGAATCTTTGAAAGATCCATCTATGTGGTCGTTTAATTTATTTAGTTAATAGTAGACCAGATATATCATTTGCCATTGGGTAAAGTATATCACCTTTTATGATATCTTAGGTCTTCTCTTTATTTTATATAACAGACCCTCCGCAGAAGCGGAATATAGGGCCATAGACTTGGGGATGTGTGAGATTATATGGCTTCGTTTGATTTTTGGGGAGTTGGGATTTTCTGAGAAGGCTTTTTTGTTCTGAACTGTGATATTAAGTTATATTCAACTTACATCTGATTCAGTTCTTCATGAGAGGACAAAATGCATTGAGATAGGCGTTCATTTTCTCAGAGAGAAGGGTTTTCATGTGATCATCACTCCATCGTTTGTTTCTTCAGGAGAATAGGGTGCAGATGTTCTTACCAAACCTCTTAGTCCTTCTCTTCTTCGCATTTCTATTGGCAAGCTTGGCTTGGTCGATATCTACTCGCCAGCTTGAGGGGGAGTGTTAGAATGTGTTACGTTATTTGTGTGTTATTATGTAATTGACCATAAGAAAATTTTGGTTCCCCAATTTATTTCCTCCTTTGTATAAATACAAGCCTCTAAACTTGTATCGACCATGATAGAATTCCATAATTCTAATCCTACCACAAAAACTAAATAAAAATGTTTAGCCCAAAAACCCCCAATAAGATATATATATATATATATATCACCATCATCATCAAATATCCCAATAAACAATCATTCCATGAATAGTGAAGCATTGAGATAGAAATTCTTGCACACTTTTTTTCGGAAGATGCCCATAATCACGTCGAGAATTTAATGCAATCCCATTACCCTTGTTTATCGACTTTTCTCTATATTTGTTGGTTTCTCCTTTGAAGCACGGAGCCCAGCACGTCCATACCTTTGCATTGAAACATGCCGAAGTTGTTACCATCAAATTTCTCTATGCGGTTTCCAACTTCTAAATGATCATGACCCAAATTGTGAATGGAAAAATATCAAAACGAAAATCTCTCCATCAATGCGTAGATCACAAGAACCAATTTGTTGTGCAGAAGCACATTTCAACAAATATGATTGGTGATTTTGATCACACAAACAATCACAAAATAAGGAAAGAGATGAAGAAAGTATAACAACTCATCTAGCATTGTTGGGAAAAAGTCATAATCCATGTGCGTGCACTAATATCAAATATCCTAAAGGGATTACAAAAGGCTGTCACAAATAACTCACTAAGCACTATCCAAAGTTTGTTTGCTAAAACTGAGTGGCTCCTTATATAGAACCCAAACAAATCCTAAAAATATCATGATTACAAATACATATCCTAAAAGGATAGAATATCAAATCTAGTAAAGAGAGGGGCTAGAACAAAACACATAAAGATAATCCAAGAATAAATACGTTTCCATTTTCTCTCCCCCGGACATAGTCCAAAATGCAACAACATACACCAAAAATCTTTTTAAAAGAAGGAAACCTGAAGGAATAAGTAAACCATATATAAAATACAAAGACAAAATAGAACATTATCAATTAAAATCCATCGAAACCCAACTAAATTAAAATATACGCATACTATTGCATCTAGCCTCTCCTTTGTAGATCAGATAAAATATAAGATGCGCAAATGTTTTTTGTTAATGATTCAAGACATTGTAAGTGTGAAGAAATCGGAAGAAAAGATTTATTCAAAAGGTGAAGTGAAAATTCATATGCTGGGCAGTGGCTAGCTAATTTCTAACGTACTTCAAGGCAAAAAATTGAATCATCATTTCATAATTGATGTAAAGAAGAAGGATATGGTGCACAACTCTTTCATATTTTGTATTAAAACTCACCCATCGAGCATCTGGAAGCAAACGACCCAACCGACGAATGGATACACGACTGAAGCTTTCGTAGTTTTATGTAATTCCACATCCTTCGTCTTCCAGCTTCTCCAATATCTTGTCTATACTCTCTTTTCCCTATAATTAACAAAAAAGATTTTGAATTTAAATATGTGTGCATGCGTGCGAGTGAGCACATGTGTTAATGGATGTGTGTTATGCTAAAAGGAACAATTCAAAATTGTCCAGGCAGAAAAGGAAAGGGATATACAAATTTAATAATACCTCAACAAAAATAAATAATAATAATAATAATAATAATAATAATAATAATAATAATAATAATAATAATAATAATAATAATAATAATAATACCTCAACAATTGGGAAATACACACACTTTAGGCGTGCATTTGCTTCTTGTAATGCTCTTGATCCTGAGGTGATTGAAGCGCCAAATACTTAAGTGTACTCAAGCTTGCAAATCATTAACTAATGCACCAATTTTCTCACATTTTACTATTGTACGAGATGGTAAATGAAGGATAAAATAAAACATAGCTTTCTTCTTATGATATTAAATACATACATACATACATACATACATACATATATATATATATTTCACCTGGATTACTCGTAGCAGCAGTGTCCGGTTTGTAGTGAAAATGGAGCTGTAAAACAAACTTCAGACCATTGCAAGAGTGTACGTAAGTTATAGCTACCTCCCCACCCTCAATTTATGCCAAATCAATGCCATTCATCTAAAAAAAATATGAACTCTGTGTTTATTGGGTGTCAAGATATAGTCCCAGGCTGCACGCCAAACAAAAAACTATGTACGTCTTAGCCACGTAAGAAGAACACATAGAAATGATGGTGATGGCTTTGACGGTGGCCCTCTTGATGCATAATGATGGCCACATAATAGTGTCTTTTTATGATACATTTTACGTCCGTTTCACATACACGTGGGCTTAACACAACAATCATATAGTATACAAAAAATTCTCAATTCATAATCATACAAGTATGAACTTCTGATTAGAATATACACGCGAAATTGACCTGAAGTTTTGAGCATATTACATTCTAAATCTTCAACTATTGAAAAGTATATATTTAACATATATACTAAAAAGAGTTTCAAATTTTAGTAGGTGCAACTTCCCACGTTCTCCATGTGGGTTCACCATTGGGCAAAGTGAGTAAAATATACAAAGTAAAAGATGTGGACAAATTTAGCAACAGTATCATACTGCTGGTGCTCAGTGAAAACTGATGCAACCTAAAAAAATTGTCATCTGCAAAAAAAGTTGAGACGATTTAATGATTAAGTGTCAATTACTAAGTACAAAATTTTCAAATATTCAATAAAATTACAGAAAATAGTGGTAACGAATCAAACCTCGAACTCTATTGGCGTAATTGTTTTGCCTGAATTGGACACTTCATCACACTGCAAGTTTGATAAGACAACATAAGCATACAATAGAGGAAATGTCATATACATTAGTTTGGCAGTGGTAGTGGGTCCTAATGCAAAAAAAAGTAAGCAATGGTCTATCAAGAAATAGAATTTAGGTGTCAATTTTTTTAGCAATATGACCTAGAAAGCATGGATACTTTTAAGAAGCCAATAGTGTCTGATTCATTGACGTGTTCATACTTATAAACTTATAAGACACATCTTGGGAGCCAATCGTGACCAAGAAACATTGGATGTTGTGATATGATGCTCCATATTTTGTAATACCAAAGAAGTAAAATTGTTAACAGAAACTAAAAAAGATTGTATCATACATTAATAAAAATGAATGATTTTGTTAAAAATAAGGATTTCAGAAAGAGAATAATATGCCATGAAATAACCTAAATAATATAAGTGATAATTGTTTACTACAACTCGTAAGTACCAGTTTTACATTATAAACAAATGATATTAAATTTACTTGCCATAAGAAATCTTGTTACTTATAGTGGATATGTGTATATATTTTATTGAGGTGTCATCCATATGTCAGGATCTTACTTCTTTTGAATTTTTCTTTATAGCATCCCCAGTTGTATCGTATTCGTGTCCATGCTTCCTTTTTAGGATGAGACAATAACTTATGCAAGGGCACAATTGTATTTGTCTTTCTTTCTTATATAACCTTATTAGCGAGCGGTATTATTGTATTTGTGTACATACCTTACTATATAAAGGGGCTACTGGATTTGTACTTCATTATCACAATTTAGAGAATATGAATGAGAGACAATGAAAGAGTTTTTTGCTATAATTAAGATTTTCTTCCGTTACTTTACATCAAATTTGTACAAGAGTGTGATTCATCTCTCTTCTTATGTTAGGGTTCACTTCATGTCATCTCACGTTAGGGTTGGTTCACTTCATGGAAAATATCTCGAGTGATTAAAATAAGGGTTGGTTTAACCCTAGATCTACCCCAAAATTCAATTCCCATAGAACTAGATAAGGAATGTGCCTCCACCTCACCAGATCTAGCCCAAAGTGTACCATCCACCAAGATCGAAGCCAACATAAGGGATCGCATGTACTAAATGCAAATCCAAGGGCTGTAACTGTAAGAGTATATGTGTACTCATGTGCCCCACATCACTTGGATTGTCCTATTCAATTTTACAAAACACACTTAAGATAAAAGCATACTGTTTAGAGGACTTAGATTCACCCCCTCGGTTAAATATTTTCTTAAATTGATTAATGCTTTAAATTGATCTTGTGATTTTTGATATTTGTCAAATACATGATGCTATATATTCTTCCTATGTAAAACATATGTTGGAAATGCATCCTTTGCATTTAGAATTAACTTAATAATAGTTGGAAAAGAAAAATTCTAACTTTTGTTAACTTCTGCAAAACTCTGGCTCCTGCCGCGATCAAGGGTCAGTAGTTGTTATCTTCCGCATAGGACTTCATGCCCGTGGCGTATCTCCTTCGTTGGCCACGATCTTTTATAAGAATCTCTAGCTTGTATTGCTGAGCCTTCGCGCTAGCGAAGACTTTTCTCATGTCTGCGAGTCTATAGGATTTATGACTTTTCAATATACATTTCCAAACGATTTCTTTAGTAATTGTGCCAAGACAAAATCGTGGTTTCATGGTTGGGCAGACTATGGATTTGCTAGCACTTTAATATAGCCCACTTGTCTTTATACACTTGTGTATATAATCAAGAGTGCTCCATTGCTCCATAATAGGTGAGAAGTGAATTTTTAAGATAGAAAATATCTTAGCTTTCAAGAGCAAAATTATTTAATCTTCTCATTGTGTTCTTCTCGTTTCTTTTTTCTATTCATTCGTGAACAAAAGAAAGTTAGCTTTCATATTCAACTTATATTGACAAATTATTTTCCAAAATAGTTTGTTCTTGAATATGATCTACTTTCAAAAACCTTGAAAACCACACTAAGTGTTTGTAAGAGAAACCAAACCTTTATTACATCTTTATTAACCTTAACATGTCATAACATCCTGGATTGTACTCAATGGTTCTATTGCCTTGAACAAAAGTTATCTTTCACTTCAAAGAAGGTTTGATTGGCATAAGATTTAAAGATATAGTTGAGACCAAAATCGGTCGTGATTATGTTGCATACTCTAGTTGATCGCGCTCTCCTTAGGGAGAATATGGTGAAAAATACTTGATAGGAAGTTAGTTCAAAATGTGGTAAACAGCATTCAAGTGTGTGGTGCGTAAAGCATGCATAAACTGGCTAACCATACTCACAATAAATGTCAAAATCTGGCCATGTGTTGGTCAAGTAAATAGGACGACCAACCACTTTTATCAGGATTCAAATCAATCCTCTCAGCTGAACGCTTTAGGTTATGGTCCATAGGGATAGAATCAGATGACAACCTAGCATCCCTGTATCCTGAAGAAGATCCAAGTGTACTTATGCTAGGATAAAGGTCTCCCACATTTAGATCGAGCCACCTCAATCCCAAGAAAATAACTGACATGACTTAAGTCCTTCACATTAAACACCTACCCTAAATCCATTTTCACTCGTGTAATATCATCGATAACAAAATAATACATCTACCAGTGCGCTGACGACGAACGAGGTATGTATGATCGTAATGGCACCGTATAAATCCCATGGATATAACAAGATTACTGAATCTACTAAACCATGCTCACGGTGTGTTTTTGGCCATAAAGAGACTTTCAGAGATGACACACTTTTTCGGTATACTCCCCCTCAGTCGGAAACCCTGAGGAGAGTCCATATAGATGGTCTGAGAGATCCTTATGTAGATGGTATTCTTAATTTCTAATTGATATATATAGTGCAAGAGTAAAAAGTCGCAAGAGTGATTAATAATCGTACGGAAGTAAGCTTGGCCATCAGGGCAAATGTAGCACCACAATCCTTCTAAGGAAATTGTGTAAATCCCTTAGACACCAATCGTGCCTTATAGCGATCAATAGAGCCATCGGCTAATGTTTCATATTCAACACCCATTTACATCCAACTGTATTCTCCCCTGGAGGTAGAAAAATAAGCTCCCATATACCATTTTGGTCCAAAACATCCATTTCCACTTCCATTGCCTCCACCCATTTAGGATTTTGGAGAACCTCACCCACTATCGGGGAATGGAGATGGAGTCAAGTGGGTCGTAAAAGCACGATATGAACCTAAAATACTATCATAAGAAAGATGGTAGAAAATGAGATGATTAAATCTACCCACAAAACCATAGCGGGAAGGGGGACAACTAATACGAGAAGGAAAATCAGAAGTAGGAGGTGGTAAAGAGGAGGAAGTACCCAAGTATGGAGAAAGAAGTGGAAGAGACAACCGAGGGCGATGAGAGTATACTTGTAAGAAGGGCTCAGAAGGTTCGAGAGGAGGAACCTCATCAAATATGAGAATATGGCAAGCAAGTGATGAAGCCTCGCTCTCGTGAGAAGGTGAGTCAATCATATCCACCTGGGATGAGAAGTCAAGAGCCTGCAAAGTACTCACCACCCCATAGAACGGGATATTCTCATGAAAAGTAGCATCAAGAGAGTGATACATGTTTTTTGATACCGGATCATAGCACCAAACCCCTTAGGCATCGAGGAATATCCAAAAAAATGCAGGTAATCCCCGTAATTTTATTGATTTTTATTTAAGGGATTAATTGAATTAAATGAGAATTAATTGGGAATTAATCCGGATGTAAATACTAGCGAGACGTGAGTTGGTATTTGATTATGATGTTAAAATTGAATATTTTCTGAGTATATATGGTAAGATATGAGTATTGAAAATATTAAAATTGTCACGAGGCAGAAATACGATAATTTGGGAAATTTAGTTGGGACGCGCGTGTTAGTCGCATCAGGAATGAAATTATTTAAATTAAAAAGTAAATTATATTTTTATCAACTGAATGATCATTTTGAGTGTGCCAACGCGTTCGGAAGGGTCGAAATAGTCGGAAAACACTAGTCGGGGGTTTAGTTTGGGTCTCGGGGCATTTTTAGGCCAAACCGGCAACCTAGAAGGGTATTTTGGTAATTTTAAAATTTGAGGAATTAAAACCCACGAATTTTAGAGGTTAATTATATATTATTTGAGAGGCCACTAAGGCCATTACCAGCAAAAGATAAGAGAGTGGGCTACGGAGGTTTTGAGAGAAGTTAGAAAGAGGGTAAAGGAGGTTCCAAACCAAACCATCTCCCATCACCAGAAATTTGAAAGGATTTGTGATCGAAAAGAAGAGAGAGAGATAACCTTGATCATCAACAATGAACCAGAACATCGGATTTAAGTCAAGTGATTTGATGTCATTAATTGCAATCAATATTTCCTCCATGTTTAGTGTAGAAACCTTATGCTTTGAAAGTTTTGGTGAAAACCCAATGGAAATGTTGTAGAAACTCTTAATCTTGGTTAGGAATTGCATGTACAATGATTATGGATGAAATTAGTATCCAAAAACTTAACTTTGATGATTTAAAAATGGATTAATGATGAGTATTTAGGTACAATAAAATTCTGGGTTCATGTTCATAGGGTTTGGGGTAAAACTTGGGGATTTTATGATAATTGCATGTTGATTAGGAGGATTTGACCCCAAAAATATGTTAAGAAGAGACCTAGGAGGACTTAGAGTAGTTTAAAAACATTAAAACGTTATTGGTATGATCTTAGGATGGATTTAGAGAAGAGAAAAATGAAAAAAAACGAGTTCGGAAAATTTCTGGGCGTATTCTGCCATTTCGTTAGAAGACATGCTCAGGTCGTTCGAACGACCTCGTTCGAACGAGATTCTAACGAGATGATAGTATCCCTTCTAACGAGTTCGTTCAAAGCCTTTGTTCGAATGACTCTCGTTCGAACAACCTCGTTCGAACGATATTTTTAACGAGTTGACATAATGGCCTTTTTAGGCCTGATTTTATTTAGAACTTCCAGTAGACTTATTTAATTGAGTGTTAACCTTCCCTTGTTGAGTAATGGGTATAGTTGTGATATTGGAGTACGTTGAGGAGTAAAATTTAGAATTTTGTAGTAAACCGGATGACATTTATGGGTTAGGAAATAAGTACCTAAAATTACAACGTGAGAAGGGTTAACAACTTTTAATGTATATTATTCGGGGATTTGTAAAGGTGCAACATTTAATGACGGTATAGGAATATAAAATATACCTCTATTGATATTATAAGATATCTAAGATGTGTTAATGCTTAGTATATGTGGTTATCTGTGTATAATATACCTACCATACTTGCTATCACGGGAGGTTGGCGTACGATCAGGGCCATCTAATCTTTGTGTGCCTACGGGGGGATTTAGATTGGTACCTCGAGGACATAGGTCAGAGAATGACTTATTGAGGAGTTAATAAGTCTACTGATCATGGGAGCATAGGTATGTGCATGACCCAGGTGATGTGAACTATGTTCGCCTCCATTATATGTGTTTGTTACTTGCTGAAACGGTTCCTGAGAGATTCGAAATACGTGATCCTTATGTACGTGATGTACCGGGATTTGATAGCAGAGTATGTGTGCACCGCAGCTTAGTCTAGGGGTGCCATTATTGTATATTATAATGAAATTGATATACTGAATTATTGAAATGAACTAATTATATAAGTACAAGTGTGAATTAATGTAATATCTTTGTAGAGTAAAAAAATGGGAAAACACTTGGTAATTATTGTAACTAATTCCGAGGAATGAAGGTAAAACTCTCAGTTTATATTAAGACGTCGGGAATTAAACCATGATTAGTATAGTAAAAATTAGATATTGAATTGGACTAGTTTGATAGTAGAATAACTAGAACGGGTACAGGTACGATAGGTATGCACAATTAGTTGAGAGGTGAGGAACTCATGTGAGTGCACACACTATCATGTATTTTATATTCACTATTTAATGGTATTAAACACTTGTTGTATTTTAAACTGTTTTGACAATTGGGCTCTGACCCGTTTGCTTTCAAATCTAATTTCTTGTAAAACCTTTTAGGTGCCCATCCACAAGGACACCAAGTATAGGAGTTCCATTCTGGTGACGTGCTGTAGCTGCTATGGAAGTTATAGGACCTCGATAATAGACGCCTCCACTTTCTATCTTGACTTTATTTTAGATTTACTCATCTGTAGGGCATGTCACTCCTTTTCTTTTAGAGACATCTTATTTACTCAGTTTTATTTCAAATTTTGGGTTGAAACTATTTAGTGATTCAGACTTTGTATTCAGTTTTATTCAGTATTTCGGATTATTTCCGATGAGTGTTCCTTCAGATTCATTTATTCCTTTATCATTGTAATGTGACTGTAATGTGGCTGTGATATATCATTATTTCATAATTTAATACTTATTGTATGTTAATCGGATTTAATTAAAATTGACAACTCACTTTTTAAATATTAGGTGGCTAGTAATTGTTAAAACGTTTTTCGACAGTGATGCTATGAACTGAACCAACTTGACATTTTTTATTAATTTAATAAAGGAGTAGCTACCCGGTATTTAATTAGTCGGGGTGTCACAGGTGGTATCAGAGCATCAGGTTCTAGTGTCCTTAGGATCTGTACGGCTTGTTATGTTTTCGCGTAGCATTCTTTGATATAGAGCCCTATATTTCAGGATTGTTGTACTATATTGTGTATGCTTTGCTCTTCAGCTATTTTGAGATAATAACTGCGAACTTATAAGACTTTACTCTCATTTCAGATGCCTCCACGACTTGCACAATGAATTCCCAGGGATGCTCAGCCCGAGCCACAGCCTCCACCAGTTCAGGGCTCATTGAATGTCGTAGAGGTTGTCGCTATTGTAGCCCAAGCGGTAAATGCCGCTTTAGCAGTTGTGCCGCAGGCACCGCCTCAGGGGCCGGTAGTAGTGCCAGTGCAGTCTCATGCATTCCCATCTGCATGGGAACGTGTTCGTGATGCTTTTCAGAAAGCACGCCCTCCGGAGTTTACAGGTAGCTCCGACGTCGTTGTGTCCAGTTAGTGGAAGAAGGACATCCAAAGGCACTTGAGGATGTATGAGTGCACGGATATACAGAAACAGATACTGGCTAATTTTAAGCTAGTAGGATCAGTGTTGCAGTGGTGGGAGTTCATTACCACCACGAAGGAGAGAGACATCCTTTCTATTCAGGAGTTCTGGGTGCGGTTTGACCGCAAGTATTTTCCATTAGCCGTTCACACCGAAATGAGGAGGAAGTTAATGAACCTCAAGAAGGAGGGGAAGACCGTGGCAGAGTATGAGGCCAAATTCACTAATCTCTTGAACATCGTTCCCGATGAGATTCCGATCGAGGAGAAAAAGATTCAGAAGTTCATGGATGGGTTGACTTGGAGGATCCATCAACACTTGTTGGGTAATCTCTCGTTGGCCACTTATTCTGATGTGGTTAACGCAGCACTACCTCACTACCAGGACCACCGCTTTCACTTGTCAGAGGGTAAGCGATCAGGAGAGTCCATCCATCAAGGCAGGACAGGGGGAAATGGTGCCAACGGGGCACAATCAGCTCAGGGTCAGCACAGGCAGGGTGATCAGGGTTCCCAACAGGGGGATTTTAAGAGGTTTAGATCTGGGGGTTTCAGAAATGGCCAGGGAGGTTTAGGCCAGGGCCAGTAGGGTCAGCACGGCCAGTATGGCCAACAGCAGAAGTTTCACCAGGGCCAGCACTGCCAGGGGAGGAATGGCCACGGCCACTAGGGCCGTGGACAACAGGGTCCAAGAGGGGGGAATTTTCCAGGGAAATGTTTCACTTGTGGAAAAATTGGCCACAAGCGCCAGGAGTGTCCTGATAGGGGCAGGGCCCCACAGCAGCAGCAGCAGGGTGCTCGACATGAGCCCTAGAGACCTATATTTCCCGCCGCCCTCCCAGCACCACCACAAATTCCAGCTTTGCCACCCATCCCAGTAGTCCCAGTTTAGCAGGGACAACTTCAGTATGGGCGAGTTTATCAACTCCAGCAGGCCGCAGTCCCACAGGATCCACCTGCTATTGAGGGTATATTCTCTATTCAGGGGACTATGGGGAGTATTTTATTTGATACGGGGGTCGCACACTGTTTCATTGCCACAAGATTTGCACGCACTTTAGGGTTGTTAGACACTGCAGAGAGAACGATTACTTGCGTAGATTCACCGTTGAGTAGGGGTTCTGTGATTTCTCTTATTTGTAAAGGTGTGGGTATAGAGATCGGGAGATTTACTTTGCCTGTTGATATGTTAGTATTAGAGATGACTAAGTACGATGCGATTGATGGTATGGATTGGTTAGCTGCGTACCGAGCCATGATTGATTGTTTCAGTAGGAGTATCATTTTTGCCACACCCGGGCAGGAGATGTTTTTAGTGGCGATGCCTCGCCCTGCGGGAGGATCGTCCACTCACTTGTACTATATAGATGAGGAGACCTCTAAGGAAGTGGTATTATCACTCGATTCGATTCCAGTTGTTAGGGAGTTTGCTCATGTATTTCAGGATATACCTAGATTACCTCCTAGTAGAGAGATAGATTTTGTTATCGATTTGACGCCGGGCACTCGGCCAATTGCCCGCGCACCTTACCGTATGGCTCCAGCAGAAATAAGAGAGCTAGGGGATCAGATAGAGCAGTTATTGGGTCAGGGATTTATCCGAAGCAGTACTTCGCCATGGGGTTCCCCTGTGTTTTTCGTAAAGGAGAGGGATGGATCATTGAGGTTGTGTGTAGATTACCGGGAGTTGAATAAAGTCACGATACGGAATAAGTATCCGTTGCCCCGAATCGATGACTTATTCGACCAGCTGAGAGGAGCTTCCTTCTTCTCAAAGATTGACTTCTAATCGGGATACCATCAATTGCGTATCAGGGAACAGGACGTCTCGAAGACTGCTTTCTTGACGAGATATGGTTCCTACGAGTTTTGGGTTATTCCTTTTGGCTTGACCAATGCCCCAGCCGTGTTTATGGACTTGATGAATAGGCTATTAAGAGAGTTCCTAGACCAGTTCGTCATTGTCTTTATTGATGACATTCTAGTTTACTCCCAGACTAGGGGGGGAACACGCTGAGCATTTGAGGTAGGTTTTATAGACGCAGGGTCAGAACGAGCTATATGCAAAGTACGAGAAATGTGGGTTTTGGCTAAAGGAGGTTCAGTTTTGGGGGCATATAATTTCAGACCGGGGGATATTTATTGATCGGGGGAAGGTATCCGCGGTGAGGGAGTGGGGACAACCAATGACACCGACTGACATCCATAGTTTCTTGGGCCTAGCAGGATACTACAGGAGGTTTATTCAGGGTTTCTCAAAGATAGCGGGTCCTTTGACACATCTGACTCGCAAAGGTGTGCCATTCATCGGGAGCGATGTCTGTCAGTTGGCATTCGATGAGTTAAAGGACAAGTTGACCTCAGCGCCTGTGTTAGCATTGCCCAGACTGGGAGTTGAGTATTTGGTCTACACCGATGCGTCCTTACAAGGACTTGGAGGTGTACTGCAACAGGAGAGTTAGGCCATAGCTTATGCTTCCCATAAGCTTAAGCCTCACGAGAAGAATTACCCCACCCACGACTTGGAGTTAGCGACAGTCGTATTCACTCTTCGGATTTGGAGTCACTATCTCCTAGGGGAGAAATTTCGTTTATTCACAGACCACAAGTCTCTACAATAACTCTTCACGCAGAAGGAACTGAATATGCGTCAACGTTAGTGGCTTGAGTTTGTGAAGGATTATCAATTTGATATCCAATATCACCCAGGGAAGGCTAAAGTGGTAGCAGACGCGTTGAGTCGTAGGCCAGTAGATGAGGTGGCTGAGGTGTGGAAAGCTAAGTGGAAGGAGTTGGGACACCAGGATGCAGTGGCCCGATCATTCATGTCTGCGATGACTGTTACAGATTGTTACGAGAGTGATAAAGGCCCAGGCAAAAGACTCGTTCTGTCAGGAGCAGATAGTTCGATTACTAGCAAAGGGAGCTGAGTCCTATACCGTTAGTTCAGACGGGGGATTACGCTTCAATGGGAGACTGGTCGTTCTGGAAGGGGAAGACTTGAGACACGAGGTAATGATAGAGTCGCACAGCTCGCGATTTGCGGTACACCCTGGTGGCGATAAGATGTACCAAGACATGAGACGACAGTACTGGTGGAGCGGGATGAAGAGAGATATTGCCTTGTTCATTTCTAAATGCGCCACTTGTCAGCTACTAAAGGTGGACCATCAGAAATCGGCAGGACTTCTACAGCCGTTAGAGGTTCCGATATGAATATAGGAGAGCGTATCCATGGACTTTATCACGGGGTTACTTACGTCACAGAGGGGTCACGACTCCATATGGGTAATTGTGGATAGGTTAACCAAAGTTGCTTATTTTCTCCCCATGAGGACAAACTACACCACGGGACAGTATGCCCAGATTTTCATTGTGGAGATAGTGAGACAAATCAGGGGTCCCGTGACCACGCAGTTGGTTCTGACGAGCTACGTTGGTCCCGTGCGAGGTGTTGGCACGACTCATGGGGCCGTTTGTGGGCATTATGGGGTTTCTAATTGAGGGCGAAAAGTAGCGTGTGTCAAACATTGATCGTTATTTTCTCTTCACCTCCTCAATACAAAAACCTAAACTTATGACCGGGTACTGCATCCTTTTGTTGATTCATTTATGATAGGTTATATTGATGATATTCTGATTTATTCACGTGATATGGTTGAACATGAAAATCATCTTAGAACAATTTTGAAGGTGTTAAAATATAAGAAGTTGTATGGTAAGTTTAGCAAATGTGATTTTTGGCTATAACAAGTTGTATTTTTAGGCCATGTTATTTTTAGGGATGGTATATGTGTTGATCCTAAAAATGTGGAAGCTATTGTAAAATGGGATGGGCCTAATAGTGTGACTAAGGTGAGGAGTTTTCTGGGTTTAGCTGGCTATTATAGAAGGTTTATAAAGGGATTTTCCTCGATTTCCTTGCCAATGATTAAATTAACTTGGAAGAATGTCAAGTTTAAATGGAATTCTAATTGTAAAAATAATTTTGAAGAATTGAAAAAGAGGTTCGTAACTGCACATGTTCTTACTATTCCACATGGTGGAGATGGTTTTGTTATTTATACTGATGCTTCACATCAAGGGTTGGGTTATGTTTTTATGAATCATGGTAAGGTTATTGCTTATGCTTTTAGATAGTTGCGTGCACATGAACGTAATTATCCTACACATGATTTAGAACTTGATGCTATTGTGTTTTCTTTGAAATTATGGCGTCATTATCTATATGGTGAAGTATATGAAATTTTTACTGATAATCAGAGTCTTAAGTATTTATTTACTCAAAAAGAGTTGCATCTGAGGCAGAGACAGTGGATGGAGTTAATTAAAGATTATAATTGTACATTTCACTACCATTCAGGGAAGGTAAATGTAGTTGCAGATGCTCTGAGTAGAAAGGCTTCGGGCAGGTTATGTTGTATTCGATGTGCTAGAGTTGCTCACATTATGAACTTGAGATTGATGGGAGTGGAATTGCAGCTAGTAGATGGGGACAGATTCTTAGCTCATGTAAGCATGAGGCCTTTGTTAGCTACCTGCATTCTTGATTTGTAAAGCCATGATTCTTTTCTTGAGAAGAATTGACAAAATGTTCGAGATGGTAAGTCTGATGATTTTTGTATTATTAATGATGGAACTTTATAATATAAGAAGCGATTATGTGTGCTTAATGTGGATGGATTGAAAGCAAAAATTTTAGATGAGGCTCATAATTCCATTTATGCTATGCATCCTGGTAGCATTAAAATGTAAAGGGATTTGAAGGAGCATTATTGGTGGAATAATATGAAGAAGAAAATAACTGATTTTATTGCTAGATGCCTCATATGTGAGAAAATGAAAGTGGAGCATCAAAAGAACATAATTTGTAGATATGGGTTACCATATGGTTTCATTATAGATCATGTAACTCAGTTTGATAATGAGGAGTCTGAAGCCTATTGTGTCCAATCTAAAATCTAGAAGCTGAATTCAGTACCAGGCCATCCACAAAATAATGGTCAAACGTAGGTGAAGAACAAAACTTTTCTGAATGGATTAAAGAAGAGGATTGATAATGCTACAGAAAAATGGATTAACGAGCTACACTCAGTCCTATGGGCTTATAGAATAACTCCGAGAATAATAACATGAGTGACACCGTATATGCTTGCGTTTGGAACTTAAGCCATGATACCAATCAAGATTGGCCTACTAACCCACAGGGTATTGAATTTTAATACTCCGATTAATGATTTGATGAGATGACTAGATCTTAATCTGCTGGAAAAAGTACGGGAAGATACTGCCCTGAGAAATGTTGCCTACTAATAAAGAACTGCTCACTTTTGTAATAAAAGGGTCAAGCCAACCAACTTTAGAGAATGAGACTATGTTTATAAGAAAGTGATACAGAAGAACAACAAGCTTGAAGTTAGTTGGCACGACCTATATCGCATTTCTGCAGTCATCTGACCAGGCACATATCTGATTGAAACTTTGGGTGGTGAAGAGTTCAAGAATGCATGGAATGCCGAGCACCTCAAAAAATATTATTCAGTAGTTTAAAATATTGTCAGTTCTGTATTTTATTTACTTTCAGTTTATTGATTACTTCAATTTTGATCGATTGTTTTGGAGTATGATTCTACATATACATATATCACAATGTAATATCAGTTTCGACCAAGTCAACATTGGGTACAAATCTGTTATCCTCACTCAGCACTTGGTCTGCAAATATCAAAGCAATAATCGAGCAATAACCGACTAAGTGAAAATAGGGTTTCAATCCTTAGTACTTTATCGGCTATTAAAAATTCAAGGCTAAATAGGATTTAAATGCTCAGCACTTGGCCAAAAGATTTAGTTGTAAAGATGAACTTTACCCAAACCAAGTCAAATGAGGAAGGCATGTAAAAATTCCTAAATAAAGGAATATAATTATATATTCCACTTACACTTGGTCACCACTGGTAACTAGTGCTAGACTTAGGTCCATCAATCTAAGTGCATTGGTAGAACCTATGCCAATACTGTTGGTAACTAGTGTTAAACTTAGGTTCATAAATCTAAGTGCATTAGTACAACCTATGGCACTCCTAATGGCAACTAATACTAAATTTTGATCAATATATCTAAGTATATTAGCATAACCAATGGCAAAAACAATTACAAGTTAATTAATTGATTTAAATAATCATAGGTTAACCAAAATAAAAAACTAACATATTTCATTCATATAAACTGTGTTACAATTAAATGAATTACATGATATTTATTCCATTGGACGTTTTCCTTCAGCTTTGGAAGAAGACTGCACTTTTTTCAGGCCAGCGGGGGATAATCCAGAGTATAAGGAGAATTGATAAAGTTAAAATCCTGAAGCATTCTTCTATTACTGTTGCTTGATGTATCCATAAAATGAGAAGGCCGGGTTATCTCCAGTTCATTATGTAACCCATAATCCCCTAAATATTTTGAGATCACACATTGGGGAATTAATTTAACAAGACTCCAGCTAGCATCTAACTTTAATGGAGGATTTTGGCAATCTAAGAAATTAGGATCATGCCAATACCAAAGTCAACTATTTTGATCAACTTTCATCATAGTTAAGAAGTTAGTCTAGCCCCATTGATAGCCTGCACGATTAGATTAAGCAAGGTGATCATCAATATGGCTCAAATCTTCATTATAACCATCCATCCATACAAATCTGGGTTGTTTGTGAAATTGGAAGGTTAATATTTCAACCTGATGCTGAAGTTTCTTCAAAACTTCATCATTCACTTTCAACTGAGAGGATTGGTTGGCAATGGCTTTGTCTATAACTTCCAGCTTTATAGACAAATCAACAATAGCTCGATTATTGGCCTTCAGCTCGGCAGCCTGATCAACCAAAGTCTTTTTTGTCCTGGCCTATTCTACACTTGGTCAGCCAGCTTTCTGTTTGGAAGATTATGCAGGTTTGGACTTTTCAAAGCTTCAAGTTCTTCTCTTATTTTGGCATCCTCATTCTATAGTAAAGAAGCACCCTCGTCGATAACAGAAGTAAAAGAACTCTTCAAAGACCCAAGTTCATTACTCAGTTTATTATCCCCTTCCTCCAAGAGTTTGGCAATTTATCTTGCCTCATCGACCTCATGGTTCAGCAAAAATTATTTCTTCCTGTAAGCAGAGTCATGCTTCTCTAACTGTTCATTAAAAATCGAAGCTTCACTTAATGACCTATAGTTTTATTTTTAATCAGCATGGAGCAAATATTTGGCCTCATTATGCTCTACTTGTAGATTTTCTATCATCTCAAAATAAGCCACATTATTGGCCACAACCCGGTCAAGAAGGAATTTTAGGTAAGTGTATGCATTTTTAGCTTGAAGAGAAGCATCTACACCGAGTAAACTGATCAAGTCCTCATCTGTTAAGTTCAATTCACCAGCCTTTAACAAATTATTACAACGTTTGAATAGGTTGGAGTTATTAGTAGAAATTTGTTCCATCTTGGCCATTAACTAAGTAGATAAAGTAATAATTAATCAATCACTAAAAAAGATAGAAAATAACAAAAGGAGTTCTTTCATTAATAAATGACAGTGATAAAAATACATCAGAGGAAACCAAAAGAACATCTAAAAAGATGCAAAATACAAAGATTATCAGCCAAGAAAATTTACACCTTCTTCTGATCACCCTTAACATTAAGGGCCTCTTGCTCGCCAGAAGGAATGGCATGAGTATCTTCTTGGTCAGCTTGAGGGGCTGCATAATCAATGGCCAAAGAAGATTCCATTGAACCATTACCATCCTCAATCTCTTCATCAAGGTTGGGAGGAGAGCCAGGTACATGCGTAAGGAGGAGTTTAGAATCCTCAATAGTACCAACTTCCTTCAATGCTTCCGACCAACCTTCCCTGAAGATTTTTTTTCCTGGAATACCCAACTTAAGAAGAATTGGCAAAAACTTCTTTATCCCAACCCTTGTTAAAGAAATACTCCTTAACACTTTTCCTCTTGGCCTTCTCAGAAGAAAAGGTCCTTTGTCAACTTAGTTACTTGTTCTTCAACAACCTTTGCCCTGCACTCATCTTGAGCAGTAGTCGAATTAATCTTATATCGTACTTCCTTGGCAGTCTTGATCTTCTCTTCCCAAGCCTTATTCTTTATCTCCAAATCTTGTTGGGAATCCAGTAAAGATTTCTTCAAACCTTCAAAGGCCTCTTCCACCTCTCCTGAAGAGGAACGTAGTTGGTCATACTTCTCTAGCATTTGATTGAAATAAATCAGAAATTACAAAGAGAAAGACATAGTTAGCATAAAAGGAAAACAATATAAAGTACAAGTAATATTCGATCACCTACAAAAAGATAAAGAAATCTCACCAAGGTAAGGCTATGATAAGCCCTTTGAGATAGCCTTGATTGGGACATGGCATAAACAACAATTCTGTGGTTTGGGAGGGTGCTAAACTTGATCAATTTCCTAGCCAAGCTTGGACCCATGGCCATAGATGGGCTAGCAGCAGAAAGAGGTTGATCGACTAAGAACTATTGGTCAGTAGGGACAACATTCTCAACCTTCTTGTCAATAAAACATTTCCTTAGTCTCTTAAAATATGACTCTTCACCTTTGTCGGTGAGGGGTTTTCTCCCAGCATCCACCTTCTTCTGGGCACCAGCACTAGTAGGCTTTTTGGTGCCAACAACAAAGTCATTTTCTAAGATATTAGGAATTTTCCTCTTACCCATACTCAGAGAGAGAGGAAGGTCAGAATCAAAAGAGTTAGAAGTACTAACTTCAGCAACCACTCCAGTAGAAGCACTAATCGAAGAAGTAAATATTGGATCTCTCTCCAAGTCTATCACGTTGGAAGGAGTAGTAATTATTGGCCGAGCAACTAAAGAAGTCACAGAGCTTTTATACTTCAGCAAGTATGAAGTTGACCTAATGTGCTCCTCACCTATTCTTTAATGAATGCCCCACAAGAACTTGAGCTCGTAAAGCTTGATGTCACTTTCCCTGGGACTTTTCCTCTTCCTATCAACTGCAAGAAAATAAACAACAAACGTTAATCGGCATATCAACAGATATTTCATCAGCATGAATATACAAAAATATGCTTATTACAACCTATGCCACAACCTTCTTAAGGGCATCTTGATCCATCATATACTTGACCCTTTTTAAGAGGAATGTATTTTTAATTCTTTACAATAACCCCATGATCAAAATATTATCTATTGAAGTTAGATAAATTGACGACTAGGGCTCTGTTGGCAAACTTAGTCTTCAAATAATATGTACTGTCACTTGTGACCCATTTGTAACCGAACATAATTTCAGGGATTTAGATGTGAGTCCCATGAATTCTGTTAAGCCAATGGATTTTATTAACTATTTTCCAAGTATTGGGGGCTACTCTAGCGAGTACAACATCAAAATATTGACAGAAATCTAAACAAAAATGACTTGGGAGAAAAGTAAAGCCACACTCAGCTATGAATAAAAAGGGATTCCAATAACCCTCGAATAAAGAGAAGACATCAACAGGGGAACTGGGAAACTTTAAATCTACCAAATATGGAATATTTAATTCCTTCCTAAATTCATCAAAAGAGTCAATATGAACTATGTAAACTATGATTCAAGAGTAAGAAAATAAGGAAAAGGAAAGAATTCTTACAAGAACTTAAGGATTCAGCAAGAAATGTCAAAAAAGAGGAAGAATGACGGAAAATGGGCACACATGAGTTCAAAGATCGCTGTTACGATTCAAAAATTTGGGGTAAAGCAAAACCAAGAAAGTTCATCGCCTTTTTATAGGTTTCCTCGAAAACAGCGAATGTAATGATTAAACGTACCAACGATTGACATTCCGACGGTTTAGAAAATTAAATAGTAAAAAATACTCATTTACCCCTAGACGGTTCGTTAAAATTCAAAGTATTTGCAAAAATGAGATCTTTAAATATTACCAGTAAAATTTTACAAGTGTGGGAGGACGACAGCTGACCATACATCATAAACATAGCCCAAGATATGTCCTGGAGCAAATGCTCTATACTTTCACGCAAGCATCAAGCATAGAACATTGGGGGATTCTGTTGATACCAAAAATTACCCACCTATGTGGACTACTCAGAGATGAACACATGTCATCCTATGTGGTATTAATCCTAGTTAATAAATAAAAGTGCTGACAAATTGTATGAATGCCGACCAACATAATCAGCGAAGTGCTAATAGTCACAAACATTATGTATGGATGTAAATGCCTAATGTATAAAGGCATTACATTCCTTGATATTCCACCTCTTTATCTCCCTAGTCATTATAAATACAAATGTACCCGTGTCATTAAAGGCGAGCACATAACCAAGCAAGCAATTTCAAAGATTAATACCATAACAGTGGACGTAGGCTCTCATACATAGCCGAACCACTTTAAAATCTTGCGTCCTTCTCTTATCATTTACATATTTTATCTATGATTAAAGAATTATATCTAGTATATTTTTTTACATCAACAACTGCTCTTATGAGTGGGTAACTTCTAGAGAAACCGTGTTATACTCTTGCCAAAGGTCCTCCTAAACTATGGTTGAACTTATGGCGAAAGCAACAAAAATAATGAGTTTGAAGAAGCAATGGCTGCAAAATAAAGTTCAGCCACAAAGCCTGATACGAAGCCCGAGAAGAAGGAACCAAAGGAGAAAAAGGAATAAAAGGCAAAGAAAGAATATAAGCTCTATAAATATGGAACATACACTCTATTGAATGTTAGCTTTCACCATATCCTAGAAGAAATCAAGCACAATACGGATTTGAGATGGCCTGAGAAGTTGAGGGCACATCCTAACAAGAGGGATAGATCAAAATATTATGAATTCCATAAAGATCATGGTCGTATAATGGATAACTGCATTATTTTGCACAATAAGATATAACCCCTCATCCACAGAGGCAAACTCAAAAAAATCGTTGATCAACGTGAGAACAGAGAAGCTAGAAGAAGGTCGAATTCTCCATGAAAACATAGAGATGACATGAAGAGAAATCATGAAGATGATTATGAGGATGATCCCGACCTACCGAAGAAACCTAAGCATGTAAACCGTAAGGTACTTATGATCCGTTTTGGTTCATTTGACTATCATATGATTATAGGTGGCGATGCAGGAGGAGGTGATCACACTACTAAAAGGAAAGATTACCTAAATGAGGCCCAGTCTTGCTTTTATATCCAGATAATTAATCTCAATGAAGAGGATCGGTCGAGGAAGGTCAATAAAGACAAGCTTGTGATCGGTCTCTCTAAAAATGACCTTTGTGGGGTACTTTACCCTCATGATGATCTACTGGTTGTCAAATTCAAAATCCAAGATATTATCATCGCCAGAGTTTTGATTGACAATAGTAGCTCGACATATATAATGTTTTGTTTTTGCTTTCAGAGTTTGGACTTGAAGCTCAGCCAACTGGAGCCATACTGATAGTATGTATATTGCACCTTACTGACGCGGTATTCATACCGCGGACCAAATTACACCTATCGCAGCCCTATCACCCTAGTTACATGCTTGGTAGACCTATCGCAGCCTTTAACATACTGGCTGCGGCCACATCCTCTTCATTCAGTTGTCGCAGCCTTGATGGCACGAGATGCGGCCCCACCTATTGTAGGGTGCAACCCTAGTTCATTTACATAGCAGGTCGCGCCCGCTTTTTACTCTCAGTGGTAATACAACATCTACACATATAAATAGAGGTCCACACCTCGATATTGGATTCTCCACTTATTCATTTTCCCAAACCAGAATGCGTTTGTGCAGGAGGTCCGTTGCCTTTCCTGCAGAGCCAGGTTTCTTTTGTTGGCTCTGGGAAATCTCTTGCATGAGCTAGTGGAGATTTTCCAGCTTTTCTGGGGAAGCATGCAAGAGGTCCATCTTCTCAAAAATAGTGATAACAAAATCCGATCGATCTCGGATTTTGCTAAATGCTGATAAGAAGTCATCGAGTTCCCCTTCGATTTCTTCGTATGAAGGGAAGTGGACGCCAGTAGAAGGGGGGGCCGGCTCCTTGGGCGAATCTCCCAACAATTCCCCCTGGCTGATTTCGGGGGAAGGAATGACTACTTCTTCTGCTTCTGCGACAGACGCAGATGCAGATGTATCCGCTTGGCTCGAAAAAAGTCAATCGATCCAGGAGTCGCTCCCACTTGAGATGGGGGGTTGGGGCGATGCTGTGGTTTCAGCTCCAGCGGGAACCATCATCTTCCATAGTTCGCCATCGGGGGATTGAGTTACATTGGTATCGTGCAAGGTATTGGAGCCACTCACGGGGTCGTTTATGGGGCGTTACGGGGTTTCACCCTCTAATGGCATGTTTTTAAGCCTAAGTGTGGATATTCTCAAAATTGGGTCGTGCTCTCAAACCAGGGGTCCTGTGACCATGTGGTCAGTTACTACGAGTTACATTGATCCCATTAGATGTGTTGGCATCACTCACGGGGCCATTTGGGGGCCGTTATAGGTTTTGGCCATCTAATGACATGTTTTCAAGCCTAAGTGTGGATATTCTCAAAATTAATTCGTGGTTAATTAAAACAGTGAAATCCGCACACATCCTCCATTTATCATTATTTTCTTGACCATTATAACATTGGCCAACCAGACTGGATACTTCATATCATTAATAAATTGGGCTTTTTGAAGCTTATCTACTTCTTACTGAATAGCTTGATTTTCTCTGGACTAAAGACCCTACGTCTCTGCTTGATCGGCTTAGCATCCTAACTGATGTTGAGCTCGTGACAAAGGAAATTGGGATCAATCCAGGCATATCCTCATGGCTCCATGCAATTACATTTCTATATTGCCTCGGGAATATAATCAATTCCTTTTTAAGGACGGCATCCAGTGTTGAGCCAATCTGTGTAATTTTCGATGGTTTGTCATCTTCCAGAATAATGCTTTCAATAGCTTCCATAATCTGTCCCTTGACCAACTCTGTTTTAGCTCGTGGATCTAAAGTTTCTACTTCAGATTCACCATTTGTCTTAGTGGTATCCACCTAGTAAGTGGTAGTATTTTTCTTTGATTCACCCAAGTCCTCTTGCTCAGCTGAGGAGGAGTAATATTCTATGGCTACCTTCTAATCGCCTTTCACAACACCTACCCCAAAGTGAGTTGGTAACTTCAAGCATTGATAGACTATTGATGGTACGACTTCAAACTTTTTTAATCCCACTCTGCCAAGGATTATATTATACGCATATTGAATATTTTTGTCCATCACGAAGAAGCGTATCTTCTCTGTACGACTTGCTGGCCAGGTGCCAATCAACATTTTTAGCTTGATTATTCTGAGAGGGTAAAATTTTTCACCAGAGAAAACTATTAATGGCCTGTGGTATGTGATGATGCGAGAAATCATCCACTTGTTGCTCTCGTACCAGTAAATTAAGTATAATGAGAATAATAAGAAAATAGAACAAGTAAAGAGAGATAGAAGACAAGATATATAGTGGTTCGGCCTCTAAAATAGGCCTACGTCCACTGTGTTGCTCCATTCTCATTGCATGCATTGCGTAGTACAATATGATCAAGCCTAAAGAGGCATACAAGTGTGAGAATAAAGGAGAATAAATTATAGTAATGAGGATTCCGGCATACTGGAGTGATGATCGCGATGCTAGAGAGAAGCTCCCAGGCTGAATCGAGTGGTCTAGAGAGCCTTCTGGCCCCTGATCTCACGGGGTGCCTCTAAATATCGTGTCTGACTGAGACAAGATATTTGTTTCACGATTTTGGGAGAGTTTCCAGGAGGCCATGGGTACGGAGTTGCGGCTGAGTACGGCGTATCACCCATAGACTAATGGGCAAACAGAGCAGACAAATCAGATGTTGGAGGACATGTTGCATATGTGCATCCTAGACTTTGGAGGTGGTTGGGAGCAGTACCTTCCACTGGTGGAGTTTGCTTATAATAACTCCTACCAGTTCACCATTGGCATGGCTCCATTCGAGGTGTTGTATGGTAGACCTTATCATTCCCCAGCATGTTGATTAGAGGTGGGGGATAACAAACTTCTGGGGCCAGAAGTGATTCGGGGCACTTCGGCAAGGATAGAGATGATACGGAGCCGTATTCGGTTAGCTCAGGGCCAGCAGAAGAGCTATGCTGATGCCAAGAGGTTCTTTAGAGAATTCCAGGTAGGGGACCAGGTGCTACTCAGAGTATCTCCTATGAAGGGGATTATGCATTTTGGAAAGAAGGGGAAACTGACACCAAGATATGTGGGGCCATTTCCTATCATCGAGCGGGTTGGGCCAGTTGTGTATAGACTTGGGTTACCGGAGCATTTACATAGGATTCATGATGTGTTCCATATTTCCTCACTATGGAAATATCTTAGGTACGATTTGGCCCATACCCACATTGCTTTAGAGGACATCGATCTTTAGCCTGATAGTTCCTACGAGGAGGGGCCGATTGCTATTCTGGACCACAGCGAGAGGAAACTGAGGTCAAAGATAGCACCATTAGTACGCGTGCAGTGGCGGCATCATAATGCCAAGGAGTCCACATGGGAGCGTGAGGACGAGATGCGCGAACATTATCCAGAGCTATTTTTAACAGGTATTCTTTAGTTATGAATTTCACGAAGAAATTCTGTTATTAGGGGGAAGTATGTAATACTCCATAATTTTATTGATTTTTATTTAAGGGATTAATTGAATTAAATGAGAATTAATTGAGAATTAATCCGGATGTAAATACTAGCGAGACGTGAGTTGGTATTTTATTATGATGTTAAAATTGAATATTTTTTGAGTATATATGGTAATATATGAGTATTGAAAATATTAAAATTATCACGAGGCAGAAATACGAATATTTGGAAAATTTAGTTAGGACGCGCATGGCAGTCGCCTCAGGAATGAAATTATTTAAATTAAAAAGTAAATTATATTTTTATCAACTGAATGATCATTTTAAGTGCGCCAACGCGTCCGAAGGGGTCGAAATAGTCAGAAAACACTAGTCGGGGGTTTAGTTTGGGTCTCGGGGCATTTTTAGGCCAAACCGGCAACCTAGAAGGGTATTTTGGTAATTTTAAAAATTGAGGAATTAAAACACACGAATTTTAGAGGTTAATAATATATTATTTGAGAGGCCACTAAGGCCATTACCAGCAAAAGATAAGAGAGTGGGCTACGGAGGTTTTGAGAGAAGTTAGAAAGAGGGTAAAGGAGGTTCCAAACCAAACCATCTCCCATAACCAGAAATTTGAAAGGATTTGTGACCGAAACGAAGAGAGAGAGCCAACCTTGATCCTCAATAACGAACCGGAACATCGGATTTAAGTCAAGTGATTTGATGTCATTAATTGCAATGAATATTTCCTCCATGTTTAGTGTAGAAACCTTATGCTTTGAAAGTTTGGCTGAAAACCCAATGGAAATGTTGTAGAAACTCTTAATCTTGGTTAGGAGTTGCATGTACAATGATTATGGACGAAATTCATATCCAAAAACTTAACTTTGATGATTTAAAAACGGATTAATGATGAGTATTTAGGTACAATAAAATTCTGGGTTCATGTTCATAGGGTTTGGGGTAAAACTTGGGGATTTATGATAATTGCATATTGATTAGGAGGATTTGACCCCAATAATATGTTAAGAAGCAACCTAGGAGGACTTAGAGTAGTTTAAAAACATTAAAACGTTATTGGGATGATCTTAGGATTGATTTAGAGAAGAAAAAAATGAAAAAAAAATGAGTTGGAAAATTTCTGGGCGTATTCTGACATCTCGTTAGAAGACCTACTCAAGTCGTTCGAACGTCCTCGTTCGAATGAGCTTATAACAAGATGACATTATCCCTTCTAATGATTTCATTCGAAGCCTTCGTTAGAACGACACTCGTTCGAACAACCTCGTTCGAACGAGATTTCTAACGAGTTGACAGAATGGTCTTTTTAGGCCTGATTTTATTTAGAACTTCCAGTAGACTTATTTAATTGAGTGTTAACCTTCCCTTATTGAGTAATGGGTATAGTTGTGAGATTGGAGTACGTTGAGGAGTAAAATTTAGAATTTTGTAGTAAACTGGATGACATTTATGGGTTAGGAAATAAGTACTAAAATTACGACGTGAGAAGGGTTGACAACTTTTAATGTATATTATTCGGGGATTTGTAAACGTGCAACATTTAATGACGGTATAGGAATGTAAAATATACCTCTATTGATATTATAAGATATCTAAGATGTTTGAATGCTTAGTATATGTGGTTATCTGTGTATAACATACCTACCATACTTGCTATCACGGGAGGTTGGCGTACGATCAGGGCCATCTAATCTTTGTGTGCCTACGGGGGGATTTAGATTGGTACCTCAAGGACATAGGTCATAGAATGAGTTATTGAGGAGTTAATAAGTCTTCTGATCATGGGAGCGTAGGTATGTGCGTGACCCATGTAATGTGAACTATGTTCGCCTCCATTATGTGTGTTTGTTACTTATTGAAACGGTTCCTGAGAGATTCGAAATACGTGATCCTTATCTACGTGATGTCTCGGGATTTGATAGCAGAGTATGTGTGCACCGCAGCTTAGTCTAGGGGTGCCATTATTGTACGTTGTAATGAGATTGATATACTTAATTATTGAAATGAACTAATTATATAAGTACAAGTGTGAATTAATGTAATATCTTTGTAGAGTTAAAAAATGGGAAAAGACTTGGTGATTATTGTAACTAATTCCGAGGAATGAAGGTAAAACTCTCAGTTTATATTAAGACGTCGAGAATTAAACCATGATTAGTATAGTAAAAATAAGATATTGAATTGGACTAGTTTGATAGTAGAATAACTAGAACGGTTACGGGTACGATAGCTGTGCACAATTAGTTGAGAGGTGAGGAACTCATGTGAGTGCACACACTATCATGTATTTTATATTCACTGTTTAATGATATTAAACACTTGTTGTATTTTAAACTATTTTCACAATCGGGCTCTGACCCGTTTGCTTTCAAATCTATTTTCTTGTAAAACCTTTTAGGTTCCCATCCACAAGGACACCAAGCATAGGAGTTCCATTTTGGTGACGTCCTGTAGCTGCTGTGGAAGTTACAGGACCTCGATAGTAAATACCTCCACTTTCTATCTTGACTCTATTTTAGATTTACTCATCTGTAGGGCATGTCTCCCCTTTTCTTTTAGAGACATCTTATTTACCCAGTTTTATTTCATATTTTGGGTTGTAACTATTTAATGATTTAGACTTTGTATTCAGTTTTATTCAGTATTTCGGATTATTTCCGAGGAGTGTTCCTCCAGATTCATTTATTCCTTTATCACTGTAATGTGACCGTAACGTGGTTGTGATGTCATTATTTCATAATTTAATACTTATTGTATGTTAATCGGATTTAATTAAAATTGACAACTCACTTTTTAAATATTAGGTGGCTAGTAATTGTTAAAACATTTTTCGACAGTGATGCTATGAACTGAACCAACTTGACATTTTGTATTAATTTAATAAAGGAGTAGCTACCCGGTATTTAGTTAGTCGGGGTGTCACAATGCATCGAGTAACTTTATCATCAAGTTTGTTTCGAAAGGGGCTACGAGCATTAACAAAACAAGTACACCCAAACACACGAGGAAGAATGTGGAATAAAGTGCTATCGAGTTTAAGGCACTAGAGAAGCGCTTTCGCCCGAAAACCCGATTTGGGGTACTATTTATGATAAAAGCGACGGTAAGGATAGCAAGATGCCAATAGGATTTGGGCACCTTCACACCACTTAGCAAGCATCTAACTACTCCAATTAGGTAACGATTTTTACATTTTGTATATGGGCAAGTGAGTTGGTGCAAGATCCCTTTTTTAATTAAGTTGGGATCTAAACTCATTAGAAACATAGTCATGCCCATTATTAGACCGAATATTACGAATCAGTCTTAAATTGAGTTTTAATCATTTGGAGAAATTGAACAAATAATAGGAGAACTTTAGATTTCCTGTTAAGGATTTCCTTTTAAGGAGATACATCCAAGTAAACAAAGAATAATCATCAATAAAAGTCATATAATAGCAATGTCCAGAAAATGCAGTAATATAAGAATTTTTTATCCTTACACTTTAGAAAGAAAATGGAATAACAAACATAAGTACTAGAAATTGACATGCCCTGGGTTGGCATGACACTAGTGCCAGGTTTAAAGGGAAACATCATAAGAAATGGAATCCAACAAGATGAAAGAATTGAGACTAAAGATCATGGTTCAAAGTATCGGCCGAGTTGACTCGATTTCCGGCCGAGTCAACTCGGAATCGGAGGGTACCGATGCGATACTGAGAGGCGTTTAAAAAAACACTGAATCATGTTGTCTCGTCGAGATATCGACCGAGACAACCAATTCTGAGACGCCTCACTGCGATATCGGCCGAGACAGTCGTGATATCGGCCAAGACAACCGATTCAAACGACACATTTTTTTTGGTACCCAAAAAACATTTTTCTCCAAAACATTTTTTAATTTTGTTTGTAAAAAGATGTCAAAAATACATTTTGTAAGACATTTTTTTACAAAACAATTATTTTTACAAAAAAAAAATGTTGTGAAAATTATTGCGACCTTATATAATTTTTCTGAGTAATATGGAAAAAAATTTGCATCATTATTTGAACATTGTTCTTTTATTTTTTTATTAAATTTTAATCTTTTACCATATTTCTTCGTTGTTGAAAATATATAGTAACATTTACAGAACACGACCTATATAAGTTTGTCCACATAACATATATATGCAGAATAATTTTACACACTAAGATTAAATTAAACAATTGCAATCAAATTAAAATGTCTCTAATATAAAACTAATAGCATTCACCGTACATAAAAATATTTGAACTTGGAATAAAATATCCTATCAAAAGATAATGTCACGTAATGATGTCCAAAAATGGAAGAGAGAAATATTGGGGGGAAAAAGAATCCCCACAAGTCTAGTCTCGTCCATGAATATCAAACACCCTCCTACATAAATTAAAATCAACAATTAGTCACTAATATGTAATTATTTAGATATTTTAAATAATTAAAAATAAAAATAAAATTAGTACATTAGCAATATGTCAAGTCCGCCGCACTTCAGAATAACTAATTGTACAAAGTAATGCGTATTAAATAATGGTTTGAACATATCTGATTGGTACATATTGTTAATCTTTTTTTTTTAATTTTATATATTTTTTTTGAAATTTTTCGCGCTCTCTAAATTGCGTAACTTTGCGTATCTCCCGACACCGCGACCGAGTTGAAAATCGAGTGTCCGATACCGGAATCGATACTGAGACTTTGAGCCATGATAAAGATGGGAGGTTGCAGTGGTGGAGGTTCCCCAAAGTAGTACAATACGTTGCGCTCATAGCCCCTGCCAATAATCCTCTTCGAACTCAAGTCTTGAAAGAGATAATGGGTCACAACAACACAAGTGAGAGGTTATGCAATTTGGCTAACGGATAAGAGATTAAAGGAAAACGGAAAAGGAAAAATTAGCCCTCTAGTTTACGGTGATTTTCAATTTTAGCCCCGGTGTTTGAAAAGTTAAAATGCTAACCCTGAATTTTCAAAACTAATGCAACTGGGCCAATCGTTAAACTGTCGTTAAGGGGCATTGAATATGACCAATTAATAACAGACGTGTGGCTTAGAACAAAAAAAATAATTAAAAAACTCACCTAAAATCAAATGGAATTTTAAAAACGTAAAATCCAAATTATAAAATCAGTGAAAAAACTTTTTAAAAAGTTTGGCAGTTATCACCCCCTTTTCCACTACAGCCACCCATACCCACCACCTCCTCCTATGAACTACTTTCATTTCTTCTCATAAAACACACATACACTTACATACCCACGCATACAGAATCATACCCATGCCTATACTACACATACATACAAAAACTCGTACATACATCCCCAAACATATCGAAGACCCAAATATACACACACATACAAATAGACATTGGTTTGTGTATATGTATATGCAAAATCGTACCCATGCATACACTACACATACATACAAAGACTCGTACATACATCCCCAAACATATCAAAGACCTAAATATACACACACATACAAATAGACATTGATTTGTGTATGTGTATATATACTAAATCGGTGTATATTTACATCATATATGCACAAATTGTGTGTATGCATATCCAGAAGAACACATATACACACATATATCTGTGTGATATATATATATATATATATATATATATATATATATATATAGAGAGAGAGAGAGAGAGAGAGAGAGAGAGAGAGAGAGATTGAAGGTAAAGCGAAAGAGGGATTATGGGGTTTGGAGCTGCTTTTGGGCATAAGGAAATTAATTTTGGAGGTGGAGATGGGGTTTGATGAAGTGGAGGGGGTAGGGTATTTTTAATGTTTTTTTATTCATATATTAGTTAGATCGAGTTGATTATTATCTATTAGTTGCCACTATAGTTTTTTATTTATCGTAGTTGTGAATATGTTTGAAATTCTTTTAGTGTTAAAATATTATTTGTAAAGCCATGTGGCTATCTTTTATTGGACAAAACTATTAAGTTGACCAAATTCAGCATTTCCATCAATGCCTCTTAACGAAAATTTGACGATGGGTCCAATTGCATCAATTTTCAAAATTCAAGTTAACATTGCAACTTTTCGAACATCGGGTCTAAAATTGAAAATCACCCCAAACTTCAGGCTTAATTTCGTATTTGTCCCAATGAAAAATTAAGGAAAGAGTAATATTAGGAGATAAACACACTTCCCTCTTGTTATGGATATGTTTATGGGAGCCATCCACAATACGCACGTATTGACAAATGGGAACGGTGGGTGAGGAAAGGAGAGGTGACTCTCACATCATGTGATCAGTGACTTCGGAATCCAAAATGCAAGGGGGTTCGCAATCTGAACATGAAAAGCGGAGGGGGCACCTAATGTAACGGTGGCACTAGCGTGAGAACAAGTGGTATTAACACCTTTGGCTATTCTAGATGAACCAAATAGTCATATCTGAGAAAATTCCAATTTCAATGCTAGATGATGACGATAAACTATCTCCCTATCACGAACAACGGGATCCGAAAGCAAAAGTGCACCCATTCATGAGGAGACTCATAGCCAATTAAGTCGGGTAAATTTTTCTAATATAAAAACATCTTCGCTAATTCCTAATTCAGCCACTGAAGGGAACACAAGAAAGTCCCAAAAATGCAGCAAACAACCCACAAAATGTTGTTGAACAAACCAGAAGCCCCATATTATCAAAGAATTAAACCTCCTATCACATTAGACCCAACAAGAAAACCTTACAAGGGTATAAGATGACAAAACCCTCTAACTAGTGTTTGCAACCCCCTGAAACAGTAATGATGAACAGTACTAGGGTTAGGATTGGGAGAAAAGATATATGGAGAGAGTTTTTATTTTGGTCATGATATCAAGAAGGTTTTTGTGATGTGATGGCTTACCCAATTGGGAGCTCAATAATTGTATTTATATTAAAAAAAACAATTCTAGAAGGTTCTAGAAACTACAAAACTAAGAGTACACAACTAAGGTCCAAAACAAGGAGGGCCCAATATAAAAGAAAAAATACTAAAATAACATGAAATCGAATAGATCATAATCTTGATAAAATATTATGTCACATAGACTTTTTGAATGCTTATACCCTTTATTATTTCAAATAAGAAATTATCTTTTAAATTCGTAATTAACTTTTATTGGGTAGTTACCTTTTGAGGGCTCACACTCTTAGTAACGTTGCTACTAAGTCACATCCCACCACCCGATTCTGCCCACACTAGGCTCCTGACGCAAACCAGAGGTCCAATCAGCCCTGTTGTTGTTTTTTAATTTACCCTAACTACCATCCCTGACTACCTGCACTGTTGTGAGGTTTTAACTTAACCTGACCACCAGAGCAACGGTTTATGAATCCCCAAAGCTGGAAACTTTAATCATTGGTGGCGACATAGAAGTAACCTCCGTTTGAGGTCGCCGGCGTCCAGTGACCATCCTTTTGCTCCAGTGAGGGTGAGGGGTGGCCTCATCTAAGGTTTTGGGTAGTTTTTTAAAATGTTTGAATTTTGAAACGGATGTGAATTTTGGGATTTCGAATTAGGAGTTTTAAAGGTGTGGTGGTGGAGGATTAGGTGGTGTTGCTTGACCGCTACGACGAGGGTCATTTTGGAGGAGTGACTCGTATGTTCCTCCGAGCCTTACCCATGACTCTACAACAACATCGGTGAGCACATCAAGAGCGATACTAATTTGACGCGTAATTGGGAGAGGAAGAGATTTAATCTACAAACCATACAATAACAATTTAGAGGCCAAAGGCCTAATTTCTAATTGTCATTCATATCTCTAAATAGTAGTGAATACAAAAAGAAGACTAATGGACTTATTTACAGGGTAAGTTATCTTGTTAGCCAAGATAATTTAACAAGATAAAATGACTAAAGAGGGCACTAAGGAACGCTTAGGTCACATGTGATATCATAGGTGACATCACTAATGATATCACTTGAACTAGAACAATCTTTATTACATAATAAAAATAATAAAATAAAAAATATAAATGATTCCCGAGAGCCCTGCGTACATCACAAATGCTATAGCATTATGCTGCTGCTAGGTACTGGAAAGCACTCTAGAGTCTGTGCTGAATAGAGAAAAGATATTTTTTTGTAAATCATATTTAGATATCTACTAAAAAATGTGAATATATCTAACAATAACTAGATGACTCATGTCCTTCAAGCTTGTGAGTAGGTCAGATCTGCGTGGATAGGCTGTAAAGAGAAACTATGGCATATTGCCAAAAGAGGGAAGTGACTCATGTATATATATATCCATGTACAATGTGTATGAGATTAAGAATTCTGAATTATGGTTCATCTTTGTTATGGATTACCTGGGCTAGCAGGAATGTCATTTATCATGTCTTTCATTTTATGTTATGGAGGGAACCACGTCCAAGTTCTCCCTCTTGTCCAAGTGACTTATTTGTGAAACAAAGCATTGAGACTAGGGACCTCTCTCTAGTTTACTATTGATGGATGTAACAATTCAAATATGGGGAAGGGAAGAATTGGCAATATCATTTCAGATTACGGAGCGAACGTGATTGTAACTTTTGCAAAACCATTGATGGACATTTAGTCACGCAAAACGAGGGGATATCTATGATGTAAGTATAGTTTATAGAGTGCTTTCCTGGATATTCCAAAATAATGCCTAGGATTGGTTCCAGCCATTTCATACGTGGACATAGATTTTTCTATTATTGGACACCTGATATGTAAAGGCATTTGGATGAAAGAACTGTCAAACTTCTTACAAAGATTTTAAAAGAACCTTTAACTTGTGATTCAAAGAATCATTATTCTTTTGGTTATTGTATGAAGCCATATCATATCCCAGTGTGAAAGGTTTTTTAATCACATATAGGCAGGTGCTGGTGAATCTTCAGTTGTGTTCGAACTTTAGAATTTAAACTTAAATTAAGTCCATGTCCAAATGTGTTCCATGTTTACAGTAGTATCTGAGAAGATTTATAGCTCCCTCATTTAATTGGCAATCCTTATTAGCCTATGGAGCATTGATAATTCTATGGAAACATACCCCCCCCCCTCTAAAAAAACTTCCCTTCACTTCCATCTCCTTTATCTCATTATTCTTCCATCAAACTAAGCTGACAGAGAATTCATTTCAACTCTTCAAATCCTGAACCAACATATTCGAATCTCAAGCAAAGATGCACCTCGGGGATCTCTCCACACAATAACTTCCTTGGCGCCAACAAACACAAACCACAAAAGATCTTTACAAACCTAACCTCTAACCCTTAGGTCACTCATGATGCCCTTTGGGCACCAAGCTATAGGTAGTTGGTAGGTTACTGTTTACACCCCATGATATTAAAGATATGATAAATGACTCAATTATATAGAACAATTTAATGAAAAGAAAGGAATAAGTAATTCTCAAAAAACCAAGAGTATCAAAAGAACACAGAAAATAAATTGAGAACTACTTCAAGTGGACTTCCCCATCCCAGTCATTGATACATTCAATTAATCTATAGACTACATGTTCCCGCGTTAACTTGTCAAGAAATGTGTAGCATATGAACTTTTCTTTCCATAATAATATGTCGTGTTTTTTTCAGTTTTATCTTAAATAAATTTATGGAAATAATTTAACAATAAAGCATATTATTGATTCAAGAGTACCTGTATGTAGTGATTGTTCTTCAATAGTCACAGCACTCTTGTAGTGACTCAGCAACCGTTGGATCTTGACTGTTCAGAACTGCATCGATCCAACGGTTCAGATTAGGCATCCCATCATAAGCAAATGGACATCCCCTATACGAGATGCTATGAGTTCATCTAACGGTTCAGGTTCAAGTCATTTTGGATTTTAAACCCTTGGATCGGATCGTTTAATTACAACCGTTGATCTGTTTTACCTCGTCCAAAATTTAAACTCCCACGCTCCAAGCAACGATGCGCATGTGTGAAGTGCCATGTGCAGATTTTAGTGACTATTTTTTAACAGTCACACATCTTCATAAAGCGACTCAGCAATTATTGGATCGTGCCTGTTTGGAACAGCTTCGATCCAATGATTTAGATTAGGCATCCCATCATAAGCGAATAAACATCCCCTACACGAGACGTTATGAGTTCATCTAACGGTTCAGATCATGTCATTTTGGATTTTAAACCATTTGATCGGATAGTTTAATCACAACCGTTGATCTATTTTACCTCGTCAAAACTTTAGGCTCCTACGCTTTAAGCGACGATGCGCACGTGCGAAGTGCCAAGTCCAAATTTCAGTAAGTGTTCTTCAACAGCTACAACTCTTCTTATAACGACTCAGCAACCGCTGGATTATGCCTATTTGGAATTCCTTCGATCCAACAATTCCGATTAGGCGTCCCATCGTAAGTGAAAGGACATATCCTGTGTGAGATGCTACGAGTTCACCTAACATTTCATTTCAAGTCGTTTTGGATTTTAAAACCTTTGATCGGATCATTTAATCACAACCGTTGATCTGTTTTACCTCGTCAAAGCTTTAGGCTCCCACGCTCTAAGCGACGATGCGCACATGTGAAGTGCCAAGTGTAGATTTAAGTGACTGTTCTTCAACAGTCATATCTCTTCAAGTAGCTTCTCAGCAAGTATTGGATCCTGCCTATTTGGAATAGCTTCGATCCAACGATTCCGATTAGGCATCCCATCGTAAGTGAATGGACATACCCTATACGAGACGCTACGAGTTCATCTAACGGTTCATATCAAGTCATTTCGGATTTTAAACCTTTTGATCGGATCGTTTAATCACAACCGTTGATCTATTTTACCCCGTCAAAACTTTAGGCTCCCACGCACCAAGCGACGATGTGCACGTGCGAAGTGCCAAGTGCAAATTTCAGTGACTGTTCTTCAACAGTCACAACTCTTCATGTAGTGACTTAGCAACTGTTGGATCGTGCCTGTTTGGAACAACTTCAATCCAACGGCATCATAAGCGAATAGATATCCCCTACACGAGACGCTACGAGTTCATCTAACAGTTCAGATTAAGTCATCTTAGATTCTTAACACTTTGATCGAATCGTTTAATCACAACCATTGATCTGTTTTACCTTGTCAAAACTTTAGGCTCCTACGCTCCAAGCTACGATACGCACGTGCGAAGTGCGAACATATTTGATCCAACGGTTTAAATTAGGCATCTCATCGAAAGCGAATGGGCATCCCTTATACGTGACGCTACGAGTTCATCTAACGATTCAGATCAAGTCATTTTGTCTTTTGAACCTTTTGATCCGATCATTTAATCACAACCGTTGATTTATTTTACCCCGTCAAAACTTTTGGCTCCTTCGCTCCAAGTGACGATGCGCACGTGCGAAGTGCCAAGTGCAGATTTATGTGACAATTCTTCAACAGTCACAGTTATTCATGTTGTAACTCAGAAATCGTTGAATTGCGCCTTTCTAGAATAGTTTTGATCCAGCGATTCAGATTAGGCATCCTATCGTAAGTGAATGGATATCCCTTACACGAGGTGTCCCATCGTAAGCTAAAGGACATCCCCTACACGAGATGCTATGAGTTTATTTAACGATTCAGATCAAGTCATTTCAGATTTTAAACCCTTTGATCAGATCATTTAATCATAACCGCTGATTTGTTTTACCTCGTCAAAACTTTAGGCTCCCACGCTCCAAGCGACGATGCGCACGTGCGAAGTGCGAAGTGCCGATTTCAGTGACTGTTCTTCAACAGTCAGAGCTCTTCATGTAGCGACTCAGTAACTGTTGGATCGTGTATGTTTGGAACAACTTCGATCCAACGGTTCAGATTAAGTGTCCCATCATAAGCGAATGGACATCCTCTACACGAGACACTACGAGTTCATCTAATGGTTCAAATTAATTCATTTGTGATTTTAAACCCTTTGATCGGATCATTAAATCAAAACTGTTAATCTATTTTACCTCATCAAAACTTTAGGCTCCCATGCTCCAAGCGACGATGCGCACGTCTAAAGTGCCAAGTTCAGATCTTAGTGATTGTTCTTCAACAGTCAGAGCTCTTCATGTAGCGACTCAACAACCGTTGGATCATTCCTGTTTGGAACAACTACGATCCAATGGTTAAGATTAGGCATCCCATCATAAGCGAATGGACATCCCCTACACGAGATGCTACGAGTTCATCTAACGATTCTGATCAAGTCGTTTCAGATTTTAAACCCTTTGATCGAATCGTTTAATCACAATCATTGACGTGTTTTACCTCGTTAAAACTTTAGGCTCCTACGCTCCAAGTGACGATGCGCACGTGTGAAGTCCCAAGTGCAGATTTTAGTGACTATTCTTCAATAGTCACAACTCTTCATGTAGCGACTCAGCTATCGTTAGATCGTGCCTGTTTGAAATAACTTTGATCTAACGGTTTCGATTAGGCATCCTATCGTAAGTGAATGGACATCCCCTATACGAGACGCTACGAGTTCATATAACGGTTCAGATCAAGTTATTTCAAATTTTAAACCTTTTGATCGGATAGTTTAATCACAACCGTTAATCTATTTTATGTAGCTATAAACTTTAGGCTCCCACGCTCTAAGCGATGATGCGCATGTGCTAAGTGCCAAGTGCAGATTTCAATGACTGTTCTTCAATAGTCAAAGCTCTTCTTATAGCGACTCAGCAACCATTGGATCGTGCCTGTTTGGAACAGCTTTGATCTAACAGTTCAGATTAGGAGTCCCATCGTAAGCGAATGGACATCCCCTACACAAGACGCTATGAGTTTATCTAAATGTTCAGATTAAGTCATTTTAAATTTTAAACCATTTGATCGAATCATTTAATCACAACCGTTGATCTCTTTTACCTCGTCAAAACATTAGTCTCCTATGCTCCAAGCGACGATGCGCACATGCGAAGTGCCAAGTGCAGATTTCAGTGACTATTCTTCAACAGTCACAGCACTTCATATAGCAACTCCAAAAACTTTGGATCGAGCCTGTTAGGAACAACTTCGATCCAACAGTTCAGATTAGGCGTCCCATCATAAATGAATCGAAATCCCCTACACGAAATGCTACGAGTTCATCTCACGATTCAGATCAAGTCCTTTCGGATTTTAAACCCTTTGATCGGATCATTTAATCACAATTGTTTATCTATTTTACACCGTTAAAAATTTAGGCCCCCACGCGCCAAATGATGATGCGCACGTGCCAACTGCAGATTTTAGTGACTGTTTTTCAACAGTTACAGCTCTTCATAAAGTGACTTAGCAACCGTTGGATCGTGCCTATTTGGAATTGCTTCATTCCAATGGTTCATATTAGGCATCCCATCGTAAGCGAATGGACATCCCCTACACGAGACCCTACGAGTTCATCTAACGGTTCAGATCAAGTCATTTCATATTTTGATCCCTTAGATCGGATCGTTTAATCACAAGTGTTGATATATTTTACCACGTCAAAACTTTAGGCTCCCGCAACCGTTGAATCAGATTTTAGGGACTGTTCTTCAATAGTCACAGCTCTTCATGTAGTGACTCAGCAACCGTTGGATCGTGCCTGTTTGGAACAACTTCGATCCAACAGTTCAGATTAGGCATCACATCATAAGCGAATGAACATCCCCTACATGAGACGCTATGAGTTTATCTAACGGTTCAGATCAAGTCATTTTGGATTCTAAACCCTTTGATCGGATCGTTTAATCAATCCCGTTAATCTGTTTTACCTCGCTAAAAATTAGGCTCCCACGCTCTAAGCGATGATGCGCACGTGCGAAGTGCCAAGTGTAGATTTCAGTGACTGTTCTTCAATAGTCACAGCATGTAACGACTTAGCAACTGTTAGATCGTGCCTGTTTGGAACAGATTTGATCCAACGGTTCAGATTAGGCATTTCATCGAAAGCAATTAGGCATCCCCTACACGAGACGCTACGAGTTCGTATAACGGTTCAAATCAAGTCATTTCATATTTTGAACCCTTTGATCGGATCATTTAATCGCAATTGTTCATCTATTTTACCTCGTCAAAACTTTTGGCTCCCACGCTCCAAGCGACGATGCGCACGTGCGAAGTGCCAAGTGTAGATTTCAGTGACGGTTCTTCAATAGTCAAAGCTATTCATGTAGTAACTCTGTAACCGTTAGATCGTACCTCTTTGGAACAACTTCGATCCATCAATCCAACGGTTCGGATTAGGCGTCCCATCGTAAGTGAATGGACATCCCCTACACGAGATGCTACGAGTTCATCTAACGGTTACGATCAAGTTGTTTTGGATTTTAAACCCTTTGATCAGATCATTAAATCACAATCGCTGATCTGATTTACCTCGCCAAGACTTGAGACTCCCACGCTCCAAGCGATGATACGCATGTGCGAAGTGCCAAGTGAAAATTTAAGTTACTATTCTTAAATAGTGACAGCTCTTCTTGTAGTGGCTCCGTAACCATTGGTTCGTGCCTATTTGGAACAGGTTCGATCCAACGGTTCAGATTAGGCATCCATCGTGATCAAGTTATCATCCCCTACACTAAACGCTACGAGTTCATCTAACGATTCAGTTCAAGTCATTTCAAATTTTAAACCCTTTGATCGGATCGTTTAATCACAACAGTCGATCTCTTTTATCTCGTCAAAATATTAGGCTCCCACGTTCCAAGCGACGATGCGCACGTACGAAGTGCCAAGAGTAGATTTCAGTGATTGTTCTTCAACAGTCACAGCTCTTCTTATAGCGACTCAGTAATTATTGGATCATTCCTGTTTAGAGCAGCTTCGATCCAACGGTTCAGATTAGGCATCCCATCGTAAGCTAATGGACATCCCCTACATAAGATGCTACGATTTCATCTAATGGTCTAGAATAAGTCGCTTCGGATTTTAAACCCTTTGATCGAATCATTTAATGATAACCGTTGATCTGTTTTACCTCGTCAAAACTCTAAGCTCCCACGTTCTAAGCGACGATACGCACGTGCAAAAGTGCCAAGTGCAAATTCCAGTGACTGTTCTTCAACAGTCACAGCTCTTCATATAGCGACTCAGCAACCATTGAAGCATGCCTATTTGTAATAACTTTGATCCAACGGTTCAGATTATGCAACCCATCGTGAGCGGGTGGATATCCCCTACAGGAGAAGTTTCTAGTCCATCTAACGGTTCAAATCAAGTCATTTCAGATTTTAAACCCTTTGATTGGATCGTTTAATCACAACCCTTGGTCTATTTTACCTCGTCAAAACTTTAGGCTCCCACGCTCCAAGCGATGATGCGCATGTGCAAACTGCCAACTACAGATTTTCATGACTGTTCTTCAATAGTCACAGCTTTTCATGTAGCGACTCAACAACCATTGGGTCGTGCTTATTTAGAATAGCTACGATCCAATGGTTCATATTAGGCATCCCATCGTAAGCGAAAAGATATCCCCTATTTGAGTTTATTTGACGGTTCAGATCAAATCATTTCGAATTTTAAACCCTTTGATCGGATCATTTATTCACAATCGTTGATTTATTTTATCTCGTCAAAACTTTAGGCTCCCACGTTCCGAGCGACGATGCTCACGTGCGAAGTGCCATGTGTAGATTTCAGTGACTGTTCTTCAACAGTCACAGCTCTTCATGTAGCGACTCAGTTCTCGCTGAATCGTACCTGTTTGGAATAACTTCTATCCAATGGTTCAGATTAGGCATCCCATCGTAAGCGAATGGACATCCCCTACACGAGACGCTACAAGTTCATCTAACGGTTCAGATCAAGTCATTTCATATTTTGATCCCTTTAATCGGATCGTTTAATCACAAGTGTTGATATATTTTACCACGTCAAAACTTTAGGCTCCCGCAACCGTTGAATCAGATTTTAGGGACTGTTCTTCAATAGTCACAGCTCTTCATGTAGTGACTCAGCAACCGTTGGATCGTGCCTGTTTGGAACAACTTTGATCCAACAGTTCAGATTAGGCATCACATCATAAGCGAATGAACATCCCCTACATGAGACGCTATGAGTTTATCTAACGGTTCAGATCAAGTCATTTTGGATTTTAAACCCTTTGATCGGATCGTTTAATTAATCCCGTTAATCTGTTTTACCTCGCTAAAAATTTAGGCTCCCACGCTCTAAGCGACGATGCGCACGTGCGAAGTGCCAAGTGTAGATTTCAGTGACTGTTCTTCAATAGTCACAGCATGTAACGACTTAGCAACTGTTAGATCGTGCCTGTTTGGAACAGATTTGATCCAACGGTTCAGATTAGGCATTTCATCGAAAGCAATTAGGCATCCCCTACACGAGACTCTACGAGTTCGTATAACGGTTCAAATCGAGTCATTTCATATTTTGAACCCTTTGATCGGATCATTTAATCGCAATTGTTCATCTATTTTACCCCGTCAAAACTTTTGGCTCCCACGCTCCAAGCGACGATGCGCACGTGCGAAGTGCCAAGTGTAGATTTCAGTGACGGTTCTTCAATAGTCAAAGCTATTCATGTAGTAACTTTGTAACCGTTAGATCGTACCTCTTTGGAACAACTTCGATCCATCGATCCAACGGTTCGGATTATGCGTCCCATCGTAAGTGAATGGACATCCCCTACACGAGATGCTACGAGTTCATCTAACGGTTACAATCAAGTTGTTTTGGATTTTAAACCCTTTGATCAGATCATTAAATCACAATCGCTGATCTGATTTACCTCGCCAAGACTTGAGACTCCCACGCTCCAAGCGACGATACGCATGTGCGAAGTGCCAAGTGAAAATTTAAGTTACTGTTCTTAAATAGTGACAGCTCTTCTTGTAGTGGCTCCGTAACCATTGGTTCGTGCCTATTTGGAACAGGTTCGATCCAACGGTTCAGATTAGGCATCCATCGTGATCAAGTTATCATCCCCTACACGAAACGCTACGAGTTCATCTAACGATTCAGTTCAAGTCATTTCAAATTTTAAACCCTTTGATCGGATCGTTTAATCACAACAGTCGATCTCTTTTATCTCGTCAAAATATTAGGCTCCCACGTTCCAAGCGACGATGCGCACGTACGAAGTGCCAAGAGTAGATTTCAGTGATTGTTCTTCAACAGTCACAGCTCTTCTTATAGCGACTCAGTAATTATTGGATCATTCCTGTTTAGATCAGCTTCGATCCAACGGTTCAGATTAGGCATCCCATCGTAAGCTAATGGACATCCCCTACATAAGATGCTACGATTTCATCTAACGGTCAAGAATAAGTCGCTACGGATTTTAAACCCTTTGATCGAATCATTTAATGATAACCGTTGATCTGTTTTACCTCGTCAAAACTCTAAGCTCCCACGTTCTAAGCGACGATACGCACGTGCGAAGTGCCAAGTGCAAATTCCAGTGACTGTTCTTCAACAGTCACAGCTCTTCATATAGCGACTCAGCAACCATTGAAGCATGCCTATTTGGAATAACTTTGATCCAACGGTTCAGATTATGCAACCCATCGTGAGCGGGTGGATATCCCCTACAGGAGAAGTTACTAGTCTATCTAACGGTTCAAATCAAGTCATTTCAGATTTTAAACCCTTTGATTGGATCGTTTAATCACAACCCTTGGTCTATTTTACCTCGTCAAAACTTTAGGCTCCCACGCTCCAAGCGATGATGCGCATGTGCAAACTGCCAACTACAGATTTTCATGACTATTCTTCAATAGTCACAGCTTTTCATGTAGCGACTCAACAACCATTGGGTCGTGCTTATTTAGAATAGCTACGATCCAATGGTTCATATTAGGCATCCCATCGTAAGCGAATAGATATCCCCTATTTGAGTTTATTTGACGGTTCAGATCAAATCATTTCGAATTTTAAACCCTTTGATCGGATCATTTATTCACAATCGTTGATTTATTTTATCTCGTCAAAACTTTAGGCTCCCACGTTCCGAGCGACGATGCTCACGTGCGAAGTGCCATGTGTAGATTTCAGTGACTGTTCTTCAACAGTCATAGCTCTTCATGTAGCGACTCAGTTCTCGCTGAATCGTACCTGTTTGGAATAACTTCTATCCAATGGTTCAGATGAGGCATCCCATCGTAAGCGAATGGACATCCCCTACATGAGACGCTACAAGTTCATCTAATGGTTCAGATCAAGTCATTTCATATTTTGATCCCTTTAATCGGATCGTTTAATCACAAGTGTTGATATATTTTACCACGTCAAAACTTTAGGCTCCCGCAACCGTTGAATCAGATTTTAGGGACTGTTCTTCAATAGTCACAGCTCTTCATGTAGTGACTCAGCAACCGTTGGATCGTGCCTGTTGGGAACAACTTCGATCCAACAGTTCAGATTAGGCATCACATCATAAGCGAATGAACATCCCCTACATGAGACGCTATGAGTTTATCTAACGGTTCAGATCAAGTCATTTTGGATTCTAAACCCTTTGATCGGATCGTTTAATCAATCCCGTTAATCTATTTTACCTCGCTAAAAATTTAGGCTCCCACGCTCTAAGCGACGATGCGCACGTGCGAAGTGCCAAGTGTAGATTTCAGTGACTGTTCTTCAATAGTCACAGCATGTAACGACTTAGCAACTGTTAGATCGTGCCTATTTGGAACAGATTTGATCCAACGGTTCAGATTAGGCATTTCATCGAAAGCAATTAGGCATCCCCTATACGAGACGCTACGAGTTCGTATAACGGTTCAAATCAAGTCATTTCATATTTTGAACCCTTTGATCGGATCATTTAATTGCAATTGTTCATCTACTTTACCCCGTCAAAACTTTTGGCTCCCACGCTCCAAACGACGATGCGCACGTGCGAAGTGCCAAGTGTAGATTTTAGTGACGGTTCTTCAATAGTCAAAGCTATTCATGTAGTAACTCTGTAACCGTTAGATCGTACCTCTTTGGAACAACTTCGATCCATCGATCCAACGGTTCGGATTAGGCGTCCCATCGTAAGTGAATGGACATCCCCTACACGAGATGCTACGAGTTCATCTAACGGTTACGATCAAGTTGTTTTGGATTTTAAACCCTTTGATCAGATCATTAAATCACAATCATTGATCTGATTTACCTCGCCAAGACTTGAGACTCCCACGCTCCAAGCGACGATACGCATGTGTGAAGTGCCAAGTGAAAATTTAAGTTACTGTTCTTAAATAGTGACAGCTCTTCTTGTAGTGGCTCCGTAATCATTGGTTCGTGCCTATTTGGAACAGGTTCGATCCAACGGTTCAGATTAAGCATCCATCGTGATCAAGTTATCATCCCCTACACGAAACGCTACGAGTTCATCTAACGATTCAGTTCAAGTTATTTCAAATTTTAAACCCTTTGATCGGATCGTTTAATCACAACAGTCGATCTCTTTTATCTCGTCAAAATATTAGGCTCCCACGTTCCAAGCGACGATGCGCACGTACGAAGTGCCAAGAGTAGATTTCAGTGATTGTTCGTCAACAGTCACAGCTCTTCTTATAGTGACTCAGTAATTATTGGATCATTCCTGTTTAGAGCAGCTTCGATCCAACGGTTCAGATTAGGCATTCCATCGTAAGCTAATGGACATCCCCTACATAAGATGCTACGATTTCATCTAACGGTCAAGAATAAGTCGCTTCGGATTTTAAACCCTTTGATCGAATCATTTAATGATAACCGTTTATCTGTTTTACCTCGTCAAAACTCTAAGCTCCCACGTTCTAAGCGACGATACGCACGTGCGAAGTGCCAAGTGCAAATTCCAGTGACTGTTCTTCAACAGTCACAGCTCTTCATATAGCGACTCAGCAACCATTGAAGCATGCCTATTTGGAATAACTTTGATCCAACGGTTCAGATTATGCAACCCATCGTGAGCGGGTGGATATCCCCTACAGGAGAAGTTACTAGTCCATCTAACGGTTCAAATCAAGTCATTTCAGATTTTAAACCCTTTGATTGGATCGTTTAATCACAACCCTTGGTCTATTTTATCTCGTCAAAACTTTAGGCTCCCACGCTCCAAGCGATGATGCGCATGTGCAAACTGCCAACTACAGATTTTCATGACTATTCTTCAATAGTCACAGCTCTTCATGTAGCGACTCAACAACCATTGGGTCGTGCTTATTTAGAATAGCTACGATCCAATGGTTCATATTAGGCATCCCATCGTAAGCGAATAGATATCCTCTATTTGAGTTTATTTGACGGTTCAGATCAAATCATTTCGAATTTTAAACCCTTTGATCGGATCATTTATTCACAATCATTGATTTATTTTATCTCGTCAAAACTTTAGGCTCCCACGTTCCGAGCGACGATGCTCACGTGCGAAGTGCCATGTGTAGATTTCAGTGACTGTTCTTCAACAGTCACAGCTCTTCATGTAGCGACTCAGTTCTCGCTGAATCGTACCTGTTTGGAATAACTTCTATCAAATGGTTCAGATTAGGCATCCCATCGTAAGCGAATGGACATCCCCTACACGAGACGCTACAAGTTCATCTAACAGTTCAGATCCACTCGTTTCAAATTTTAAACCCTTTGATCGGATCATTTAATCACAACTGTTGATCTATTTTACCTCGTCAAAACTTTAGGCTCCCACGCTTTGAGTTACTATGCGCATGTGCGAAGTACCAAGTGCAGATTTTAGTGACTGTTTTCAAACAGTCACAGCTCTTCATGTTGCGACTTAGTAACCGTTGGATTGTGCCTATTTAGAATAGCTTCGATCTTACATTTTATATTAGGCATCTCATCGTAAGCGAATGCACATCCCTTACACGAGACACTACGAGTTCATCTAACGAATCAGATCAAGTCATTTCAGATTTTAAACACTTTGATCGGGTTGTTTAATCACAACCGTTGATCTATTTTACCTCGTCAAAACTTTAGGCTCCTACGCTCCAAGTGACGATGCGCACGTTCGAAGTGCTAACTGAAGATTTCAGTGATTGTTCTTCAATAGTCACAGCTCTTCATATAGCAACTCAGCAACCATTAGATCGTGCCTATTTAGAACAACTTCGATCCAATGGTTCAAATTAGGCATCCCATCGTAAGCGAATGGACATCCTGTAAACGAGACGCTACGAGTTCATCTAACGGTTCAGATGAAGTCGTTTTGGATTTTAAACCCTTTGAACTGATCATTTAATCACAACCGTTGATCCATTTTACCTCGTCAAAACCTTAAGCTCCTACGTTCTAAGCGACGATGCGCACGTGTGAAGTGCCAAGTGCAGATTTCAGCGACAGTTCTTCAACAATCACAGCTCTTCATATAGCGACTCAGTAATCGTTAGATCGTGCCTCTTTGGAATAATTTCGATCCAACGGTTCAAATTAGGCATCCCATCATAAGTGATTGGACATCTCCTACACGAGATGCGATGAGTTCATCTAACGGTTCAGATTAAGTCGTTTCAAATTTTAAACCCTTTGATCCGATCATTTAATCATAACCGTTGATCTATTTTACCTCGTCAAAACATTAGGCTCCCACGCTCCAAGCGACGATGCGCACGTGAGAAGTGCCAAGTGCTAATTTTAGTGACTGTTCTTCAACAGTCACAGCTCTTCATATAGCAACCTAGCAACCATTGGATCGTGCCTGTTTGGAACAACTTCGATCTAACAGTTCTTTTAGGCATCCCATCTTAAGTGAATGGACATCCCCTACACGAGACACTAAGAGTTCATCTAACGGTTCAGATCAAGTCGTTTCGAATTTTAAACCCTTTGATCCGATAGTTTAATAACAAAGGTTGATTTGTGTTACCACGTCAAAACTTTAGGCTCCCACGCTTGAAGCGATGATGCGCACATACGAAGTACCATGTGTAGATTTTAGTGATTGTTCTTCAACAGTCACAGCTCTTCATGTAGCGACTCTATAACCATTGGATCGTGCATATTTGTATCAGCTTTGATCCAACAGTTCAGATTAGGCACCCAATCGTAAGCGACTGGACATCCCCTATATGAGACGCTACGAGTTTATCTAATGATTCAGATCAAGTCGTTTCAAATTTTAAACCCTTTGATCGGATCATTTAATCACAACCGTTGATTTGTTTTACATCGTCAAAACTTTAGGCTCCCACAATCCAAGTGACGATGCGCATGGGTAAAGTGCCAAGTGTAGATTTTAGTGACTGTTCTTAAACAGTCACAGCTCTTCATATAACGACTCAACAACCGTTGGATTGTGCCTGTTTAGAACATCTTCGATCTAACGGTTCATATTAGGCATCCCATCGTAAGCGAATGGACATCCCCTATACGAGACGCTACTAGTTTATCTAACGGTTCAGATCATGTCATTTTGAATTTTAAACCCTTTGGACAGATAATTTAATCAGAATCGTTGATTTATTTTACCTCGTCAAAACTTTATGCTCCCATGCTCTGAGCGGCGATGCGCACATACGAAGTGCCAAGTGCAGATTTCAGTGACTTTTCTTCAACGGTCACAACTCTTCATATAGCGACTCAGCAACCATTGGTTCGTGCCTGTTTGGAGCAGCTTCGATCCAACGGTTCAGATTAGGCAACCCATCTTAAACGAATGGACATCCCCTACACGAGACGCTACGAGTTCATTTAACGGTTCAGATCAAGTCGTTTCGGTTTTTAAACCCATAGAATTGATCATTTAATCACAATCGTTGAACTGTTTTAGCTCGTCAAAACATTAGGCTCCCACGCTCCAAGCGACGATGCGCACGTGCGAAGTGCCAAGTGTAGATTTCAGTGACAGTTTTTCAATAGTCACAGCTCTTCATGTAGTGACTCAACAACCGTTGGATCATGCCTATTTGGAATTGCATCGATCCAAAATTCAGATTAGGCGTCCCATTGTAAGCGAATGGACATCCCCTACACGAGACGCTACGAGTTCATCTACTGGTTTAGAATAAGTCATTTCAGATTTTAAACCCTTTGATCGAATTGTTTAATCACAATCGTTGATCTGTTTTACCTCGTCAAAACTTTAGGCTCCCACGCTCCAAGTGACGATGCGTACGTGCAAAGTGCCAACTGAAGATTTTAGTAACTGTTCTTCAATAGTCACAGCTCTTCATATAGCGACTCAGTAATCGTTCGATCGTGCCTATTTAGAACAACTTCGATCCAATGGTTCAGATTAGGCATCCCATCGTAAGCGAATGGACATCCCCTATACGAGACGCTACGAGTTCATCTAAGGGTTCAGATTAAGTCATTTCGGATTTTAAACCCTTTAAACTGATCATTTAATCACAATTGTTGATATGTTTTACCTCGTCAAAACTTTAGGCTTCCACGCTCTAAGTGATGATGCGCACGTGCGAAGTGTCAAGTACAGATTTCAGTAAATGTTCTTCAACAGTCACAGCTCTTCAAGTAGTGACCCAGTAATCGTTGAATCGTGCCTGTTTAGAACTGCTTTGATCCAACTGTTCATATTAGGCATCCCATCATAAGCGAATGGACATCCCCTACACGAGACGCTACGAGTTCATCTAACGATTTAGATCAAGTCATTTTAGCTTTTAAACACTTTGATCTGATCGTTTAATCACAACCGTTGGTCTATTTTACCTCGTTAAAACTTTAGGCTCTCACATTCCAAGCGACGATGCGCACGCGTGAAGTGCCAAGTGAAGATTTCAGTGACTGTTCTTCAACAGTCACAGCTCTTCATGTAGCGACTCAACAACCGTTGGATCATGCCTGCTTGGAATAACTTCGATCCAACGATTCAGATTTGGCATCCTATCGTAAGTGATTGCATATCCCCTACACGAGATGCTAGAGTTCATCTAACGGTTCAGATCAAGTCATTTCGGATTTCAAACCCTTTGATCGGATCATTTAATCAGAACTGTTGATCTGTTTTACCTCGTCAAAACATTAGGCTCCCACCCTCTAAGCGACGATACGCACGCCTGAAGTGCCTAGTACAGATTTCAGTGACTGTTCTTCAAGAGTCACAGCTTTTGGGGTAGTGACCCAGCAACCATTGGATCGTGCCTGTTTGGAACATCTTTGATCCAATGGTTCAGATTTAGCATCCAATCATAAGCGAATGGACATCTCCTACACGAGACGCTACGAGTTCTTTTAACGGTTCAGATCAAGTCATTTCGGATTTTAAACCCTTTAATCGGATCATTTAATCACAACCGTTGAAATATTTTAGCTCGTCAAAACTTTAGGCTCCCATGTTCCAAGCGACGATGTGCACGTGCGAAATCCCAATTACAGATTTGAGTGACTTTTTATCAATAGTCACAGCTCTTTATGTAGCGACCCAGTAACCGTTGAATCGTGCCTCTTTGGAACAACTTTGATCCAATGGTTCAGATTAGGCGTCCTATCGTAAGTGAATGGACATCCCTTACACGAGACACTACGAGTTCATCTAATGGTTCAGATCAAGTCATTTCGAATTCTAAACCCTTTGATCGGATCATTTAATCACAACCGTTGATCTGTTTTACTTCGTCAAAAATTTAGGCACCCACGCTGCAAGCGACGATGCACACGTGCGAAGTGCCAAGTGTAGATTTCACTGACTGTTCTTCAAGAGTCACATCTCTTTATATAGCGACTTAGTAATCGTTGGATCATTCCTATTTAGAACAACTTCGATCCATCGATCCAACGGTTCAGATTAGGCGCCCCATCATAAGCGAATGGAATCCCCTATACGATACGCTATGAGTTCTTCTAACGATTCAGATCAAGTCATTTCGGATTTTAAACCCTTTGATCGGATTGTTTAATCACAACCGTTGATCAATTTTACCTCGTCAAAACTTTAGGCTCCAATCCTCCAAGCGACGATGTGCACGTGCGAAGTGCCAAATCCAGATTTTAGTGACTGTTCTTCAACACTCATAGCTATTCATGTAGAAACTTAGCAACCGTTGGATCATGCCCATTTGGAACAGCTTCGATCTAGGCGTCCCATCGTAAGCGAATAGATATCCCCTCCACGAGACACTATGAGTTCATACAACATGTTAGATCAAGTCATTTCATATTTTAAACCCTTTAATTGGATCATTTAATCATAACCATTGAACTGTTCTACCTCATCAAAACTTTATCCTCCCACGCTCCAAGCGACGATACCCACGTGCAAAGTGCCAAGTGCATATTTCAGTGACTGTTCTTCAATAATCACAGCTCATCTTGAAGCGACTTAGCAATCGTTGGATCGTGTCTATTTGGAACAGTTTCGATCCAATGGTTCAAATTAGGCATCGCATCGTAAGTGATTGGGCATCCCCTATACAAGATGCTACGAGTTTATTTAACGGTTCAAATCAAGTCATTTTAGAATTTAAACCCTTTGATCGGATAATTTAATCACAACCGTTGATGTGTTTTACCTCCTCAAAACTTTAGGCTCTCACATTCCAAGCGACGATGCGCACGCGTGAAGTGCCAAGTGAAGATTTCAGTGACTGTTCTTCAACAGTCACAGCTCTTCATGTAGCGACTCAACAACCGTTGGATCGTGCCTGCTTGGAATAACTTCGATCCAACGATTCAGATTTGGCATCCTATCGTAAGCGATTGCATATCCCCTACACGAGATGCTACGAGTTCATCTAACGGTTCAGATCAAGTCTTTTCAGATTTTAAACCCTTTGATTGGATAATTTAATTACAAATGTTGATCTGTTTTACCTCGTCAAAACTTTAGGCTCCCACGCTCTAAGCGATAATGCGCACGTGTGAAGTGCCATGTGCAGATTTCAGTGACTATTCTTTAATAGTCACAGCTCTTCAAGTAGCGACTCAGTAACCATTGGATCGTGCTTGTTTGGAACAACTTCAATCCAACGGTTCATATTCGGCATCCCATCATAAGCTAATGGACATCCCCTGCACGAGACGCTACGAGTTTATCGAATGGTTCAAATCATGTCATTTTTTATTTTAAACCCTTTGATCGGATCATTTAATCACAATCGTTGATCTATTTTACCTCGTTAAAACTTTCCCACTCTCCAAGCGACGATGTGCACATGCGAAGTGCCAAGTGCAGATTTGAGTGACTATTCTTCAACAGTCATAACACTTCATGTAGCGACTCAGTAACCGTTGGTTCGTGCCTCTTTGGATCAGCTTCGATCCAACGGTTCAGATTACGCATCCAATCATAAGCGAATGGACATCCCCTACACGAGACACTACGAGTTTATTTAACGGTTCGGATCATGTCGTTTTGAATTTTAAACCCTTTGGTTGGATCATTTAATCACAACCGTTGATTTGTTTTACCTTGTCAAAACTTTAGGCTCCCACGCTCCAAGTGATGATGAGCACGTGCAAAGTGCCAAGTGTAGATTTCAGTGACTATTTTTTAACAGACATAGCTCTTCATATAGCGGCTCAGCAACCGTTGGATCGTACCTGTTTAGAATATCTTCTATCCAACGAATCAGATTAGGCGTCCCATCGTAAGCGAATGGACATCCCCTACACTAGACTCTACGAGTTCATCTAACGTTTCAGATTAAGTCGTTTCAACTTTTGAATGCTTTGATCTGATCATCTATTCACAGCCGTTTATTTGTTTTACTTCGTCAAAAATTTAGGCTCCCGCGTTCCAAGCAACAATGCGCACGTGCGAAGTGCCAGGTGCAAATTTCAGTGACTGTTTTTCAACAGTCACAGCTCTTAATGTAGTGACTCAGTAACCGTTAGATCGTGCCTATGTGTAATAATTTCGATCCAACGGTTCAGATTAGGCTTCCTATCGTTAGCGATTAGATATCACCTATACGGGATGCTACTAGTTCAATAAACTGTTCAGATCAAATCATTTCGAATTTCAAACCCTTTGATCGGATCATTTAATCACAATCGTTGATCTGTTTTACCTAGTCAAAACTTTAGGCTCTCACGTTCTAAGTGACGATGCACACGTGCGAAGTGCCAAGTGCAGATTTCACTGATTATTTTTCAACTGTCACAACTCTTTATGTAGTGACCCAACAACCATTGGATCATGCCTATTTGGAACAGATTCGGTCCGACGATTCAAATTAGGCGTCCCATCATAAGCGAATGGACATCCCCTATAGGAGACGCTGCGTGTTCATCTAACTATTCAGATCAAGTCATTTCAGATTTTAAACCCTTTGATCGGATCATTTAATCACAATAGTTGATGTGTTTTACCTCGTCAAAACTTTAGGCCACCACGTTCAAAGCGACGATACGCATGTGCAAAGTGCCAAGTTCAGATTTCAGTGATTATTCTTCAACAGTCACAGCTCTTCATTTAGCGACTCAGCAACTGTTAGATCGTGCCTGTTTGAAATAACTTCGATCTAACAGTTCAGATTAGGCATCCCATCGTAAGCGATTAGACATCCCCTACATGAGATGCTACGAGTTTATCTAACAGTTTAGATCGACTCGTTTCAGATTTTAAACCCTTTGATCGGATAATTTAATCACAACCATTGATCTATTTTACCTCGTTAAAACTTTAGGCTCCCACGCTCCAAGCGACGATGCGCACATGAGAAGTGCAAAGTGCAGAATTCAGTGACTGTTCTTCAACAGTCACAGCTCTTCATGTAGCAACTCAACATCCATTGGATCGTGCCTTTTTGGAACAGCTTCGATCCAACGATTCTGATTAGGCATCCAATCGTAAGCGAATGGACATCCCTTACACGAAATGCTATGAGTTCATCTAATGATTCAGATCAAGTCATTTCGAATTTTAAACCCCTTGGTCGGATCATTTAATCACAACCGTTGATCTGTTTAACTCGTCAAAACCTTAGGCTCCCACGCTCCAAGCGATGATGCGCACGTGCGAAGAGCCAAGTGTAGATTTTAGTGACTGTTCTTCAACAGTCACAGCTCTTCATGTAGCGACTCCGTAATCGTTAGATCGTGCTTGTTTGGAACAGCTTCGATCCAATGGTTCAGATTAGGCATCCTATCTTAAGCGAATGGACATCCCCTACACGAGACGTTACGAGTTCATCTAACGATTCGGATCAAGTCATTTTAGATTTTAAGCCCTTTGATCGGATCATTTAATTACAACCGTTGATCTATTTTACCTCGTCGAAACTTTAGGCTCCCACACTCTAAGCGACGATATGTGCACATGCGAAGTGCCAAGTACAGATTTCAGTGACTGTTCTTCAATAGTCACAGCTCTTTATGTAGCGACTCAGCAACCGTTGGATCATTCCTATTTGAAGCAGCTTCGATCCAACGATTCAGATTAGGCATCCCATCGTAAGCGAATGGACATCCCTTACACGAGATGCTACCAGTTCATGTAATGTTTCAGATCAAGTCGTTTCTTATTTCGTACCCTTTGATCAGATCGTTTAATCACCAACGTTGATCTGTTTTACCCCGTCAAAACTTTAGGCTCCCACGCTCCAAGCGATAACACGCACATGCGAAGCGCCAAGTGCAGATTTTGGTGATTATTCTTCAACATTCACAGCTCTTCTTATAGTGACTCAACAATCGTTGGATCGTGTCTGTTTATAACAGCTTCAATCCATCGATCCAATGGTTCAGATTAGGCATCCCATCATAAGCGAATGGACATCCCCTACACGAGACGCTACGAGTTCATCTAATGATTTAGATCAAGTCGTTTTGGATTTTTAACCCTTTGATCCGATTATTTAATCACAACCGTTGATTTATTTTACCTCATCAAAACTTTAGGCTCCCATGCTCTAAGTGACGATGCGCACGTCTGAAGTGCCAAGTGCAGATTTCAGTGACTATTATTCAGAAATCACAGCTCTTGATGCAGCGACTCAGCAACCGTTAAATCATGCCTGTTTGGAACAACTTTGATCCAATGGTTCAGATTAGGCGTCCCATCGTAAGCGAATGGACATCCCCTACATGAGACACTAGGAGTTAATTTAACGGTTCAGATCAAGTCATTTTGGATTTTAAACCCTTTGATTGGATCATTTAATCACAACTGTTGATCTGTTTTACCTAGTCAAAACTTTAGGCACCCATGCTCTAAGTGACGATATGCACGTGCGAAGGGCCAAGTTAAGATTTTAGTGATTGAAAACGTCGTGTAATACTTATTTAAATTAAATTTTGCAAGATTCCAAGTAACCCTTATTTAATTAGAGTCTACTTTTAAATCAAATAAATTCAACCCTTAAACATGCATCTAAATCAACCCATCAAATATAAAGCATGCGACACAAAGTTAAGGAAAAATCCCCGAAGGGCAAAACCTTTTATTTCTAGAACTTTAAAGAATTTACAAGACCATTGACTTACATACAACCTGATAATCGCCCACAAGTGTAACGCACGGTGTCTTCGGTAAACCTTCAAAGCAACGGCTAGAAACAGTGTGACACAGAAATACCCGCAGGTGTCGGTTCCTATGTCGGCGGCTGGAATTTTCCCTTTCCAGGAGGGCAGCAATGAATAAGAGAACGGCTTCTCCACAAGGGTTGAACAAACTCAAAGTTTTGTTCTTGGGTTACCAAAAAGATTCACAAAGGTTTGGCAATTGTGTGAATCAAAACATGAGTCTTGGGACTCAAAAAATATGAAGACTAGAGGTATTTGGACTCTCAAAAACGTCTTCTAAAGTCTTGCAAAACAACTCCCCCGAAGTTGGTATTTATAGGAAAAAAGGTGAAGAGTCCCACGTTCTTAAAACTCTAAAATTCTATCCAGCGTACAAAAAAACAGTATTCCTTAAGGAATTTTCCCCATCTTCAAAAGGTCATAACTCCTTCACCGTAGCTCGGATTGAGGTGCCGTTTTTTCCAGTATCTTCGTTATGACGATCTCTTTAACTTTCCAGTTGACCAGACCTCCGAACTATGGATGTGAAATTATGAAAATACCCCTTGAACTTCCCTATCAAGCCTTTTTTCACTATTTTGACTTCCCTTGCGTACCACTTGCATTAAGTCCCTAAAATCGTGGACCGTGAAGTCGTTGAGGCAGATGTGGGACATATTAATGGAGATGTTGAATGATTGATTCCCGGAATTCGGATTGAGGCCGCCATGTGAGATCGTGAGGTGACGTGCCAAATGTAGCGGCGTACGACATACATAAATGTAACATGTTGGACATGAGAAAAATGTCCTTACAAATCTCCCCCTATGTCTATGCTGGTACATACATAAAAAATCCGAATTATCAAATATGAAATTGCCTATACAAATCTACCCTCCCATGAACCCAAAACTGAAAAGGTACAAATGAATAGTGTTCATCGTTTGTTCTTCAAATCTTCAGGAATCTCAAATATTTTCTCATCAGGGTGTGCAATTCAGAGATCATCAATGTAGTACCTACACACATGAGATAAAGAAAAAAATACCAAGTGACGTATCGAGTTTGAAATGAGATAAACATAGATACCAATATATGATAAGCATAAGTCAAATCTCAAAACTCCCCCAAAATTCAAACTCCCCCATAAAATGATAATTCTTTCTCCCCCTTTTTATGATGTCCCCAAATAGACAAATAAGACGAATGAATCAAACAAGCAAAATCGGGGTGTCACGGTATACAAAAAATACACAAACTATTTTTGATTTTTTTCAATTTTTTATACAAAAAATAGATACCATTTTGAAAAAAAATGTAAAACATGATACAAAAATCACACCATGGATTTAGACTCAAACAACCAAGTCATGGAAATGGAATGAATGGGTGTGAACACATTCGATAGGTAAATCAACTCAATCAGTCATATGTGCACGATGCATATGTGTACTCCTAACGAATGATCATCAAAAGTATCCTTAGGTGTAAAAAAAATTTGTTGAATTTAGATGACATCGTCTTATGCAAATCAACAAATCATAGTCAAAGTGATTTCCACACCAATAACGTCCAAAACTATGTAGCGCATTTTCAAGCATTTCAAGGACGTGCAAACCCGTTTTAAATTCTCCAACCAAACTCCCTCATATATATATATTCTTTTAGAGGTAATCTAAATTCTCAAACTTTGGAGAATTGGTGCAAAAATCTAAATGGCCCATATTTGGCATGAATATATTTTTATTGCCTTTCAATTTTTTCGGGCTCTTTTAAACCTCTTTGGACCCCGGATAATAAAATTCCTCCATTTTTTAGGTCCTTTTTAACGGTGGCTTTTGCGCAAAGGATAGATAATTACCTTTCGCAGCCCCTCCCCATTTTTTAAACAAAGCACACAAACTCACAAAACGGTTTTTATATGCACAATTTCCTTATCAAAATTTATCACGCTTGATTCGTTTTAAGGACAGAATTGAAGTGAAAACACCCAACCAACATGTGATAAGACAAGCACAATAATCAAACAAATCCGTGTATGTGTGCAATAAAGGATAAAGTGAGTCAAACATGTAGGAAGTAACACTTAATTACATCTTAATGACTCCAAACATTATAAAGCACATGGATGAATTGACTTATTCTCTCAAAACACTATCAAATAGTCACATGAAAATAATGGAATGATGTTGTGACTCGGTCATCCAAAGTGTTCATCCATAAATGGTGCAAACAAAAAACAAAAAATCTTTTTGGATTTTCTCAAAATTTTAACAAACTAAAATCTTTTTGTATTTTTCAAAAATTTTATGAAAAACAAAAATTTATACAAAAAGTACACATGTCATAACACTAGCAACAAGTATAAATCATGAAACCACAACTAGTGTATGACAAACATGCAAACACAATCATCTATATGATATGGCAAGAGAAGAATCATGTGCAAGCAAATGGGAATCAACTTTTCTAAAATCTAGTGCCTCTAAAAGTGATTTCCTAACCCAAATAGATGTGAAACGACGTGTGGGGGATTTGGGAACCCCGGAAACACTAGACATCGACATCCTAGGACTTCTTCTAAGATCAAAACAAAATCTCCTAAGGTGACCTTTCCTACCACAATATGAACATGTGTAAATGGGTGGAACGACACCTAAAGTGTGATTTTTTCTAACATCCTTAGAATTAGTTGACCCTCTAAAACAAATAATGGCTTTGGCTTTAGCATTAGAAGCATGAGAACACGATGAGCCATTACCATCACTATCAAACCTACTTGAGTCTGTCAAATCATTTTTTAACTTCAAAATTTTTGACTCAAGCAAAGAATTAGACTCTTCCAAATTAAGGGACGCCTTTTTCAAGTTTTCAATCATTCCTAAAAGCGTATCTCTCTCTCCCTCAATTAAAGCAAACTTTTTCCTAAGAGTCTTTTCACGTGCCACAAACTCATTGACTAAAATATTTTTCTCCTCTTTGGCACAAACACAAACCATCGAATTTTTAAGGTCCTCCAATTCCTTTTCTAAAAATAGGACCCTATCATCACTCTCCCTTTTGGCAATTTTCAAAGAATCAAAATCCATACACAAATTACCAAAGTGCTCACGACAAATACCACTTTAAGTTTGGAACTCTTGCAAATATTCAATCTTAATTTTAAAGAGAGAATTTTCTTTTTCCAAAACTTTAATTCTTTTGCAAAGCTTCAAATTCAAACTTTTTAAATTTTCAGCATGGTCGTGAATTTTTTTCAAAAATAGGCTCCTCATTAAACGGGCGTTCCATTAAAAAATTGCGATTTTTCACAAAATTAATTTCTCAAAAAAAATCAATATCACACGATTTTGCGGAAAATAGGAATACCAATTTGACGACATGAGAAGTCAAATTGTATCACAAAAAAATAAATCCTTGAAAAATCAGGATCACGTGATAAATTAGCATAACCCGCTCTGATACCAATTTGACGACGTGAGAAGTCAAATTGTATCAGGAAAAAAAACTTTAAAAATCAAGATCACTCGATAATTTAGAGTAACCCGCTCTGATACCAATTTGAAAACGTCGTGTAATACTTATTTAAATTAAATTTTGCAAGATTCCAAGTAACCCTTATTTAATTAGAGTCTACTTTTAAATCAAATAAATTCAACCCTTAAACATGCATCTAAATCAACCCATCAAATATAAAGCATGCGACACAAAGTTAAGGAAAAATCCCCGAAGGGCAAAACCTTTTATTTCTAGAACTTTAAAGAATTTACAAGACCATTGACTTACATACAACCTGATAATCGCCCACAAGTGTAACGCACGGTGTCTTCGGTAAACCTTCAAAGCAACGGCTAGAAACAGTGTGACACAGAAATACCCGCAGGTGTCGGTTCCTATGTCGGTGGCTGGAATTTTCCCTTTCCAGGAGGGCAGCAATGAAGAAGAGAACGGCTTCTCCACAAGGGTTGAACAAACTCAAAGTTTTGTTCTTGGGTTACCAAAAAGATTCACAAAGGTTTGGCAATTGTGTGAATCAAAACATGAGTCTTGGGACTCAAAAAATATGAAGACTAGAGGTATTTGGACTCTCAAAAACGTCTTCTAAAGTCTTGCAAAACAACTCCCCCGAAGTTGGTATTTATAGGAAAAAAGATGAAGAGTCCCACGTTCTTAAAACTCTAAAATTCTATCCAGCGTACAAAAAAACAACATTCCTTAAGGAATTTTCCCCATCTTCAAAAGGTCATAACTCCTTCACCGTAGCTCGGATTGAGGTGTCGTTTTTTCCAGTATCTTCGTTACGAAGAGCTCTTCAACTTTCCAGTTGACCAGACCTCCGAACTATGGATGTGAAATTATGAAAATACCCCTTGAACTTCCCTATCAAGACTTTTTTCACTATTTTGACTTCCCTTGCGTACCACTTGCATTAAGTCCCTAAAATCGTGGACCGTGAAGTCGTTGAGGCAGATGTGGGACATATTAATGGAGATGTTGAATGATTGATTCCCGAAATTCAGATTGAGGCCGCCATGTGAGATCGTGAGGTGACGTGCCAAATGTAGCGGCGTACGACATACATAAATGTAACATGTTGGACATGAGAAAAATGTCCTTACAGTGATTGTTCTTCAAAAGTCACAGCTCTTCATTTAGCGACTCAGAAACTGTTGGATCGTGCCTGTTTAGAACAACTTCTATCCAACGATTCAGATTAGGCGTCCCATCGTTAGCGGGGGGTATACCTTAAAGGAGACGCTACGAGTTAATCTAATGTCTTAGAACAAGTCGTTTTGGATTTTAAACCTTCTTATCAGATCGTTTAATCACAACCGTTGATCTCTTTTATCTTGTCAAAACTTTAGGCTCCCACGTTCAAAGCGACGACGCGTACATGCAAAGTGCCAAGTGTAGATTTTAGTGACTATTCTTCAACAGTCACAGCTCTTCATATAGTGACTCAACAATCGTTGGATCATGCCTATTTAAAACAGCCTCGATCTAACGGTTCAGATTAGGTATCCCATCGTAAGCGAATGGACATCCCTTACACGAGACGCTACGAGTTCATCTAATGGTTCATATCAAGTCATTTTGGATGTTAAACCCTTTGATCAGATCGTTTAATCATAACCCTTGATCTGCTTAACCCCGTCAAAACTATAGGTTCCCACGCTCCAAGCGGCAATGCGCACGTGCGAAGTGCCAAGTGCAGATTTCAGTGACTGTTTTTTAACGGTCACAGCTCTTCATGTAACGACTCAGCAAGAGCTGGATCGTGCCTGTTTAGAAGAACTTCGATCCAACGATTCAGATTAGGCATCTCAGCGTAAGCGAATAGAGATACCCTACTCGAGATTTTACGAGTTCATCTAATGGTTCAGATCAAGTCATTTCGAATTTTAAACCCTTTGATCAGATCATTTAATCATAACCGTTGATCTATTTTAACCTATTAAAATTTTAGGCTCCCACGCTCCAAGCGACGATTCGCACGTACGAAGTGCCTAGTGCAGATTTTAGTGGTTGTTCTTCAGCAGTCACTCCTCTTCATGTAGCGACTCAGTAACCGTTGGATCATGCCTATTTGGAGCAGTTTCGATCTAACGATTCAGATTAGGCATCTCATTATAAGCGAATGGACATCTTCTACACGAGACGCTACGAGTTTATCTAAATGATCTGATCAAGTCGTTTCTAATTTTTAACCCTTTGATTTGATCATTTAATCACAACCCTTGATCTGTTTTGACTCATCAAAACTTTAGGCTCCTACGCTCCAAGCGACGATGCGCACGTGCGAAGTGCCAAGTGCAGATTTCCGTGTCTGTTCTTCAACAGTCACAGCTCTTCATGTAGTGACTCAATAGCTTTTGGATCGTTCCTGTTTGGAACAACATCGATCTAACGGTTCAGATTAGGCGTTCCATCATAAGCGAATGGACATCCATTACACGAGACACTACGAGTTCATCTAACGGTTAAGATCATGTCGTTTTTTATTTTAAACCCTTTGATCGGATCATTTAATCACAATCGTAGATCTATTTTACCTCGTCCAAACTTTAAGCTCCCATGTTCCAAGCAACGATGCGCACGTGCGAAGTGCCAAGTGCAGATTTCATCGAATGTTCTTCAACAGTCATAGCTCTTCATGTAGCGACTCAACAACCATTGGATAGTTCTTATTTGGAACAACTTCAATCCAACGGTTTAGATTAGGCATCCCATCGTAAGCGAATGGACATCCCCTACACGAGATACTACGAGTTCATCTAACGATTCATATCAAGTCATTTCAGATTTTAAACCCTTGATCGGATCATTTAATCATAACCGTTGATCTGTTTTACCTCGTCAAAACTTTATGGTCCCACGCTCCAAGCGATGATGCGCATGTGCGATGTGCCAAGTGCAAATTTCAGTAACTGTTCTTTAACAGTCACAGCTCTTCATGTAGCTACTCAGCAACCGTTGGATCGTACCTGTTTAAAATAACTTCGATCCAATAGTTCATATTAGGCATCCCATCATAAGCGAATGGACATCCCCTACACGAGACGGTACGAGTTCATCTAATGGTTCAGAATAAGTCATTTCGGATTTTAAACCCTTTGATCCGATCGTTTAATCAAATTCGTTGATCTGTTTTAGCTCGTTAAAACTTTAGGCTCACACTCTCCAAGCGGCGATGTGCACATGCGAAGTGCCAAGTGCAGATTTTGAAATAACGTTGCCAAGGCCGTTTATGAAAATAAACTATTTAAGCAACTCCGAAAGTTTGTTGAAGAAACTCTTTACTTAAATCAAAAAGATTTTGAACACAAGATGTGTTAACAAAAATTATGTACGAGATATGGACAAGATTTGATAACAAGTTTTAGTAAACAGTTTAAAATATTTTAAACTCAGCACACATCAGAATGAGATGAGAAGATGTAGAAATATTAATACTCAGGATTTTTAACGTGGTAAAACCTCAACCTTGAGGAAACATCCATGACTCCCTCTACGGAGTAAAACAAGAAAAAATATCACTAAAACAAATATGTGAGTTACAACCTATTTAACTAACATGCACACAAAAACAAATCTATACAAGTTCAGGATTGTACCCTCTGGCGTCCTTAACTTTTCTGCAGATCTTGTTTGTTGATGTAGTCTTCTCAGTTTGTCAACTCTTCCTTTTTTTCAGCACTTTACGTCGACTTATGTTCACCAAATCTTATAGCCAACACTTTCAGTGTTTGTAGTGTGAAGATGTTTGTGAAAAGTGTTCTAAAACACATGCATGCACCCACACACACTTATTAGATACAGACAATCCTAACAAATCACATATAAAGTCTATATGCAGTGAGTTTTTTTATTTTTCTTTCTTACAAAACCAAAAACCTTTTTGACCTTTCAAAATAACCCAGATTCCACGGAGATCTTGCTTAAGAAATCGGTCAAGACCTTTCTCAATCTATTTTGAAAATATTTAGGAGATTGAGAACCCTCCAAGTGCGAATCCAACTAGGTCAGGTTAGGTTTTGTAAAAACAGAAACTGGAAAACATTTATTTGTTGATTCTGAAGTAAGAAAATGTTTTAACAGAAATCAATCAACAACGAAATTCTCAAGATGAGAAATACATGCAACTAAGTGTGTTGTGACATGAAAAACTTCAGATCTATGATTTCTATTGAAACAGAAACAAGATCTGAGTATGTGTCTAAGTTGGAAATAAGATTTTATGAACAAAGGATTCAGCAACCCAAAAATCACTCAACTCGAACTCTCATAAACTCAAGAAAACACTAAGAATGGTGTTTATTTGGTTATGGTGTTTATGGAGAGGTAAGTGGTTTTAGGTTTGGAGAAGTTTTAGACGAAGTTAGGGTTTCTAACTTGGCTCTCTGGTTTCTCTCTCTAACTTATCTCTTCTCTCTCTCTCTCTCTATTCTTTTTCTGAGAAAACTCAAAGTGGCAAAAGCTTTCGAAGGCTGAGATGAGAGGCCTTTAAATAGCAAGAGAAGAAGATTCCAGACCATCGTTCAAAAACAATGGCTGAGATTGAGTCAAGCTCCTTTGACTGCAATCCAAGGGCTCACAACAGGCGGTGGATTAAACAGGCTGTGATTGGCTTAAGGGTTTACACGGGGATTCACTCAGGCGACATGCAGGCCATCGATAAGGGTTGATCCAAGGGCTGAAAACATGCGATGGTTTGTCTCAGTAAAGAAACACAGCTCTGGCCAATCAGAGGACAGCAAGTGTTGGCCATAGGACGAATGCAAACGCGCGTCGCAAATTAATTACAAAGCCAACCCTAGAGTCTCTAGCGCTTTCGGTTTCTACCCATAGTAACTTTAGGCCAAAAATCACAACAATACATATTTAGATATTAACCCCAAAACTTTTTAATTCAAGTTTTAATTAAATAAAACCTTGTTTAAAATATGTTTAAAATTCCCAAAAAATTATTAAAAATCAAATTGAGGGATTAGAACACACTCACCACATTAATACACATAAGGGTGAAATATGATATGCAAGAATTAAATTCTAAGTGTGTGAGTGATGGCTATAGTCTTAGGATCATTACAAGATGAATAGAAGAAGAAACCCAATCTCTGAAGCTCTTTGGTTTCTAGGATGGACACTATTTTGTCACAATTTCCAAACTAGATGAGCTCTTATACAGTCTAGACTCAAATGAGTCAAAAGTATAAGGGCTTCAGATTTCAGTGACTGTTCTTCAACGGTAACAGCTCTTCATGTAGCGACTCAGTAATTGTTGAATCATGCCTGTTTGGAACAGCTTCCACTACACTAAATCTGTCGAATTGTCATGGTCATGGACCTTGACAAGTTAGACGTGTCAACGTCAATGACCGTGATAATTCTGGGAGTGACAAAAAAATTTATCACGGTCATTGACCGTGACAAGTTCGTTAGACTTATCACGATCATGTCTCGGTCCTTGACCTTGACAAGATTTGTCACGGTTCAGGACTGTGACAAACCCGTGATAATGTTTAAAAAATTATCACGGTCAATGACCATGACAATTCTGGGCAGAATTGAAAAAAAATATGCTGGGCAGTTTGACCACTGCCACTGCCCAGCACTATATTTGTACCTATTATAGCAATGTTGTACCTGTTCAAACATTATATATCCAGATAAAATAGAGATAGTGCAAATATACATTCAAAATAGAGAGAATATGCATCACCATATAATCCAAATATAATTCAAATGTAATAAATTAAACATTTTAATTCAAACTTAAATCAATGTCACTAAATGTCTGGGGTATGGTTAACGCTGAGGAGGTGAATAGGCCATACGATATACGAATTAATACATCCACTAATATATGTCGTGCCACATTGTTCGCGTAACCACAATTGGGAGTTCTCTTTCCCGAGCATCACATGCGTGACGAGCACCTTGTACTCGATGTCTTGAAGCTCACGTCCATGAACTAGTGCACCCTGGACGATATTCGGGTCCCTCAACCCTCGCCCTATCCACTGTCCATCAAATATGTCCATTATAAACACGCTCGGTTAACCAAATGTCGACATCGATCTATTGAAAGGAGCCAAATAGGGAAGTGGATCATCAAAGTCCGCGCATTTCGGTGATGAAGCAACGAGGTCCACATCCTCATCCTTGTCCTCCCACACCTCCTCCTCCCGCACCGCCTTCTCCTTGCCTTTACCTTTATGGTTTCCTCCCAACGAACGCTTCACGAATGAGTACATATCCTGGACCGTCGCCTCCAAATGGGATAACTTTGCGTCATGTGAATCCACCGTTCGAGCCGACCCGGTGTCGCTCGTCTCCAATCCGATGAACCTTGATTTGGCCACCCGTGAGCTCACCCCCTTGTCCTCCCCTTGCGATAAGAGCTAAACACTTGGCTGAGTGCGTCTGTGGACAAAGATGCCTTGTCGGCATTAGACTGTGACTCATGCACTTCCTTAAGCTTTGCCTGAAACTACAAAAAGCACATGATTAGTAAAATAAGTAAATTAAAAAATTATAACGTAATGAATAAAAAGTAAACTATCGGATTACTTACAATCGTGGCCGCGATGCTTGGGGACACCTCCTTGTCCTTCTCCTTCTTCATCCTAAGATCCACATAAGTATCGAGCCTATGTGGCCTACCCCCAGGGACACTCCCCGTCCCTTGAAACAAAATAAAGTAAAATTAGTATCGGCCCCGCAAAGTAAATTAATGCAAAATAATATATTTTATGTAGTTATAGAAAAATTAAATCTTACCATCATCCTATGCTCCACCTCGACGTAAGACGTCCGGCCGGAGTAGTGCACGTCTGTCTTTTTTGCCCGATTTTCCCTTCCCGATTGGCGAGATGCCAATTGTCGCTCCCCGATCTCATTGTCAATGAACCTTTGCCATTGTGCCAATGAGATCGGTTCCTTCGACGGGATGGATTCACGCCATTGGATAATGGACTCTCGTGTCTTCCCAAAGTATCGAGTCCGCATATTTTTCTTCCACGTCTTGTGTTGCTCCCTCAACTACTCCAAGATGGAATCCCGTAGCTTTGGATCCAGGTTGAATTGTTCCTGTCCAACAAATACAATACTAGTTGCAAATAAATATAAATATAAAATGAAATTGATATCGAAATTGAAATTGAAATATTCATATAAATATAAATATATTACCTGTAGTGCCACCCAAACATCTAACTTGAGCTCATATAGCACCTCCTTCCAACTAATGTACCTCGGGTCGATGATCGTCTTTACCAGCTCGAGGGATCTCACTAATAGCCCTGACTTGTTCTCGATGGGCATCCCTAATTTGCCATATTTGGGGAGACTAGGGGTCGAGGAGCCCTCGTCGCCTCCGCTACCACCGAGCCCAGATGACATCAACATAGCTAGCATCATCATCCTCGCCTTAATACCTGAAGGAGACATTTGCTGTAAAAAATGTTATTAGTACATATCAAAATGAATTAAAAGAACACATGCAAATATGTATCCCATCGTGCCTGTTTGGAATAGCTTCGATCCAACGGTTCAGATTTGGCATGCCGTCGTAAATGAATGGACATCCCCTACATGACATGCTAGGAGTTCATCTAACGGTTCAGATCAAGTCATTTTGGATATTAAACCCTTTGTTTGGATCATTTAATCACAACCGTTGACCTATTTAACCCCATCAAAACTTTAGGCTCCCATGCTCTAAGCGACGATGCACACATGCGAAGTGCAAATTTTTGTGACCGTTCTTCAATAGTCACACTTCTTCATGTAGCGACTCAGAACCAGTTGGATCGTTCTTGTTTAGAACAGCTTTGATCCAACGGTTCAGATTAGGCATCCCATCGTAAGCGAATGGATATCCCCTACATGAGATACTACGAGTTCATCTAACGATTGAGATCAAGTCATTTCAGATATTAAACCCTTTGATCGGATCGTTTAATCATAACCGTTGATCTATTTTACCCCGTCAAAACTTTTAGTTCCCACGCTCCGAGTAACGATGCGCCCATGAGAATTGACAAGTGTAGATTTTCGTGGTTGTTCTTCAATAATCACAGCTCTTCTTGTAGCGACTCAGCAACCTTTGGATCGTGCCTGTTTGGAACAGCATCGATCCAACGGTTCAGATTTGGCATCCCATCATAAGCGAATGGACATCCCCTACACGAGATGCTACGAGTTCATCTAACGGTTCAGATCAAGTCATTTCTAATTTTAAACCCTTTGATCGGATCATATAATCATAACCATTGACCTGTTTTAGCTCATTAAAACTTTAGGCTCCTAAGATCCAAGCGACGATGTGCACGTGCGAAGTGCCAAGTGCAGATTTCGGTGACTGTTCATCAACAGTCACTGCTCTTCATGTAGCGACTCAGCAACCTTTGGATCGTGCCTCTTTAGGGTAACTTTGATCCAACGGTTCATATTAGGCATTCCATCGTAAGCGAATGGACATCCCCTACACGAGACGTTACAAGTTTATCTAATGGTTCAGATCAAGTCGTTTTGAATTTTAAATCCTTTGATCGGATCATTTAATCACAACCATTGATATGTTTTACCTCGTTAAAACTTTAGGCTCCCACGCTCCAAGCGACGATGCTCACGTGGGAAGTGCCAAGTGTAGATTTCAGTGACTGTTCTTCAAGAGTCACAGCTCTCAATGTAATGACTCAGCAACCATTAAATCATGCCTGTTTGGAATAGCTTCGATCCAACGATTCAGATAAGGCATCCCATCGTAAGGGAATGGACATCCCCTCTACACGAGTTCATCTAACGGTTCTAATTAATTCATTTTATAATTTGAACCCTTTGATCAGATCGTTTAGTTACAATCGTTGATCTGTTTTACCCCGTCAAAACTTTAGGCTCCCACGCTCCAAACGACGCTGCGCACGTACAAAGTGCCAAGTGCAGATTTCAGTGACTGTTCTTCAACAGTCATAACTTTTAATGTAGTGACTCAACACTCGTTGGATCGTGCCCATTTAGAATAGCTTCTATCCATCGATCTAACGGTTCAGATTAGGCGTCCCATCATAAGAGAATAGACATCCCCTACACGAGACGGTATGAGTTCTTCTAATGATTCAGATCAAGTCATTTCAGATTCTAAACCCTTTGATCGGATCGTTTAATTATAACCGTTGATTTGTTTTACCTCGTCAAAACTTTAGGCTCGCACGTTCCAAGCTACAATGCGCACGTGCAAAGTGCCAGGTGCAGATTTTAGTGACTATTCTTCAACAGTCACAACTTTTTATGTAGTGACTCAATAACAATTGGATCGTGCCTGTTTGGACCAACTTCGATCCAACGGTTCAGATTAGGCATCGCATCGTAAGCGAATGGACATCCCCCACACGAGACGCTACGAGTTCATCTAAATGTTCAAATCAAGTAGTTTCAGAATTTAAACTCTTTGATCGGATCGTTTAATCACAACCATTAATATGTTTTACCTCATCAAAAGTTTAGGCTCCCACGCACCAAGCGACGATGCGCACGTGTGAAGTTCCAAGTGCAGATTTTCGCGACTCTTCATCAACAGTCACAGCACTTTATATAGTGACTCAGTAACTGTTGGATTGTGCCTGTTTGGAATAGTTAGATACAACGGTTCAGATTAAGCGAATGGACATCCCATACACGAGACGCTACGAGTTGATCTAACGGTTCAGATCAAGTCGTTTTGAATTTTAAACCTTTTGATCGGATAGTTTAACCATAATTTTTGATCTGTTTTACCTCGTCAAAACTTTGGGCTCCCACATTCCAAGCGACGATGCTCACGTGCGAAGTGACAAGTGTAAATTTCAGTGACTGTTTTTCAATAGTCACATCTCATCATGTAGCGACTCAAAAATCATTGGATCGTGCCTGTTTGGAAGAACTTGGATCCAACGGTTCAGATTAGGCATCACATCATAGACATCCCCTACACGAGACACTATGAGTTCATCTAACGGTTCAGATTAAGTCATTTTTTATTTTAAACCTTTCGATCGGATCATTTAATCACAATCGTTGATCTATTTTATCTCGTCAAAACTTTAGGCTCCCATGCTCCAAGAAACGATGCGCACCTGCGAAGTGCCAACTGCAGATTTCATTGACTGTTCTTCAACAATCATAGCTCTTCATGTAGAGACTCAGCAACCGTTGGATCGTGCCTATTTGGAACAACTTCGATCCAACGGTTCAGATTAGGCGTCCCATTATATGCGAATGGACATCCCCTACACGAGATGTTATGAGTTCATTAAAATGTTCAGATTAAGTCATTTCAGATTTTAAACACTTTGATCGGATAGTTTAATCACAGTCGTTAATATGTTTTACCTCATCAAAACTTTAGGCTCCCACGCTCCAAGCGACAATGCACACGTGCGAAGTGCCAAGTGCAAATTTCCATGACTATTCTTCAACAGTCACAGCTCTTCATGTAACGACTCTGCAACCGTTGGATCATGCCTATTTGGGACAGCTTCGATCCAACGGTTCAGATTAGGCATCCCATCGTAAGCGAATGGACATCCCCTATACAAGACGCTACGAGTTCTTCTATCGGTTCAGATCAAGTCGTTTGGATTTTAAACCCTTTGATCGGATAGTATAATCATAACCGTTGATCTATTTTTCCTCGTCAAAACTTTAGGCTCCTACGCTCCAAGCGACAATGTGCACGTACAAAGTGCCAAGTGAAGATTTCAGTGACTATTCTTCAACAGTCACAGCTCTTTATATAGCGACTCAAAAATTGTTGGATCGTTCCTGTTTGGAACAACTTCGATCCAATGGTTCAGATTAGGCATCCCATCGTAAGCAAATGTATATCCCCTATACGAGACGCTATGAGTTCATTTAACGGTTCAGATCAAGTCATTTCGAATTTCAAACCCTTTGATCGAATCATTTAATCACAACCGTTAATCAGTTTTAGCCTATCAAAACTTTCGGCTCTGACGCACCAAGCGATGATGCGCACCTGCGAAGTGCCAAGTGCAGATTTCAGTGACTGTTCTTCAACAGTCATAGCTCTTCATAATGCGACTTAGCAAACCATTGGATCGTGCCTGTTTGGAATAGCTTCGATCCAATGGTTCATATTAGGCATCTTATCGTAAGCGAATGGACATCCCCTACACGAGACACTACGAGTTCATCTAACGATTCAGATCATGTTATTTCAGATTCTAACCCCTTTGATCGGATCGTTTTATCTCAATCGTTGATCTGTTTTACCCCGTCAAAACTCTAGGCTCCCACACTCCGAGCGACGATACGCACGTGCGAAGTGCCAATTGTAGACTTTAGTGACTGCAAGTCAATAGTCACAGCTTTTCATGTAGAGACTCAGCAACCGTTAAATCGTGTCAGCTTGGAAATGATTCGATCCAACGGTTCAGATTTGGCGTCTCATCATAAGAGAATAGACATCCCCTATATGAGACGCTATGAGTTAATGTAACGGTTCAGATTAAGTCATTTAGTATTTTGAACCCTTTGATCGGATCATTTAATCACAATCGCTGATCTGTTTTACCCCATTAAAACTTTTGGCTCCCACGCTCCAAGCGACGATACGCATGTGCGAACTGCCAAGTGCAGATTTCAGTGACTGTTCTTTAAGTGTCACAGCTATTCATATAGCGACTCAATAATCGTTGGATCATACATCTTTAGAACAACTTCGATCCATCGACCCAACGGTTCAGACTAGGCCTCCCCTTCAAAGCGAATGGACATCCACAACACAAGACGCTAGGAGTTTATCGAACGGTTCATATCAAGTTGTTTCAGATTTTAAACCCTTTGATCGGATCATTTAATCACAACCATTGATCTGTTTTACCTCGTCAAAACTTTAGGCACCCACACTCCAAGCGATGATGCGAACGTGCGAACTGCCAAGTGTAGATTTGAATGATTGTTCTTCAAGAGTAACCGCTATTCATGTAGCGACTCAATAACCATTAGATCGTGCCTCTTTAGATTAGCTTCGATCCAGCGATCCAACGGTTCAGATTAGGCATCCCATCATAAGCGAACGGACATCCCCTACACGAGACACTACGAGTTAATCTAACAGTTCAGATCAAGTCATTTCAGATTTTAAACCATTTGATCGGATCATTTAATCACAACCGTTGATCTCTTTTACCTCGTTAAAACATTAGGCTCCCACGTTCCAAGTGACGATGCGCACGTGCGAAGTGCCAAGAGAAAATTTCACTAACTGTTCTTCAACAGTCACAACTCTTCTCATTGCGACTCAGTAATCGTTGGATCGTGCTTGTTTGGAACAACTTCAATCCAACGGTTCAGATTAGGTATCCCATCGTAAGCGAATGGATATCACCTATACGACACGCTACGAGTTCATCTAATGGTTAGGATTAATTCGTTTCTGATTTTTAACCCTTTAATCGAATCGTTTAATCACAACCGTTAATTTATTTTACCTCGTCAAAACTTTAGTCTCCCACGCTCCAAGCGACGATGCGCACATGTGAAGTCCCAAGTGCAAATTTCAGTGACTGTTTTTCAATAGTCACAACTCTTCATGTAACGACTCAATAACTATTGAATCATGCCTATTTGGAACAAGTTCAATCCAATAGTTCAGATTAGGCCTCCCATCGTAAGCGAATGGACAGCCCCTACACGAGACGCTACGAGGTTATCTATTGATTCAAATAAAGTCGTTTTGAATTTTAAACCTTTTGATCAGATCGTTTAATCACAACCGTTGATCTATTTTATTTCGTTAAAACTTTAGGCTCCCAAGCTCCAAGCGACGATGCGGACGTGCGAAGTGCCGATTTCAGTGACTGTTCATCAACAGTCAAAGCTCTTCATGTTGCGACTCAACAATCGTTGGATCGTGCCTATTTGGAACAACTTCGATCCAACGGTTCATATTAAGCGTCCCATCGTAAGCGAATGAACATCCTCTACACGAGACACTACGAGTTCGTCTAACGGTTAAGATTAATTCATTTGTGATTTTAAACCCTTTGATCAGATCATTAAATCAAAACTATTAATCTATTTTACCTCGTCAAAACTTTAGGCTCCCATGCTCCAAGTGACGATGCGCACGTCTAAAGTGCCAAGTTCAGATCTTAGTGACTATTCTTTAACAGTCAGAGCTCTTCATATAGCTACTCAGCAACCGTTGGATTATTCCTGTTTGGAACAACTACGATCCAATGGTTCAGATTAGGCATCCCATCATAAGCGAATGGACATCCCGTACACGAGATGCTACGAGTTCATCTAATGGTTCAGATCAAGTCGTTTCAGATTTTAAACCCTTTGATCGAATCATTTAATCACAATTATTGACGTGTTTTACCTCGTTAAAACTTTAGGCTCCTACGCTCCAAGTGACGATGCGCACGTGTGAAGTGCCAAGTGCAGATTTTAGTGACTATTCTTCAACAGTCATAGCTCTTCATGTAGTGACTCAGCTACCGTTAAATCGTGCCTGTTTGGAATAACTTTGATCTAACGATTTCGATTAGGCGTCCCATCGTAAGTGAATGGGCATCCCTTATACGAGACGCTACGAGTTCATATAACAGTTCAGATCAAGTTGTTTCAAATTTTAAACCCTTTGATCGGATCGTTAAATCATAACCATTGATCTATTTCATGTAGCCAAAAACATTAGGCTCCCACGTTCCGAGCGACGATGCGCATGTGCGAAGTGCTAAGTGCAGATTTCAGTGACTGTTCTTCAACAGTCAAAGCTCTTCTTGTAGAGACTCAACAACCGTTGGATCGTGCTTTTTGGAATAGCTTCGATCCAACAGTTCAGATTAGGAGTCCCATCGTAAGCGAATGGACATCCCTTACACAAGACGCTATGAGTTTATTTAAATGTTCAGATTAAGTCATTTTAAATTTTAAACCATTTGATCGGATCGTTTAATCACCACCGTTGATCTGTTTTACCTCGTCAAAACATTAGTCTCCTACGCTCCAAGCGACGATGCGCACATTCGAAGTACCAAGCGTAGATTTCAGTGACTGATCTTCAACAGTCACAGCACTTCATATAGCGACTCCAAAATCATTGGATCGTGCCTGTTTGGAACAACTTCGATCCAATGGTTCAGATTAGGCATCCCATCATAAAAGAATGGACATCCCCAACACGAAACGCTATGAGTTCATCTAATGGTTTAGATCAAGTCCTTTCGGATTTTAAACCCTTTTATCGGATCATTTAATCACAACCGTTTATCTATTTTACACCGTTAAAAATTTAGGCCCCCACGCGCCAAGTGATGATGCGCACGTGCGAAGTGCCAAGTGCAGATTTCAGTGACTGTTCTTCAACAGTTACAGCTCTTCATAAAGTGACTTAACAACCGTTGGATCGTGCCTATTTGGAACTGCTTCATTCCAACGGTTCATATTAGGCATTCCATCGTAAGCGAATGAACATCCCCTACACGAGACCATACGAGTTCATCTAACGGTTCAGATCAAGTCATTTCGTATTTTGAACCCTTTAATCGGATCATTTAATCACAACTGTTGATATGTTTTACCACGTCAAAAATTTAGGCTCCAATGCACCAAACGACGATGCACACGTGCGAAGTTCCAAGTGCAGATTTTAGGGACTGTTCTTCAATAGTCATAGCTCTTCATGTAGTGACTCAATAATCATTGGATCGTGCCTGTTTGGAACAACTTCGATCTAACGGTTCAGATTAGGCATCACATCATAAGCGAATGAACACCCACTACATAAGACGCTACGAGTTCATCTAACGGTTCAGATCAAGTCATTTTGGATTCTAAACCCTTTGATCAGATCGTTTAATCAATCTCGTTAATCTGTTTTACCTCGTCAAAATTTAGGCTCCCACGCTCTAAGCGACAATGCACACGTGCGAATTGCCAAGTGTAGATTTCGGTGACTGTTCTTCAATAGTCACAGCATGTAGCAACTTAGCAACCGTTAGATCGTGCCTGTTTGGAACAGATTCGATCCAACGGTTCAGATTAGGCATCTCATCAAAAAGTAAATGGACATCCCCTACACGAGATGCCACGAGTTCATATAACGGTTCAAATCAAGTCATTTCGTATTTTGAACCCTTTGATCAGATCGTTTAATCATAATTGTTCATCTATTTTACCCCGTCAAAACTTTTGGCTCCCACGCTCCAAGCGACGATGCGCACGTGCGAAGTGCCAAGTACAGATTTCAGTGACGGTTCTTCAACAGTCAAAGCTATTCATGTAGTGACTCTGCAACCGTTAGATCGTACCTCTTTGGAACAACTTCGATCCATCGATCCAACAGTTCGGATTAGGCGTCCCATCGTAAGCGAATGGACATCCCCTACACGAGATGCTACGAGTTCATCTAACAATTTCAATCAAGTTGTTTCAGATTTTAAACCCTTTGATCGGATCGTTTAATCACAATCGCTGATCTGATTTACCTCTCCAGGACTTGAGACTCCTACGCTCGAGGCGACGATACGCACGTGCGAAGTGCCAAGTGAAAATTTTACTTACTGTTCTAAAATAGTGACAGCTCTTCTTGTAGTGGCTTCGCCACCATTGGTCCGTGCCTATTTGGAACAGGTTCGATCCAACGGTTCAGATTAGGCGTCCATCGTGAGCAAGTTGACATCCCCTACACGAGACGCTACGAGTTCATCTAACAATTCAAATTAAGTCATTTTAGATTTTAAATCCTTTTATCGGATAGTTTAATCATAATAGTTGATCTCTTTTATCTCGTCAAAATATTAGGCTCCCACGTTCCAAGCGACGATGCACACGTACGAAGTGCCAAGAGCAGATTTCAGTGACTGTTCTTCAACAGTCACAGCTCTTCTTATAGTGACTCAGCAACTGTTGGATCATTCCTATTTGGAGCAGCTTCGATCCAACGGTTCAGATTAGGCATCCCATCGTAAGCGAATGGACATCACCTACACGACACGCTACGAGTTCATCTAACGGTTCAGATCAGGTCATTTTGAATTTTTAACCCTTTGATTGAATCATTTAATCACAACCGTTAATTTATTTTACCTCGTCAAAACTTTAGTCTCCCACGCTCCAAGCGACGATGCGCACGTGCGAAGTGCCAAGTGTAGATTTCACTGATCGTTCTTCAATAGTCATAGCTCTTCATGTAGCGACTCAACAACCGTTGGATCGTGCCTATTTGGAACAACTTCGATCTAATGGTTCAGATTAGGCCTCCCATTGTAAGCGAATGGACATACCCTACACGAGACCCTACGAGTTCATCTAACGATTAAGATCAAGTCCTTTCAGATTTTAAACCTTTTAATTGGATCATGTAATCACAATCGTTGATATGTTTTACCTCGCTAAAACTTTAGGCTCCCACGCTCTAAGCGACGATCCGCACGTATGATGTGCCAAGTGCAGATTTCAGTGACTGTTCTTCAATACTCAGAGCTCTTCACGTTGCAACTCAGCAATCATTAGATAGTGCCTATTAGGAACAGCTTCGATCCAACGGTTCAGATTAAGCGCCCCATCGTAAGTGAATGGAATTCCTTTACATGAGATGCTACGAGTTCATCTAACCATTCAGATCAAGTCATTTTAGATTTTAAACCCTTTGATTGGATTGTTTAATCACAACCGTTGATCTATCTTACGTCGTTAAAAGTTTAGGCTCCCACGCTCCAAGCATTGATGCGCATGTGCAAAGTGCCAAGTGCAGATTTCAGTGATTGTTCTTCAATAGTCACAGGACTCTTGTAGTGACTCATCAACCATTGGATCGTGACTGTTAAGAACTGCATCGATCCAACGGTTCAGATTAGGCATCCCATCATAAGCAAATGGACATCCCCTATACGAGATGCTACGAGTCCATCTAACGGTTCAGGTTCAAGTAGTTTCAAATTTTAAACCCTTTGATCGGATCGTTTAATTACAACCGTTGATCTGTATTACCTCGTCAAAACTTTAGGCTCCCACGCTCCAAACGATGATGCGCACGTGCGAAGTGCCATGTGCAGATTTTAGTGACTCTTTTTTAACAGTCACACAACTTTATAAAGCGATTCAGCAACTGTTGGATCGTGCATTTTTGGAAAAGCTTCGATCCAACGATTTATATTAGGCATCCCATTATAAGCGAATGGACATCCCCTACACGAGATGTTATGAGTTCATCTAACGGTTCAGATCACGTCATTTTGGATTTAAAACCCTTTGATCGGATAGTTTAATCACAACTGTTGATCTGTTTTACCTCGTCAAAACTTTAGGCTCCTACGCTCTAAGCGACGATGCGCACGTGCGAAGTGTCAAGTCCAGATTTTAGTGAGTGTTCTTTAACAGTCACCGCTCTTCTTATAGCGACTCAGCAACCGTTGGATTATGCCTATTTGGAATAGCTTCGATCCAACGGTTCCGATTAGGCGTCCCATCGTAAGTGAAAGGACATACCCTGTGTGAGATGCTACGAGTTCACCTAACATTTCATATCAAGTCATTTTAGATTTTAAAACCTTTGATCGGATCGTTTAATCACAACCGTTGATCTGTTTTACCTCGTCAAAACTTTAGGCTCCCACGCTCTAAGCGACGATGCGCACATGTGAAGTGCCAAGTGCAGATTTAAGCGACTGTTCTTCAACAGTCACATCTCTTCAGGTAGCTTCTCAGTTAATATTGGATCTTGCCTATTTGGACAAGCTTCGATCCAACGGTTCCGATTAGACATCCCATCATAAGTGAATGGACATACCCTATACGAGACGCTACGAGTTCATCTAACGGTTCATATCAAGTCATTTCGGATTTTAAACCTTTTGATCAGATCATTTAATCACAACCGTTGATCTATTTTACCCTATCAAAACTTTAGGCTCCCACGCACTAAGCAACGATGTGCACGTGCGAAGTGCGAAGTGCCAAGTGCAGATTTCAGTGACTGTGCTTCAACAGTCACAACTCTTCATGTAGTGACTTAGCAATCGTTGGATCGTGCCTATTTGGAATAACTTCGATCCAACGGTTCAGATTAGGCATCATATCATAAGAGAATGGATATCCCCTATACAAGACGCTATGAGTTCATCTAATGGTTCAGATCAAGTCGTCTCAGATTCTAAACCCTTTAATCGAATCGTTTAATCACAACTGTTGATCTGTTTTACCTTGTCAAAACTTTAGGCTCCTACGATCCAAGCAACGATACGCACGTGCGAAGTGCGAACATATTTTATCCAACGGTTCAGATTAGGCATCTCATCAAAAGCCAATGGACATCCCTTATACGAGACGCTACGAGTTCATCTAACGATTTAGATCAAGTCATTTCGTATGTTGAAACTTTTGATCCCATCGTTTAATCGCAACCGTTGATTTATTTTACCCCGTCAAAAATTTTGGCTCCCTCGCTCCAATTGACGATGTGCACGTGCGAAGTGCCAAGTGCAGATTTTTGTGACAGTTCTTCAACAGTCACAGTTATTCATGTTGCAACTCAGAAACCGTTGAATCGTGCCTTTTTGGAACAGTTTTGATCCAACGGTTCAGATTAGGCATCGCATCGTAAGCGAATGGATATCCCTTACACGAGGCATCCCATCGTAAGCTAATGGAAATGCCCTACACGATACGCTGCGAGTTTATTTAATGATTCAGATCAAGTCATTTCGGATTTTAAACCCTTTGATCGGATTGTTTAATCACAATCGTTGATTTTTTTTACCTCGTCAAAACTTTAGGCTCCCACGATCCAAGCGACGATGCGCACGTGCGAAGTGCCTAGTGCATATTTCAGTGTCTGTTCTTCAATAATCATAGCTTTTTATGTAGCGACACAACAACCGTTGGATCGTGCCTATTTGGAACAGCTTCAATCCAACAATTTAGATTAGGCGTTCCATCATAATCGAATGGACATCCCCTACACGAGACATACGAGTTCATCTAAAGGTTCTGATCAAGTTGTTTCAGATATTAAACCCTTTGATCGGATTGTTTAATCACAACCGTTGATTTGATTTACCTCGTTAAGACTTTAGACTCCCACGCTCCAAGCGATGATACGCTCGTGCGAAGTGCCAAGTGCAAATTTCAGTAACTGTTCTTAAACAGTCACAACTCTTTATGTAGCGGCTGAGCAACCATTGGATCATGCCTATTTGGAACATCTTCGATCCAACGGTTTAGATTAGGCATCCCATCGTAAGCAAGTGTACATTCCCTATATGAGTTCATCCAACGGTTCGAATTAAGTCATTTCAGATTTTAAATCGGATCATTGAATCACAACCGTTGATCTCTTTTATCTCGTCAAAACATTAGGCTCCTATGTTCCAAGCGACGATGCGCACGTGCGAAGTGCCAAGAGCATATTTCAGTGACTGTTCTTCAACAGTCACATCTCTTCTTATAGCCACTCAGCCATCATTGGATCGTGTATGTTTGAAATATCTTCGATCCAACGGTTGAGAATAGGCATCCCATTGTTAGCGAAAGGACATCACCTATACAACACGCTATGAGTTCATCTAACTATTTAGATCAAGTCGTTTAGGATTTTTAACCCTTTGATCGAATCCTTTAATCACAACCGTTTATTTATTTTACCTCATCCAAACTTTAGTCTCCCACGCTCCAAGCAACGATGCGCACGTGCGAAGTTCCAAGTGTAGATTTCACTCACCTTTCTTCAATAGTCACAGCTCTTTATATAGCGACTCAACAACCGTTGGATCATGCCTATTTGGAATAGCTTCGATCCAATTATTTAGATTAGGCCTCCCATCGCAAGGGAATGGACATACCCTACACGAGACGCTATGAGCTCATCAAATAATTCAGATCAAGTCGTTTTAGATTTTAAACCTTTTGATCGGATCGTTTAATCACAATCGTTGATCTATTTTACCTCGTCAAAACATCAGGCTCCCACGCTCCAAGCGACGATGCGCCCGTGCGAAGTGCCAAGTGCAGATTTCAGTGACTGTTCTTCAATACTCAGAGCTCTTCATGTAGAGACTCAGCAACCGCTGGATCATGCCTGTTTGGAATAACTTCGATCCAACAGTTCAGATTAAGCGTCCCATCGTAAGTGAATGGGCATCCTCTACCCGAGATGCTACGAGTTCATCTAACGGTTTAGATCAAGTCATTTCAGATTTTAAACCCTTTGATCGGATCGTTTAATCATAACCGTTGATCTATTTTATGTTGTCAAAAGTTTTAGCTGCCACGCTCCAAGCGCCGATGTGCATGTGCGAAGTGCCAAGTGTAGATTTCAGTATTCTTCAATAGTCACAGCACATCTTATAGTAACTCAGTAATCGTTGGATCGTACCTATTTAGAACTGCTTCGATCTAACGGTTCAGATTAGGCGTCCCATCGTAAGTAAATGGACATCCCCAACACGAGATGCTACGAGTTCATCTGACGGTTCAGTTCAAGTCATTTCAGATTTTAAATCCTTTAATAGAATCGTTTAATCACAACCATTGATCTGTTTTACCTCATCAAAACGTTAGCCTCCAAGCGACTACGCGCACGTGTGAAGTGCCATGTGCAGATTTCAGTGACTGTTCTTTAACAGTCACACATCTTCATGTAACGACTCAACAATCATTGGATCGTGCCTGTTTGGAATAGCTTAGATCCAACGGTTTAGATTAGGCATCCCATCATAAGCTAATGGACATCCCCTACACGAGATGCTACGAGTTTATCTAACGGTTCAGATCAAGTCATTTCGGTTTTTAAAACCTTTGATCGGATCGTTTAATCACAACCGTTGATATGTTTTAGCTAGTTAAAACTTTAGGTTCCAACGCTCCAAGCGACGATGCGCACGTGCAAAGTGCCAAGTGCATATTTCAGTGACTGTTCTTCAACAGTCACATCTCTTCATGTAGCTTCTCAATAAATGTTGGATCCTGCCTATTTGGACTAGATTCGATCCAACGGTTCTGATTAGGCGTCCCATCATAAGCGAATGGACATACCCTATACGAGACGCTACGAGTTCATCCAATGGTTCATATCAAGTCATTTTGGATTTTAAACCCTTTGAACGGATCGTTGAATCACAATCGTTGTTCTATTTTACCTCGTCAAAACTTTAGGCTCCCACGCTCCAAGCGACGATGCGCACGTGAGAAGTGCCAAGTGCAGATTTGAGTGATTATTCTTCAACCGTCATAGCTTTTCATATTGCGACTCAGTAATCGTTGGACCGTGCTGATTTGGAACAGCTTCGATCCAACGGTTCAGATGTGGCATCCCATCGTAAGTGAATGGACATCCCCTACACAAGACGCTACGAGTTCATCTAACATTTCACATCAAGTCATTTCAGATTTTAAACTCTTTGATCGGATCGTTTAATCACAACCGTTGATCTATTTAACTTCGTCAAAACTTTAGGCTCCCACGCTCCAAGCGACTATGCGGACATGCGAAGTGCAAAGTGTAGATTTTAGTGACTGTTCTTCAACAGTCACAGCTCTTCATGTAGTGACTCAACTATCGTTGGATCATGCCTTTATGGAACTTCTTTGATCCAACGGTTCTGATTAGGCGTCCCATCGTGAGCGATTGGACATCCCCTACACGAGATGATATGAGTTCATCAAACGGTTAAGATCAAGTCATTTCGGATTTTAAACCCTTTGATCGGATCGTTTAATCACAAATGTTGATCTGTTTTACCTCGTCAAAACTTTAGGCTCCCACATTTCAAGCGGCGATGCAGACGTAAAAAGTACCAAGTACAGATTTCAGTGACTGTTCTTAAACACTCACAACTCTTCATGTTGTGACTCAACAACCGTTGGATCGTGCCTTCTTGGAATAGGTTTGATCCAACGGTTCAGATTAGGCATCTCATCGTAAGCGAATGGACATCCCCTACACGAGACGCTACGAGTTCATCCGATGGTTCAGATCAAGTCGTTTATAATTTTAAACCCTTTGATCGGATCGTTTAATCACAATCGTTGATATAGTTTACCTCGTCAAAACTTCAGGCTCCTACGCTCCAAGCAATGATGCGCATGTACGAAGTGCCAAGTGCAGGTTTCAGTGATCGTTCTTCAACAGTCACGGCTCTTTATGTAGTGACTCGGCAACCAATAGATCGTGCCTGTTCAGAACAACTTTGATCAAATGGTTCAGATTAAGCGTTCCGTCGTAAGCGAATGGACATCCCCTACACGAGATGCTACGACTTCATCTAATGGTCCAGATCAAGTCCTTTCAGATTTTAAACCCTTTGATTGGATCATTTAATTACAACCCTTAATCTGTTTTACCTCGTCAAAACTTTAGGCTCCAAGCGACGATATGCACGTGTGAACTGCCAAGTGCTAATATTTGTGAGTCTTCTTCAACAGTCACAACTCTTCACGTAGCGACTCAACAACCGTTGGATCGTGCCTGTTTGGAATAGATTCGATCCAACGGTTCAAATTAGGCGTCTCATCATAAGAGAATGGATATCCCCTACATGAGAAGCTACGAGTTAGTCTAACGGTTCAGATTAAGTCATTTCGAATTTTAAACTCTTTGATTGGATTGTTTAATAACAACTGTTGATCTATTTTACCTCGTCAAAACTTTAGGCTCCCACGCTCCAAGCGACGATGCGCACGTGCGAAGGGCCAAGTGCAGATTTCAGTGACTGTTCTTCAACAGTCACAACTCCTCTTGTAGCGACTCAGTAACTGTCACGATCCCTACCTGCAAATAGTAGGGAACGAGTGTCTTGACATGCCACCAAGGCATCCAATATTCTGGCCTTAAAATTTTTCTTTTAAAATATATGTAGCGGAAGTATAATCACATGGTTACGATTCGTAAAATACTAAAAGTGAAGGAATTACATCATCAGATCTTTCTAAAGGGAACTTCATTTGTATTAAAATATCAACGAGTTACAACTTGACACAAAGAGCTAAACATGCTCTATTTAATTAAACAAATTTCTACATAAGGTAACAAAAGAGCTTTAAAAGTTAAATCTTTAACATAGTTCTTTTTCGTTCCATCCACGAGCTTAATTATTTCCTGAAAGATGGTTATTTATACAACGTCAGCTAAAAGCCGAATGAGATTCAATCTCCAGACATTCTAGGATTTTTCAGAAAATTGATACCTATTCAATTTAGAATAGAAAGTATATACATAAAGATAGGAATTTCATGTAATATATATAAAGTAGATGATAATATATATATTCAGAATAAACAATTCAGAACATAGCAGATAAAACAATTGAGCATGTGTCAATTATTCAGTTCTAGTGGCCACGTACACTCTAATACCCAGACAGATAGTGTTACCAAATGTTTCCACCCAACAATAACACAGACAGAAAATCATGATTTCTGGAACAACGCTTTGTTTAGGGCACACCAGCGATAAACCAGCTGGGAAGGTACCACCCAAATATTTCCACCTGGTAGTCAAGGCCAATATAGTAAGAGAGTTTCCATAGACCGAATCAATAATTTCAGAATTCAAATCAGATGTTTATATGGAGAGATATAAACATATAACAAACGACGAAATCATTAGTATCATATGCATTTTGAGAATAAAAGCATTTCACAAAATATTCATAGTTTGCATAATATAATATAATGAAAATGCGCAAGAAATTTCATAGAGTACTCACCTAAAATAGAGGTTGAAATTATAGATAATGAGTCTTCGATCGCACGTTAATCTAACAAATACGATAAAGGTTTAAGTATATGTTCTAAACAAGGTCCAGTCTACATATTGTATTTTAATAATAACTTGTTTAAAAGGATTACTAAAAACTATTTTCTTAACTTTCAAAACTTATTGATCGTAATTAAAGGATTCAATTCATTGTTCTTCCCAATCAGTCGGTTCCCAGTAGAGATGGAGGGTCACAGGGGCACCGCTTAAATACCATCTCCTCTAGACATAACATTTCCGAATTCATTTTCGGTAGAGATGGAGGGTCACAGGGGCACCACTTAAATACCATCTCGTCTAGGCAGAATTTCACCGGGCCTGATTTTGGAATTACTCAAATAGGATTCCATAATAACGAGCAATCACTTTTAAAAATTTATTTTTAAAAGCATATATATAATTTCAAACAAGTTTACATGAAAATAAAATCAACTTGGATTTCTTCTAAACTTTAAGTTTTGATTAGTGAAGTCCTTAGTGTATTTTACCAGTATAACTACTAAGTAAAGCTATAAAACAAAAAATTAAAACTATAAAATACATTATAACATTTAAATAAAATCATACCTACGAAATGAATTCTTTTTTTGAAATTATAGAACTCCTTCTTAAGATATTTCCCAAGCTTTCTATCACTCTTTCTTACTATAATTCTCAAGGAATTGGTGTGAGTTTCAAATGAACCCTAAGGCCCTATTTATAGCTTTCCAAAAGTATTACGGTATTGACACGTATCTAATGACTAGGCTTTTTGGAGTGGTGATTCAACACCGAGGTATCACGATCCGGAATGGTCTTGCAGTGTTAATATCACCAAATGATGACAAGTTTTTTAGCATTCTCTCTAAAGATGACATGTGTAATGTGGAAGTGACCAGCACGTGGTGGAAAGGTGATAAGGGTATAAGGGTCATTTCACACATGAAGGGTATTTTGGTAATTTCACACTATATATTTTGAATATTTCTTAGAGGTCCTTGAAAATATTTTATTTACAAAATGGCCCATTTTATATTTTTATTTTAGTCCTTAAAGTTTCATAAAATTATATTTTTTATCCCAAAACTTATTATTTTCCTTAAGATATGTCATAAGACTTTGATTTGATCCAATTTACAGTTGATTCTTCGTAATTAAAAATGGGGTTTCTTATATTGATAGACAATAATACCACATATCTAATAATACAAATTTATAAGATAATAAGTAACACAAGAGTGTAAAAACAAACTATATATAAAAGTGGGGTCATTACATCCTACCCTCCCTTTAAAAAGTTTGGTCCCCAAACTTTACTTACATTAATTTCCAGAAAGGTATGGATATCGCTCCTTTATTTCTTCTTCTCTCTCCCACATTGCTTCTTCAACAGAATGATACCGCCATAATACTTTAACTAGTGGAATAATTTGGTTCGTAATATTTGATCTTTATGGTCCAAAATTTCCACTGGATGCTCAATGAACGACAAATCTTCTCTAACTTGAAGAGGCTCATGACTTAAGATATGTTTTGGATCTAGGATATATTTCTTTATCATTGATACGTGAAACACATTATGTACACTAGAGAGTTCCGATGGTAAGGCTATTTTATACGCGACAACTCCTATCATTTCAAGGATTTCAAAAGTTCATATGTTCCCTTTCTTCCCAAATCGTATTACTCCCTTTGCAGGCGATACTCGTAAGAACACATAATCTCCTCTTTGGAATTCTAACTGTCGATGTCGATTGTCAACATAACTCTTTTGACGGCTTTAAGCGGTTCGAAGTCGGTCTTGTATTAATTTCACCTTCTTTGTTGTGATATGAATCAATTCTGGTCCCAACAATTTTCTTTCCCCAACTTCCGCCTAACATGTAGAGGAACGACACCTTCTACCATAGAGTGTCTCAGATGGAGCCATTTGAATACTTGCTTGATAGCTATTATTATATGCGAATTCCACTAATGGTAAATGATCATCCCAATTCCCTTTTAAATCAAGTGCACATGCCCTAAGCATATCCTCTAAGGTTTGAATAGTTCTCTCTGATTGTCCATCCATTTGAGGATAAAAAGCAGTGCTAAAATTCAATTTTGTTCCCATGTCTTCTTGTAGGCTTTTCCAGAAGCGAGACACAAATCTAGGGTCACGGTCAGAAATAATTGAAATTGGGGTTCCATGAAGCCTAATAATTTCCTTCACATACAACTTAGCTAAACTTTTCTAAAGAATGGGTAATCTTAATGGCAATAAAATGAGAAGATTTAGCTAGCCTATCAATAATTAACCAAATAGAATCAATACCACTTGAACTCCTTGGTAAACCTGTCACAAAATCCATGGTGATATGTTCCCATTTCCACTCAGGAATAAGCAGTGGTTGTAGCAATCCTGATGGTCTCTGATGCTCAGCTTTTATTTGTTAACAAACCAAACACTGAGATACAAATTCAGTTATCTCCCTTTTCATGTTATTCCACCAAAACACTTCTCGAATATCTCTATACATCTTGGTATTTCTTGGATGAAACGTGAATCTCGAGTAATGACTTTCCTCCAAAATTTGCCTCTTTAGTTGGGCATCATGTGGAACACACACTCTATTTCCAAACCTCAATATATCATCCCCTATCGTAAATTCCATTCGCGTCCCTTCAATAACCTCTTCTCTAATCTTCTTCAGTTACGGGTCATTTACTTGTGCAATTTTGATCCTTTCCATCAATATGGGTTGTACTTGTAAGTTTGCAATCATTCCACCTTTACTATAAATATGAATATCTATTTCCATATTTCTTAAATCCTTCAATAGAGCCTCCTGGTTTGTAATAAGACATGTTAAATTCGGGGTAGGCTTCCTACTTAAAGCGTCAGCTACTACATTAGCTTTCCACAGGTAATAATGAATATTCAAATCATAATCCTTCATCAATTCTAACCACCTCCTTTGTCTCCTGTTCAATTCTTTCTGAGTAAATATATATTTCAAACTCTTATGATCGGTATAAATCTCACAAGTCTCACCATATAAATAGTGTCTCCAAATCTTAAGAGCAAAAATTACAGCTACTAATTCTAGGTAATGGGTTGGATAATTTTGTTCATATGGTTTTAACTGTCTTAAGGCATAAGCAACTACTTTTCCATTTTGCATTAACACACATCCTAAACTATTTTTTGAAGCATCACTATAAATCACCAATCCTTTCGTACCTGAAGGAATAGTCAAAATTAGGGCAGTCACTAATCGATTCTTAAGTTATTGTAAACTTTTCTCGGCTTCCTCAGACCATTCATATTTTACTTTCTTTTGTGTTAACCTACATAGAGGTTTGGAAATGCTAGAAAATCCTTTAACAAATCTTCGATAATAACCTGCTAATCCAAGGAAACTACGAATCTCACTCACATTAGTTGGTCTGGGCCAATCTAGTATAGCATCAATCTTTTTAGGGTCAACTGACACTCCCTCTTTGGATATGACATGTCCTAGAAAAGAAACACTAGGCATCCAAAACTCACACTTCTTTAATTTTGCATATAATTTCTCTTTCCTAAAGATTTGTAATATTGTCTCTAAATACTTCTCGTGTTCTACAATACACTTAGAATAAATGAGAATGTCATCAATGAAAACAACAACACATTGATCCAAATATTTCCTAAAAACTCTATTCATCATATCCATAAAAGCGGCTGGTGCATTAGTTAGTCCAAATGGCATTACGAGAAATTCATAATGACCATATCTAGTACGAAAAGCTGATTTTGAAATATCATCATCCTTAATCTTCAATTGATGATAGCCTGACCTAAGGTCAATCTTAGAGAATACTTGTGCACCTTCTAATTGATCAAACAAGTCATCTATATGAGGTAAGGGGTATTTATTCTTAATGGTTACCTTATTCAGTTCACGATAATCTATACACAGTCTCATTGTCCCATCCTTCTTTTTCACGAATAACACTGAAGAACCCTAAGGCGATATACTTGGTCTGATAAAACCCTTATCTAAAAGGTCTTCTAATTGAACTTTTAACTCTCTTAATTCTAAAGGTGCCATACGATATGGTGGTTTTGAGATTGGTATAGTTCCAGGAATAAGGTCAATAGTAAATTATATTTCTCTATTAGGAGGTAGACCATGTAAATTATCAGGAAAAACATCCATAAATTTCTTAGCAATAGGAATATCTTCTAATCTAGGCTCTATCATCTCCAAATTAGTAACAGTTGCAAGAAATCCTTGACATCCCTTCTTAAGAAAACTGTAGGCTTGCATTGCAAAAATAATACACATGAGAGATATGATGCCAGTTCCTTCAAAACTAAATTTTGGTTGGTGAGGAATTTGGAAAGTAACACTCTTCTCAAAACAGTCTGCCTTAGCATGATGTGATGCTAACCAATCCATCCCCAAAATGAATTCAAAATCTTTAATGTCTAAAACTATCAAATCAACAAATAGTTTATGACTATCAATATCTATGGGGCGGGCCTTGTATACTAATTTACCCATCAATAACTCACCCGAAGGAGTAGAAATGTGTATGTTATGATTCAGGGGTTCAGGCAATTTATGAAAGCGATTTAATACATATATAGATATGAACGAATGGGTAGAACCAGGATCTATCAAAGCTTTAAAAGGCTGTGTACATATAGAAAGTGTACCTGACACTACCGCATTAGAAGCTTGGTATCAGAAAGTTCGAAAACTCTACCCTGTCCGTCTTGATACTTCTTTGCACTTGAAGGCTTTATCGGAACCCTTGTCGGGTTTGGACAGTCTTTTATTTAAGGTTCTAAAAAACGAGGGGCGTGATCGAGGCGTGGAGGCCAAGCCTTAAGCCTTAGAAGCCTAGGGGGGCCTAGGCGTAAAAAGGCGTGAAAAGGCGTTTAGGCCTTTTTAATATATTTTAATATTTTTTAACCATAACAAGGCTATTAAAATACTAAAATTGTACATATCATAAATATATGTCTGAATATTTGCAAATAAAAATACTATTTGATTATTTTGGATGAGATAATGGTCCGATTTGTAAAAAAATCATTAAAAGGCGATATCGTTTCACTAAAACATTGTTGTTTTTAGACAAAAAGTACGCTTTAAGGGTTTTACCAAGCATAAGGCGTCAAAATCTTAAGGCGGGGCGTTTGACCCAAAACTCAAGGCTAGGCGTGCCTAGGCGGAGCCTAGGCGGGTTTTTTAGAACAATGCTTTTATCCGATGTCCTTTCTGTCCACATCTAAAATAAGCTCCTGAATCCTTATAACAAGGTCGTCCTCCATGCATCTTTCCACATTGCTGACATGTCTGGTTATTATACTGTTTGCTATCACTAGATCCCCCAACATTGGATGTGTTCCTATAGAAATTTCTATTTTTCGGGTTCTTTCCTTTTGGTTCACCAAACTTCCTCTTGCCATCTCTAATTCGATTGTACTCTTCACCATCCCTCTCAGCTATTGCAACCCTAGTCATGACATCAATATATGATCTTAATTTCAGGATGGAAATTTGACTACGAATATTCAACCTTAACCCACGCTCAAACTTCTTCGCTCTTAAAACATCAGTTTCTACAACATGACTTGAAAAACGGGATAACTCAGTAAACTTTGCCTCATATTGACTAACTGTCATATTCCCTTGCACCATACTCATGAAGTCAGCTGCCATTTCGTCTTTCACCGTTTCTGGAAAATATTTCTCATAAAAGATTACTAAGAAATCATTCCAACCTATGTAAGTATTCCTTTCCTCGTGTATTCTCTTAGTCATTCTCCACCAATGTTCGACCTCCCTTTCTAACATAAATGTTGCAAATGACACCCTTTGTTCATCGTTACACTTAAGAACATCGAGTTTCTTTTCCATCTGCATCACCCAACATTCTGCCTCGGTGGGGTTAGGAGTACCTTTAAAAGATGGAGGATTCAACTTCTTGAACTGTTCAATAGTACATCTACTTAGTTAAAGATTCTTTGGTACTCCATTATTCACCTGCTGCTCCACAATCTTTGCTAGACTTTCAATTTCCTTGTATGCACCTTTTAGTCCTTCTATACTCAAATCACTAGTTCCCATTGATGATTTTCTCTTGGTAATTTTCTACAGTCAATGTAAGATCCACTATACTATATTAATATTGAAAACTAAAAGACCAATTATAAATAATATAACACATAGGGAGGCTTATCACATAAATTAGATTTTTAATACTATCTCCAAAGGATGGAAACATAAAATCTATAACATTCGAAACCTATGCTAAGTAGTCTACGGGTTCATAACCTATGCTCTGATACCACCTCTGTCACGACCTCGAGCCGTAAATAGTAGGGAACGAGTGTCTTGACATGCCACCAAGGCATCCAATATTCTGGCCTTAAAATTTTTCTTATAAAATATATGTAGCGGAAGTATAATCACGTGGTTATGAATCGTAAAATACTGAAAGTGAAGGAATTACATCATCAGAGTTTTCTAAAGGGACTTCATTTGTATTAAAATATAAATGAGTTACAACTTGACACAAAGAGCTAAACATGCTCTATTTAATTAAACAAATGTCTACTTAAGGTAACAAAAGAGCTTTAAAAGTTAAATCTTCAACATAGTCCTTTTTCGTTCCATCCACGAGCTTAATTATTTCCTGAAAGATGGTTATTTATACAACGTCAGCTAAAAGCCGAATGAGATTCAATCTCTAGACATTCCAGGGTTTTTTAGAAAATTGATACCTATTCAATTTAGAACTGAAAGTATATACATAAAGATAGGAATTTCAAGTAATATATATAAAGTAGATGATAAAATATATATTAAGAATAAACAGTTTTGAACATAGCAGATAAAACAATTGAGCATGTGTCAATTATTCAGTTTCAGTGGCCATGTACGCTCTAATACCCAGATAGATAGTGTTACCGAATGTTTCCACCCGGCAATAACACAGACAAAAAATCATGATTTCTGGAACAACGCTTTGTTTAGGGCACACCAGTGATAAACCAACTGGGAAGGTACCACCCAAATATTTCCACCTGGTAGGCAAGGCCAATATAGTAAGAGAGTTTCCATAGGCCGAATCAATAATTTCAGAATTCAAATCAGATGTTTATATGGAGAGATATAAACATATAACAAACGATGAAATCATCGGTATCAGATGCATTTTGAGAATAAAAGCATTTCACAAAATATACATAGTTTGCATAATATAATATAATCAAAATGCGCTAGAAACTTCATAGAGTACTCACCTAAAATAGAGGTCGAAATTATAGATAATGAGTCTTCGATCGCACGTTAATCTAATAAATACGATAAAGGTTTAAGTATATGTTCTAAATAAGGTCCAGTCTACATATTGTATTTTAATAATAACTTGTTTCAAAGGATTACTAAAAACCATTTTCTTAACTTTTAAAACTTATTAATCGTAATTAAAGGATTTAATTCATTGTTCTTCCTAATCAGTCGGTTCCCAGTAGAGATAGAGGGTCACAGGGGCACCGTTTAAATACCATCTCCTCTAGACATAATATTTCCAGAATCATTCCCCGTAGAGATGGAGGGTCATAGGGGCACCACTTAAATACCATCTCGTGTAGATAGAATTTCACCGGGCCTGACTTTGGAATTACTTAAATAGGATTCCATAATAACGAGCAATTACTTTTAAAAAATTATTTTTAAAAGCGTATATATAATTTTAAACAAGTTTACATGAAAATAAAATCAACTTGGATTTCTTCTAAACTTTAAGTTTTGATTAGTGAAGTGCTTAGTGTATTTTACCAGTATAACTACTAAGTAAAGCTATAAAACAAAAAAATTAAAACTATAAAAATACATTATACCATTTAAACAAAATCATACCTACGAAATGAATTCTTTCTTTGAAATTATAGAACTCCTTCTTAAGATATTTCCCAAGCTTTCTATCACTCTTTCTTACTATAATTCTCAAGGAATCGGTGTGAGTTACAAATGAACCCTAAGTCACTATTTATAGGTTTCCAAAAGTATTACAGTGTTGACACGTGTCTAATGACTAGGATTTTTGGAGTGGTGATTCAACACCGAGGTGTCACGATTCAGAGTGGTCTTATAGTGTTAATATCACCAAATGATGACAAGTGTTTTAGCATTCTCTCTGAAGATGACATGTGTAAGGTGGAAGTGACCGTTGTGGAAAGGTGATAAGGGTATAAGGGTCATTTCACACATGAAGGTTATTTTGGTAATTTCACACTATATATTTTGAATATTTCTTAGAGGTCCTTGAAAATATTTTATTTACAAAATGGTCCATTTTATATTTTTATTTTAGTCCTTAAAGTTTCATAAAATTATATTTTTTATCCCAAAACTTATTATTTGCCTTAAGATATGTCATAAGACTTCGATTTGATCCAATTTACAGTTGATTCTTCGTACTTAAAAATGGGGTTTTTTATATTGATAGCCACTAATAACACATACCCAATAATACAAAATTTATAAGATAATAAGTAACACAAGAGTGTAAAAACAAACTATATATAAAAGTGGGGTCATTACAGCAACCGTTGGATCGAGCCTATTTGGAATAGCTTCGATCCAACGGTTTTGATTAGGCATCCCATTGTAAGCGAATGGACACACCTTATACGAGACGCTACGAGTTAATCTAACAGTTCATATCAAGTCAATTCGAATTTTAAACCCTTTGATCGGATCCTTTAATCACAACCGTTGATCTGTTTTATCTCGTCAAAACTTTAGGCTCCCACTCTCCAAGCAATGATGCGCACGTACAAAGTGCCAAGTGCAGATTTCAGTGACTGTTCCTCAAGACTCACATCTCTTCATGTAGCGACTCACTAAACGTTGGATCGTGCCTATTTGGAATAGCTTTGATCCAACGGTTTAGATTAGGCATCCCATCGTAAGTGAATGGAAATTCCCTACACGAGACGTTATGAGTTCATATAACGGCTCAAATCAAGTCATTTAGGATTTTAAACCCTTTGATTAGAACGTTTAATAACAACTCTTGATCTGTTTTACCTCGTCAAAACTTTAGGCTCCCACGCTCCAAGCGACGATGCGCACGTGCGAAGTGCCAAGTGCAGATTTCAGTCATTATTCTTTAACAGTTATAGCTCTTCATATAGCTCCTCAGCAAGCGTTGGATCGTGCTTATTTGGAACAGTTTCGATCCAACGGTTTAAATTAGGCATCCCATCATAAGCGAATGGACATCCTCTATACGAGACGCTACGAGTTTATCTAACGGTTCAGATCAAGTCATTTCAGATTTTAAACTCTTTGATAGAATCATTTAATCACAACTATTGATCTATTTTACCTCGTTAAAACTTTAGGCTCCCACGCTCCAAGCGACGATGCGCACGTGCGAAGTGCCAAGTGCATATTTCAGTGACTGTTCTTCAACAGTCACAGCTCTTAATGTAGCGACTCAGCAAATGTTGGATCGTGCTTATTTGGAATAGCTTCGATCAAATGGTTCTGATTAGGCGCCCCATCGTAAATGAATGGACATACCTAATACGAGACGCTACGAGTTCATCTGACGGTTCATATCAAGTCATTTTGTATTTTAAACCCTTTGATCGTATCGTTTAATCATAACCGTTGATCCGTTTAACCTTGTCAAAACTTTAGGCTCCCATGCTCCAAGCAACGATGCGCACGTGCGAAGTGCCAGGAGAAGATTTCAATGACTGTTCTTCTACAGTTATAGCTTTTCATGTAGCGACTCAGTAAATGTTGGATCGTGCCTATTTGGAACAACTTCGATCCAACGGTTCAGATTAAGCATCCCATCATAAGTGAATGGATATCCTCTACACGAGACGCTACGAGTTTATCTAACGGTTAAGATCAAGTGTAACGCCCCGACCCGGATATAAAGGTTATTAAAGGACTAACCTGATCCGGTTCGTACGTTAATTGTGAAGTGCAATGAAACACCCTATATAATATTTCTAATCCAATTTTAATAGTATTTAATGTTACACTTATTAGCATGCGAGTCAAATTTATAATTACTACGTGATGTGACCCAAGGGGAGTGCCCCCGAGGTCAAGTAAACAGAGCTACTAATCGTAAAGCAAGTAACTACTTACCTGTACAACGCTCTCAAAATACGGAATGACATGCAACCTGCCGTAACAAAGGAGGGATGTGAGCTGAATGCTCAGTGGGAACATATACAAATGCAGTATAGAAACGAACGGCAGAAAGGAATACTCACACGCTACACCACATGCATGTGAAAATATGTATATATCTACATATATACCTTCAAAAATACATGTGCCAATGTATTTAACCATTTTTATTACAAAAACGTTATTTGGTTCCATTTGGCCTTCCTGGCCTTACAAAATAGTCATTTTATATTATCATGCTTCGAAAACTAGCACTTATTCCCATTAACTCACGCATAGTCAACATATATCCTTTGTTTGGGAAACCTTTCATTTTCATTTAGAGCATTTATTCTCTACATTCAATTAACTCAGGCCCGAGTTATTTAACCATATCATAAGACTTTCATCAACACACGCACACATCATGTTAGAAAGCTACTTTTTATTTTCCTTTCGAAAGCCTCATATAACACACGCTTGTGTTTATTATGGTTTGAGCCTCATTAGGTAGCTTAAGCATTATTAAGTTACCTTATTTAACTATCCCATGTTATCACATGAACCTTAAATATTTAATGCGTTATTCTTGCATTAATAACTTAATGGATCAATACCATCCATTTGTGCCTCTTTCATGAATATTCAATTCATTACTTAGCATTATCTGTAGGGACTCCGCCAACAAACACTCACGGACTTCGTGGCCTCACACCATCGGTCTCCGCCGCCATATACTACTGCAGTTGGTTTGGGGTCTTTCACCACTAGGGACAGCATAGCCCTGCTTAATTTTTTTTATCCCGGCATCATCCAATATAATTATCTTACTAATGTGTTCAATATTTTCATAATGTTCACATTAATTTGCCTTTTTCGAGCCGAGGCTAAAACCTTGGACTTAACCGTCCATTTTTCCACTATTCATTTAGGAAAAATCATTATATTCCATTAAAGTCCTTTTTCTCACACACGCATTGATGTTTATCCCGAAAATTATTTTCGCTTTAAGGACTTAAATTATTCTTTCCAAATTAGTGCCAAAACACTCTTTAGTATTTTATTTCATAAAAACGTCACACTTTAAGTAAATTACCAATTTACCATTTTTCTTTACCAAAATGTGCAACCTTATCCCTTTCAAGTGTTATTCACAAAAATACCCCTTTCATGTTCCAAGCTCAACACTTAGGCATTTTACTCATTAAAACACTTGTTCAACTTCTCACTTTGCCAAAATTACACATTTTGCATTTTAACCCTTTTTAATATATAAAATCACGATAGTAGAGAGCGAGAGTGATAGTGACTCGGATGACATGGCTTTATTTGCTCGTAAATTTAGAAAATTTCTTAAAATTAACAAAGATAAATATGAAAATGATTTTAAGAAATTTGAATCTTCTAAACATGATAAAAGCGAGAAGATTTCTAAAGCCGATAAGATCCCTAAATCTAGTAATGAAAATTTAGATAGGGACGAGTCTAATAAATGTTTTGGTTGTGAAGGTTATGGCCATAGAGCTTTTGAGTGCCCCACTAAACTAAGGAAAGAGGGTAAGCGACCCATTTCATATAATGCGACCCTTAGTGATAGTGATACGGAAGAGAAGCCCGATACCCCCACTAAGAAAAATTTTGTGGCTTTTATGGCTAGTCATGTGAGTGATAGTGAGAACTCATCAATTGATGACACGATAGCACATGCCACTTCCAAGGTCATTGTTCATGATTCCCTTATTTTTGATGATAGTGAGAGTGGAGAAGAAAAAGAGAGTGAAAATGAAGAAGAGGTTGATGTGAGTGAACTTCAAAATGCTTTTCATGAATTATATAAAGAATCTATTAATTTGAAAAGAACTAATTTGAAGTTAGAAGCTTGTTTAAGAGAGAGTGTCAAGGTCATTGATGAAAGTGCCTTAATAGAAGACCTTAGGACACGTGAGAGGACTCTTCGAGAGAAGCTAGAATATGTAGAAGGCGAGAGAGATAGCCTTAGGGGTTTAATGGAATCCTTGAAAAAGGAGCTTCTTGTTTTTGAAGAGCGAAATGTTTTACTAGAATCTAACATTTTAGAATTGGAAAATAAATTAAAAGATTCTAGTAATGTCAAATTTGATTTGGAGTGTCGTTCGGAAAAACTTGATAAAATGTTAGGAACGGTCCAAATTAAAAATGACACTTTTGGTTTAGGCTTCAATACTTGCAATGAATTTAACCCTAAAGTCAAAACCAACTTTTTAGGAGAATCTATTAGGAATGCATTTAAAGATCACTCCTTAGGTAAATCTTTTCGACATGTTTTTACTTGTACACATTGTGGTCGAAAAGGTCATCTTAGGAAATTTTGTTTTGATCTTAAACGAATTTCTAGAAAATCCCATCGTAAAGTAACCACGGTAGTTAAAGTTCCTACACCCCAAGATAGTCATTCTTCATTAATTTGGGTTAGGAAATCCGACTTGGTTGCCTTAGAAAATAGGGATTTTGATTCTCATTTACTTTCACATGCTTCCTCCCTTGCTAAATCTAAAGGATGAATGTGTTAGTGTTTGCATACTTTAGCGTTTGTACTTCATGCTATATTCACATGCTAAATGTATGCATGTTTAATCATTTTCTAGTCTTTGATCCATGCTTATCCCATGCTAGAATTATGATTGTTTGTTTATCTTTTGTATTTTATTTCTTCATTTTATTTGCATTAAATGAAAAATACAAAAAGATTTTTGGTTTATCATTTGAATTTTATCTCTTGTTAATTTGAGCTTAATGAAAGATTCAAATGATTTTTGTTTATCCTTTTGAGTATATATATTTATTTTTGGTTAAAAATGTTAAAAACTCAAAAAGATTTTATTTTGTGTGTATTTTGGTTTGACACACTTTAAGTGGCATATACTTGTGTTTGAATCCCTCCTTTAACGCTCCCATGTGGCTAGAACTTTTGGTTTAGATTGTCAATCCTTAACATGTTCTTTACTATATTTTTTTTGGAGTAGTTGGATTTTGTATTGATTAAATGGATTCTATTTTTATATGCCTCTATTCACACATGCACGAGCTCTTTTGAAATTTTAACTTCATATGTATATTTGAGCTATGTGAGGTGTTCTCCTACCAATCTTGTCATCTACATATTTGTGACTTAGGAGGACTAGTGCATGTCAAAATCCGTTGCAAGTGAAATTTGTGCGAAAAATGAAAACATGATAAATAAAAATGTGCACGGGGAAGGGCTCCGAAAGGACTAAGTGATCCTTTGCGAATAGTAAGCCACCGTTTAAAATGGACCTAAAAGAAATACGTGGTCCAAAGGCCTAAAAACAGAATATATGGCATTGAAAAGAAAATAAATTGCCAAGGCCTATGTTTGATTGATATATTCATTCAAATTAATATAAATGCATATTGAGAGAGATTGGATGGTATATCAACGGTTTGCACAATGTCCGTTTATCCTAGTTGCATATTTCATGTCATGACTCTATTGGTTTGTAGAATCATCAATATGCTAGGCTTGTATGCATTGTGTATGTTTGTTCATTGAGTTCAATCTATATTGTCACATGAGGTTATATTTAAATATGATGAAGTTTGCAATCAAATGAGAACTCCGTGAACGTTTGTTAAGTGTTTGGGTGTAAATTTAATTGTTGCTAGTTCACACCCCTACACTTCCGTTTCCATATGACACATTTTTGCCATACGAGTGTGCAAACTTATTGTATTTTGTGTCATGTGTGTGTTTATATCTATATATATATGCTAGGGCTCTATTGGTACATTTTTAGTATATATATATAATATTTGTTTCTCTTTGCCTTGATTTCTAGTCCATTCATGCTTATACTTCATTTTTGGTATCTATCTTGGATTAGTTGTACTTTTGTTGCCCATATACTTTCATGTTTTATCACCTTAAGCTTCAACATGATTTTATGTTTTGATTCTTTAACCTTTGTCTATTCCTGAACAAAAAGGGGGAGAATGATGATAGGGGGAGAAATGGTATCTAATCTTATTATTATCGTATCTTAGTTTGGGGGAGATTTATCTTAGGGGGAGACGTCTTTCTAAGTAAATGTCATTTGTTTGATAAAGGGGAGAACTAATTTAGGGGGAGTAATTATTTAATGGTATTTAATATTTTGATATTCCCTATGCATTTGATGAGTTTGCTTAAGTGTGCAGGTATTCTACTAAAGCGGCGTCTTTACAAGGCAAAGTGTTTAATCCTTGGGTTGAGTCAAGTTGGGTGGGTTATGTTTTGAGTCTAGAGAGCTTGACGGCCCTTTAGGATTTTTGTTTTGGTTTTTGTTCCGGAATAGCCAAAGGGGGAGATTTGTAAGGACACAAATTTCCAATTGAGTCCATGTATTGTGTTGGCTCAATTCCAGACAAAAACATTTATTCATAGGATAGTGTTTTATTGTAATACTCGCAAGCCTATGAAGTGTTTGTTTAAGACGTAGCGACAAAGAATATAAAGCTTCATCAAAATGCCGGTTTGCGTGCCTCGTTTCTACGTCATCAACTATAGTTCCATGATCCCAAGGTATGAATGCAATTATATATATATAGGAGCTTGGAACAAAGTTTATTGGGTGTTAGGTTTAATAAAAACCATGTTTTACTTTCAGAAAAATTTAATTAGAACTTTAAATTAAAGTGTATAACGTTTCTGGGCCAAAAATAGAATTTTAGAAAATTTCTGGAAGTCGTTCGAAATGTCGTTCGAACGATATTGTTCGTTCTAACGAGGTATCTAACGAGATTCTAACGAGTCCAAACTGGTCTGTCGTTAGAAGTCTCGTTCGAACGAGAGTTCGTTCGAACGAAATGTCGTTCGAACGAATTGCTAGGCGGGAACCGTTTTTAGGCAGTTTTTGGCAGTTTTTACCCCATTTTCCCACTTGTTTCTTAACTGATTTTTTCAGACTTAATTAAGGACAGGAAACACATTTTCCAAATTAACTTTTCCATCTTAGTTTATCTCCAAGAGAGAGTTTGAGAGCAAAAATTGTTTAGGAAAATGTTCAAGTTTTGAGTGTTGTTTTTCAAGAGAAAATACTTTATCACTCTAGTTTTACACCCAATTGTGTTTAGTCCAAGTTCATATATTCATATCAATTGCTTGGAGTTTTGGCACCGGTTTTCTCTACCGAATTGAATAAGAGGAGTTTCGGGTTTGCTTCTACATCCCATCACAAAGAAGAAGACGTTTTGTTGCAGTTTTATTCACTTGGAGAAAGGCTCCAAGCTTGAGTGACGGTGACCGTTTAAAGTCCCATTGGTGGATTCTGAGATCGCGGTGGAGCTCCGTGGTTGTCCACTAGGAAGAGGTGTCTACAAGTAGGAGCATCGGGACTTGAGAGGGTTCGAGTCGAGTGTTGTAAGTCTCTTGTCTTTTAATTGTAATTCCATATCTAGTGGACTTGTGGCTAGGGCCGTCCGAGGTTTTTTTCCCATCTTGGGTTTTTCCTCGTACATCGCGGCGTAGTGTGATATTGTTTAATTTTATCTTGCACCATAATTTAGAACGCATGATTTAGGATTAATTCAAGATAAAATTTGGTTTAATTATCACACTCAATTTAATTCGGACTTAAATTAAACATTGGATAAAATTGGTTTATTCAAGTCCCTTGCAATAATTTGGTTTGGCCTATCTTTGAAATATGGACAATCATCACTTAGGCAAATTCTAGGACTTGAATTGAATTGGACTAAATCGGTTTAAGTGAAAATTAATTATTTGGTTGGTTTCGTTAATTCTCACTTTTGTTTAAAGTTAATTAAAATTTGGAATTTGTATATTTAAGTTGAACCATCACCCTTCAACGTTTACGCTTCCGCATATAAAAATTAAGTTTTAAAAGGAAATTACAAGTTTGAGTTTAATTGAAGAGAATTTAAAACCCAGGGACCCACAAATTCCAACAGTTTTACCTAGTTAAAACTTTTGGCTCCCACGCTCCAAGCGACGATGCGCATGTGCGAAGTGTCAAGTGAAAATTTCAGTGACTGTTCTTCAAGATTCACAGCTCTTCATGTAGCGACTCGGCAATCGTTGGATCGTGCCTATTCAGAACAGCTTCGATCCAATGGTTCAGATTAGGCATCCCATCGTAAGCAAATGGACATCCCCTATACGAGACGCTACGAGTTCATCAAACAGTTAAGATCAAGTCTTTTCGAATTTTAAACCCTTTGATCGAATCATTTAATCACAATCGTTGATCTGTTTTACCTTGTTACAACTTTTGGCTCCTACGCTCCAAGCGACGATGCGCACGTGTGAAGTGCCAAGTGCAAATTTCAGTGACTGTTCTTCAACAGTCACAGCTCTTTATGTAGCGACTTAATAACCATTGGATCATGCATATTTAGAATAGATTTGATCTAATGGTTCAGATTAGGCGTCCCATCTTAAGCGAATGGATATCCCCTACACGAGATGCTATAAGTTCATCAAACGGTTCAGATCTAGTCATTTTAAATTTTAAACCCTTTGATCGGATCGTTTAAGCATAACCATTGATCTGTTTTACCTCGTCAAAACTTTAGGCTCCCACGCTCCAAGCGATGATGCGCACGTGCGAAGTGCCAAGTGTAGATTTCAGTGACTGTTCTTCAACAGTCATAGCTCTCCATGTAGCGACTTAGCAAACGTTGGATTGAACCTGTTTGGAACAGCTTCGATCCAACGGTTCAGATTAGGCGTCCCATTATAAGAGAATGGACATCCCCTACACGAGATGCTACGAGTTCATCTAACGATTTATATTAAGTCGATTTGGATTTTAAACCCTTTGATCACATGATTTAATCACAACTCTTGATTTTTTTACCTCGTCAAAACTTTAGGCTCCTACGCTCCAAGCGACGATTCGCACGTGCGAAGTGACAAGTGTAGATTTTAGTGACTGTTCTTCAACAGTCACAGCTCTTCATGTAGAGACTCAGCAACCATTGGATCATGCCTATTTAGAAACCGATTTGATCCAACGGTTTTAACTAGGCATCCCATCGTAAGCGAATGTACATCCCCTACACAAGACACTACGAGTACAATTAACGGTTCAACTTATGTCATTTTGGATTTTAAACCCTTTGATCAGATCGTTTAATCACAACTATTGATTTATTTTACCTCGTCAAAATTTTAGGCTTCCACGCTCCAAGCGACGATGCGTACGTGCGAAGTGCCAAGTGCAGATTTTAGAGATTGTTGTTCAACAGTCCGAGCTCTTTATGTAGCGACTCATCAACCATTGGATCGTGTATGTTTGGAACAACTTTGATCCAACGGTTCAGATTAGGCGTCCCATCGTAAGCGAATGGACATCCGCTATAAGAGGCGCTACGAGTTTATCTAATGGTTCAGATCAAGTCGTTTTGGATTTTAAACCCTTTGATCGGATCGTTTAATCACAGCCGTTGATCTATTTTACCTCGTCAAAACTTTAGGCTCCCACGCTCCAAGCAACGATGCGCACGTATGAAGTGCCAAGTGCAGATTTCAATGATTGTTCTTCAACAGTCAGAAATGTTCATATATCGACTCAGCAATCATTGGATCATACCTGTTTGGAATGGCTTCCATCTAATGGCTCAAATTAGGCGTCCCATCGTAAACGAATGGGCATCCCCTACACGAGACGCTACGAGTTCATCTAACGGTTCAAATTAAGTTATTTCGGATTTTAAACCATTTGATCGGATCATTTAATCACAATTGTTGATCTGTTTTACCTCGTCAAAACTCCACATGATGATGCGCCTGTGCGAAGTGCCAAGTACAGATTTATGTGACTGTTCTTCAATAGTCACAGCACTTCATGTAGCGATACAACAACCATTGGATCGTACCTATTTAGAATATCTTCGATCCAACGATTTAAATTGGGCGTCCCATCGTAAGCGATTTGATATCCCCTACACGAGATAATACGAGTTCATCTAACGGTTCAGATTAAGTCTTTTCAGATTTTAAACCCTTTGATCAAATCGTTTAATTATAATCGTTGATCTATTTTGCCTCATCAAAACTTTAGGCTCCCACGCTCCAAGCGACGATGCACACGTGTGAAGTGTCAAGTGCAGATTTCAGTGCCTGTTCTCCAATAGTCACAACTCTTCATATAGCGACTCAGTAACCGTTGGATCCTGCATATTTGGAAAAACTTCGATCTAACGATTCAGATTAGGCATCCCATCGTAAGTGAATGGACATCCCCTACACGAGACGCTACGAGTTTATCTAACGGTTCACATCAAGTCGTTTTGGATTTTAAACTCTTTAATCGGATCGTTTAATCACAACCATTGATCTATTTTACCTCATCAAAATATTAGGCTCCCACGCTCCATGCGACGATGCGCACGTGCGAAGTTCCAAGTGCAGATTTCAGTGACTGTTCTTCAACATTCACAGCTCTTCATATAGCGACTCAACAACCATTGGATCTTGCCTATTTGGAACAGGTTCAATCCAACGGTTCAGATTTGGCATCCCATTGTAAGTGAATGGACATCCTTCACATGAGACGCCACGAGTTCATCTAACGGTTCTGGTTAACTCGTTCCAAATTTTGAACCCTTTGATCGAATCATTTAATTACAACTCTGCATCTATTTTACCTTGTCAAAACTTTAGACTCCCACGCTCGATGCGCACGTGCGAAGTGCCAAGTGTAGATTTCAGTGACTGTTCTTCAACGGCCATAGCTCTTTATGTAGTGATTTAGCAACCGTTGGATCGTACACGTTTGGAACATCTTCGATCCAACGATTCAGATTAGGCGTCCCATCGTAAGTGAATGGACATCCCCTAGACGAGATCCTATGAGTTTATCTAACAGTTCAAGTCAATTTATTTCGAATTTTAAACCCTTTGATCAGATCATTTAATCATAACCATTAATCTTTTTTACCTCGTCAAAACTTTAGGTTCCCACGCTCCAAACGACGATGCGCACGTGCGAAGTGCTAAGTGCAGATTTTTGTGACTGTTCTTTAACAGTCACAGCTCTTTATATGACAACTCAGCAATCGTTGGATTGTGCCTATTTGGAACAACATCGATCTAATGACTCAGATTAGGCCTCCCATCGTAAGCGAATGGACATCCCCTACACGAAATGCTACGAGTTCATTTAAGGGTTCAAATCAAGTCATTTTAGATTTTAAACCCTTCAATCAGATCATTTAATCACAACCGTTGATCTGTTTTACCTCGTTAAAAGTCTAGGCCCCCACGCTTCAAGTGACAATGCACTCGTGTGAAGTGCCCAGTGCAGATTTCAGTGACTGTTCTTCAACAGTCACAGCTCTTCATGTAGCGACTCAGCAACCGTTGGATCGTGCCTGTTTGGAACAATTTCGATCTAACGATTCAAATTTGGAGTCCCATAGTAAGTGAATGTACATCCCCTACACGAGACGCTAAGAGTTCATTTAATGGTTCAAATCAAGTCATTTCGGATTTAAAACCCTTTGATTGGATCATTTAATCACAACTGTTGATCAATTTACCTCATCGAAACTTTAGGCTCCCACTCTCCAAGAAAAGATGCGCACGTGTGAAGTGCCAACTGCAGATTTCAGTGACTGTTCTTTAACAGTTACATATCTTCATGTAGCGACTCAGCAACTGTTTGATCGTTCCTGTTTGGAACAGCTTCGATCCAACGGTTCAAATTAGGCATCCCATTGTAAGCGAATGGATATCCTCCATACGAGACACTACGAGTTCATCTAACGGTCAGGTCAACTCGATTCAGATTATAAACCCTTTGATCAGATCGTTTAATCACAACCGTTGTGCAGATTTCAGTGACTGTTCTTCAACGGTCACAGATCTTCATGTAGCGACTCAACAACCGTTGGATTGTGCCTGTTCAGAATAGGTTCGATCCAACTGTTCAGATTAGGCATCCCACCATAAGCGAATGAACATCGTGTACACGAGACACTACTAGTTCATCTAACGGTTCAGGTCAACTCATTTTAGATTTTGAACTCTTTGATCGAATCGTTTAATCACAACCGTGTATCTACTTTACCTCGTGAAAACTTTAAGCTCCCATGCTCCAAATGACGATACGTACATGCGAAGTGCCAAATGCAGATTTCTGTGACTGTTCTTCAACAGTCGTAGCTCTTCATGTAGCAACTCAGCAACCGTTGGATCGTGCCTGTTTGAAACAACTTCGATCCAACGGTTCAGATTAGGCGTCCCACCGTAAGCGAATGAACGTCCTACACATGAGACACTACGAGTTCATCTAACGGTTCAGGTCAACTTGTTTCGGATTTTAAACCCTTTGATCGGATCATTTAATCACAACCGTGTATCCATTTTTAATCTCGCACATTCCAAGCGATGATGCGCACGTGCGAACTGCCAAGTGCAGATTTCAGTGATTGTTCTTTAACTGTCACCACTCTTCATGTAGCGACTCAGCAACCGTTAGATCGTTCCTGTTTGGAATAACATCGATCCAATGGTTCCGATTAAGCGTCCCATTGTAAACGAATGGACTTCCCTAACACGAGACACTACGAGTTCATCTAATGATTCAAATCAAGTCATTTCGGATTATTAACCCTTTGATCGGATCGTTTTATCACAAATGTCAATATGTTTTACCTCGTCAAAACTTTAGGCTCCCACGCTCCAAGTGACGATGTGCACGTCCGAAGTGCCAAGTGCAGATTTCAGTGACTATTTTTAACAGTCGCAGTTCTTCATGTAGCGACTCAGTAACCGTTGGATCGTGCCTGTTTGGAACAGCTTCTATCTAACGATTCAGATTAGGCGTTCTATCGTAAGCGAATGGACATCCCCAACACGAGATGCTACGAGTTCATCTAACGGTTCAAATCAAGTCGTTTCGGATTTTAAACCATTTGATCGAATCGTTTAATCACAATTATTGATCTGTTTTACCTCGTTAAAACTTTAGTCCCTCACGCTCCAAACGACGATGCGCATTTGCCAAGTGCAAGTTTTTTTTACCGTTCTTCAACACTCACAGCTCTTCATGTAGCGACTCAGTAACTGTTGGATCGTGCCTATTTGGAACATCTTCGATCCAACGGTTCAGATTAGGCATCTGATCGAAAAAGCAAATGGATATCCCCTATACGAGATGCTATGAGTTTATCTAACGGTTCAGATCAAGTCGTTTCAGATTTTAATTCCTTTGATCGGATTATTTGATCACAACCGTCAATCTTTTACCTCGTTAAAACTTTAGGCTCCCACCCTCCAAGCGACGATGCGTGCGTGCGAAATGCCAAGTGCAGATTTCAGTGACTGTTCTTCAACAGTCACAACTCTTCATATAGCGACTTAGCAACCGTTAGATCGTGTAAGTTTGGAACAGCTTCGATCCAATGGTTCAGATTAGGTGTCCCATCATAAGAGAATGGACATCCCCAACACAAGATGCTACGAGTTTATCTAACGGTTCAGATCAAGTCATTTTAGTTATTCAACCCTTTGATCGGATCGTTTAATCATAACCATTGATCTATTTTACCTCGTCAAAATTTTAGGTTCTCACGCTGCAAACAACGATGCGCACGTATGAAGTGCCAAGTGCAAATTTCAGTGATTGTTCTGCAACAGTCAGAGCTTTTCATATAGCGACTCTGTAATCGTTGGATCGTGCCTATTTGGAATAACTTTGATCCAACCGCTCTGATTAGGCATCCCATCGTAAGCGAATGAAGATCCCCTATACAGCATGTTACGAGTTCAGCTAACGGTTCAGATCAAGTAGTTTCAGATTTTAAACCCTTTGATCGGATCGTTTATTCACAACCATTGATCTGTTTTACCTCGTCAAAACTTTAGGCTCCCTCGCTCCAAGCGACGATGCGCACGTGTGAAGTGCCCAAATGTAGATTTCAGTGACTGTTCTTCAATAGTCACAGCTCTTCATGTAGTGACCCAACCACTTTTGTATCATGCTTGTTTAGAATAACTTTGATTTAACGGCTCAGATTAGGCGTCTCATGGTAAGCAAATGGACATCCCCTATACGAGACGCTACGAGTTCATCTAACGGTTAAGATCAAGTCATTTCGAATTTAAAACCCTTTGATCGGATCATTTAATCAAAATCCTTGATCTATTTTACCTCGTCAAAACTTTAAGCTCCCACGCTCCAAGTGACGATGCGCACGTGCGAAGTTCCAAGTGCAGATTTTGGTGACTGTCCTTAAACAGTCACAGCTCTACATGTAGCGACTCATCAACCATTGGATCGTGCTTGTTTGGAACAATTTCGATCCAACGGTTCAGATTAGGCATCCCATCGTAAGCGAATGGATATCCCCTACACGAGACGCTACGAGTTCATCTAATGGTTCAGATTAAGTCATTTCGAATATTAAAATATTTATCGAATCGTTTAATCACAACCATTGATCTGTTTTAACTCATCAAAACTTCAGGCTCCCATGCTCAAAGCGACGATGCGCACATGCGAAGTGCCAAGTGCAGATTTCAGTGACTGTTCTTCAGCAGTCACAGCTCTTCATGTAGCGACCCATCCACCGTTGGATCATGCCTATTTGGAATAGCTTCGATCTAACGGTTCAGATTATGCGTCCCATCGTAATCGAATGGACATCCCTTACATGAGATGCTATGAGTTCATCTAACGATTAAGATCAAGTCATTTTGAATTTTAAACCCTTTGATCTGATCGTTTAATCACAACTGTTGATTTATTTCATCTCGTCAAAACTTTAGGCTCCCACGCTCCAAGTGACGATGCGCACGTGAGAAGTGAAGATTTTAGTGACTATTCTTTAATAGTCATAGCTATTCATGTAGCAACTCAGCAACCACTGGATCGTGCCTGTTTGGAACAGCTTCAATCCAACCGTTCAGATTTAGCGTCCCATCGTAAGCGAATGTACATCCCCTACACGAGACGCTACGAGTTTATCTAATGGTTAAGATAAAGTCATTTCAGATTTTAAACCCTTTAATCGGATCATTTAATCACAACTGTTGATCTGTTTTACCTCGTCAAAACTTTAGGCTCCCACGCTCCAAGCGATGATGCCCACGTGTAAAGTGCCAAGTGCAGATTTTAGTGAATGTTTTTCAGCAGTCACGGCTCTTCATGTAGCGACTCAGTAATTGTTGGATCGTGCCTGTTTGGAACAACTTCGATCCAACGGTTCATATTAGGCGTCCTATTATAAGCGAATGGACATCCCCTACATGAGACGCTCCGAGTTCATCTAACGGTTAATCAAGTCATTTCATATTTTAAACCCATTTATCGGATCGTTTAATCACAACCGTTGATCTATTTTACCTCGTTAAAACTTTAAGCTCCCAAGCTCCAAGCGACGATGCGCATGTGCGAAGTGCCAAGTGTAGATTTTAGTGACGGTTCGTCAACAGTCACGGCTCTTCATATAGCGACTCACCCACCACCTGTTTATAGCAGCTTTGATCCTACGGTTCAGATTAGGAATTCTATCGTAAGTGAATGGACATCCCCTACATGAGATGCTACGAGTTCATCTAACGGTTCAGACTAAGTCATTATGGATTTTAAACCTATTTATCGAATCGCTAATCACAACATTTGATCTATCTCGTTAAAACTTTAGGCTCCCACGCTCCAAGCGACGATGCGTACGTGCGAAGTGCCAAGTGCAGATTTCAGTGACTGTTCTTTGACAGTCACAACTCTTCTTGTAGCAACTCAATAATCGTTGGATTGTGCCTGCTTGGAACAGCTTTGATCCAACGATTCAGATTAGGCATCCCATTATAAGCGAATGGGCATCCCCTGTACGAGATGCTACGAGTTTATCTAATAGTTCAGATCAAGTCATTTTTGAATTTAAACCGTTGATCGAATCGTTTAATTACAATCGTTGATCTGTTTTACCTCGTCAAAACTTTAGGCTCCTACGCTCCAAGCAATGATGCGCACGTGCAAAATGCCAAGTGCAAATTTCAGTGACTATTCTTTAACAGTCATAGCTCTTCGTGTAGCGACTCTACAACCGTTAGATCGTGCCTACTTGGAACAATTTCGATCCAACGGTTCAGATTAAGCATCCCATCGTAAGAGAATAGACATCCACTATACGAGATGGTACGATTTTATCTAACGAGTCAGATCAAGTCGTTTCGGATTTTAAACGCTTTGATCTTATCATTTAATCACAATCGTTGATCTATTTTATCTCGTTAAAACTTTAGGCTCCCACGCTCCAAGCGACGATACACACGTGCGAAGTGCCAAGTGCAGATTTCACTGTTTGTTCTTCAATAGTCACAACTTTTTATGCAGCGACTCGGTAATTATTGGATCATGCCTATTTGGAACAACTTCGATCCAATAATTCAGATTAGGTATCCCTTTGTAAGTGAATAGACATCCCCTATACGAGGTGCTACCAGTTCATCTAATAGTTCAGATTAAGTCATTTCGAATTTTAAACCCTTCGATCAGATCATTTAATCATAACCGTCAATCTATTTTTCATCGTCAAAACTTTAGGCTCCCACGCTCCAATCGACGATGCGCACGTGTGAAGTGCCAAGTGCAGATTTTAGTGACTGTTCTTCAATAATCACAGCTCCTCATATAGCGACTCATCAATCGTTAGATCGTGCTTATTTGGAACAACTTCGATCAAACGGTTCAGATTAGGCATCCTATCGTAAGCGAATGGATATCCCCTAAACGAGACGCTATGAGTTCATTTAATAGTTCAGATTAAGTCATTTCGGATTTTAAACCCATTTATCGGATTATTTAGTCATAATCGTTGATCTATTTTACTTCGTCAATACTTTAGGCTCCCACGCTCCAATCGACGATACGCACGTGCGAAGTGCCAAGTGCAAATTTCAGTGACTATTTTTCAACAGTCATAGCTCTTCATGTAGCGACCCAACCACCTTTGGATCATGCTTGTTTTGAATAGCTTTAATCTAACGATTCAAATTAGGCGTTCCATCGTAAGCGAAGGGATATCCTCTACACGAGACGCTACGAGTTCATCTAACAGCTAAGATCAAGTCATTTCGAATTTTAAACTCTTTGATCAGATCGTTTAATCACAACCGTTGATCTGTTTTACCTCTTTAAAACTTTAGGCTCCCACGCTCCAAGTGACGATGTGCACGTGCGAAGTGCCAAGTGAAGATTTTAGTGAATATTCTTCAACAGTCATAGCTTTTCATATAGCGACTCAGCAACCATTGGATCGCGCCTGTTTGGAACCGCTTTGATCAACCCATTTTGAATTTTAAACCCTTCGATCGGATCGTTTAATCATAACCGTCGATATATTTTACCTCATTAAAATTTTAGGCTCCTACGCTCCAAGCGAATATGCGCACGTTCGAAGTGCCATGTGTAGCTTTCAGTGATAGTTCTTCAACAGTCACAACTCTTCATTTAGCGACTCATTAACCATTGGATCGTGCTTGTTTGGAACAGCTTTGATCCAAACAAGACTTTTGCGTGTATTTCTTGTCGTTGCTTGAAAAGCCCTTCTAATCAAAATCCTTATGTACCTACAAATAATAATAAACTCAAGTGTAGAGGTAAGTAAGGGTATCAATCCACTTTCTAGGGAGTAAAGCAAATGGAACAAATTCAATTGTAATTCACTAATTATTTTCTTTTTGTGCTTTTTCACTTTTCTATTTTTTTTAGCTTTTTCAATATTAAAACAAAAGGGTGAGGTGAGATCTAAACTAAGCTAAACTAAATGTGAAATGAAAACTAACTAGAAAATGACTAAATGAAAAATAAGGTCTAACACTAAAATAAAAGATAAAGTGAGGTAAATAATTGTGAGAAAAATCAAGGAGTGGGATTACACCACAAATTTTAATTATTCTAATTAATTAATTCAATTATTTGAATTCTCCCAAATTAATATTAAAATTACAAACCAACTCTCGTTGCAAGTGTAATTAGAATAGTAATCTTTTAGAAAGTTAAAATTAACACCCCACAACTCTAAAAAATTAGATCTACACTCCTTTTAATTAATCACCCGCTAGGATCGATCAATTAGAATTTATGTCAATCTTAGAAATTAAATTTAGAGTTGAAATTCAAATTATAATACCCCACTTAAGAAACCCCTATCTCTAGTTCGAATCTAAAATGGGTATTATAATTAGAATTTCGATTTTCTCTCGAAAATCATTTACCCTCTCTCGAGGCGTAAATCTAAGGGTGAGGGATCAAATTTAACATTCAAAGGGAAATTTCAAGTAAGCAAACTAATTAAACTAAAATAATGTCAAATAAGGGTTTCACCCCACCCCTTGAAAGGGGTTTTAGCCTAACATGATATGAAACATGACAAATTAATATTCAAAGGCATAAAATAATAAAAGAAGGGAAGAGAACAATCAAACCAAATCTCTTTGATTAAGTTGAACTCCAATCCTTGAAATTGAAGCATACACCTCTTAATTGATCTTCCAAATGATATGAAATCAACTATCCACTCAATTAATTCTCTAACAATATTTAATCTCACAAATATCTAAAAATAAAAAATGAAAAACTATTTACAAAAATTTATTTTCTAAACTTAACTATCTCTCTCTAGAATTTTCTCTCTACTAGTTGATGATCCATTTTGAGTCTTCATCTCTCTTTAAATATGCAATGGAGCAAAGGGGTATAAGTGGGAATTGTCTAGAGGTGCATGTGTATAAGGTGAGAGCACATGAGGGGTGTGAGGTCATGTGGGTGAGGGTGGTGAGGATAAAATCTGATTTGTTTTATGGGGTATTTTAGGAAAATGGCTTAAAGTGGTTAGTTAGGGGGTATGATAGGTAAAATGGGGGTAAATGAATTAAATGGTTTATTGGCACATGGGGAAATTGAGTTGGCATTTGGTTTTGGTTTTAACAGATTGAAGAAATCGTGGCTTGGGAAAAATATAGATTTGGCTTGTTGGGTTGAAAATGGGTAATGGGTTTACATGGGTATGGATTCTGGGTCACAGCTCATGGCTGGTCGGAGGTTGTTGCTGGCCGGAGTGGAGATGTGCCAGCGAAGAGGGTATCGCCGGCTTGGATCGGATTTGGGTTGTGGTGGTTAGGAGGTAGCCGGAGGTGGGTGAGGCACGCCGGGTGTGAGTAGCCCGCCTAATGGTTTCAGGTTGGTTCCGGAGCAGGGGAGTATCTTGTTTGCGGTTTGGTCGTCGGTTTTTGGGGGTCAAAACCGGAGGGGTAAGGAGAGGTTGGGTTTAGGGCCGCTGGCCGGAGTGTTTCGCCGGAGCTGGGACAGAGAGAGAGAGGTGGCAATTGACGCCAGCTTTGACAGGGGTCGCCGGTAGGAGGGAGACGCGAAGGTAGCGGCGAGTTGCAGGGGCGTGAGTCGTAGGTGTTAGGGTCGGCGCCACCAGTGGCGGGGTGTGAGAGAGAGGGGTCAACTCGGGTTTAGGTTGGTGAGGTGTATAGGATGTTGTGTGTTTGTGTTTGGTTTTAGAGAGAGAGAAACGTGGGTGTAGTGTTAATGGAGGTTGGGGGTTTAGATGAGAGAGGAGAGAGGATGAAGGTGGTGGGTTTGGTGTGGGAAGAAGATGAAGTGGGGGGGGGGGGGTATGGTGTGGTAGGGTGTAGAGTTAATTAGGTGAGGGTTAAGGAAAATAGGGGTGTGTGTGTTTAATTTGGACCCTTAAAATGACACTAACAAAAACAAATTAAAACTAATAAAATTAAAAATCTAAAAAGTAAAAATCCTACTTCTAAAATAATAAAATAAAGATTCAATTAAAAATAAAAATAAAAAGAAAAAGAAATAAAAAGAAAAATAAAAATGTAAATCTATTAAACTTTAAAATTAAAGTCCTAAAAAAAAATAAAATCTAATAAATAAATGAAATCCTAAAAATTAAAAATCCTAATAAAATAAAATAAAATAAAAATAAAAACTAATCAAAATCAAAATCAAATAAAATTATACTAATAAAAATAAAATAGAAAAATAGAAAATAAAATCTAAAAATTCTAAAATAAATCTAAAATAAATCCTAAAAATAGAAAAGACTCAAACTAAAAATCTAAAAAATAATAAAATGACACAAATAAAACACACACAGGCTTTGGGAAGTTTAGGCTAGGTTTAGGCTCGGGTTAGGGTATGAAAGAGGTATTAGCTCCATAAAACGCGCAATTGCCATGAAATATAGCTTTTGACACCGCAACTGACGTTAAGCCTGCATGATAAACATTTAATCACATAAGACCCATATTACCGAGAATTAGCAACTAAAATATATCTATTTGGAGTATAAATTGTACAGTTTTGGGTGCTTATCACACCACCCCCAAACAGAGCGTTGCTAGTCCTCGAGCAATAAGATAGAGAGAAAGAGAAAGATAAGAAACCAAAAGTGTACCACTTTCGCGGGCACTTGCGATTACACTTAGCATGTGCAACAAGCCTTTAAACCTATAGGTTACCCTACAGGACAAGTTGTGTCTCGTGAGGGTTTGCAGGGAATATACCCACAAAATTCTTATTTGTAAAAAATTATTGAAGGGCAGTCAATCTCTTATTTGACATAGAATAATCACACAATCCATCACAAGAAAAATGAAATCTGAAATACAAGCTAGAATGTGTAAAAAGTTTAAGCTAAGTAAATACTCAAGGCACATCCTTCCTAGAACTCAATGTGTGTAGTGTGAATCAGTCAAAACGGGTCGAGAATCATAAGAGTAATTCCTAGATTGCCTTGTCGGAATCAACGCTTCAACTTCAAAATCTCACGGATATATCACTCTCAAACGAACTCTCGAGATTAGGGTAAGTGTATCGCTCTTGTGTGTGAGGAGGTGAGTAAATGTAAGCAAGTTCAAACGTCTCACACACGCATAAGAAAGAACGAACAATAAGAAAGAAAAATGATCTCATGAAAGAAATGCTAATCACTATAGTGAGAACGTCGAGTTATTCACCACGTTGACTTTCATTTGCCCGAACACTAAGGGGAATATGTATGTATATGGGTGAGGGGGTAATGAAGTGGGAAGGATGGTATGAGGTGTGATGTTTGGATGTGGTAATGATATGATGGATGGTGGATGTAAGATGGATGAAAAATGGATGCGAAAGAAGAGTGTATACACATTAGTCACAAATGTCTTTATTTCAAAACTAACTACTAACTACTAACTACAAACTCTCTTTCTTTTCTTTTCTTTTCTTTTTCTCTTTTTTTTTCTATATTTTCTATTTTTGCTAAAAAAAAAAAATTCTCTCTTTTTTTTTTCTTTTTTTTTTTTCTTCTTTTTTTTTTCTTTTTTTTTTCTTTTTCTCTCACTTTTCAAACTAACAATGAAGACATTTACATTTGAAATCACACTCTTTTATTTGAAAATGATGATGGATGATATAAATGGAGGTGATAGGTGGGTGTGTGGGGGAAATATGTGGGAATTTGGAAGAACATGGGAATATAATGGGTGAAGTGAATGGATGTGTGATATGGGGGGGAAATGGTAGGTGTATGGATGAAAATCCTAGTGATCGGGACAAATATCAAGACACGCGTTTCTTAAAACTCGAAAAAGATGTCATTCTCAGTGATCAAGCCAAAATTTTATGAAAGATAATGAGATCATACGACAATTAAAGTGCGGACCCAAAAGAAGTTGAATCAACTTGTGACTCGGAGATTGCGTAAAACACTCAAAAAGGGTGAAAGGCACAAATCTCACGGGCTAAAGTCTCTACTAGTGATCCTTAAGGTTCTCTTTAGAATTGTAGTACTCTTCAACTCTAAACGTAATGACATGATAAGTGCGCAAATTTTTGTTGAGTCTAGGAATTCATAGTGCAAAATGCCTTGTTACATATTACATAAGCTATTTAGAAAAAATATTCTCTAGCTTGATTCCTAGATTTTAAAAGATGGATGATTGAAAATTCACATCAATGAGTGAGATGAAAGAAACTGCACGAAATTTTAAAAATCAGGTTCAACAATCAAAAATTTTCAAAAGAGGCACGATTTTGATAAAATTCCCCACCCCCAAACAAAAAGGAACATCGTCCTCGATGTTAAGTAAAATGATTTTTAAAATGAGAGCATAAGGTAGGAAAGAGATTACCAGAATGAACCGCTAATGAAGTGGACAGATAAAGCCAAGATTAAACCTGAATAAAAAGTGATAAAAAAAAATGTACAAGTCTATAAGCATGGGAAAACATAGGGTGATGTGAAACACCACCACCAAACAGGATGAGACTAGTACAAGAAACGCGGGCTGCCTCCCGGTAGCGCTAAGTTTAATGTCTTCAGCCAGACCGAACCATTCTCACCCTAAAGATAGGATCTATGAAAGCGCAGGGCGGCAGAAAAATCGGGTGATGAGAATCACCCCCAAACAAGACTGAAGCGTCAATCTTGTTGGATTGAGGCTAAAATGGATCAATGCACTTGTATAGCAAAATGCATCACGCGATGCAAAGCATCGGTGGACCAAGGGCGGGTGGGTATTATGGTAAAAGTGAGGGTGAATAGGTATCGGTAACGGGCCTTATTGAGCCGAAAGGTGAGGGCAACTAGGGCCCGATAAGCATAGTGCTCAAGTTGGTGGAGGAGGCGATATGGTGTGGTAATTGGAATGGGATGGGCCTCATAAAAATCACACGACCGTTCTATGAATGGGCGATGATAATGGTCGCGCCGTGACACACCAGGGAGCTGTGGATGGGAAAAGTCAACATCACAAGAGAGTGGTGTGCATGGAGGAACAAGCTCGGTGTCACGGGAGTGGAGAGTAGTACCAAAAATACTCTCGTAGATGGTGGATGGCTTAAAGTGAGGATCTAAAAATGTTGATGGAAACTTGAAATGCGTAAAATCAAGATCCAAACCAGGTGGTGGGGTAGAAGATATAATGGGTGGGTCGGGTGGGATAAACGGTGGGGGAAGATGATCCAACTCAAGCGTGGGAGACACACACTCATTGGGAGGAGTAAAGGAATACTCACAAGGAAGTGTGGTTTCTAAAGATGGAGTGATCAACTTCTCCATAATAATAGCATCGGTAAATAGGGTGGGTGGATCAAACGAGGCACCAAGATCGGAGATAGAGGAATCGCTAAAAATATCAGGCTCAATGGGAGCCATGCATGGTGGGACATCATCCATATCCGGATAGTTAGGAACTATCACGGATTCTATCTCGGGAAAATGGTGAAGACTCGTAGCCGGAGCTAACCTAGGATAAATTGGTTTCTCGGGAACACACACGATGTGCTCAATAGGTATAGGCTCGGGCATTATTTTGGATTCAGCGGGAGTGGGAAGGTGAATGGGAACCGCAAGGTGGGGTTCATATGGATATGATGGGGTTGAATCAGGCTCACTAATGAAAGGTATGTCAACACAATTGTCGACTTGGGACCCGGACCATGGAATGGTCTCAACTTCAAGATTCTCGGGGTGGTAGGGTTGGTCACACTCAAATTCTGTGTCACAAGGGGACACATCATCGTCACACTCGGTGGCAACGATGGGTGGGGTCATGGGAATATCCGACTCTCGCGCACACACCAATTCATTTAACCTTTGTTCAAGCCTTTGGAGAGCTTGAGTTTGAATTGCTTGCTCTTGCTCAAGTATGAACTTTTGCAAGAGGGTTTCGAGAGTGGATGTGGATGATGGTGTTGGTGGAATGATGGGTGGTGGTGGTGGTTGAGGTGGACACAACGCGCTATAATCAGGACTATATGGAGAATACTCAAATGAAGTGTGTGGGGTGGGGCCAAGTGCATCATACACGAAAGGACCGCTTTCGTGATGGACAAATGGTTGATGCGCATGGGGTGCGTAGTGAGGAAACTGATCGTGAACAGGTGCACAAGGTTGCCATGACGACTGTTGGAACGTGTGAGGATCCACAACATCGGGTTAGGATACGTATTGCGTGGAAGGGTGATCAGGCCTCCACGAATAACTGGGGTACTCACACAACTCGGGATTAGGTATAGCAGGGTAGTAGGCCGAGGGGGGTTCCAAAACAGTGTCATATGGATACACATGTTCCATGGTGGGTGCGTAAGGATATGAAGAGTATGGGCACTCATGGGACATGTGATCGGCATAAGAACAATGGGTGCACAACAAAGGAGGAGGCACGGTGACACTTGACACCGAGGTTGATGGAATAGGTGGTGCATGCATGGATGGGTCAAGAGTACCAACGGTACTCGTGAGAGAGGTGAAATCATGAAGAATATCATAAAGAGATCGCTCGGGACCACTCTCACACGTGTCACGTGTCAATGGAAAATGACCAAAGTAGTCCCGTAAAGGACGTTCCTTGGCCATGTGGAGAGAAATATATTTTTTGATTTTTTGAAATTTTTTCAAAAGGAAAGAAAATATTTTTGGGATTTTCTAAAAATTAAAGAAAGAAAAATATTTTTGGATTTTTCTAAAAATAATGGAAGAAAATATTTTTGGATTTTTTATAAAAAATAAAGGAAGAAAAATATTTTTGGATTTTTTTTTTTTTTGGAAGAAAAGGTGAGGAAAATATGGACTCTATGAATTTGACGGACTAACTAAAATCGACCACCGAAAAATAAAATTGGACACACACACAAGTCAAGGATAAATCCTAACTAGCACAGAGCCAATTTTTATCTTTGAATTTAGTGAAAGGGTAGTCAAATTTTAATTAAGTCCGCGGGCGATAAAAAATCACGGAATTTATATGAGTGATCGCCTTTGCATAATTTTCTCCTATTGGGCCACCTAGTTGATTGATTTTAAATTTAGTGATGGCTAGGGTAGCACACAATGGTAAGCGAGTGAGTCGGGTGATGAAATCCCTTCTCGTGAGTGACCGGGTGTAGGTCTTAGTCAATTAATTCATCACACCATTCGAAAATAAATGCGAGAATAAAATCAAATAAGAGCACACAAGAGCACACAAAAGAATTGACTCGCTAACAGGAGAGGCGCGAGGGTGTAAGAAATATACCTCCCACGGTTTTTAGGCCGTGGGGTGCCGAAAAATTTGAGTCGACCGGGGGGAGATTACGCCTATCTCAGTCGTCCCCGGGAGTCCTACCGACCCAAGGTAGAGAGGCTTCTAAATCCTCGCTAATGGACGCCCTCTCTCTACCTTGTCCGGTTTCCCTATCACGCTTGTCGTGAATTATTACAAATTTAAATGGAAAATAAATGGTGTCCTATGCACCGCAATACAAGCCAAGATAATAAAAAGTCCTAATACAATCCTTCTAAAAATATAAAAAATGTTACAAAAAAAATAAAATAATAATAAAGCGCAAAAAATAAATGAACTACAATATGAAATCCGCTCCGAGCTTCACAATCCCAAGAATGGCAACGGCGCCATTTGATAAAAAGACTTTTGCGTGTATTTCTTGTCGTTGCTTGAAAAGCCCTTCTAATCAAAATCCTTATGTACCTACAAATAATAATAAACTCAAGTGTAGAGGTAAGTAAGGGTATCAATCCACTTTCTAGGGAGTAAAGCAAATGGAACAAATTCGATTGTAATTCACTAATTATTTTCTTTTTGTGCTTTTTCACTTTTCTATTTTTTTTAGCTTTTTCAATATTAAAACAAAAGGGTGAGGTGAGATCTAAACTAAGCTAAACTAAATGTGAAATGAAAACTAACTAGAAAATGACTAAATGAAAAATAAGGTCTAACACTAAAATAAAAGATAAAGTGAGGTAAATAATTGTGAGAACAATCAAGGAGTGGGATTACACCACAAATTTTAATTATTCTAATTAATTAATTCAATTATTTGAATTCTCCCAAATTAATATTAAAATTACAAACCAACTCTCGTTGCAAGTGTAATTAGAATAGTAATCTTTTAGAAAGTTAAAATTAACACCCCACAACTCTAAAAAATTAGATCTACACTCCTTTTAATTAATCACCCGCTAGGATCGATCAATTAGAATTTATGTCAATCTTAGAAATTAAATTTAGAGTTGAAATTCAAATTATAATACCCCACTTAAGAAACCCCTATCTCTAGTTCGAATCTAAAATGGGTATTATAATTAGAATTTTGATTTTCTCTCGAAAATCATTTACCCTCTCTCGAGGCGTAAATCTAAGGGTGAGGGATCAAATTTAACATTCAAAGGGAAATTTCAAGTAAGCAAACTAATTAAACTAAAATAATGTCAAATAAGGGTTTCACCCCACCCCTTGAAAGGGGTTTTAGCCTAACATGATATGAAACATGACAAATTAATATTCAAAGGCATAAAATAATAAAAGAAGGGAAGAGAACAATCAAACCAAATCTCTTTGATTAAGTTGAACTCCAATCCTTGAAATTGAAGCATACACCTCTTAATTGATCTTCCAAATGATATGAAATCAACTATCCACTCAATTAATTCTCTAACAATATTTAATCTCACAAATATCTAAAAATAAAAAATGAAAAACTATTTACAAAAATTTATTTTCTAAACTTAACTATCTCTCTCTAGAATTTCTCTCTACTAGTTGATGATCCATTTTGAGTCTTCATCTCTCTTTAAATATGCAATGGAGCAAAGGGGTATAAGTGGGAATTGGCTAGAGGTGCATGTGTATAAGGTGAGAGCACATGAGGGGTGTGAGGTCATGTGGGTGAGGGTGGTGAGGATAAAATCTGATTTGTTTCATGGGGTATTTTAGGAAAATGGCTTAAAGTGGTTAGTTAGGGGGTATGATAGGTAAAATGGGGGTAAATGAATTAAATGGTTTATTGGCACATGGGGAAATTGAGTTGGCATTTGGTTTTGGTTTTAACAGATTGAAGAAATCGTGGCTTGGGAAAAATATAGATTTGGCCTGTTGGGTTGAAAATGGGTAATGGGTTTACATGGGTATGGATTCTGGGTCACAGCTCATGGCTGGTCGGAGGTTGTTGCTGGCCGGAGTGGAGATGTGCCGGCGAAGAGGGTATCGCCGGCTTGGATCGGATTTGGGTTGTGGTGGTTAGGAGGTAGCCGGAGGTGGGTGAGGCACGCCGGGTGTGAGTAGCCCGCCTAATGGTTTCGGGTTGGTTCCGGAGCAGGGGAGTATCTTGTTTGCGGTTTGGTCATCGGTTTTCGGGGGTCAAAACCGGGGGGGTAAGGAGAGGTTGGGTTTAGGGCCGCTGGCCGGAGTGTTTCGCCGGAGCTGGGACAGAGAGAGAGAGGTGGCAATTGACGCCGGCTTTGACAGGGGTCGCCGGTAGGAGGGAGACGCGAAGGTAGCGGCGAGTTGCAGGGGCGTGAGTCGTAGGTGTTAGGGTCGGCGCCGCCAGTGGCGAGGTGTGAGAGAGAGGGGTCAACTCGGGTTTAGGTTGGTGAGGTGTATAGGATGTTGTGTGTTTGTGTTTGGTTTTAGAGAGAGAGAAAAGTGGGTGTAGTGTTAATGGAGGTTGGGGGTTTAGATGAGAGAGGAGAGAGGATGGAGGTGGTGGGTTTGGTGTGGGAAGAAGATGAAGTGGGGGGGGGGGTTATGGTGTGGTAGGGTGTAGAGTTAATTAGGTGAGGGTTAAGGAAAATAGGGGTGTGTGTGTTTAATTTGGACCCTTAAAATGACACTAACAAAAACAAATTAAAACTAATAAAATTAAAAATCTAAAAAGTAAAAATCCTACTTCTAAAATAATAAAATAAAGATTCAATTAAAAATAAAAATAAAAAGAAAAAAAAATAAAAAGAAAAATAAAAATGTAAATCTATTAAACTTTAAAATTAAAGTCCTAAAAAAATAAAATCTAATAAATAAATGAAATCCTAAAAATTAAAAATCCTAATAAAATAAAATAAAATAAAAATCAAAACTAATCAAAATCAAAATAAAATAAAATTATACTAATAAAAATAAAATAGAAAAATAGAAAATAAAATCTAAAAATTCTAAAATAAATCTAAAATAAATCCTAAAAATAGAAAAGACTCAAACTAAAAATCTAAAAAATAATAAAATGACACAAATAAAACACACACAGGCTTTGGGAAGTTTAGGCTAGGTTTAGGCTCGGGTTAGGGTATGAAAGAGGTATTAGCTCCATAAAACGCGCAATTGCCATGAAATATAGCTTTTGACACCGCAACTGACGTTAAGCCTGCATGATAAACATTTAATCACATAAGACCCATATTACCGAGAATTAGCAACTAAAATATATCTATTTGGGGTATAAATTGTACAGTTTTGGGTGCTTATCACTTTCAGTGATAGTTCTTCAACAGTCACAACTCTTCATTTAGCGACTCATTAACCATTGGATCGTGCTTGTTTGGAACAGCTTTGATCCAATGGTTAGATTTAGCCTTCCCATCGTAAGCGAATGGATATCCCCTACACGAGACGCTACAAGTTTATCTAATAGTTCAGATTAAGTTGTTTCGGATTTTAAACCCATTTATCGGATCATTTAATCACAACCATTGATCTGTTTTACCTCGTTAAAACATCAGGCTCCCACGCTCCAAGCGACGATGCGCACGTGCGAAGTGCCAAGTGCAGATTTTAGTGACTGTTCTTCAACAGTCACAACTCTTCATGTAGCGACCCAGCCAATGTGGGATCATGCCTATTTAGAATAGCTTTGATCTAACGGTTCGGATTAGGCGTCCCATCGTAAGCGAATGGACATCCCCTACACGAGACGATATGAGTTCATCTAACGGTTAAGATCAAGTCATTTCAGATTTTAAACCCTTTGGTCTGATCGTTTAATCACAACCGTTGATCTGTTTTATCTCGTCAAAACTTTAGGCTCCCACGCTTTAAGTGACGATGCGCACGTGCGAAGTGCCAAGTGCAGATTTCAGTGACTATTCTTCAAAAGTCATAGCTTTTCATGAAACGACTCAGTAACTATTGGATCGTGCCTGTTTGGAACAGCTTAGACCCAACTATTCAGATTTGGCATTCCATCGTAAGCGAATGGACATCCCCTATATGAGACGCTACGAGTTTATCTAATGGTTAAGATCAAGTCGTTTCAAATTTTAAACCCTTTGATCGGATTGTTTAATCACAACGGTTGATTTATTTTACCTCGTCAAAACTTTAGGCTCCCACGCTCCAAGCGATGATGCCCACGTGTGAAGTGCCAAGTGCAGATTTTAGTGAATGTTTTTCAACAGTCACGGATCTTCATGTAGTGATTCAGTAACCGTTGGATCGTGCCTATTTAGAACAGCTTCGATCCAACGGTTTAGATTAGCCATCCCATCATAAGCAAATGGACATCCCCTACACGAGACGCTACGAGTTCATCTAACGGTTAAGATCAAGTCATTTCGGGTTTTAAATCTATTTATCGAATCATTTAATCACAACCGTTGATCTATTTTACCTCGTTAAAACTTTAGGCTCCCACGCTCCAAGCGACGATGCGCACGGGCGAAGTGCCAAGTGCAGATTTTAGTGACGGTTCTTCAACAGTTACACCTCTTCGTGTAGCGATTCTCCCAGCGTTGGATCATGCCTGTTTAGAACAGCTTCGATCCAACGATTCAGATTAGGCATCGTAACGTAAGCGAATGGACATCCCCTACATGAGATGCTACGAGTTCATCTAACGGTTAAGATTAGGTCATTTCGGATTTTAAACCCATTGATTGGATTATTTAATCGCACCCGTTGATCTATTTTATGTCATTAAAATATTAGGCTCCCACGCTCTAAGTGACGATCCGCACGTTCGAAGTGCCAAGTGTAGATTTCAGTGACTGTTCTTCAATAGTCATAGCTCTTTATGTAGTGACTCAGGAACCATTGGATCGTGCATGTTTAGAACAACATCGATCTAACTGTTCAGATTTGGCGTCCCATTATAAGCGAATGGACATCCCTTACACGAGACGTACGAGTTCATCTAACGGTTCAGATCAAGTCGTTTTGGATTTTAAACCCATTTATCAAATCATTTAATAACAACCATTGATCTATTTTACCTCGTCAAAACTTTAGGCTCCCATGCTCCAAGCGACGATGCGCAAGTGCGAAGTGCATATTTTAGCGACTGTTCTTTAACAATCACATCTCTTCTTGTAGCGACTCAATAACTGTTGGATCGTGCCTGTTTGGAACAGATTCGATCCAACGGTTCAGATTAGGCGTGCCATCGTAAGCGAATGGGCATCCCCTACACGAGATGCTACGAGTTTATCTAACGATTCAGATCAAGTCATTTTTGAATTTAAATCGTTGATCGAATCATTTAATTACAACTGTTGATCTATTTTACCTCATCAAAACTTTAGGCTCCTACGCTCCAAGCAATGATGCGCACGTGCAAAATGCCAAGTGCAAATTTCAGTGACTATTTTTTAACAGTCATAGCTCTTCATGTAGCGACTCAACAATCGTTAGATCGTGCCTTCTTGGAACAATTTTGATCCAACGGTTCAAATTAGGCATCCCATCGTAAGGGAATAGATATCCCCTATACTAGATGGAACGAGTTCATCTAACGAGTCAGATCTAGTCATTTTGGATTTTACACCCTTTGATCGGATCATTTAATCAAAACCGTTGATCTATTTTACCATATCAAAACTTTAGGCTCCCACGCTCCAAGCGGCGAGGGGCACGTGCGAAGTGCCAAGTGCAGATTTCACTGACTGTTCTTCAACAGTCAAAACTCTTTATGCAGGTACTCGGTAATCGTTGGATCGTGCTTATTTGGAACAGCTTCGATCCAACGATTCAGATTAGGTATCCCATCATAAGAGAATAGACATCCCCTATATGAGGCGCTACAAGTTCATCTAAAAGTTCAGATTAAGTCGTTTCAATTTTTAAACCCTTCGATCGGATCATTTAATTATAACTGTTGATCTATTTTTCCTCGTTAAAAATTTAGGCTCCCATGCTCCAATTGACGATGCACACGTGTGAAGTGCCAAGTGTAGATTTCAGTGATTGTTCTTCAACAATAACAGCTCTTCATATAGTGACTCATCAACCGTTAGATCGTGCTTGTTTGGAACATCTTCGATCCAACGGTTCAGATTAGGCATCCTATCGTAAGTGAATGGATATCCCCTACATGAGACGCTACGAGTTCATTTAATAGTTCAGATTAAGTCATTTTGGATTTTAAACCCATTTATCAGATCGTTTAATCACAACCGTTGATCTATTTTACCTCGTTAAAATTTTAGGCTCCCACGCTTCAAGCGATGATACGCACGTGCGAAGTGCATATTTCAGTGACTGTTCTTCAACGGTCACAACTCTTCATGTAGCGACCCAACCACCGTTAGATCATGCCTGTTTAGAATAGCTTCGATCTAACGGTTTAGATCAGGCATCCCATCGTAAGTGAATGGACATCCCCTACACGAAACGCTACGAGTTCATCTAACAGTTAAGATCAAGTCATTTCGGATTTTAAACCCTTTGATCAGATCGTTTAATCACAACTGTTGATCTGTTTTACCTCCTTAAAACTTTAACAGTGATTATTCTTTAACAGTCATAGCTTTTCATATAGAGACTCAACAACCATTGGACCGTGCCTGTTTGGAACCGCTTTGATCAAATAGTTCAGATTTGGCGTCCCATCGTAAGCGAATGGATATCCCCTACACGAGATGCTACGAATATATCTAATGGTTTAGATCAAGTCATTTTGGATTTTAAACTCTTTGATCGAATTGTTTAATCAAAATCGTTAATCTATTTTACCTCATCAAAACTTTAGGCTCCCACGCTCCAAGCGATGATGCACACGTGCGAAGCGCCAAGTGCAGATTTCAGTGAATATTTTTTAATAGTCACGGCCCTTCATGTAGTGACTCAGTAATCGTTGGATCATTCCTGTTTGGAACAACTTCTATCGAACGGTTCAGATTAGGCATCCCATCGTAAACGAATGGACATCCTATACATGAGACGCTACGAGTTCATCTAACGATTTAGATGAAGTCATTTTAGATTTTAAACCCTTCGAGCGGATCATTTAATCACAATCGTTAATCCGTTAAACTCGTTAAAACTTTAGGCTCCTACGCTCCAAGTGACGATGCGCACGTGCGAAGTGCCAAGTGCAGATTTCAGTGACTGTTATTTAACAGTCATAGCTCTTTATGTAGTGACTCCGTAACCATTAGATCATGCCTGTTTGGAACAGCTTCGATCTAACAGTTCAGATTAGGCATCCTATCGTAAGCGAATGGACATCCCCTATACGAGATGCTGCGAGTTCATCTAACGATTCAGATCAAGTCATTTCAGATTTTAAACCCTTTGGTCGAATGGTTTAATCACAACCGCTGATCTGTTTTACCTCATCAAAACTTTTGGCTCGCACGCTCCAAGCGACGATGCACACGTGCGAAGTGCCCAGTGCAGATTTCAGTGAATATTTTTCAACCGTCATGGTTCTTCATGTAGCGACTCAGTAATCGTTGGACCGTGCTTATTTCAAAAAGCTTCGATCCAACGGTTCAGATTAGGCATCCCAACGTGAGCGAATGGACATCCCCTACACGAGATGCTACGAGTTCATCTAACGATTAAGATCAACTCATTTCAGATTTTATACCCTTCGATCGGATCGTTTAATCATAATCGTTGATCTGTTTTACCTCATCAAAATTTTAGGCTCCTACTCTCCAAGTGAAGATCCGCATGTGCGAAGTGCCAAGTGCAGATTTCAGTAACAGTTCTTCAATAGTCACAGCTCTTCAAGTAGTGACTCAGCCACCGTTGGATCATGCCTGGTTGAAATAACTTCGATCTAGCGGTTCAGATTAGGTATTCTATTGAAGGCCCTATATAGAGCACACCTAGGATTTGCTTTTCGTGCTTTAGCTATATAGGACTTCATCTAGTTGGACTTGAAATTTTGACAAAATATTTTTGTAATATTAGGATTGTGTGTCCCCACATCGACTCCAAGCGCTCCTTGTCCATCTACATCAAATGTGATCTCCAATCAGTCCGCCATCTCAGAAAAAGGTAAACTTATGGCTCATAGGAATTATGTCACATAGGACACAACACCACGTTGCATTTTGCATTTTTATCATATCTTATGATAATGTTTTATTTTATCATAATAAAATTATTTCTTTTGAGTTCGAAAATTTTAATTTGAAATTTTTATAAGAAAAATGTTTTTTTTGAAAATAAGTTTTGACACTAAATTTTTTATAAAAATTGCAAAACATTTTTTTTGAAGTTGAAAATACATTTTGTTATTTTATGATTAACTGTGCATGTGCGTGTTATTATATATATATATATTTATGTGAAAATAATTTTGACTTTAAATAAATTTTTTTTTGCAGAATTATTCTTTTTGTTAAAATTATTTTTTGACGAATATATGTATGCGTGTATATAATATTATATATGCATATGGTTCATGCGTGTATATATATATATGTTGTGTGCGTGCGTGTGTTTTTATATATATGTATATATGATATATTATATATGTATATGATGTTACATGTTTGTATGTTTGCATGTGCTAGTCTTGTTAGTGCAACTTTTTGCTTTTTGACCCATGCAATTCTATTATCATATCTGATGGTTTGTGACGAATTGTCCCATCTCTGTACCTAAGGAGATTTATTTATAATAAAGATATTTGTTGTTTTTTGTTTTGCCTTTGCTGTTAGCCAATGCCGTGATCCCAAGTAGTACTGATTTGACCCCTTGGTCTTTATTGAGCTGGCCGAGATGGCCCTGTAGCTGTCAATACTGATGGCGTGTTCTGCATTGTGTTTACAGTTTTTTTTTTATAGCTGATGTCTTGGTTTCCGTCCCTGGTTTCTTGGTTTTTAAATCCACACCGTGGCATCAATTTTGACCACGATTTTAGCCCACGGTTTTCTTGTTAAAACTAACTGTTTTTTAAAAAAAAAAAAACGACGTCACTTGATTTTCATCGTTATCTATAAGACGCCGTGTAATTTTTGTTATAACGGTAACAAATTTTTTATGCGTCCCAGCTGGCTCCCATAACTGCGTCTTACCGCCCACGGTTTTTGTACAAACCGTAACTGGTATTTTTTTTCAAAACGGCACCGTGTGTAACTTTTGTCCAACGGTAATATTTTGTAACGTTTTTGTTACGCAGATTTATACAGCTGGCGATCAGTTTTTTTAAAACGACTGCGTTTTATATAACAGATTGTTTCTTGTTCAGTTAGTGCGAACAACTTGCTTTACACGTGTCTTATTTTTAATGGAACATTTTGTGTTTCTTTCTCAGCCACAAGATCTACTTCTTATCAACGGTTCTGTGTAATTTGTTAGTGATCCTTGTGATTTTATTTTACACCTATCAGCACACACTTGTGCACTCTATAAATAGAGACTTTGTGCCTTCATTTTTTCAACCCGAGAAAATTCGTTTTTGAGCATAAATTCTGCCAAAATTAATTCTGAGAGAGAGAGACTAAACACCAGTATTTTCAGTGAAATCTTTTGTGTATTCCTTACAAAACATTGCTGAGTCTTCAAGACGTTTTGTGGATTCAAGAATGGAAGGTTTTTAATCTCAGAATTTCTGCATTTCCAAATCAATTGATTTTTCATTCTGAAAAATCGTTTTGTGAGTATCTCTATTATTGTTCTTGTTTTCTTGTAGTTTCTGATCTGTTATGTGCTAGATCTAAAGTGTTTGTGTAAGTATTGTGCTGATATATTTTATAAACACTACACACACTAGAACCAGTATTGATCTTACTTCATTTAAAACACTTTGTTTTAAATTGATTCTTTCTGAAAGTCTGATTTACACGAAAGAGGAACTAATTCTAGGTTTAGAGATTTAAACCTAATATAAGTTGTGAATCGGAACCTAACTACCTGATACTGGAAATATGACCTTGGACTAAACATATTTGTACCTGTATACTTGACCAAGGACTTGGACTGAGAACAAGAACATACTGGACCTAATCAAGAACCTGAACTGTTCAGACTGATTGGAACTTAAACTAAACTGGATTAAATCATTTTAATCTGAACTAGTTATAAACAGTTTGTATTATTTCTGACTGTATGCTTAATATGATTTATTTCTGTTCAGTATAGAAATATATCTGTGTGAACATGCTTACTTGATTGCTCAAGTGATTTTCGGATATTGTTTGCATCTCATATCACTCACGTTGTATTCACGTAGACACATCTTTGGTTGTGTAATATCTGAACAAGTCTAGTGTTCGAGATTTAAAGAAAGAGAAAAGAAGTTTTTCAAAGGTGTATTCAAAGTCAAACTGACTTGATTTGAATAACACAAGACTTGCAAAGATATAGGTGTTATATATTCTGTTGCATCACACACACTTCACTAGAAAGTAAATAATAGGCACTGAGCCAACCTGCGCTTAAAGAAGTTAAAGGGGAGGCTGCGAAGTGAAGAACGCAAAAACAAGTGAGGACAAGTTAAAGAGAGAACTGAATAAGCAACCTGGTTAGAGACTTGGTCGTGTGGGATAATAGCTAGATCATTCTTCTTTAATTGTTACGTTTGTTGTTTGTAACTCGTACCTATTCTTTTATTGTTTTAGTGAAAGTAGTTTAGGTGACTCCTAGAGGAGTCCGTCGTTTTTCCCGGGGAAGGGTTTTTGCGACGTTAAATAAATACCGTGTGTTGTACATTTCTTGCATTTCACCTCATACGAAAAGGTAGGACTTAATAATTAGAAACTCGCCTAAAAATTGAATTTGTTTTGGACTTTAATTAACTTTGAAAATTAAAACTATTTTCATAAAAGTTAATCAAATTAAGTAAAAGTTTAATTTGGTCCCCCTTGGAATCATTCATATAAACTCGTAGGTTTAAGGTGTTTACTCAAACAATAGTTTACTTCCGCACATAAAGTCTTTGCGCACCGACCCGCATTGCTGGGGTAACCTCATCTATCATAAGCGAATGGATATCCCAAACACGAGACGCTACGAGTTCATCAAACGATTAAGATCAAGTCATTTAAAATTTTAAACCTTTTGATCGGATCGTTTAATCACAACCGTTGATCTATTTTATCTCGTCAAAACTTATAGTCTTCCATGCTCCAAGTGACAACGCGCACGTGCGAAGTGCCAAGTGCAGATTTCAGTGACTGTTCTTCAACAATCATAACTCTTAATGTAGCGATTCAACCACCGTTAGATCATGTCTATTTGCAATAGCTTTTGTCCAATGGTTCACATTAGGCGTCCCATCGTGCATGAATGGACATCCGAAACACGAGACGCTACGAGTTTATTTAACGGTTAAGATCAAGTCATTTCAGATTTTAAACCCTTTGATCCGATCATTTAATCAAAACTGTTGATTTGTTTTACCTTGTCAAAACTTTAGGCTTCCATGCTCCAAGTGACGATGCGCACATGTGAAGTGCCAAGTGTAGATTTTTATGATAGTTCTTCAACAGTCAGAGCTCTTCATGTAGCGATTTAATAACCGTTGGATCGTGCCTATTTGGAACAACTTCGATCCAATAATTCAGATTAGGCGTCCCATCACAAGAGAATGGACATCCCCTACACGAGATGCTACGAGTTCATCTAATAGTTCAGATCTTGTCATTTTGGATTTTAAACCCTTTGATCAGATCGTTTAATCACAACCGTTGATCAGTTTTACCTCGTCAAAACTTTAGGCTCCCACGCTACGAGTGACGATGCACACGTGCGAAGTGTTAAGTGCACATTTCAGTGATTGTTCTTCAACAGTTATAGATCTTCATGCAGCGACTTAACAACCGTTGGATCGTGCCTTCTTGGAACAACTTTGATCCAACGGTTTAGATTAGGCGTCCCATCGTAAGTGAATGGATATCCTCTACACGAGATGCTTTTAGTTCATCTAAAGTTTCGGATCAATTCATTTCAGATTTTAAACCCTTTGATCAGATCGTTTAATCACAATCGTTCATCTATTTTGCCTCGTCAAAACATTACGCTCCCACGCTCCAAGCAACGATGCACACGTGCGAAGTGCCAAGTGAAGATTTTAGTGAATGTTTTTCAATAGTCATGGATCTTCATATAGCGACTCAGTAACCATTGGATCGTGCCTGTTTGGATCAGCTTCGATCCAACGGTTCAGATTCGGTGTCCCATCGTAAGCGAAGGGCAATTCCCTACACGAGACGCTTCAAGTTTTTTTAATGATTCAGATCAAATCATTTATGATTTTAAACCCTTTGATCAGATCATTTAATCACAACCGTTGATCTATTTTACCTCGTCAAAACTTTAGGCTCCCACGCTCCAAGCAATGATGCACACGTGCGAAGTGTCAAGTGAAAATTTTAGTTACTGTTCTTTAACAGTCACAACTCTTCATGTAGATATTCAACAACCGTTTGATCGTGCCTGCTTGGAATAACTTCGATCCAAAGGTTCATATTAGGCATCCCATCATAAGCGAATAGACATACCCTACACGAGACGCTACGAGTTCATTTAACGAGTCAGATAAAGTCGTTTTGGATTTTAAACACGTTAATCAGATCATTTAATTACAATTGTTGATCTGTTTTACCTCGTCAAAACTTTAGGCTCCTTTGATCAAAGCGACGGTGCGCACGTTCCAAGTGTTAAGTGAAGATTTCACTTACTGTTCTTCAACAGTCACAGCTCTTTATGCTGTGACTCGGCAATCATTGGATCGTGCCTGGTTGGAACAACTTCGATCCAACGGTTCAGATTAGGTGTCCCATTGTAGGCGAATGGATATATCCTACACGAGACGCTACGAGTTCATCTAATAGTTCATATTAAGTCATTTTGGATTTTAATGCCTTCAATCAGATTGTTTAATCACAACCGTTGACCTGTTTTACCTCGTCAAAACTTTTGGCTCCCACACTCCAAGCGACGATGCGTACGTGCGAAGTTCTAAGTCCAGATTTTAGCGAGTATTCTTCAACACTCAGCTCTTCATGTAGCGACTCAGCAATCGTTGAATCATGCCCGTTTGGAACAGTTTCGATCCATTGATTCAGATTAGGCATCCCATCGTAAGCAAATGGGTGTCCCCTACATGAGACGCTACGAGTTCTTCTAACGATTAAGATCAAGTCATTTCAAATTTTAAACCCTTTGATCAGATCATTTAATAACAACCATTTATCTATTTTACCTCGTCAAAACATTAAGCTCCCACACTCCCAGTGGCAATATGCACGTAGGAAGAGCCATGTGCAGATTCAGTGACTGTTCTTCTACAGTCACACCTCTTTATGTTGCGACTCAACCACCATTAGATCATGCCTGTTTGGAACAACTTCGATCCAACGATTTAGATTAGGCATCCCATCGTAAGCGAATGGACATCCCCTACATGAGACATTACCAGTTTATCTAATGGTTAAGATCAAGTCATTTTAGATTTTAAACCATTTGATCAGATCGTTTAATCACAACTGTTGATCTGTTTTACCTCGTCAAAACTTTAGGCTCCCATGCTCTAAGGGACGATGTGCACGTGCGAAGTGCCAAGTGCTTATTTCAGTGACTATTCTTCAACAGTCATAGCTCTTCATGTAGCGACTCAATAACCATTGGATCGTACCTATTCAGAATAGTTTGATCCAACAGTTCAGATTAGGTGTCTCATCGTAAGTGAATGGACATCCCCTACACAAGACGCTACGAGTTCATCTAACGGTTCAGATCAAGTCATTTCGGATTTTAAACATGTGTATCGAATCGTTTAATCACAATCGTTGATCTGTTTTACCTCGTGAAAACTTTAGGCTCCCACGCTCTAAGTAACGAACCGCACGTGCGAAGTGCCAAGTGCAGATTTCAGTGACTGTTCTTTAACAGTTACACCTCTTCATATAGCGACTCAGTAACCGTTAGATCGTGCCTCCTTAAAACATCTTTGATCCAACGATTCAGATTAGGCGTCCCATCGTAAGTGATTAGATATCCCCTACACGAGATGCTACGAGTTCATCTAATAGTTCAGATCATCCCGTTTTAGATTTTAAACCCTTTGATCGGATCGTTTATTCACAACCGTTGATCTGTTTTACCTCGTCAAAAATTTAGGCTCCCACGCTCCAAGCGACGATGCACTTGTGTGAAGTGCCAAGTGCAGATTTCAGTAATGGTTCTTCAACAGTCACAGCTCATAATATAGCGACTCAACAACCGTTGGATCGTGCCTGTTCGGAACAGCTTCGATCAAACGGTTCAGATTAGGCATCACATCATAAGTGAATGGACATCCCCCACATGATCCGCTATGAGTTCATCTAACGGTTAAGATTAAGTTATTTCGGATTTTAAACCCTTCGATTGGATCGTTTAATCACAATCACTGATTTGTTTTACCTAATCAAAACTTTAGGCTCCCATGCTCCATGCGACGATGCGCACATGCAAAGTGCCAAGTGCAGATTTTAATGACTGTTCTTCAACAGTCACAGCTCTTCATATAGTGACTCCGCAATCGTTGGATAGTGCCTGTTTAGAACAGCTTCGATCCAACGGTTCATCTAATAGTTTATTATAAGCGAATGGATATCCCCTACACGTGACGCTACGAGTTCATCTAATAGTTCAGATTAAGTCATTTTGGATTTTAAACCCATTTATCAGATCGCTAATCACAAACGTTGATCTATTTTACCTCGTCAAAACTTTTAGCTTCCACGCTCCAAGCGACGAAGCGCACGTGCGAAGTGCCAAGTGCAGATTTTAGTGATATTTCTTTAACAATCATAACTCTTCATGCAGCAACTCAGCCACTATTGGATCATGCCCATTTGGAACAGCGTCGATCTAACGATTCAGATTAGGCGTCCCATCATAAGCGAATTGACATCCCATATACTAGACACTACGAGTTTATCTAATGGTTAAGATCAAGTTATTTCAAATTTTAAACCCTTCGATCAGATCATTTAAACACAACCATTGATCTGTTTTACCACGTTAAAACTTTAGGCTCCCACGCTCCAAGCGACGATGCGCACGTACGAAGTGCCAAGTGCAGATTTCAGTGACTGTTCTTCAAGAGTCACAGCCCATCATATAGCGACTCAACCACCGTTGGATCGTGCTTTTTTGGAACAACTACGATCCAATGGTTCAGATTAGGCATCCCATCATAAGCGAATGGACATCCCCTACACGAGACGCTACAAGTTCATCTAACGATTAAGATCAAGTCATTTTAGATTTCAAACCCTTTGATTGGATCGTTTAATCACAACCGTTGAACTGTTTTACCTCATTAAAACTTTATGCTCCCACGATCCAAGTGACGATGCGCACGTACAAAGTGCCAAGTGCAGATTTCAGTAATTGTTCTTCAACAGTCACGACTCTTCATATAGCGACTCAGCAATGGTTCAGATTAGGAGTCCCATCGTAAGCTAATGGACATCCCTTACATGAGACGCTACGAGTTCAACTAACGGTTCAGTTTAAGTCATTTAAGATTTTAAGCCCTTTGATCGAATCATTTAATCACAATCGTTGATCTATTTAACCTTGTTAAAACTTTAAGTTCCCATGCTCCAAGCGACGATGTGCACGTGCGAAGTGCCAAGTGCAGATTTGAGTTAATGTTTTTCAACAGTCATAGCTCTTCATATAGCGACTCAGTAACCGTTGGATCATGCTTGTTTGGAACAGCTTCGTTCTCACTGTTAAAATTAGGCATTCCATCATAAGCGAATAGACACCCCCTACACGAGACGCCATGAGTTCAACTAACGGTTAAGATCAAGTCATTTCGGATCTTAAACCCTTCGATCGGATCGTTTAATCACAACCGTTGATCTATTTTACCTCGTCAAAACTTTTGGCTCCCACACTCCAAATGACGATGCGTATGTGCGAAGTTCTAAGTCTAGATTTTAGCGACTTTTCTTCAACGATCATAACTCTTCATGTTGCGACTCAGTAATTGTTGGATCGTGCATGTTTGGAACAGCTTTGATCTAACGGTTCAGATTAGTCATCCCATTGTAAGCGAATGGACATCCCCTACACGAGACGCTACGAGTTCATCTAACGGTTAAGATCAGGTCATTTCAAATTTTAAACCCTTTGATCGGATCGTTTAATTAAAACCGTTGATTTTCTCTACCTCGTCAAATCATTACTCTCCCATGCTCCAAGTGATGATGCGCAGGTGCGAAGTGCCAAGTGCAGATTTTAGTAATGGTTCTTCAACAATCACAGCTTATAATATAGCGACTCAACAACCGTTGGATCGTGCATGTTCGGAACAGCTTCGATCAAACGGTTCAGATTAGGCATCACATCATAAGCGAATGGACATCCCCCACAAGAGACACTATGAGTTCATCTAACGGTTAAGATCAATTTATTTCGGATTTTAAACCCTTCGATCGAATCATTTAGTCACAACTGTTGATCTATTTTACCTCGTCAAAACTTTTAGCTCCCACGTTCAAAGCGACGAAGTGCACGTGAGAAGTGCCAAGTGTAAATTTTAGTGACTATTCTTCAACAATCACAACTCTTCACATAGCGACTCAGTAACCGTTGGATCGTGCCTGTTTGGGACATCTTTCATCCAATGGTTCAGATTAGGTGTCCCATCGTAAGCGAATGGACATTGCCTACACGAGACGCTACGAGTTCATCTAACGGTTCAGATTAAGTCGTTCTGAATTTTAATCACTTTGATCGGATCATTTAATCACAACCGTTGATGTGTTTTATCTCGTTAAAACTTTAGACATCCCCCCGCTCCCAGCGACGATGCGCACGTGCAAAGTGCCAAGTGCAGATATCAGTGACTATTCTTCAAGAGTCACAGCTCTTCATGTAGCGACTTGACAACTGTTGGATCATGCCTATTTGGAACAACTTCGATCCAACGATTCAGATTAGGCATCCCATCGTAAGAGAATGAATATCCCCTACACGAGACGCTATGAGTTCATCTAACGATTCAGATCAAGTTATTTCGGATTTTAAACCCATTTATCGTATTATTTAATCACAATTAGTGATCTGTTTTACCGCGTCAAAACTTTAGGCTCCCACGCTCCAAGCGACGATGCGCACGTGCGAAGTACTAAGTGCAGATTTCACTGACTCTTCTTCAAAAGTCATAGCTCTTCATGTTGCGACTCAGCAACCATTCGATCGTGCCTATTTGGAACAGCTTCGATCCAACAGTTCAGATTAGGCATCCCATTGTAAGCGAATGGACATCCCCAACATGAGATGCTACGAGTTCATCTAACGGTTCAGATCAAGTCGTTTCGGATTTTAAACCCATTTATCGAATCGTTTAATCACAATCGTTGATCTTTTTTACCTCATTAAAACCTGAGGCTCCCACGCTCCATGTGATGATGCGCAAGTACGAAGTGCCAAGTACAAATTTCAGTGACTGTTCTTTTACAGTCACAGCTCTTCATGTAGCGACTCAGCTACCATTAGATCATGCCTATTTTGGAATAACTCCGATCTAACGATTCAAATTTGGCATCCCATCGTAAGTGAATGGACATCCCGTACACGAGACGCCAGGAGTCCGTCTAACGGTTAAGATCAAGTAATTTTAGACTTTAAACCTCTTAATCGGATTATTCAATCACAACCGTTGATCTGTTTTACATCGTCAAAATATTAGGCTCCCACGCTCCAAATGATGATGTGCCCGTGCGAAGTGCCAAGTGCAGATTTCAGTGACTGTTTTTCAATAGTCATAGCTCTTCATGTAGTGACTCAGCAATTATTGGATCGTGCCTGTTTGGAATAGCTTCGATCCAACAGTTCAGATTAGGCATCCCATTGTAAGCGAATAGACTTCCCCTGCACGAGACGCTATGAGTTCGTCTAACGGTTTAGATCAAGTAATTTCGGATTTTAAACCCGTTTATCGGATCATTTAATCACAATCGTTGATCTGTTTTATCTCGTCAAAACATTAGGCTCCCACGCTCCAAGCGACGATGCGCTCCTGCGAAGTGCCAAGTGCAGATTTCAGTGACTGTTCTTTAACAGTCACAACTCTTCATGTAGAGACTCATCAACCGTTGGATCGTACCTGCTTAGAATAGCTTCAATCCAATGGTTCAGATTATGCATCCCATCGTAAGCGATTGGACATCCCCTACACGAGATGCTACGAGTTGATCCAACGGTTAAGATCAAGTCATTTGAAATTTTAACGCTTTGATCGAATCGTTTAGTCACAACCGTTGATTTGTTTTACCTCGTCAAAATATTAGGCTCCCGCACTCCAAGCAATGATGAGCACGTGAGAAGTACCAAGTACAGATTTTAGTTACTGTTTCTTAACAGTCATAACTCTTCATATAGCAACTCAGCAACCGTTAGATCGTGCCTGCTTAGAACAACTTCGATCCAACGGTTATGATTAGGCGTCCCATCGTAAGCGAATAGATATCCCCTATACGAGATGCTACGAGTTCATTTAACGAGTCAGATAAGGTCGTTTAGGATTTTAAACCCTCTAATTGGATCATTTAATCACAACCGTAGATATATTTTACCTCGTCAAAACTTTAGGCTCCCACGCACCAAGTGACGATGTGCGCGTGCGAAGTGCCAAGTGCAGATTTCAGTGAATGTTCTTTAACAGTTATAGCTCTTCATGTAGCGACTCAACAATGATTGGATCGTGCTTGTTTGAAATAGCTTCGATCCAATAGTTCAGATTAGGCATCACATCATAAGCGAATGGACATCCCCTACACGAGACGCTACGAGTTCATCTAATGGTTCATATCAAGTTGTTTTGGAGTTTTAAACCCTTTGATCGGATCGTTTAATCAGAACCGTTGATCTATTTTACCTTTTGAAAACTTTAGTCTCCCACACTCCAAGCGACGATGCGCATGTGCAAAGTGCTAAGTGTATGTTTCAGTGACTGTTGTTTAACAGTTACAACTGTTCATGTAGCGACTCAACAATCATTGGATCATGCCTGCTTGGAACAACTTTGATCCAACGATTTAGATTAGGCATCCCATCCTAAGCAAATGGACATCCCCTACACGAGATGCTATGAGTTCATCTAACTGTTGAGATCATGTCGTTTTAGATTTTAAACCCTTTGATCGGATCGTTTAATCATAACTGTTGATTTATTTTACCTCGTCAAAACTCTAGGCTCTCACGCTCCAAGCGACGATGCACATGTGCGAAGTGCCGAGTGCAGATTTCAGTGAATGTTTTTCAACAGTCATGACTCATCATGTAGCGACTCAGTAACCGTTGGATCGTGCCTGTTTAAAATAACTTCGATCCAATGGTTCAGATTAGGCATCCCATTGTAAGCGAATGGGCATCCCCTACACGAGACGCTATGAGTTGATCTAACGGTTAAGATCAAGTCATTTTGGATTTTTAACCCTTCGATCAGATCATTTAATCACAACCTTTGATCTATTTTACCTCGTCAAAACTTTAGGCTCCCTTGCTTCAAGCGACGATGCGCACGTGTGAAATGCCAAGTGTAGATTTCAGTGACGGTTCATCAACAGTCACAACTCTTTATGTAGCGACTTAGCCACCGTTGGATCGTGCCTGTTTGGAACAACATCGATCAAACAATTTGAATTTGGCGTCTCATAGTAAGCGAATGCATATCCCCTACACGAGATGCTACGAGTTCATCTAATAGTTCAGATTAAGTCATTTTGGATTTTAAACCCATTTATCAAATCGTTTAATCACAACCATTAATCTGTTTTACCTCGTCAAAACTTTTGGCTCCCATGCTCCAAGCGACGATGCGCACGTGCGAAATGCTAAGTACGGATTTCAGTGACTGTTCTTCAACAGTCATAGCTCTTCATGTAACAACTCAGCAACCGTTGGATCGTACCTGTTTGGAACTACTTCGATCCAACAGTTTAGATTAAGCATCCCATCATAAGTGGATGGACATCCCCTACACGAGATGCTACGATTTCATCTAACGGTTCAGATCAATTCGTTTCAAATTTTAAGCCCATTGATTGGATCGTTTAATCACAACCGTTAATCTATTTTACCTCGTCAAAACTTTAGGCTCCCACGCTCCAAGGAACGATGCGCACGTGCGAAGTGCCAAGTGCAGATTTCATTGATTGTTCTTCAAGAGTTACAGCTCTTCATGTAGTGACTCAGCAATCGTTGAATTGTGCCTATTTGTAACAACTTCGATCCAACGGTCCAGGTTAGGCTTCCTATCGTAAGCGATAAGATATCACCTATACGGGATGCTACGAGTTCAACAAACGATTTAGATCAAGTCATTTTTTATTTTAAACCCTTTGATCGGATCATTTAATCACAACCGTTGATCTCTTTAACCTAGTCAAAACATTAGGCTCCCACGCTCCAAACGATGATGCGCTCATGCGAAGTATCAAGTGCAAATTTCAATGACTATTCTTCAAAAGTCACATCTCTTTATATAGCGACTCAACAACCGTTAGATCGTGCCTTTTTGGAATTTCTTCGATCCAACGATTCAGATTAGGCATCTCATCGTAAGTGAATGGACATCCCCTCCACGAGATGCTACGAGCTCATCTAACAAATTAGATCAAGTCATTTCAGATTTTAAACCCTTCAATCAGATCGTTAAATTATAACCGTTGATCTATTTTACCTCGTCTAAACCTTAGTCTCCTACACTCCATGTGATGATGCGCACGTGCGAAGTGCCAAGTGTGGATTTCAGTGACTGTTCATCAATAGTCACATCTCTTTATGTAATGACTCAATAACCGTTGGATCGTGCCTCTTTGGAATAACTTCGATCCAACGATTCAGATTAGGCATCTAATCGTAAACGAATGGATATCCCCTACACGAAACGCTACGAGTTCATCTAACGATTAAGATCAAGTCATTTTGGATTTTAATCCCTTTGATCGGACCGTTTAATCATAATCGTTGATCTGTATTACCTCGCCAAAACTATAGGCATCCCCCCGCTCCAAAAGACGATGCGCACGAGCTAAGTGCCAAGTGCAGATTTCAGTGACTATTTTTTAAGAGTCACATATCTTCATATGATCATTCAGCAATCGTTGGATCGAGCCTATTTAGAATAGCTTTGATCCAACGATTGAGATTGGGCATCCCATCGTAAGCAAATGGATATCCCCTTCACGAGATGCAAAGAGTTCATCTAACGGTTCACATCAAGTCATTTAGTATTTTAAACCCATTTGTCGAATCATTTAATCACAACTGTTGATTCATTTGACCTCGTCAAAACTTTAGGCTCCCCGCTCCAAGAGACGATACGCACGTGCGAAGTGCCAAGTACAGATTTTAATGACTATTTTTTACCAGTCACAGCTCTTCATGTAGTGACTCAGCAACTGTTGGATCATGCCTGCTTGGAACATCTTTGATCCAACGGTTCAGATTAGCGTCCCATTGTAAGCGAATGAACATCCCCAACATGAAATGCTACGAGTTTAGATCAAGTCATTTCGAATTTTAAACCTTTGATCGGATTGTTTAATCACAACCGTTGATCTATTTTACCTTGTTAAAACTTTAAGCTCCCACGCTCCAAGCAATGATGCGCACGTGCGAAGTACCAAGTGCAGATTTCAGTGACTGTTCTTTAACAGTCACAGCTCTTCATGTAGTGACTCGAAACTTATTAGATCGTGCTTGCTTGGAACAGCTTCGATCCAACGGTTCGGATTAGGCATCACATCATAAGTGAATAGACATCCCCGATACGAGATGCTACGAGTTCATCTAACGAGTCAGATCAAGTGGTTTCTGATTTTAAACCCTTTGATCGGATAAGTTAATCACAACCATTGATCTGTTTTACCTCATCAAAACATTAGGTTCCCACGCTCCAAGCGACGATGCGCACGTGCGAAGTGCAAAATGCAGATTTCACTGACTATTCTTCAACCGTCACAGCTCTTCATGTAGTAACTCGGTAACCGTTAGATCGTGCCTATTTGAAACAGCTTCGATCGAACGGTTTAGATTGGGCATCCCATCGTAATCGAATGGATATCCCCTACACGAGATGCTACGAGTTCATCTAATAGTTCAGATTACGTCATTTTGAATTTTAAACCCATCTATCGGATCATTTAATCATAGCCGTTGATCTGTTTTACCTCGTCCAAACTTTAGGCTCCCATGCTCCAAGTGATGATGCGCACGTGCGAAGTGCCAAGTGTAGATTTTAGTGACTATTCTTCAACAGTCACGGCTCTTCATGTAGTGACTCAGCCACCGTTAAATTATGCCTGTTTGGAACAACTTCGATCTAACGGTTCAAATTAGGCGTCCCATCGTAAGTGAATGGACATCCCCTACACGAGACGCTACGAGTTCATCTATCGGTTAAGATTAAGTCATTTAGGATTTTAAACACTTTGATCTCGATCGGATCTTTAAATCACAACCATCGATCTGTTTTACCTCGTCAAAACTCAGGCTCCCACGCTCCAAGCGATGATGTGCACGCGCAAAGTGCCAATCACAGATTTCATTGATTGTTCTTCAACAGTCACAGCTCTTCATGTAGTGACTCAGTAACCATTGGATCGCGCCTATTTGGAACAACTTTGATCCAACGGTTCAGATTAGGCGTCCAATCGTAAGCAAATGGATATCCCCTACACGAGACGCTACGAGTTCATCTAATAGTTCAGATTATGTCATTTTGGATTTTAAACACATTTGTCAGATCGTTTAATTATAACTGTTGATCTATTTTACCACATCAAAACTTTTGGCTTCTACGCTCCAAGCGACGATGCGCACGTGCGAAGTGCTAAGTGCAGATTTAAGTGACTATTCTTCAACAGTCAGAGCTCTTCATGTAGCGACTCAGCTACTGTCGGATCATGCTTGTTTTGAATAGCTTTGATCCAACGGCTCAGATTAAGCATCCCATCGTAAGCGAATGGACATCCCCTACAAGAGACACTACAAGTTCATCTAACGGTTAAGAACAAGTCATTTTAAATTTTAAACTCTTTGATCGGATCATTTAATTAGAACCGTTGATATGTTTTGCCTCATTAAAGCTTTAGGCTCTCACACTCCAAGTGACGATGCACATGTGCGAAGTGCCAAGTGCAGATTTCAGTGACTGTTCTTCAACAGTCATTGCTCTTCACGTAGCGACTCAACAACCATCGTAAGCAAATGGACATCCACTACACGAGATTCTACAAGTTCACTTAATGGTTCGAATCAAGTCGTTTAGGTTTTTAAATCACAACCGTTTATCTGTTTTACCTCATCAAAACTTTAGGCTCCCACACTCCAAGCGACGATGCTCACGTGCGAAGTCCCAAGTGCAGATTTTTGTGACTGTTCTTTAACAGTTACTACTCTTCATGTAGCGACTCAGCAACCGTTGGATCTTGCCTTCTTGGAACACCTTCGATCCAACGATTCAGATTAGGCATCCCATCTTAAGTGAATGGACATCTCCTACACGAGACTCAATGAGTTCATCTAACAGTTCAGATCAAGTCATTTCCGATTTTAAACCAATTGATCAGATCGTTTAATCACAACCGTTGATCTCTTTTACCCCGTCAAAACTTTAGGCTCCCACGCTCCAAGCGACGATGCACACGTGCGAAGTGCTAAGTGTAGATTTTAATGATTTTTTTTAACAGTCACGACTCTTCATGTAGTGACTCAGTAACCGTTGGATGGTGCCTATTTGGAACAGCTTCGATCGAACTATTCAGATTAGATGTCCCATCATAAGCGAATGACAATCCACTACATAAGACGCTAGGAGTTTTCCTAATGGTTCAGATTAAGTCGTTTCTGATTTTAAACCCTTTGATCGGATCCTTTAATCACAACCGTTGATCTGTTTTACCTCATCAAAACTTTAGGCTCCCACGCTCCAAGCAGCAATGATGCGCACGTGCGAAGTGCCAAGTGCATATTTTAGTGACTATTCTCTAACAGTCACAACTCTTCATGTAGCGACACCGCAACCGTTAGATCGTGCCTGCTTGGAATAACTTTGATCCAACGGTTCAGATTAGGCATCCCATCGTAAGTGAATAGACATGGCCTTCACGAGACGCTACGAGTTCATCCAACGAGTCAGATCAAGTCATTTTTTATTTTAAACCCTTTGATTGGAGCATTTAATCGCAACCGTCGATCTGTTTACCTCATCAAAACTTTGGTCTCCCAAGCTCAAAGGGACGATGTGCACGTGCGAAGTTCCAAGTATTGATTTTACTGACTATTCTTCAACAGTCACAGCTCTTTATGCAGCGACTCGATAATTGTTGGATCATGCCTGTTTTGAACAACTTCAATCCAACGGTTCAGATTAGGTGTCCCCTACACGATATCCCCTACTAGGGGTGGAAGCGGTACGGTTTTTTACCGTACCGTACCATTTTGGTTCGAAAAAAAATGGTTTTGGTTTCATATTTTGAAATACCAAAAATCGAAATTATCGAAACCAAAAATACCGTAAAAAGTTTGGTTGGTTTTGGTTTTTAGATATAAAAAACTGATTTACCAAATTACCGTACCTCTTTACCGTACCGCATTACCGTACCGATGTACCGTACCGAAATTACCGAATTTACCATACCAACATACCATACAAAACTTACCAAATATTACTATACCAATTACCAAATAATTTTGTATTAAAAAAATATATTCTAAATTATCAAGACCCTCCATTTAAAGTAAACCCATCTCATCCATCCATTCTTCTTTATATAAAATACAAACCCTAATTGTTTCTCATTCACTTTCCTACTAACAAACGGCTGAGTGAGCAAACAACAAAAGAAAAAGAAAAGGAAAAGGTACTACTAACTCCTCCCATCTCAGATCTCCCCCCCTCCCCCTCCGATCTTCCACACAACCACACACACACATAGCCACACACAGGCACACGGCCACGTACGACCACACACACACACACGCACACAGTTACACACGCACACACAGCTACACACGAACACAACTACACACGCACACACACACACACACACAGCTACACACGCACACACACACACACACAGCCACACACAGGCACACAGCCACACACACACACACGCACGGCCACATATTTTTTGTTGTTTAGCTGGGGTTTTTTTTCTGTATAGATAAAAGTAAAAAAAGAGGAACATATTTTCTGTGTAGATAAAAGTAAAAAAAGTGGAACATATTTTTTGTTGTTTAGTTGGGTTTTTTTGGCTATTTCTTAATGTGTATTAGCTGGGTTTTTTTGTTGTTGTTTGATGTGCTGTTATTGGTTTTTTTTTTATGTATAAGCTGTTAACAACAGTTTTTTTTATTTATGTATAAGTTGTTTTTTTTAATGTGTATAAGATGGATTTTTTTTTGTTATTGTTACAGATTTATTTTTACAGTTTGATTTTATAGTTTTTTTTTTTACGTTTTAATCAACAATGGTTTTGAAAGGCAATATTTGTGGGTTCATAGCAATCTCGGAGGTGTTGGGAAAGAGAAAATGGACCAAAAAAAATTGGGAGTACGATAACAATGAATATTTTGAGCATTATGTAAAGATTGAGAGAAATGGGCAAATTGAGTGCATATATTGTAAACAACGTTTTCCGGAGATTGAGTCGTCAAATAAACATTGGGCTCATTTGGGAGATTGCGTAGAATGGAATCATGTTGATCGTGTTAGGACTAACAAAAAAAAAATGCTATACACCGACTCGACAAGTGGTCTGTGAAGGACCTTTACCCTCAGAAACAGATAAAATATGATAAGTTACTGAAAATGTGGACAATGAGGCTTAATAACATGGATTAGAGTAACAAGTGGGATTTTTTTTCTGAGAGAGTTTAGAAATAGTATCTTTTTTGTTATGATATGGTTGGATTAAATAGTATCATTATCCCAATGGGGCTAATACTTCCAAATGTTTCAACTCTCTAGCCTTATAACTTGTATTGTAGTACATGACATATTATGTCATTTTGTATGTATTAAAGTATTACGTATTAACTTCTTGTTCGTGTTATCCCTCAGTAATTATTTTTTCTATATTTTATATTTGTTAGATGTCAGCGATGGATGAAACAAATAATGATGTTGTTGAAATAAGCAAGGGTAGCACTGAAGTGAGTCAAAAACGAACGAAGGGAGGTACTAAAACTATCACAAACCAAGGTAGTTCTCTCATTTGGACTCATATGAATAGACATATGGTTGATGGTAAATATATGGGTACTTGTGATTGTGTACATTGTAGTGCAAAATTTAATGCTCCTTCTGTTAACGGAACTACTTTATTGTGGAATCATCTTAAAAGGAGATGTAAAAAATATTCGCAATCCGAAATAACCGATAAACAAACAATTTTATCGTTGGAAGGAACTGAAAAAATTAATTGGAAGTTTGATCAAGATATAGATCGCAAGACTCTTGCGAGCATGATTATTCTTTGTTAATGCAAAAATTCTCCATCTACAAGGACCAATCAGAAAAGGACACATGTTATCCTACGTGGCAATATTCGACACCCGAGGAGAGTTGGTCGGCACCCGAGAAGTGTTAGTCGGCACCCGATGAGAGTTGGTCACTACCCGAGGAGAGTTAGTCGGCACTCGAGGAGAGTTGATCGGCATACCAACCAGGAAGATCAAAGGATAACTACGCATTTAATGAGCATTAATGTACATTTATACTGTAGATGACAACACATAGCATACCAAGCAATTCAACAATTAGATTCGTTGAATGTAGACATAATGTATAAATGTCTACATACATTGAATCTCTTTATCTCCCATCACTATAAATACTTGTATTCCCTTAGCGGCCAAAAGGAGAAAAAAAACAGAGAGATCCGACAACGATGAAAGACCATACACAAGATACACCATTTTTCTCCCTCTTTCTACCACATTGTGATATTGTAAACCCCTGGGAATAAAATAACAGTGGACGTAGGCTTCTTCCTTATAGCCGAACCACTTTAAAAATCTTTGTCTCTCATGTGTGCGATTGGATTGCCTTAATCTATTTATCTGTGATCATAAAAATGGGATTCGGTCCAATTTTTTGCATCAACAGATTGGCGCCGTCTGTGGGAACGTGTTACAAGCATTGTTCTCCATCAAAAGCTAAGTTTTTATTTTCTCTACGTATAATCAATTATACATACATCTTTTGATTCAATCATGATTTTTATGTTTATATACATAAATTAATTGTCCAATTTTTATCTGCAAAATATTGCATATCATGATTTTAAAATCATAACTGTTAGATTAATTCTTATTTAGAAATCTGAAAAATAATGGATTTCATAAATCATAACTTTTTGCTTGATTCTCAAGTTTCAATTTTATATCATCGAATAAATATTTTAAATGATTACATATACCAATATATATGACGGTGGTAAGATTTGATAATTTTCATTATAAATTTTGCAAGATCTTTGATGGCTATTCAAATTCCCATCATATTTTTAATCAGAGAATGGGAAAAGTTAAAATAAAGAACAATTTCTCTCTCTCGATAATCACAATTCTGACCCAGATCTGCTTCAAAAGTTCTCATCAATTCGATTCATAATAATATATATATATATATATATATATATATATATATATATATATATATATATATATATATATATATATATATTCAGTGTTAGACAATTTTCATCATGAACGTTAAGCATCTATGACTCTTCTTGAAAATGTTCTGGGCAAACACGTTTATGTAATGAGTTACATCAAGGAAAAAGATTTGACATATATTGATTCACATATTTCACATCTTCTATAAGGGAGTAAAAATTCAAAACCATTCTTTTTCCTCTTGGATATTGATCATATTTTCTCTTAGATCTAAGAATTTTGATTTGTTACGATTTATTAATTCTGATAAAGATTGATTTATTGGTTCGATGATTGATTTTTGGTATAATTTTCGTAATGATTTTTATCATCCACCGTATTTTTTATCTCCACAAATGGAAAATAGGAAGGAAACCCAAAATAACCTACTCTCACCTGAAAAACCTTTACCCACTTTCATAAAGAAGATGAAAAATGAACAGTCGCTCAAGAAAGGGCAATGGGGAAACTTTCCCAGGAAGATGAAGAAATTTTGGATTTATTAAATTCATATCAATCATTTTGACTTCAACCGTCTACATCAACAAAAATAATGAAACTGGGCGGCATATAAAAATAACCTACAATTCAAGGACGATCATCCACCTCATAACTTGATTCGGTTTCAGATCAATAAAAAATTTCAATCCCAGGATTATATTATTCTCCGATTCAAAGTCTGCCTGCCTTGGGCTCAAAGGTCCCATAAATCTGCAACTACTGTTTAGCATCAATTGTGTGAGGATGAAAAATCCAGAAGAAGGTCGCCGGATAAGTATTTCTGGTCGGTGAAAACTATGTGAATTTTTGCTCTACTTAATCGGAATAAAGAAGTAATCTCCTCGGTATATCTCATTGACAAGTATTGTTGGTCCGCAACATTTTTGTTGGTCGGAACTATCTACTGTTGATCGGCGACATCTGGTCATTACCCGATAAAAATTTGTTTACCAGACCATCCTTGCTGGTCGGTGGTCATTTGCGAAGAAAACACGAACAACTTCACCAAATTTTCCAATCACGGTCAATAAAATCTTCTGGTCGGAGGCACCTGATTCTAGTTGGCAGTTATATATTGATCGGTGGAGGGCTTCACCCAGGTTGAAATGCCTCCCGACCAACTAAACTAGGTGAAATTTTATTCGAAGACATCTAATGGTGGTATGAAATTGGTTGGTGAACTTATTTGTTGATTAAGAATTTCACCAGACCATTTTTGTTGGTCGGTGGTAGGCTGTGAAGATCCATCAGCAACATTGGAGTAGATCGACAACACCTCGGTGGTTGTTTCAAAACAAGAACATCTGGTCGACATCTACTTCTGATAACAAAGAAATAGTTGGTCAACAACTTAAAAGGCCAAAGTTGGTCGGAAACAAGTTTTAGCCAAAACAAAGGCTTCTTGATCGTATGTACATGGTCAGCATATCAAAACGAAGGCATCCCAACACTGACGTCACACGATGCTGGTCGGCGATGCCACTGGTCAGAAATGGTTATCACCTATTGACGAGGAATGCTGGAATGGAGGGATGACAAATTTATTTGCCCATATTATTAATTTTGACAAAGTCAAAATTATTACCATTGCTACCTATTTATTTTTCTCACACTTCTCTAACAAAATAAATGTTTTAAAATTACATAAAATATATCCCTAAACTTTATCTTAGAATAAATTTTTCGATCCCATATTTGAGCATTTATTTAAAAATAAAATTATTTTATAAAAGCCCAAATCAAACATTATGACATCTAGTTGATAAAAAATTGCTCACATTGACACACATTTGGCACAAAACATTTTATTTCATATTTTGAAATTTTTATTGCCTTATGTCTGAGCTGATACATATTATATGATATTTAGCTGAAAATTTTTGCTAATGATAATTTCTTTGAGAATCAATCTCAACAGGTGTTCGAGCAACTTATTAAATGCCTCATGTACAAGATGCACCCCCAACAATTATCCTTTTATCATGTATTATACATCAAGAGGAGCTCCGCGACTTACTATTTGTTGGTCGATGGAATCTATTTCTACTCGGCAGTTCTCATACACTTGGTCGGCATCAAGTCGGCAACAATCCTCCACTAAATTTCAGTTTACCAATTCCAGTCATCAACAATGAACGGATGAAAAATTTCTGGCATAGGTCGGCTGTAAAAGGTCAGGGGCACCTCATAATTGTAAGTATGGCTGAATGATTATTGGAGAGCAAGTCGGCAACCAATACTACAACAATAAACAACACCAACACCAATTGTGTTGGTTCACTATATATAGCTAGTCGAAAAAATTAAATGTTGGTCGGAGGCATTTCATCATGATCGGTGATGGATATTATGCAATTTGAGGAGTTCCCGAGCTCCCATTCGTTGATCGGCTACATCTATTTCTACTCCGATGTACCTATTGTTGGTCGGCGTGTATATAGTTGGTCGAGAAAATCAATTGTTGGTCAGCAACATCTCAAACTTGGTCGGAGGCAGTAGAAAGCTAATACCAGAATTGAAAATTGATGATTCCTTTGGTTCTCTCTTTTTGATTTTGACAAAATCACTACTTCGCTGCCAAAGGACAAGACTATCCCCTTATTCTTATCCTTATCCTTTATTAATTCAAAACATGAAATTCCTACTTGAAAATTTTCATGCATACTTGATTATTTTCTAATCCACAGAAACTTTATGTGAAAAATATTCCAAGACCAAAAAATTATATTTGAGCATTTATTGAATTTCAAATAATTCCTAAAGTGATAAATAATTTCTAAAAAACCAATTTATATTTGGTCTTTTGCTTAAAATTAAAATGCCTAGCATTTTTATTAAAATTTGCTCATGAAATACACGCGTGGCACAAAAATATTATTTCATATTTTGAAATTTTTATTATTTTATGCTGATACACATCATATATTGTTTGGCTGAATAATTATTCTCATGACAATAATTATTTTCTGTAGTCTCGACAGGTGCTCGAGCAGCTTATTAAAATTTCACAGGGACGAGATTCAATCCCGATGAAAGCTCTCGTAAACTTTTGGAGAAGTAGTATTGCTCGACATCAGGAAATTTTGCCTCGACATATCAGCCAACATTTATTATTTCATTTTTTGAAATTAATATTTTTATTTCTCAGACATATACCTATCATATATTTATTGGATGATTAAATTATTCTCATGACTAATCAATTCAGCCTACACATATGGTAGAGCAAGATAATAATTTTTACAGGTACAAGACTTAACGCCGAAGAATGCTCAGAAAATTTCTTCTCTCTATATATACTCAGCTCCGAGGATGTCTCCATCAATTATTATAAAAAATATTCCTAAAAATACCAACTCGGTTTGGTTAGGAAACAAAATATTCCTAAAAATGCCAACTCGGTTTGGTTAGGAAACAAAATATTCCTAAAGATGCCAACTCGGTTTGGTTAGGAAGCAAAATATTCCTAAAAATGCCAACTCGGTTTGGTTAGGAAAGAAAATATTCCTAAAAATGCCAACTTAGGTTGAAAAACAAAATATTCCTAAAAATGCCAACTTAGGTTGGTTAGGAAGCAAAAATATTCCTAAAAATGCCAACTCAGGTTGGTTAGGAAGCAAAAATATTCTTAAAAATGCCAACTCAGGTTGGTTAGGAAGTAAAACTATTCCTAAAAATGCCAACTAAGGTTGTTTAGGAAGAGAAATATTTCCCAAAAATTCCAACTAAGGTTGGTTGGGAAGAAAAATATTTTCCAAAAAGTGCTAAAGTTGGTCGGGAAGAAAAAATCCACCAACTCAGGTTGGTCGGGAATCAATCTCCATCAACTCCGGTTGATCGAACAACAAACAGCAGGTGGAACAAATCTTATTGTCTATGCAAAACAGGGAAATATGTCAAATAACATACTTTAAGGCCGAGAAAGCATTCAAAGATCATATTCCACACTTGGGGGCTCTATTAAAAATCCAGTTGGTCATTCGGTGGTATATTCTCATAACATCATGCAGTCGAGCATCAGATTCAGCCTCGCTAATTATCATTCAGAAGTTATTTTTCTTGCTCAGGAGGCATATTGAAGTTCAGGAGGCTATTGAAGTTCAGGAGGCATATTCAGGAGTTATTATGCACATGCTATTGAAGTTCAGGAGGCTATTGAAGTTCAGGAGGCATATTCAGGAGTTATTATGCACATGCTATTGAAGTTCAGGAGGCATATTGAAGTTCAGGAGGCTATTGAAGTTCAAGAGGCATATTCAGGAGTTATTATGCACATGCTATTGAAGTTCAGAAGTTATTATTCACATGCTATTGAAGTCAGAAGTCAAATTCAGCATCTACAACACTGAGATCTTTGCTACTACTGTCTCGACCAATATTGAAGAAGAAGTTGTATGAAAATGTTTCGAAGTCCACCACTAGCTTGGTATTAATCAGATTGAAGAGTTGGGTTCAAAAGCTAGTGTGTTACTCGACAAAGTATTCAGAGGAGTATAAATCAGAAGAATCAAGAACGTGAAGTTATCATTCAGTTGCTCGGCACAGTCAGCAGTCGGTCGGCTAGCAAACCAATCAACATACTTGAAGATTATGACAAGCTACAAGCTTCATACTATGGCATGGCTGCATCCAAATTCCCAGGGGTGATACATAGCACACGGAGTTCCTCAAAAGAAAGATTAGCAACCATCGATCAGTCTGCATCATATGTCGTCCAGGATATAATAATGCACTTTATGTTGAACAAATCAAGAAGGTAGATCAAGAATTTCATGAGCACCGAGCAACAGTGCAGAATAAATACTCCATCCTTTCAAGTAAACCATCAAGTATGGAGCATTCAAAAATTATTCATCTATGAGGACCAATCAGAAAAGGACACATGTCATCCTACGTGGCAATATTCGACACCCGAGGAGAGTTGGTCGGCACCCGATGAGTGTTAGTCGGCACCCGAGGAGAGTTGGTCGGTACCCGATGAGTGTTAGTCGGCACCCGAGGAGAGTTGATCGGCATACCAACCAGGAAGATCAAAGGATAACTACACATTTAATGAGCATTAATGTAATATATACTGTAGATGACAACACATAGCATACCAAGCAATTCAATAATTAGATTCGTTGAATGTAGACATAATGTATAAATGTCTATATACATTGAATCTCTTTATCTCCCATCACTATAAATACTTGTATTCCCTTAGCCAAAAGGAGAAAAAAAAAACAAAGGAGAGATCCGACAACGATGAGAGACCATACACAAGATACACCCTTTTTCTCCTTCTTTCTACCACATTGTGCTATTGTAAACCCTTGGGAATAAAATAACAGTGGACGTAGGCTTCTTCCTTATAGCCGAACCACTTTAAAAATCTTTGTCTCTCATGTGTGCGATTGGATTGCTTTTATCTATTTATCTGTGATCATAAAAATGGGATTCAGTCCAATTTTTTGCATCAACACTAACCATCTCTCTTCTCAATTCAGTCTCCTCGATTGTTTATCTATTTAATTCTTCACATCTCTTATTCATATGTACTCTTCCTCTCTTATTTATAGTCTCTTTGATTCTCTCTCATCTGTATTCTTCTTCTCTTATTTACCGTCTCCTTGACTCTCTCTCTTCTGTATTCTTTTTTACACCCAGCAACCCAAATCTAAATGCTAACTCCCCCACCTCTCTCCAGGGAGTGATCGATTTCTAGGTCATTACCGAGTCCAACGAGGTAGGGAGGTTCGTGGGTTCTACTGAAACGATCGCATTCAAACTAGAATCTTGCCTCTCCACATTGAAATCCCTGCTGCCGGTGAGAGGTATGCTTTTATTTTGATGTGGGTTTTGGTATTTGAGATGAGATGAGGTGGCGTTTTGGTTTTGGTTTTGATTTTGATTTAATACATCTATTTTGATTTTGATTTGATGAGATATCTCGAATATATTTGTTTGGTTTTTGCTATTTGAGATGAGGTGTTTTTTTTTTATGTTTGATGAGATGAGCATAATCTGAGGTATAAGATACTTACCAGTTCTTTTCCTTATACGTACGAGAATGACAAGATTATTTATCAGTAGAAATCTTTTGATGTACCATCGCCAAAAAAGACAATCTGGTGAAGGGTTTGATGGATTAGTCTTTTGCTTAGCAGGAAGGGTTTTTACAACCTACTGTATATGTGTAGGTACCGTATGATATATATGGACTTAAAAGAGGTTTTTGTTTAAATTGTATTCCTAGGGTGTCATGGAAAAATATTTCAAGCAAAAAAAATACGTATAAAACTCGAGTGTTACGTAATGTTACTAACAATACATGTATAAAGCTCGAATTTACCAATGACGTTTATGTTTTCAATTTTATTATTCTAATAGTCATGTCATTTCAATTTGCGATTCTGAATTGGTTTGCCAACAATGAATTTGCGAAACCTCAATATTCTTTCATTCGTAAAATATATTGTATGAAAAAGACTACTATAGCAAAAATAATATAGTTTACATAAATTCGGCCACGCTTCATGCTAGTGTTCCTAAATATTTTTTAGGCCAAAAAAAGTAAATATTCAGAACACGGAGGAAAAAATGGAGAAGGTAGAAGATGAAAGACAAAAATTGAAAGAAGAAAAGGTAAAGGCATATGTATGCAAAATGTACGAAGAAGCATCTATCCCATCCTCAAACAACTCAACTTCTTGACGTTTTCATCATTCTTTCTTCGTTTGTCGCCCTCACGACGATCAGAAAAGGTAACCCATTATTATTATTATTATTATTATTATTATTATTATTATTATTATTATTATTATTATTATTATTATTATTATTATTATTATTATTATTATTATTATTATTAATTCTATGTAAATGTTACTTCTTTAGACATGAACCCAATAATACTATGTGGGATTGAATTGAGGTTCCAAAGACACCCTTATTTAACTATCACATAAAAGGGTCGCGTCAAGTCGTGTTGGTATTATTTTTTTTTATCTTGATCGAGTGTTATAGGGTTCGTGCCTAAAGATGTGGCATTTTTTACATCAGGCAATGGTCATGTCGAGTCATGTTGGTTTATTCAAACCTTTTATGAAAATACTAATTTTGATGTATCCATTGCTTAATATGCAACTTATTAGTTATGTTGGTGTCGTTTTTTTTATCGTGATCCGGTGTTATCGGGTTCGTGTCTAAACAAGTGATTTTTTTTTATGACTTAACTACGGGTTAATTAGAGTCATGTTTGTTTAGTCAAACTTTTTATGAAAATATTAATTTTGATGTATCCAATGGTCAAAATGAAACTTAGATAAGGCTGTAGATACATTGGTTTATTTAAGCTTATTAAAAACGTGTGGAGCTAAGAGAATTCCATTTATTACTTCATAATACCACGAGATTTTTATATTTTTTTGCTAAGTGCCACCACATGGTATGGATATTTTTTTTTAATTTTCTCTCAACCATTCTATCAAAGCATTTTCTCAACTTTCTCTGAACCACTCTCTCACTCAAAACCCTATATAAACTTCCCGTTCGAACCCTACATAATCTTCACCAATAAATTACCATATTAATTATTGAAATAACATACTAGTTAGGGTTTTCAGCCATTGATTGAAGTTGTAACAACTAATGGAGGTGTTAACAATGGGTGCGGCAACCCTAAAACTAATGAAAATAGCTCAAATATTATGTTTGCGGTGGTTTTTTCTAAAAATAACAATGCTTTAGTGAAACGATATCGTCCTTGAAAGAATTTTTTTTACAAATCGGACCATTGACATATTTTTATGATATGTACAATTTTAGTATTTTAATAGTCTTGTTATGGTTAAAAAATATTAAAATATATTAAGAAGGCCTGAACGCCTTTTCACGCCTAAGGCCCGCCTAGAATTATAAGGCTTAAGGCTTGGCCTCCACGCCTTGATCACGCCCCGCGTTTTTTAGAACCTCGGTTTTTCATTCAACAATAAATCGCATTTATGTCTCTTGAAGTTGAGCCACATCATCTGGATAGCAGGATACTGCTGGAGACTTAAATTGGAGAGTCTCGCCCATTGTTATCGGTGATGTGCCTGCCAACTAGACAAAGGGATAGCTACAAATCCAAACAAAATCCACTCCCAATAAATAAATCAAATAAACATAAATGGAATAGAAATCTAATAACACAAGTCTAAACAGAGATCTATTGAGCTAGCTATTCAAGAAAGTGTAACACCCCGCCCGCCCGGGGAGAGCGAACGGAGCGCTAATGCGATAAAATAAATCCAAATCCACAAGTGACAAGTGACAAGGTATAGAGCATCTAAATAAACCAACAATAATATAAATTCACTAATCTTAATCTCTTCAATTACAACAAGTCTCTAGAATAAATACAACATCTAACTCGAAAAATAAATACAAATCTTCAATGCTCTATACATCAAAACAATACAAATCTTTCCCAAACAATCCTCGCTAAAATCAATCTCCATAGCGCCCCATAATCCGCGCTAACCTGCCACTAAAAGAAAATATGGGGAAGTACACAATACGACAAGAAAGATGCTCAATAAATATGGATTAGCAATGTATAAAGCGTAACAACACGAGTACGAATATTCAAATCAAAATGAAAATCTCAAAGCATTTATCAATATAATTTCTCAACAACACATCAATGGGTAACCAGGCCTCACCCCATTCGCATATGCTTTATCAAGCCATAGCCGGGAATAGGTATTTTGGCGGGTACTCAACATCCGTGCCATATTAAAATCTCATGATAACGTGCTCATCAACAATATAATGATACCACATGAATCAAAATAATTTCAACAATTATTTTCCAGATTTCGATGAATTTATCAATTCGAAAATGAGTTCAATTAAACAAGAATTCAAAGAGAATGACACTCGCGAGATTTAAGGAGCATATTGTGTAAAACCCCATACCTCAAACCATGATGAGAAACCAACGATCACATCCTCAAGATAAACACAAAAGATCTACAAAAGCTCCTCCAAGAACCTAAAAAAAATAACCCCAAGAACATCTCTAATCTAAGGTTGGAACTCACAAATCTCAAGGGCCAAAGTATAATTAAAAAGAAGATGAATATAAAATATATTTGCTGCCAAAATTTGTGCCAAAAGTATGTTAAAAGGGTTGCCCGTGACTTCCTTTTATAATTCAAAGAAATGAAGAGTTGGAATCCAAAAGACTCCTTTAAATAAGGCAAAGAAATGAAGAGTTGGAAGCCAAAACAACTCCAAGAGTTAAAAACATTTAAAAATCATTTTAAAATCCGTTTTAACTCCATTTTTGAAACCGTTTGAAATTCTCTCCTTTAAAAATAATAACGAACATATTTGAGCAATAAAAATAATTTTATCAAAAACTTTATTTTCCTCCATTTTCCAAAAATTAATTAAAATAGACCAAAATTACGCGGGCTGTTATAGAAAGAAACCAGTATATATAGAGCAGTGACTAGCAAAAATATCAAAGACCATAGATAAGTAGAAGAAGCACTAAAATCTCACTATATCAAGCACCATTTAAAATGATGATGAGATGCCTAATCTAAGGGTATCGGTTCCACGAATTGTCCTCACTGTTGTTCCTGAAAGCACAAAATCCAATGGAGTAGACAATGATAAGGAAGACAAGGAAATTGACGTTCACAACGACCATCTTTTTCCAGTCACTCTTGATGTTGTCGAGTAGCCTCGCCTTGCACGACTGACAGTCGAAGCAGAGGACGCTCGGCTCATTACCCCACAAATTGCAGTCGAGGTTGTTCGAAGTTGAGTCAGCCGTTCTAGTCCAGTTGGTAGATCTCACGTAGTTAAAATTACTATGTGATCTCTACCAATTAGACTAGAACGGCCGGCTCAACTTCGAACCAACCCCGACTACAATTTGTGGGGTAATGAGCCGAGCGTCCTCTGCTTCAACTGCCAGTCGTGCAAGGCGGGGCTACTCGACAACATCAAGAGTGACTGAAAAAAGTTGGTCATTGTGAACGTCATCTTCCTTGTCTTACTTATCATTGTCTACTCCTTTGAATGTTGTGCTTTCAGGAACAACCGTGAGGACAATTCATGGAACCGATACCCTTAGATTAGGCATCTCATCATCATTTTAAATGGTGTTTGGTATAGTGAGATTTTAGTGCTTCTTCTACTTATCTATGATCTTTGATATTTGCTAGTCACTGCTCTATATACTAGTTTCTTTCTTAAATAGCTAGCTCAATGGATCTCTTTTAGACTTGTGTTATTAGATTTCTATTCCATTTATGTTTATTTGATTTATTTATTGGGAGTGGATTATGTTTGGATTTGTAGTTATCCTTTTGTCTAGTCGGCAGGCACATCACCGATAACAATGACTGAAACTCTCCAATTTAAGTAGCCTGCTATCCATGTGATGTGGCTCGACTTCAAGAGACATAAATGTGATTTTTTATTTAATGAAAAACCGAGGATCTAAAAAACGCGGGGCGTAATCGAGGCGTGGAGGCCAAGCCTTAAGCCTTAGAAGCCTAGGCGGGCCTTAGGCGTGAATAGGCATTCAGGCATGCTTAATATATTTTAACCATAATAAGACTATTAAAATAGTAAAATTGTACATATCATAAAAATATGTCAATGGTCCGGTTTGTAAAAACATTCTTTGAAGGGCGATATCGTTTCACTAAAGCATTGTTGTTTTTAGAAAACATTCGAGATGTTTACCCCGAGTCGTTGTTCTTTATTAGTTATAAAGGCTCTGAAATTTACTATGTTTACTCAGGACAGAGGTAACGAATTGAACCCTAGAAAATGAAATGTAACAGACGAAAATTCGGATTCCATAGTTCTCAAACCAATGATTCCAACTTGATTTTAATTATTCTCTTTTCATTGATAAGTCTGTTTGAAACTTAATTAGTGTTTAAAACATTGTTAGTGTTTTATGTTCATTGTTAACAAGGTTTTAAACATTATAAAATATGGCAAAATCCTATTTTTTCTTTTTTTGTGAATGATGTTAATGATGTTGATGACCAATCTGATTTAATGGGTGTTGATGATGATTTGCTGGTCTTTGAAGTTGAGAGCTTGATTGTTGATGTTTAGATGTTAGAAGTTGAGAGGTTTTTGTGTTTAGAGAGGAGGGAAAGGGGGAAAATAAAAATTTTAAACTTTAAGTACTGGGTACCCTTATGGTGGCATAATTGTGTAAATAATGAATTTGTGTGGTATTTTAGAGTTAAAATTGTCTTGTGGTATTTTGGAGCAAATAGTGGGGAGCTCTTAGCGCCACCCTTAAAAAACACTAATTTTGTGGTATTCAGTGCTAATTTTAATGATACATTTAACTATCATAAAAGTTTGCCCAGAAAATACTAATTTTGATGTATTGAATGATCAGTATAACAACTTGTTTAGTTACGATTTGGCGAATTGAAATTCAAAACATTACTCATATTTGAGAAAAAGATAATTGGAAGTGAAAGAAAACAAGGTTGGTACAAAATGCATACACATTGAGACGAAATTGCTCTCCAATAAAATCATGGATTGTTATTGTGGGGTTGGGGTGGGGGTGGGGTGGGGGGGGGGGGGGATATACACCTCCAATAGTAGCATGACACATGACAAGTGGACCAATCAAGATAGCGACCCATATCCATTCTAGCAAGATAAGGACGGCTACACTCCTTGATAAAATAAAAACACTATTTTATTGTAACTCAAACTTTACAAGGATAGGACTTATCCAATTGTAATCCCTAACTCTATATATAAAGGGGACACCCCTAATTGTAAAGGGGAGGCTCAGAGGCTACAGAAATACTCTCATGTAAATTCTTTCATTGATTATAGTGAAAGACTGTTGAAGTCCCGTGGACGTAGGCTATTTGTGGTTCGACCATGTAAATCTTTGTCTCTTTTTCTCATTTATTTTTATACTCTCATCGTGTTGGTTTGGCACCCCCTTTGAGTGGATTTTGTGACGCCACAGATAGGGTAATCATTTAAATGTAGAGTATTGAATTGGGAAAAAAAGAAGATTTGTATAGGATGCGTACACATTGAGACAATAATGCTCTCAATAAAAATTTTTATTATTAGGATAATCATTTAGGTGTAGAGGGTATCTTGGACATTTTTCATATTCAACCTGCAAATAAGTATTGCTATAGTGGATTTTTTTCTAATACAACAATGAATTCGATAAAATAATGACATTTTAGATCGACGATTCATTGTAAACAATTGCATTAGAGATAATTTTAATTCATTTGTCTATGAATAATTATTTCGTACCATGATCAATAAGGGAAAGATTAGAAGCATAGTTGATGAGAAATGTTGCACAACTCCATCTTGATTTTGCGAATGGTGAGTTCTATCTGACCTCACTTGTAAATACAAAATTTTATGTTTTTTTGCCAACTGAATACCATTTAACATAACAAGAGATTCGGTCTGCAAGTTGGATCGAGTCCCTTAGAATTCATAAAAAAATCTCTCACAAATTCGCCATTATCATTTCTAATGAGACCCCCCCCCCCCCACCTCATAATCGAGTTTACACAACCCCACTTTAGGTCTAAATCATTGCAACCTTAACACTAAAATGTTTTGAATGTGAGGTTTCTGTGAGTTGAGATCCTTAGTTAATTGTGTTTCAGCTGTTGCGAGAACCTGCGCCTTGTTGAATTGAACAAACATGCTTTTAACCTCAAATAGTACCTGTACTATCCTCTAACAAACCGTAATTCACCTCCTCAAACTTGCTCTGTTTTAGCTTTCCTTGAGACACAATTTATTAAATTGAAGGTGGAGAATTACGGCTATATATTGTACTCCACCAAGTCTATAAAAGTGACCCCGCAGTTCAACTACAAATTTGTTACTAAAGAATAGATGCTAGACAATTTCTATTTCGCTATTATAATAGCAGCAGCATTTCGAAGCCCTGCCTTGTTACAAATGATATGAACTGGCCTTCATCTTTCTAGACAGTTTCTAACTATTTTTAGTGCAAAATTGACCCTTATAAGACTTTAAGACAAGTTTATATCCACTTTCATGATTAAATTGGACATCCTCCAAACTGTGCTTGAGATCAGCCATATTCACCACGCTTTTCAATTTTTAAGCGTTCCATCTATCCACCAGCCAATAATTTTTACACAGCCATCACATTTTCTGTTTATGTCAAGCCTACTAGTAGCTATCTAAGGTCCCAATCAGAATTTGATGTCCCTAGTACCAGTACACCACCATAAATCTTTCCCAACATCATTTGTCACTTTGATAATTCTTTTCCATATATAAGAAGTCTTGACATCAGGTTTCAACACAGTACAGTGCTAGATGCTGTAATCTAGAATACTTTTGTGTAAGATATTTAGCCCAGAGAGTATTCCCTTCTCTAAAACCCCACCCATAGCTTACAACCAAGAGCATTTACCTTATCTTCAAACTTCTCAATGACGCCAAACCCCATGTTTTAGGAGGATAACAAAGCTTGTTCCATTTTAACCAATAGTGATTGTGCCTTCCCTCTTTTTTCTCTCCCCTCCCATATACGAAGGACATCCAAGACCTGTTGTGTCAATAATTTTATCAATTTGTGGCAAGATACATTGCTAGATACCAAGATACAACTCTTTTCCTTGTTAATCACATGCTCAGAGGTCTCTTCTTATCATTTGATGAACCTAACCAGATTCTTCAGAGATATGTGTGAGCATAATGACATCATCAACATAGCTGATATGAGAAACAATTGGGGATACAATAGGAGTATAGAAAAGTTGTATAACACATAGAGCCATATGCGATAATATAAAGACTAGGAGAGATTGGGGCTGATGTATAATTTAATGAGTATATGCAATTTAATACTAACTACATAACAATAATATAATAAAACGAAATGTTATTCTCTCTCTATATTCGCAATGTCAAAGTAAGGAGTGAGTACAAGAGAGTGGACTAAACCCCTATTTAAAGGAGAGCTTAGCCAAAATAGGTAAATGATTAGAAGGGACCTAAAAGGAACAACATAACCAAATGATCAAAATAACCTACCATTATTATGCTCCTTCATCACTCTCCCTCATACGAGAACTCGTCATGTACTCCGTATATTTGTGAAAGAAATCTGGGTTGACGCGCTGGAGGGTGGACTCTGTGATCTAAGAGTTCGCCACCTCGGGATAGTCATGCCAACGAAATAAGTAACGGGTATAATTACCGGACAAGGATGAAATGTCCTTTGATGCGAGGACACCCTCAACATGGTCCACGTGTGAACATACATGATGGCTCTCAACTAGGGGTAATAGGATCGGGTGAAGATGCGTACCCCCAAATGGTGATTGATCCACAACATTGAATGTGCAGTGTGTCCCAAACTCAGCAAGTAAGTCAACCTCATGCGCGTTGTCCCCACAACTACGAATGATTAGGAAGGGACCAAAATTATGTAGCTGTAACTTATGCCCTTTCCCCTAATGACATATTTTGTGTTGGTAAATCATGACAAGGTCCCCAGGTTGATAGGCCACGAAACGACGGTGCTCATCTGCATGATCTTTATAAAAAGAGTAGACCCACTTCAGGCGAGCGCGAACATCAGACTGTATAGATGTCGAACAGGCAAAGAACTAGTTACTGAGTGGTTGACTGAACAATAGGTAGGAACTCGTCGAGATCCACTGGGATGGTGAGAGAGGCCAGTATAGTGGTTGATCACATTATTGAACGCAAACTCAGCCTGAGCGATGACTATGTAGGCATTAGATGTCCTAGTGCACGAGATCAATTGGGCGATCTTCGAGAAGTAATTCACCATGACTACGATGGAACATGCCCATGCATAGTGCGAGGGATTCTGATAATGAAATCCATGGAAACATCCTGCCATGGACGATCCGGGATCGATAAGGGCGAGTATAGGGCAACATTAGAGTGTTTGCCCTTGGCCATCTCATATGTTTAACATCGATTTATGTAGGCGTTGGTGTCCCATCTTATAGTAGGCCGGTAAATTGACTACATAGTGTGGAGTGAGTGCAAGTCTGTCCCATGTGACTGTGCAACCCGTGGAATGGTTCTCTCCAATAATCTTCTCTCATAAGGAGGAAGTCGAAATAAACAAAGTGGTGCCTCAAAATTAAAATCCGTCTTGAAGCAAGTAATCACAAGAAACGTCATTGTTCTGCTGACAAGTGACATATGTGGTGCCAAATTGGACATCAATCGAGTAGAGAGCCTAAACCTTATCAAAATAAAATACCTGACTGCGTAGGGTGACCAAGACGTGTTGATTAGGCATAAATATTGTATATTTATTCCCCTAATTTCGGGACATTTGTGGGCTCGAACGATGCAATTGATATGGATTTAACTCACATTGTTGCTACTAACCTTCTCATGAAAGTATTTCGTGTCTCTCCGATGTGTTTTAACAGGTTAATGATGCAAAAGATACAAAAGAGAAATCAAAACAGTGAAAGAAAGGCTAGGAAGGCAAGTTCAAGGGCATTTTTGTAATTCTGCAGCCTGATCCCAGGGGTGGAGTCAACTGGAAAGTTAAAGAGCTCAAAATAACGAGAATACTGGAAAAAACGGCACTCAAATTCGAGTTACGGTGAAGGAGTTATGATTATTTGAAGTTGATGAAAAATCCAAGAAGAGAAGACAAAAACATGTAAAATTTTCTAAGTGTTGAAAACCAAAGATTGGTACCCTAAACCAGCGAATTTCCTTGAACCCAGCTTGAACCGATTCGTGTGTACCCCGAATAGGTTCGGGTCCCCTGATGGCAGAAATTGTTCTTTTATTTGAGTGGTCCATCGAGATTGTGTGGGTTACAACTCATTCTTGGTGTAATGCAGTCCGAAGTGAGGCTCTTAAAAGGGCATTTCTGGAGGGTTTTGAGGAGTTCAGTTCCTCTTATACATAGCTTCTCATTTAGATAGTTAGGAGATAATTTCCATATAATTGTAGAGAGTTTTTATAGAGAGAATATAAGTAGAAGACTACATAAAAAAGTTGGAATTATTTTGTATCAAGACCGATTCATTTCTGGGTTTGTTTCAAGTTCTAATTCAAGTTTCATTCTTCCTATGATTGTTCTTGCATGATTAATACTCTTACTTAATTAAGATAGATTTATAAATTTACAACACTTGTTTACATGTTTCAAAGCAGTTTCACCATGAATTCTTTCACATGCAATATAATTAATCTTTGTATTGTTAAGTTTAACATGTCCGGCTAGATTTATAAGGGTTGGGATGCATGAACTCGGCCTAATGAGTTAGTTGTATGTGTATAAAACTAATCCACTGAATTTAATGATGTGTTATGTCCGTATTGTGTAGTAACATAACCATTGTAGACCTTTGGACCTCAGTTGCGTCCGAGTAACTGGGACGCTTTAGGATGCAATGGGAATGTTACTATCGCGCGTTACGGCTTTACTCATCTTCTGATTTCGTATGATGCGGGCTTGAACCTCATATACATAATTCTTGAGAGAACTGAAGTCTGGGATTAATCAATCATTCAAATTTACGATTAGTTTCGTACCTACAATACACTAAGGTCGAGGGACTGCATTTCCATCCTATTTTTCTTCACCATATAATCCAAGTTTCAATTTAATCATCATTAGTAATTTAGTTCATTAATCAATTGTTTCAAAGTTTCAAATAGTTGTAGTTATCCCACCAATCATATCATCTTTTCCTTTTTTTAGAGTCAGATTTAGGATTCACTTGTCTGTCTACGGTACCCTACTTCCCTGTGGATTCGATACCCATACTCGCCGCTATACTCCATAAAAGTGTAGTAAAAGTTTAGGTTTTTGTATTGACGTTGGAAACCAATAACAACGATTAGCGTATTACATGGATGCTCGGTTTTCACATCAGTTTAAATGGCGCCGTTGCCGGGGATTTAGGTAAACTTAAGATTAGACCAAGTCAGTCTAAAAAATCTGACAAATAAAATATATATCATCTCTCACAAATCTGTTAATGGAAAGTTCTGAACTCACTTCACCTCCCTGTAGTACTCCAAGCCATATTCTCGAAAACTCGATAGCCGAGTACTACCCGGACAACCCTCACACTCCAAACACTTCACAGTTTTGCGTTCCAACTCCTACACCGTCACACCCATTCACAAACAGCACTCAGTTCTCCCTCTTAGGACACACTTTTGAGCACGCTTCGAGGATACCAGGAGAGGATAGAGAGTCTACAAGCGTCACAACACGGTTGTATAGCCTCCAGTGAGGAAGAGGCCCCATACCGCCCTTTAAGTGCACTCTTATATCCCGAGCGCACTGTCACTCCGAGGTGCATTTTACTCCCGTATAATGCAGGTCAGTTTTGATTTTTGAATGGGATGATCCAAAATCCTTCCCACTTACCATGGAATCAATCCGAGTTATTTGTTAACTCAAAGTTCTTTTTAGCGCCTATTAAGTTGTCAAGGATCTCAAGTCTTTCACTTTGATTGGTTTTGAGAAACGTGTATAATATTGCCTTGAAAAACGTGCCGAAAAATCTCTAAATTAAATTCATCTTGAAATGCATATGGCAACGCAATTAGTATTTTGGACAATGAAGTAGGCCATCATTTGTCACCCAAAAATATTGGCCATAAAAAAAATTATCAAAAATCATCCCTTTTGTAACCCATTTTGAGCCAAATAAAAGTCTTCCCTTTTGTTTGCCCAAAAAGCTCCGAATTGTGAAAAATGGAAAAAGTCAGAATTTAAGTCCAAACAAGTGCAACAAAAAGGGCCAGAAAAAGAATGCAAATGCAAAACAAAAGCAAGAAAAGAAAAGTGTGAATATGAAGAAAATGAGAAAAAAGCCCGAAAAAGCACTAATGGACATCATAGGAAAGTTTTCCAATTTTGAAATTCTTAACCTTTTCCAATATCACCCAATACACCTTCAACCCGTAAAAGTCCTAACTGAGTCAAAATTTGCGAAATTGGTTACCGCGTGGAGAGCTAAAACACAAAAAGATAATAAAAGAGATAAAACGTATGTATAAGAGGCGATATTTCCGTTTCCTACTGACCGTATTCCAATGATGAGATCCATTCACCATATATTTACTTCTTTCAAATTGTGTGCGTGACTTTGCGTCCATTATATTTACTCTTTATAAATCATGCACACCGGGAGAATAACCACATTCAGAGTGATTCGTTTATGAGAGCATTCCGTGAGATTTTGAAAATCAAAACAAATTTTTGAAAAGTAACGTAATGATCAATCGGTGGAAGTTAGCGGTTCGATTTTTGGCTTAGCACACACACACACTATAATGTGAGACTCTTAAATATGAATTAGTGATGATTATTTTCCGAAAAATATTGAACTATACAATTTTTACATATTTTGAAGTTTCTTTGTGTCGAATTTTGTGGGTATATTCACTGCAAACCCTCACGAGACAACACTCGTCCTACTAGGGTAACCTAGGAGTTTAAAGGCTTGTTGCATACGCTAAATGCAATCGCTCGCCCGCGAAAAAGGTATTCTATCCCAATAATATGTTTAGAAGATTTGCAACCTCTTTTCTTCATCTTTTACATTGCTCGGGACGTGCAAAGTTGTAAGTTAGAGGGATTTGATTAAGCATAAATATTGTATATTTATTCCCCTAATTTCGGGACATTTATGGGCCCGAGCGATGAAATTGATATGGATTTAACTCACATTGTTGCTACTAACCTTCGTATGCAAGTATTTCGTGTTTCGTGTATCTCCGATGTGTTTTAACAGGTTAATGATGTAAAAGATACAAAAGAGAAATCAAAATAGTGAAAGAAAGGCTAGGAAGGCAAGTTCAAGGGCATTTTTGTAAATTTGTAGCCTGATCCGGGGGGTGGGGTCAACTAGAAATTTAAAGAGCTCAGAACAACGAGAATATTGAAAGAAACGGTACCCAAATCCGAGTTACGGTGAAGGAGTTATAATTATTTGAAGTTGATGAAAAATCCTAGAAGAGAAGACAAAAACATGTAAAATTTTCTATGTGTTGAAAACCAAAGATTGGCACCCTAAACCAGCGAATTTCTTCGAACCCATCTTGAATCGGTTCAGGGGGAGAACCGATTCACATGTACCCAAACCGGTTCAGGTCCCCTGATGGCAGAAATTGTTCTTTTATCTGAGTGGTCCAACGAGATTGTGTGGGTTACAACTCATTCTTGGTCTAATGCAGTCCGAAGTGAGGCTCTTAAAAGGGCATTTCTGTAGGGTTTTGAAGAGTTCAGTTCCTCTTATACATAGCTTCTCATTTAGATAGTTAGGAGATAATTTCCATAGAATTGTATAGAGAAAAGAAGTAGAAGTCTACATAAAAAAGCTGGAATTATTTTGTATCAAGACCGATTCATTTTTGGGTTTGTTTCAATTTCTAATTCAAGTTTCATTCATATTATGATTGTTCTTGAATGATTAATACTCTTACTTAATTTAGATATATTTCCGAATTTACAACTCTTGTTTACATGTTTCAAAGCAGTTTCACCATGAATTCTTTCACATGCAACATAATTAATATTTGCATTGTCAAGTTCAACATGTCCGGCTAGATTTATAAGGGTCGGGATGCATGAACTCTGCCTAATGTGTTAGTTGTATGTGTATAAAATTAATTCTCTGAATTTAATGATGTAATATGTCTATATTGCGTACTAACACAACCATTGTAGACCTTTGGACCTCGGCTGCTTCCGAGTAACCGAGATGCTTTAGGATGCAATGCGAATGTTACTATCGCGCGTTATCGCTTTACTCATCTTCTGATTTCGTATGATGCGGGCTTGAACCTCATATACGTAATGCTTGAGAGTACTAAAGTCTGGGATTAATCAATCATTCAAATTTACGATTAGTTTCATACCTACAATACACTAAGGTTGAGGGACTGCATTTCCGTCCTGTTTTTCTTCACCATATAATCCAAGTTTCAATTTAATCATCATTACTAATTTAGTTCATTAATCAATTTTTTCAAAGTTGCAAATATTTGTAGTTATCCCACCAATCATATCATCTTTTCCTTTTCTTTAAAGTGAGATTTAGGATTCACTTGTCTGTCTACGGTACCCTACTTCCCTGTGGATTCGATTCCCATACTCGCCGCTATACTCCATAAAAGTGTAGTAAAAGTTTAGGTTTTTGTATTGACGTTGGAAACCAATAACAACGATTAGCGTACTACACGGACGCTCGGTTTTCACATCAGTCAAAATGGCGTCGTTGCCAGGGATTTAGGTAAACTTAAGATTAGACCAAGTCAGTCTAAAAAATCTGACAAAAAAAAATATCATCTCTCACAAATATGTTAATGGAAAGTTCTGAACTCACTTCACCTCCCCGTAGTACTCCAAGCCATATTCTCGAAAACTCGATAGCCGAGTACTACCCGGACAACCCTCACACTCCAAACGCTTCACAGTTTTGCGTTCCAACTCCTACACCGTCACACCCATTCATAAACAACACTCAGTTCTCCCTCTTAGGACACACTTCTGGGCACGCTTCGAGGATACCAGGTGAGGATATAGAGTCTACAAACGTCACAACATGGTTGTATAGCCGTTGGTGAGGAAGAGGTCCCGTACCGCCCTTTAAGTGCACTCTTATATCCCGAGCGCACTGTCACTCCGGGATGCATTTTACTCCCGTATAATTCAGGTCAGTTTCGATTTTGGAATGGGACGATCCAAATCCTTCCCACTTACCATGGAATGGATTCAGAAAAACCATATGCCCACATCATGGAATTTGAGGAGGCATGCGAGACCCTCAGCGATCAAACTTGCACGAAAGATGTGATCCGCCTCAAACTCTTCCCATTCTCGCTAAAGGATAAGGTTAAGACCTGGCTATGATCTTTACCTCCAAATTCGATTTCATCCTGGAATGAATTTCAATCCAAATTTCTCAAGAAATTCTTTCCCCTCCCCCCCCCCCATCGAACGAACTCCATTAAGGCTCAAATTCAAACTTTCCGATAATTAAAAAATGAGTCGTTCGATCGATGCTATGAGCGTTTCAATGAGTTAATCACTTCATGCCCACATCATGGATTTGATAAACTGCAAATCATTTCCTTCATCCACAATGGGCTGAATATTAATTCCAAACAACTCATTGAAACCATGTGCGATGGTCTATTTGTCGAATTAGATGCCAACGATGCTGAGCTTCAGCTGAACTATGTCGTCGAGACTACCCAATCATGGGACACATCTAACCCTAGTGCTCAAAATTAAACCCAACAAGCGACCATCACTCCATCGGCATCCGGCTTGTTCCAAGTGGAAAGGAATGTTATGACGGACAACCGAATTGATTTACTTGAGAAAGGCTAGCGAGAAATACTTAAAGTATGTGGAAGAGAATTAACTGGAACCATCCCAAACCCCGTCGAAATGGTGTGTGCATTTGTGAGGCGGGCCATTCAACTGAGGAATGCCCGACGATACTCGCCTACAAAGTCATGCTTCAAGAGAAAGTTAGTGGTATAGGAGGATTCAAGGGTAATTTCAGTGCCCCGCACGGGAATTCTTACAACCATTCTTGGAAAAACCATCCTGGTTTCAGCTATGGGCAGCAACATGCTGCGATGAATCCTAATTCACATGCTGCCCATCCTCCACCACAACCCTTCCAACAAGCCCCACACATGGAAGGACATGTGCAAGCACCACCACCTCAGGGAGCATATATCACTCCACCGCGAAGAAATCTCAAGGATATGATGAACCAATTGATCAATAACCAAAATGCAGCCCATGCTAGATATGATCGTATGATAGGCGGCATAAATGCAAACATCTCAAAACTGCAGTCATCATTAAGTGTCCAAGAGAAGGTCAAGTTTTCTGCCCAGGGCCAAAGACCTCCCCAAGGTCAACCTAGTGTCAGCTCCACTTCAACAGAACACCAGGAGCAATGTCACGCTGTGACCACTCTTCGTAGTGGGAGAGTCGTTGATTTATCACCTCTCTCATACGACGCAACCAAAGATAAGGATATTTCTCCTGGCATGAAGGAGGCCGAAGATGTCCCCTTAAATGAGAGTGATAAAATGGACACTAGTGAGCCCGAGGTAGTAGTAAAATCACCCACCGCGGCACCGTTTCCTCAAAGGTTGATTCCTTTCCACAAAAGCATCCCCCGTGATGAAGTGCTAGACGTACTTAAGCAAGTAAAATTAAATTTACCTTTCCTCGAGGCCATCAAGAAAATTCCATCTTATGCGAAAGTCATCAAAGACTTGTTAACAGAAAAGATGAAGATAAAGGTAAAGAAAAATGTCTTTCTTGCACAGAACGTGAGCTCCATACTCCTTAATGATCTCCCACCCAAATTTAAAGATCCCGGTGCACCCACCATTTCCTGCATCATTGGAGAAAATAAAATTGAAAAAGCCTTACTTGACTTGGGAGCTAGGGTCAATATCCTCCCTTACGCCATCTATAGGCAACTTGATCTGGGCAACCTGAAGCCCACAAAGATCACTCTCCAATTAGCGGATCGATCCGTGAAGATCCCAAGAGGTATAGTTGAGGACGTGATCGTCCAAGTGGACACTTTCTACTTCCCGGTAGACTTTATCATTTGGGATACGGAGCCTTCCTTCACCTCGAGTATTCATGTTCCTATTATTCTTGGGCGCCCATTCTTAGCCATGGCTAATGAAATTATAAATACTCAAAATGGGCAAATGAAACTCACTTTTGGGAACATGACGTTAGAGACCAACATCTTCCATATCGCCCAACATACGGGGGAAGAAGATGATCTTCACGCGGTGAACCTAATCGATGAGATCGCAGAGGAGTATTTTGAGGAAAGCTATTGTGGAGAAGTGCTAGGGTCTTGTTTAGTTTCGAGACAGGAGAGCGAGGGAATGTACGCTGAATTTGAGAGCGAGGTTGAGGAGTTGAGAGAGTTACTTGATAAGAGAGCGTCGGACGAGGACGCGATAAATGTAAGTTGGGTTTCAAGATTCGAGGAATTAACGCCAAGGAAGTCATGCTTGGTTCCCTCGAGCGACAAATTTCTGACCCTCGAATTGAAGAAACTACCCTCCCGCATTAAATATGAATATCTAGGAGAGGATGAGACATTTCCTATTGTTGTCTCTTCTAGCCTAGACGAAGAGCAAGAGGGTAAACTGTTAAAGATTCCGAGTAAGCACCAAAGTGCCTTTGGTTGATGTATGGCTGCTTTGAAAGGGATAAGTCCTTTGATTTGAACACATAAGATTCACCTCGAGGAGGATGTCAAACCCTCGAGAGAGATGCAAAGAAGGCTAAACCCCATTATGAAAGAAGTAGCGAGAGCCGAAATCATTAAATTGTTGGATGCCGAGATTATCTATCCAATATCGGATAGCAAGTGGGTGAGCCCTACTCAAGTTATCCCGAAGAAGTCGGGGATGACTGTGATTGAGAATGCTAAGGGAGAACTAGTCGCCCAACGCACCACCACTGGGTGGCGCGTTTGCATTGATTACCAAAAACTTAATGCGGGGGACTAGGAAATACCACTTCCCTTTGCCATTTACTGATCAGATGCTAGAACGAGTAGCGGGACACCCTTACTATTGCTTCCTTGATGGTTATTCTGGATATAACCAAATTGAGGTAGATGTACTTGACCAGGAGAAAACGACTTTCACTTGACCTTTTGGTACGTTTGCCTACAAACGTATGCCATTCGGCTTGTGTAATGCACCTGCGACCTTTCAAAGGTGCATGTTGAGTCTATTTAATGACATGGTTGAAAGAGGACTCGAAGTGTTTATGGATAATTTTAGTGTTTTTTACACCTCTTTCGATTTTTGTTTGATACAACTGGAAAAAGTACTTGCCTGGTGTGTGGAAAAGAACTTAGTGCTAAATTGGGAGAAATGCTATTTTATGGTCACTGAGGGAATAGTGCTTGGCCATATAGTTTCATCCAAGGGGATCGAAGTTGATAGAGCTAAGATTGATGTCATAGCCGATCTGTCCCCACCAAAATCACTCAAAGACGTGCGCTCCTTCTTGGGACACGCGGGGTTTTATCGAAGGTTCATTAAGGACTTTAGCACCATTACTAGACCCTTAAGTATCCTACTAATAAAGGACACCCCGTTTGAGTGAACAGAATCATGCCATAGTGCTTTTGAAAAATTGAAAACCATGCTTGTGTCCGCTCTCATCATGCAAGTTTCGGATTGGTCCTTACCATTCGAACTTGTGTGATGCGAGAGATTATACGATAGGGGCTATTTTGGGCCAAAGAAAAGATAAGCATGCTCATGTCATCTACTATGCTAGCCGGACTCTTACCGGGCCACAACTCAACTACGCCACCACGGAGAAGGAGTTGCTAGCGATAGTCTTTGCTCTTGACAAATTCCGGTCCTACATTCTTAGTTTTCCAATCATTTGCTTCACCGACCACACGGCATTAAAATACCTACTTGTGAAGAAAGACTCAAATCCACACCTCATAAGGTGGATCCTACTCCTACAAGAATTTAATCTCTCCATTAAAGATAAGAAAGGAGTTGAAAACGTCGTGGCCGACCACTTATCACGGCTTTCGTCTGACGTACCTAGTGAGCCTATACCCATAGATGAATACTTTCCGGATGAGCAACTTTTTGTTGCCTCATCTTTGCCCTGGTTTGCGGATATCGTGAACTATCTTGTCACGGGAGTCGTCCCTATCGATTGGACACCGCAAGATAAGAAGAGGTTTACTACTTGGTCGCGTATGTTCTTTTATGATGATCCCTTCCTGTTTAAGTATTGCGCCGACCAAATCATTCGACGTTATGTACCGGATGACGAGATCCCCAAAGTCATCCAATTCTGTCATTCGAAAGCTTGTGGAGGCCACTTTTCGATGAAAAAGACGGGTGCTAAGATTCTTCAATGAGGCCTCTATTGGCCCACAATCTTCCCGGATATGAACAATTGCTGCAAATATTGTGATAGGTGCCAAATGATGGGCGCAATCACCCGACGAGACATGATGCCTTTAACCCTGATACTCATTATTGAGATTTTCGACTACTGGGGTATTGACTTCATGGGCCCTTTTCCCCCATCTTTCGGTTTCATATACACCTTAGTCACGGTAGATTATGTTTCTAAATGGGTAGAAGTCATAGCTACCGGGACCAATGACAGTAAGGTGGTGATTAGGTTCCTGCAGGAACACATACTTTCCCGTTTTCGTGCTCCAAAAGCAATAATCAGTGATAATGGCACGCACTTTTGCAATAGGCCATTCGAGAAGCTCATGAGAAAGTATGGTGTCGTTCACAAGGTTAGAACGACTTATAATCCCCAAATGAATGGGCACGCTGAATTATCGAATCGGGAAATCAAGAACATTCTCGAAAAGACCGTCAATCCCACCCGAAAAGATTAGTCACTTAGATTGAATGATTCACTATGGGCCTATCGTACCGCGTACAAAAACCCACTCGACATGTCCCCATTCTGCTTTGTGTATGGCAAACCTTGCCATCTTCCCGTGGAATTACAGCACAAAGCATTTTGGGCAATTAAAAAGCTGAACTATGAAATGGATAAAGCCGGTGAAGCCCGCAAGCTTCAATTGCACGAGTTAGAAGAGATACGCAATGATGCGTATGAGAATGCCAAATTTCCAAGGAAAGGATGAAACTCGCTCACGATAACATCATTCGACGAAAAGAGTTTATTCCCGGACAAAAAGTACTCCTCTATAACTCTCGGCTTCATCTATTCTCGGGTAAGTTGCAATCACGGTGGAGTGGCCCATTCATTGTAAGAAACGTTTTCCCCCATGGAGCTGTAAAACTGGACGATTCAAAAGGGGGAAATACGTTCAAAGTTAATGGACAACGCCTAAATCCATATCAAGAGGCGTGTATGGAAGAAGTCGACGCCGTTTGGTTGTCAGACCCCGTTTATGGGGTCGAGTGAGCTTAATGAGAGAGGTCGTTGCTCCCCCGACGCGCATGGGGTGAATTCCTGTACATAGTAGTCGTGTGTGAGTTAGGATAGTTTTGAGTTTGGAGCACGGTTTACGAGAGAGATTGAGTTAGCTCATTTTTAGGGTGTGTTTGCACGTAGTTGAGAGCTTGGTCGAGGCGAGTTTTGAGCACTCGAAGGTTTAGTACATCTTATGGGGCATTGGGCACGAGAGAGGATAGGAGAGCACATTGAAATTTTGAGAAAAGAGAGAACGAAAAATTTTCTGGCAGCACATTTCCCCGAACCCAGGTCGAACTGGTTCGCGTATACCCCGAATCGGTTCGGGTCCCCTGGCAGATTATTACCCCCTTATTTTCACAATTCATCCCCTTCCCTCTCTTCTTCCCTCCATTCATTTCATACGAAATTAACCCCTCCAAAACCTTCCCCCCTTCCACTTTCACTCCAAATTCATCCACTCCCTGCTCTCCTTCCAAATCCATTTCCATTTCCCTTTCCCACCAAAAATCCTTCTCTCATACCTATAAATTCAACCCCCAACCCTCCTCCATTACCACACCAAAAATTCACTATTCCTCTCCTCCACACCAAATATCTCTCTCTACTTATCTCTTTCTCTCATTATGACGCGTCCCCGCCAAACCAATTTTAGCCCAAAGAAATCTAATGCCACCACCTTACTCGATGACGAGGGTAAGGGGGTGTTTCGAAGCATCTAAGAGCGCCATTGGGCCGAGCAATACTTCTCTGCTATGTGCCCAATCCACATTGAGCATTTTGTTACTTGGGAACAACTTCCCGGCGACATCACCGCACTATTCAACCGTCGGGGGTGGTGCTCTTTTCTCTCTCCTACGAGCAATCATGTGTTTGAAACCGCCATCCGCCACTTCTATGCAACACTCCTCCGAAAGTCCTCCACACTACACGAGGCTTACCTCAACGGCCTCCAAATTTCTTTCTCGGCTAACATCATTGCGCGAAAAATGCGTGCCAAAAGGGTTGTCCTACCCGTGCCTTTCCAATATCCTACAAATGGTGCCCCCCCGCACCAAAGAAGACTGCATTACTCGAATGGAACCCGGGGAGGAATGGGTGAGGGATTCTTTTCCCGTAGGAAAGCTATCGGATACGGTGCGATTCACGCACCTAATTGCTTGCGGAGCAATCCACCAATGACTCGGTGGTTCGGTTATGCCACGCTAACTTCCTATATCACTTTCTCGACCCCGAAAGCACAATTAATTCAGCCCAACTGTTCTACGTCGATATCGTCAACGTTGCATATGACGAGTGGGGAAAAACTGCGCTCCCTTACGCTCGCCTCATTACGGAGCTCTTGATCGATGCCGGGGAGGAAGACCCGGGGCATCATATACGACTCCTCCGCCCAATTAGTGCTACTTCCACCACTCGAAGTGAGTGCCAAATGCGTGTTGCTCACCCCGACCGTCCCATACTCGATGAGGATGCGAGGGAGGAAGGATATGATGACCCAATGATGGATGTCGAAGAAGAATAAGAGGAATACGAGGATGATGAAGATGATTCTGATTTCGAATCTATGGGAGCAAACTTTGATAGGCGCCTTTCGGTGGTGGAATCCCATCTTGACGGGTTCATCACCCAATACAATCAAGATCAAGCCACCTATCAAAGGGATCAAGCGGACCCTTATGATCCGCATGCACCCAGGACCACAAATCAGCCTCCGCATCATAGCCCGTGACTGTTCTTGTGTGGTTGTTTGTGCTGTTTTATGTTGTGTTGTTGTAGGTGGTTCACAATCATTGTATGCTTCTTACTCTCTAATGTAACACATGCTTCTTAGTTGTTATAATACAATAATGCATTTTGTGTTAATTTGTTGTTTTATTTTTCCGCACTTTTAATTCTCATTTATTTAGATTTTAGTCATTGTTGCTTGAGGACAATGCAAAGGTCTAAGTTGGGGGGGTATTTTCTAAAACTTCACAAATTTTCTAAAAATGCCCAAATAAAATTCTTGAAAATCCAAAAATGTTTTTTCGAAATAAATAAAAAATTAAGTTCTAATTTTTTTGAAAATATCATAAAAATTCGGTTTAAAGTCTCAAGTTGTAAAAATACACAATGCACAAAGCCGGAATCAACCAATGATGAAAATTGTGCGAAATTTGACAACTTAACGAATAAGTGTGGAGATTAACAAACTCGGTGAGAGTTAAGCTTGTCATTTTTGTGAAATTTATAAATCAATCCGAGTTATTTGTTAACTCAAAGTTCTTTTTAGCGCCTATTAAGTTGTCAAGGATCTCAAGTCTTTCACTTTGATTGGTTTTGAGAAACGTGTATAATATTGCCTTGAAAAACGTGCCGAAAAATCTCTAAATTAAATTCATCTTGAAATGCATATGGCAACGCAATTAGTATTTTGAACAATGAAGTAGGCCATCGTTTGTCACCCAAAAATATTGGCCATAAAAAAAATTGTGAAAAATCATCCCTTTTGTAACCCATTTTGAGCCAAATAAAAGTCTTCCCTTTTGTTTGCCCAAAAAGCCCCGAATTGTGAAAAATGGAAAAAGTCAGAATTTAAGTCCAAACAAGTGCAACAAAAAGGGCCAGAAAAAGAATGGAAATGCACAACAAAAGTAAGAAAAGAAAAGTGTGAATATGAAGAAAATGAGGAAAAAGCCCGAAAAAGCACTAATGGACATCATAGCAAAGTTTTCCAATTTTGAAATTCTTAACCTTTTCCAATATCACCCAATACACCTTCAACCCGTAAAAGTCCTAACCGAGTCAAAAATTGCGAAATTGGTTACCGCGTGGAGAGCTAAAACACAAAAAGATAATAAAAGAGATAAAACGTATGTATAAGAGGCGATATTTCCGTTTCCTACTGACCGTATTCCAATGATGAGATCCATTCACCATATATTTCCTTCTTTCAAATTGTGTGCGTGACTTTGCGTCCATTATATTTACTCTTTATAAATCATGCACACCGGGAGAATAACCACATTCAGAGTGATTCATTTATGAGAGCATTCCGTGAGATTTTGAAAATCAAAACAAATTTTCGAAAAGTAACGTAATGATCAATCGGTGGAAGTTAGCGGTTCGATTTTTGGCTTAGCACACACACACACTATAATGTGAGACTCTTAAATACGAATTATTGATGATTATTTTCCGAAAAATCTTGAACTATACAATTTTTACATATTTTGAAGTTTCTTTGTGTCAAATTTTGTGGGTATATTGACTGCAAACCCTCACGAGACAACACTCGTCCTACTAGGGTAACCTAGGAGTTTAAAGGCTTGTTGCATACGCTAAATGCAATCTCTCGCCTGCGAAAAAGGTATTCTATCCCAATAATATGTTTAGAATATTTGTAACCTCTTTTCTTCATCTTTTACATTGCTCGGGACGTGCAAAGTTCTAAGTTAGAGGGATTTGATTAAGCATAAATATTGTATATTTATTCCCCTAATTTCGGGACATTTATGGGCCCGAGCGATGAAATTGATATAGATTTAACTCACATTGTTGCTACTAACCTTCGTATGCAAGTATTTCGTGTTTCGTGTATCTCCGATGTGTTTTAACAGGTTAATGATGCAAAAGATACAAAAGAGAAATCAAAATAGTGAAAGAAAGGCTAGGAAGACAAGTTCAAGGGCGTTTTTGTAATTTTGTAGCCTGATCCGGGGGGTGGGGTCAACTAGAAATTTAAAGAGCTCAGAACAACGAGAATATTGGAAGAAACGGCACCCAAATCCGAGTTACGGTGAAGGAGTTATAATTATTTGAAGTTGATGAAAAATCCTAGAAGAGAAGACAAAAACATGTAAAATTTTCTAACTGTTGAAAACCAAAGATTGGCACCCTAAACCAGCGAATTTCTTCGAACCCATCTTGAATCGGTTCAGGGGGAGAACCGGTTCGCATGTACCCGAACCGGTTCGGGTCCCCTGATGGGAGAAATTGTTCTTTTATCTGAGTGGTCCAACGAGATTGTGTGGGTTACAACTCATTCTTGATGTAATGCAGTCCGAAGTGAGGCTCTTAAAAGGGCATTTCTGTAGGGTTTTGAAGAGTTCAGTTCCTCTTATATATAGCTTCTCATTTAGATAGTTAGGAGATAATTTCCATAGAATTGTAGAGAGAAAAGAAGTAGAAGGCTACATAAAAAAGCTGGAATTATTTTGTATCAAGACCGATTCATTTTCGGGTTTGTTTCAATTTCTAATTCAAGTTTCATTCTTCTTATGATTGTTCTTGCATGATTAATACTCTTACTTAATTTAGATATATTTCCGAATTTACAACTCTTGTTTACATGTTTCAAAGCAGTTTCACCATGAATTCTTTCACATTCAACATAATTAATCTTTGCATTGTTAAGTTCAACATATCCGGCTAGATTTATAAGGGTCGGGATGCATGAACTCGACCTAATGTGTTAGTTGTATGTCTATAAAATTAATTCTCTGAATTTAATGATGTATTATGTCTTTATTGCGTAGTAACACAACCATTGTAGACCTTTGGAACTCGGCTGCTTCCGAGTAACCGGGATGCTTTAGGATGCAATGCGAATGTTACTATCGCGCGTTACCGCTTTACTCATCTTCTGATTTCGTATGATGCGGGCTTGAACCTCATATACGTAATGCTTGAGAGTACTAAAGTCTGGGATTAATCAATCATTCAAATTTACGATTAGTTTCATACCTACAATACACTAAGGTCGAGGGACTGCATTTCCGTCCTGTTTTTCTTCACCATATAATCCAAGTTTCAATTTAATCATCATTAGTAATTTAGTTCATTAATCAATTGTTTCAAAGTTGCAAATAGTTGTAGTTATCCCACCAATCATATCATCTTTTCCTTTTCTTTAGAGTTAGATTTAAGATTCACTCGTCTGTCTACGGTACCCTATTTCCCTATGGATTCGATACCCATACTTGCCGCTATACTCCATAAAAGTGTAGTTAAAGTTTAAGTTTTTGTATTGACATTAGAAACCAATAACAACGATTAGCGTATTACACGGACGCTCGGTTTTTACATCAGTCATGTGTCTATCGACTGAGGGCATCAATAAACTAGTTCTCTTTCCCAGGTTTAGAATGGAGATGGTAGGTGGACCGTTGTAAATAGGCTGTCCACTTAGCATGTCGATCGCTGCCCAATGCTGGTTGTGAAGATAACGGAGAGCCTCAAGATCGGACTTGATAACAAACTCCATATAATGGAGGTAGGCTTACCAAAACTTAACCGTCTTAACCATGGCATAAAAATCGAGGTCGTAGGTAAAGTAATTCAAGGGTGCCCTTGTCAACTTCAGGCAAAAAACATGATTAATTTCCCATTCTAGCTGAGGATTGCACATATGCCAATCTTGTATGCATTGAAAGATAGCTTGAATAACTAGGTGAAATCTAAGAGTGTAAGAATGTGGGCGGAGTTCATTAATTCTCTGATGGGGCAGAAGGTGTTGTCCGCCTTATCCATCCACCGAAACTCTATGTTTGACGAGATGGACAGTAAGTCTGTAATGAGAGCCCTAACCGTGCTAAACTCCGCAATAAAACACTGATAAATGCTGCGAGGTTGTGGAAACTGCGGACCTGGGATGCAGAGGTAGGTGTAGGATAATTGACTATTGCCTGTACCTTGGAGGTATCCATGCGGGACTCCCTCACTTGATACGACATATGCTAGAATTTTAGCCGAAGGAACCATGGATGCGCATTTCTTCTTGTGGAGGTAGAAGCGCTCAACTCGAAGAACGGTTAGGGCTTGGGAGATGGGATCTAAATGATCCTCCTCTGATTAGCTGTAGATGAGGATGTAGTAAAAATGCATTACCACAAACTTGCCCATAAACCAACGGAGAATCTGAGTTATAATCCCCATAAACGTGGACAGAGCATTAGACAATTCAAAAGCATCACTATCCACTCATATAACCCGTCCTTCATCTTGAAGGGGGTCTTTCACTCACCTCCGAGTCACATCCTGGTGATTACCACTCTTTAAGTCCAATTTAGAAAAGACTCAGGCCCATTCAAGTGGTCTAACATGTTCTCGAACCTGGGAATGGAAAAACGGTACTTAACGGTGATTTTGTTAAAGGCACGACTGTCCACACACATGTGCCAACTCTCATCCTTCTTTGGGGATACGAAAGCAAGGATGGTTACACAAGTCTATAACTTGGTACTGTAACTCTTAGTGCTTCGCGAGGGTCATATGCTAGTGTGGTAAATTGGAGAGGGAAGCTCCCGATACAAAATCAATGGCATGATGTATGTCGTAAAGCGGTGGTATCTCATCTGGTGGGGTGTGGACGTTGGAATATGAGTCCAACAGGTCCTGAATCACCGAGGGATCATCTATCTCTGGAGTACTGATGAGGCTGATGAGTAGAGATCGACATATAAGGCCCCAGTGGTTAAGTCCTCATGGGAAAATGATGAGAACGGAGGGCCAAGCGGGGCAGATCTCACACATCGGCCGTAACTGAAACTGTTGGCATTAATGATGAAAAGTATAGGTGTTGGCACGCCCGTTGTGCATGATCCAATGATTATGCCAAGGAAAATCGAGGAGCAAATGACACACCATCATCTCAACAATTTTTCACGAAACCTTATCCGCGTAAGCACCGATGGAAAAAAACACGACACTTTCGGCTTGGAGCAATAGACCGGCTACTTCCGAGCCATGCGATACGGCATGGTCTGGAAGTGGGCTCTGTGGGGAGGGCCAATTTATGACACGTCCCTCCATCAATGATGACGGTACACAAACGACCCTTAGCCATGCGACGTGTGAAGAATAGTCTCGTACGAAACCAGCTGGAATCCTCTAGAGATTTGGCCTGTGGTATGAGGGCCGGGGGGTGGGGAACCACTAATGTATGGATAAAGTCAGCTGAAGGGTCATTTGTGTACCATTATCATTGAAAGAGGTAGGAAGGATTATTCACTTTAGGGATAAGAGCTATCAAATTGCATGTAACTGATCTAGCCTAGGCATGGGGAACAATTAAAACATGCTTTAATAGCAGCTGTAATATCATTGCAGTTATCTCCCAACATTGCTTGTAGGGTTGACCTGTCAAGCCATCAGGCCTGCTTCACTGGTTGTATCTATGAAAAATATAGTCTCTCAAATCTCCAGGCATTGCAATTAATACATCATTCTCAACTTCATTAATCAACTTAGGTCTGTAATTAAGAATTTCTCCCTACCCACAGTGGGAAATAATTCCCAATTGATTTTGGAAATACTCTAAAGCTGCTTCAGATAAGTCACTAGGACTATCAACCTAATCTCCTATATATGCATAATGAACCTTCTTCTTTTCAGATTAGTAATACTCCATCTGTTCCTAATTAAAACTCCACTATTCCTTTTTGGGCTATCCCAAATTAAGGGTCCACTTTACATTTTTGAACATAATTAACTAACCAAGTTCAATGTTGGTGAACAAGAATCTTGATCATTGATCGAGTGTATCCTTAATCTATACAAAATGAAAATATGGACGCTTTATTGGGGTGGAGGGATTGATCCACTTCATTTTAGATCTGTCTCCACAGTTCCTTTTCTTCTTGTTTGAGATTATTATTAAAAGTAGGTTTAGCAAAGTGGAGTTACTCTTGTGCAATTATGTATCTTCATGAAAGAGTTTCTTCTTACTAAGAACCAAGTCCTCTTCATCATATATATATTTTGGAAAGAATTTGTAAAAGTGTCTTTATTCCATTGCTCAAGCAGAATCTTGATTCTCTTCAGTTTAGCCCATAACCTACCATTAAGAGGACTCAACAATCTTTATTCAACATCAACTTTAACTTCAACTTTATCATGAGAAGTCCATATATTCTGAAATATACGAGGGACTTTTATCCCATCTAGAATTCTGTTGATAGAAATTAGGAGGGGAGAGTGGTCAGATTTGAGTCTGTTCAGTTGACTCACAGTAGTGTTATATAGATTCAGTCAAAATCCCCCCAAAATATATCAATTCTCTACCCCCTAAATGATTTTGTCCATGTAGACTTATTACTAGTATAGCCCACATCTAACAAACTACATTCAGAGCAAGAGTGATTAAAGTCCATCATTTGTTACCCCCAATTCTTTCTTTAAAGAACAGACACCGTATTGAAATCACCTAGGGCCATCACAAGTATTTTCTACACATTTCAAACTTTCCCGTAGATCCAATCTTTCAGATCTAGTGCATTTTGCATCCACTATAGTAATCCATATATCATTTCCTATATGCTCGTGTTATTAAAGATTCACATTAGGCAAAGAATCCAGACATAATAATTCTTCCAAAGAACAAGAGAAAAGAGGTACATAAGGGGTTCATGAGGTGCATCTGGAAATCTATGTTTAAGGATGGGTTTGTTTGCCATCGTTGGTTGGTATGTGGGCTATTTTGATTGCGTGGAAGGCTAAACTAGCAAAGGTATTGGATGTTTTATTGGGCAGTTATAGCTATAGTATGTATTAAGCCTTAATAGGGGATAATGAGTGGTTATTGGAAGTGTATGAACTGGATCGTTATAAGGAGAAGAGATCTTTTGGGTGAAGATTGCGGAGTTATTTGATTTGTGTATTCCTGTGCAGTATATCGATAGTGACTATAATGTGGTTAGAGTTGGGTCTGAAAAATGACCTTGTATGAGAGGATTCACTATGGCAACACTTCATAATTGTTTAGAGAGATTGTTAAAGTAGTTTCCTATAGAAAATATCAATAGTGGAGTGGTTAATGTGTGAATTAATAAAACATATCTTCTTGATTCCAGAATAGTGAGTTCTTTGAAATTGAGCCTTTAAGTCCATCATTCTGGTGACAAGTATGCATAAGTTGTCAATAATTGTTTTATTTGAGATTGAGGGAGTTATGGGATGAAACCATAGTAGTCACATGGGGCATTTGCAAGGCTGTGAAATATTTTATATTTGCCTATAAAGCACGGACACTTCCCCGAAGGCCCCGTACAAGTGTCGGGCAATCTAAGGGCACAGACACGCTTAGGACACGGCTTGGGCATGTGTCCGACACGCCACGTGTCAAACCAAAAAACAAAACTGACCAGGGGAAGTGTTCTTCAATCTGATCTCTCTAGATAATTTTTTTTTCATTTTTGCACTTCTGCTTTTGCTACCACACCATTACTTCTGCTTTTGCTACCAAACATATTACTTCTTCTTTTGCTGCCACACTAGAAATAGCATATTACTTGTGCTTTTGTTACTCAAAAAAAAAACTGAGCATTTTTTTTCTTCTGTTAACACCTTTTTTTTCTTTTCTTTTTCTCATCTGTTTAATCTCTGTTTAATACTATCTGTTTGTCTTTGTTTAATCTCTGTTTGTATATATAAATTCTGTTTACTTAAAAACCGAGAAACTTTTTTTTACCTGTTAAAACTTTTTTTCTCTTTTTTTTTCCTTTTTTTTCTCATCTGTTTAATCTCCGTTTTTAACATTCTGTTTCTCTGTTTAATCTCTGTTTATATAAATTTTATATAATCTCTGTTTGTTTATCTAAATTCTGTTTACAGACTAAGAGTTGTTTATACAAATTCTGTTTTTTAGGAATGGAAAGTGGGGAACTAGGCCAGGGAACAATAGCACTGCTGCTAGTATGGATTTTGGTTGTTACTAGTACGGACTTTATGCGTTTTGGTTGTTACTAGTATGGATTGAAGTTTGATGTTTAGTATGAATTTAAGTATAATGTTATGTATGGTTTATATAAGTTTCTTTGCATTTTGATTGTGATTAGTATGGGATTTAGTATTATTGTGATGTTTAATGGATAGAATGGATTATTACTCTTAATGCTTATATATTTAATGTTGTTCTTAGTATGAGATTAGTATTAATGTGATATTTTATAATTTTTTATTATGTATAAACATAATTATAAAAAAATATTGATTTGATGTCGTGTCCCCGCTGTGTCGTGTCCTAATTTTTTAGATTTGCCATTTACTAATAATGTTCAAAATAATAGAACAACTCTACTTAAAAACATGACCAAAGGGGTTCAGTTGAAAGTTTCTTCCTAAACTACTAATACAAGCTGCATCGCGTTTTATGTTTGGGCGAGATATTTTACATCACACTGAACCTTACAAATTGACCATCACAGCCACTTGTTCATCTCTCAATGGAAAACTTTGAAATATTTTGTAGCCTTCAAGTTTAACCAATGAATTCCTTGATTAACAGAGGTATATGCATTATTCTAAGTGCTTGTTTGGTTCGAGCTTTTGTCGTTTCTAGAATCCTGAATTGGTAATTTAATATATGCAGTGTAGTCTCATATGCTAAAATTGTATATGTGAATTTACCGATGTGAATTCCTGGAAATCACTAAAACTTGAACAAAACAAGCACGGAGGATAAAGTCTAGCTTCAGTACAGGAGAGGATGAAAAACATGCGTTTCCTTTTGGCTTATTGTGCATTATTGGCTTCCCTTTTATTTCTGTAAGGCAGGAACTTCAGCATTTTCTGTTTGTCACAAAGTGAAATAGCTTTAAGGACAAACCAATTATTTCTGCTGAAATTATAGGTTACAAATTTGTGGCAGCATTGTCCTGAATTTAGATTAACATTAACTTTAATTATATTAAAATCGTTTAAATTTTGCTGCTATATGGAATGATGGGAATTCATCATTGTTCTAGAACAGCATGTAAAATTCTACATGTGATGTTTTGCACATAATTTACCCTATTTTTTCTGGGGTTTATGGTTTAAAGGATAAATTTATGATTATTGATGTTTTTTGCATATGTGATGTTAATAAAAGGTACTATGAGTTGGGACCAGATGATCCTCCATATGCTGCAAAGTTATATGATTGTTGTGGAGCTGAGGACCTGAGGCATGTGGATGCACTACCAGTTTTCATGTTTCTTATGATGATAACTAATGAAGTATAAATTACTCTTTTTTGTAGACATTTAGAATAACAATAATATTGAATATAAATAGTTATGTTGTCTGTTGCTGTTAATAATCTTTCAGACCAGTAGCATATAACTTCAAAATGCATTGATATGTTGTACTCTTATGATTTGAGGACCCGTTGAGGATTTCCTTTTTTTTATTCCAACTCCAAGTGTTGATATTATAAAATAAAAGACTCGTTAAAAGAAAACGAGTTAAAATCAAGATGATGTGTACTTATGGTCCGGACATAAGGCGACATTTCAACTACCTTTTCAAGTTGTATGGGCGACAGTTTAAATCTAATGCCAAAAAATGGGTGTATTAGACTATCTCCATAGCATTGGAGCATTGTTCTCCATGCTTCCCCAAAACGTTGATTTGCTCCGAGGCATTGAGCATATTTAACTTTCCAGTGACATTTCGTCTGCACATAGTCCGCGACAGTTGGAATATCGATGCAAGATTAGTATATTTTTTTTTGAAGCTGTTTTGATTTCAAAAACAAAATGGCAAGTTTAATCATAATGCTTAAAGAAGATTGAAATTATAGTTTTCGTAAACATTGTGTGAAAAATAGGTATCGTAGTCACCTGGAAGGAGGTCTTAGGTGACTGTCGTAATACACAAATTTGCTGTGACATTCCAATTATCGCATGTGATCCTCCCTCGATAATTGGTTTGTTATGCGAACAAGCATTTGCTAGAGTATTTTGCTCCTAAATTTACTTGTTTGAGAGCACTTGTAGTTTGTTCCATGTATAGAAAAGCTAAAATCACCGACATGCCTGGGAGACGATCTTAAAATGGTCACTCAGTTGTGCACTGTACCTATAAAATACAAGAGGTCCAAGTTCAGGCTAAAAAATACAGCTACAGTGGACCTAGGATGGATTAAACAGAGGCCCAAATTCAAAACAAATAATACTGAGCAGAGCACTTATAACTACACAATAAAAAGAGACTTGTCATTGTCAATCTCATGGTTATTGGACCTACCCGCAACTGCTTCTATGGTGCTGTAGTTAGTAATTCTTTTACATATATTTTAAATATCAATTTTGTTATTAATATTACAATGAAAAATATATTTGTAAAACATTGCAATTTTTTGGCTTAAAATTCCAACAACGCTATGTAAATAAATTTGAAGTTGTAACATTTTAACAAATAATTACATAAAGCCATAAAGGATAGTTTTTAGTGTAAATTATAGTAAGTCCTTGAATTATAGAGGGTTTACAAATCACCCCAATTCTATCAAACCTCAAAAAGTGCTTCCTAATCTATTGAATTGCTACAACTAACACATTTTCGTTTAAAAAACATTGATATAAACTTGATGTTGTGCATTTAAATTGTTACAATTTTATCTAAAATTCGTTGGTTGTCTTTATCAGGTTTTTAAGATTAAAAAAAATGCTATAGTTCAAGGGATTTGTTGTAATTTACCCTAATTTTTGAAGGATCATTTTCACTTAACTCCCAAATTTTAATACTTAATTTGATTTAACATCTCAATTTTATATATTTTTAACTTTGCCTCCATCATTGGGCGTTAAGTCTAATTTGACATTATAAATCAGGAGCAAAGTCAAATAAATCCGTAGACTTGACCCCCTATTTTTTATACAATATTTTGATATAACCCTCTCGTGCAGGGGTTATGTCGAAGAGAAACTATGTACGACATTATCTAAACCATTAATAAAAGGAAAAAACCCCTGCCTGCCAAGATTTTTTTTACCAAATGTACTTAATTATTATACACCAAGTGAATGTAAAATTATTTAATACACTTGGGATACAATTTTAATTAAAATTTTTTATTTTGATGCGTATAGCATTACAATTTGTAAATGCGCTCATGAGATCCTTGTTTGTGTACAGTAAAAATAAAAAAAAGGAATGTTACGCGACTCAAAATTTCGATTCACTTTTCGCGATACACTAATTCGTCGTATTTACATTGATTTGTGTTCAGGATCTTCTAAGTATCATTCAAAATACGAACTAATGCAAACACAACACGATATAATAATTTATCGTACAAAATGAGTCGATATTTTAAATCAGTCTAAAATTACTCCAAATAATATAGTGGGGACAGAGACATAGACGCAGTAGTGAGTCTTGATATATCATGGGAATTTGAGAGGATGGAATGGATAATTTCATAAATGGGATATTACACTTTGTTCTTCCAAGTTTGAAGGTCTGTCAAAGGAAAAGAATGTCCTTTTATTCATATCACTTTCTTTTTATGGGTCCACCATATTAGCACGAGGCTTCCTGCTACTGTTGTCTAGGCCAACTCTAGTGGCCTGCATTCCTTTTACTGGTATGGACCCACTTTTTTTTCAAAGTTTCTGTCAATTATATATCCCACTCCCATGTGCATGGCCACAGTTTTATTTTGTAGCAACATTTGTTCTTTCTTTCTCTTTTTCTTTTCTGTATTCAATCACTAGCATTTAAAATTTACACATTTCATGCAATCACCTTAAAAAAATGTTTTTTTTTTCCCGGGTGGTGGAGGTGGTGTAAATACCCAACAAAAAATCAACTAATTTATTTTACTGTTTAATAAAGTGAGTAATGCTACATACCTCTAATAACTCTCCCAAACCTCTTCCAAAATGACTTGATTTTTGTGCCCTGACGGGACCCGCACCACATGATAATAGATGACAGACAAGTGGAAGAATGATGTGGCGTCCACGTAGGATTTGGGAGAGATTTGGGGGAGTTGTTTGGGACTCAAAGCATTTTCCTAAAAAAATAGGTCCGCACGAAAGGTATGTATACTATATATGTGTGTGCGTGCAAATATATTTATGTTCTTTTACAAAATCTCAGTGTGATAATATGATATTTGACTTGTCCCAAAATTTTGATATAATTAGCCATAACACTAGTTTCATGATTTGCATAAAAAAAGGTGTTATTTTACATGAAATAGGTGTTGAGTTTCATGAAATATGTGTCGAAATCCCTAAAATAGGTGGCGTTTTTCTTGAAAGTAGTGTTTTATCTAATTAATTTCAAATTAGAGGTGAAGTCAATATTATATTATCAAGATATTATCACATTGACGTTTTATCAAATAGAGCTTAAGAATTTATGATTTGACTTTTGGAGTTTGCTTTATACTAGTGTTTGTGCCATTGATTTATCTAAATTCACTTAACAATTGGGGTTGCTCTGCATGTGATGCAAGTCTAGCATTGTTTTGTGTTATATTGATAAAATATCAATTTGATAATATGATATTTGACTGAATTCTTATTTTTGCAAATAATTAGAGATCATCGCAATTTCATGCAATTCAATGTCTATTTCATGCAAATCAATTTCTATAGACACATATTTTCTGAAAACATACACATATTGAATAAAAATCGACATTTCCCCCATCGAAATCAACAGTCTTTTCATGAAATTTGTATAATGTATAATTATTTAAAAAAATTGGGGTTAAGTTAAATATTAATGGATTTTATCAAAATGACCCCATTGTTGTTTACAAGATGATATATAGTGTATGTTTATATGATACAAGAGATTTTCTTTTTAGGATCCGTTTGGTTTGGAGTGAATACTTTTAATCACGGTGAAAAGTAAAATAGTGAAATATTTTTTCACACATTGAAATTTAATTTTTGTTGGTTTGAAATCATGAATAAGGGAACACCTTATAATTATGCAACTTTAGCAACCCTAGGATGTGATGGCTCGAACATTGGGCCTTACAAAAATGGTTGAAAGTAGACATAGAATCCGTTTCAACGCGAATATTTCGAATACCTGCAAGATTAGCAAGACGTAATCCCTCTTTTATTGTCCAAATTTTAGCTATAGAAGTATTATTAAAGCCAGTGTTTTTAGTAAAATCCCATATAAAATTCCCCTTATCGTCTCTAAGCACCCCTCCGATTCCCGTCGATAGATTAGTGGTGTTACAAGATTCATTCGTGTTAAGTTTAAGAGTAGTCTTATTGGAAGGTAGCCAATTAATATCAATCTTAAATTTCTTAAGATCATGAGATGAATTCTCCTTAACAAAGGTATTGTAGTTATAAATATCTTCTCTAATTATAGGACTGATAATTGAACCAGGTAATTGTTAAAAATTGCATTATCACGAAGATTCCAAATACCCCAACAAGTAAATAGGTTTGTTGTAATTGCAAAGTACTAAGAAATAGACTCCATAGTATTCTTATTAGAAAGAGTAAGTAGTAAGTGTGAATTCATTGAGAAATTGAGTCCATTTGCTTCCAGTATATTGGTAAAAGTTTGACATTGATTTAGGAAGTGCCTATTAGAATTAAGTTGATGGCATAAAGAACATTTATCACTATTGAAAATATGTTTGGCACACAAAACATCATCAGTAGGGAGGCCATTATAGGACAAAAGGCAGAAGAAAAGTTAAACTTTATTAGTGCAAGGTAACTCCATAATCTAAACCAAGGAAGTGAAGGCATGTTGGTATTAAATTTTTTATCAATAAGCCAGTTATGTGTTAATTTGACATTGAAAGTTCCTTTTTTATTTGGACTCCAGAACGCAATATATTTCGAATTATTATCATGCCAAGGAATACTAATTATAGTAAAAACTAGATATAGAGGAATATATTTAAGTAATTAAGTAATATTACAATAATTGGTTTTATGTCTCCTAAATTGAGAAACCTTGACGGAATCATCATAAGATCAATCTATAGAATAGAATGTAAGGAATAATTAGACATCTAATTATCCGTCCGAAATATAATATTTCCTTCATGTAAAGACCATTGTAAACCTTGTTTAAGGAGTAATATTCCTTTTAAAATAATTTGCCAAACCCACGATTTTCTATTTTTAGAAAGTGATTGCAAAAAAGTATTATTTGTGGTTCATAATAGTTGCCCGAAGAAAGTTAGATTGAGTAATCAAACACCAACCTAATTTTAAAATAAAAGTCTAATTGAGAGTATGCATATTTTTAATTCCTAATCCCCCCATATATTAAGGCCTAGAACTTAAACTCCATTGAATAGTAGATTTTTTTCTTAAAAGTAGGACTTGCCCTCCAAAAAAACCATTTAATTTTAAGTGAGAATTCATCAAAAAGAGTTTTAGGCAGCTGAGCATACGACATACTATATATAGGAAGAGAATATAAAACATAATTTATAATAAGTAACCTAGTAGAATATGATATGTATTGTTTATACCAAAGGTTAATTCTCTTATCTAATTTAATAAAAATGTCTTGAAAAATAGTTTTTGTCATTCTCCCATTAGTAAGAGTCACACCTAGATATTTTTCATTAATAAGAAAGTAAGGAATATTAAGAGCCTCATTAATCCTATATTTATTAATGGAATCTAATTTATTAGAAAATTAGATGGAAAACTTATCGATTTTTAAACTTTGGCCCAAAAGAGGGGAAAATTTATTAAGCAGTTGTTTTAAATTATCCACATTCCGAATCGATCCTTTTAACCAGATAATACAATCGTCAACAAAGCCAGAATAGGATATGAGGACCAAACTTAGATGCTTTAGAAGTTGTTATGATTTTATCCGTGTTAGCTTTAGTGAGAGAACAATTGCACACATCTAAGTCAAGAATGAATAAATAAGGTGATAACCAAGCCTCTTAGCCCAGTGGTATAAGGCGAGTCTTGGGAGTGGATTGAGTTTGGTCCCCAGTTCGATCCCTGACACTGTTAAAATAATTTTTGGCCAGCGAAAATCATGACCCGCGAATGGAGATTAGTCGAGGTGCGCACAAATTGGTCCGGACATCTCATGGTATGCTACCAAAAAAAATAGATTAGGTGATAGGGGATCACCTTGTCGTATGGCCATGGGTTAAAAAAGGGACCCGAATGACCATTAATTGTAGTTGAAAATGTTCTAGTAGTAACACAAGGCATAAACGAGTAATCCAATGATTCGAGAATCTAAGTAGTTGCAACAGCCATTTAATGAAATACCATTCTAATTTATAATAAGCCTAAAATAGATTAAGTTTAAGAGAAGAACTAATACTTTTAGACATTGAAGATCATAGTGTGAATCATTTAATGAGTGATTAAAATGTTATCTTAAATATGTCTAATTGGAACGAAAGCATTCTGAAATGGAGAAATATTTTTTGATAAATAAAATGCTAATTCTATTAAGCATGACAATATAAATAATTTTATAACCGACATTACAAACACAAACAGGTCAAAATTGATAAGTTTTAATTTGATTATTAGTTTTAGGGATACATATAAGATAAATTTTATTTAGCTCTTTAAGCCAAAAAAAAATGAATAAGGAAAATATTGAAGCAATTTAATTATAAAATATCCCACCACATCCTAGTGATCATGATAAAATTCCACAGTAAGACCTTTAGGCCTAGGAGACTTATGGTGAGGCATATGCCAAGTAATATGTTTAATTTCAGAGTTTATAATAGGCTTATTTAATAAATTTAAATCATCACTAGTTAACTGAGGAGGCAATGGTCATAAGTGATATTCTCCATATTAAGATTAGTAGAATTTAACATTTTTTATAAAATGATAGAAATTCCATTTCAACACTAGATTTAGAAGTAATCCATTCATTTTTATCATTATAAATGTCCGTAATACAATTTTTAAGCTTTCTATGGCTGACAACTGAATGAAATATTTAGTATTTGAGTCCCTAGCTTTTAACCAACTTTGCTTCGTTCTTTGCTTCCAATTAGGGGTGATAACGGTACAATAACAATTATACTGTACCATTTTGGTCCGCAAAATTTTGGTTTTGATTTATTATATTTAAATTTATATGTATTTTTTCTACTATTAAACTCTAAGAAAGGATTACGACCTCTCCAATCTAGAATTATGGGTTGGGCATCATAATGATTCAATCACTAATGAGGTGAATACCTTTAGACAAATATATTTTAAGTTATATTTTCTCAATTATAAGTTCGTAATAATTGTAGTTTACTTATGCATTATTGTAAATATGTAATATTATAAGTTCATTAAATTACTAAATTTAATAAGCTTGTCAGGATGGTTTGGGTTTTATTAATAAAATAGGTTTCGGTTTAGGGACTGGGTGGCTTTGATATTTTTCTAAACGATTCGGGTTTTGTGAAACCCGTTGAAAACTCATATTGTTGCCATCCCTAAGAGATAATGCATAAGGTACAAGTGAGGTTTCTTTAAATATTTAATTATCTTTTGGAAAAAGTAAACAAAACTTCTCTTATGGGTCCATAAAACTTAGAAAAAAAATAAATAACATTCCAAGCCACATAGAAGGAAGTGTGGCAGAAAAACATTCCAAACTTTACAGTGGAGGTCTGAATTCTGAAATGGTTATAATTGAACTATATAAAAACAAGGACAATGATATACATACCAAATTTTTACACCAAAAGTAATTTATCAAGTGCTTTAAATTGTTGTACGCTATTGCAGGTACAACAATTTAATGCACTTAATAAACCACTTTTGATGTAAAAACTTGGTACACATCATTTTTCTAAAAACAAATGTGCATTGCTACAAGTTACAACACTTGTGGGAGATTTTTATTAGTATATTTATAAAGTCGCAGGATATTCATAATTTACATGTGGAAACATGAATGAATGTCAATTCCAATGACTTATAAGAAGGCCAAATGCATGAGCATGGCCCGCACATTCGTTAAACTTATTAAATTTCAAGGGGTCCACTCTTTATGATATTATTATCAAAATTAAACAAGATAAAAAAAAAGTCTTTTTGATTCCATGTGTGGGTATAATGTATGTTGGAGGTGATTTTTTTTTTAAACTTAAATGCTTTAATTTTCTAATTATTTAGTATTCAATTGGCACGATGCATGGACAGTTTTAAACGAATGGAGTTAAAACGATATAAATAAAAATTAATTAAAAAAATATTCAGCATAAATTAAAGATTAATGCTACGTCAAACTCAAGATTTTGATTCATTTCGTGGTACTCACTGACATGTCGTATCTACATTGGTTCATGTCTAAGATTATGAGTGATAATTTTTTACACGACACGACCCAATAAGAAATTGACATGAAATTAACATGGTTTGTCGTATTCGTGTCGATCTAATCTGGACCGATAGCGGGTCATGTCATGTTCGTGTCGTAGGCTTGATATAAAATTGACCCCTTTCCCCCAATTACAACAAGATTGAAAAACCCGATTTGACCCGATTACCATCCCTTGATAATTCATATGTTTCATGTAATATAAAATTAAAAAAATAACAATTATATACAAAACAATAAGCGAGTTATCATGTTGAATCGTGCCAATTGGCACAAAATTGATATATAATGTTATTTGTGTCGTGTCAAGTCAGGTGTTATTCGTGTTAGGGAAAAAACACAACATCGTGTTGTGTCTTATTCGTGTCAGGTAATATAAAGTCGTTTCCTATCGAGTCAGGCTCAAACACGACCCATTAGCCCGAATTGTCACTTCTATCGCGGATCCATTGAGTATCTTTAAAAAAATGAACAAATACAAGCATGACATGTCAATAAATTTCAAAAAATGAGTCGAACTTCGAAGACAACCTATAATTAATCTATTAAAAGATATGAAGGGGAAATAGTCGTTTGATATAAAATGAAAGATATAAATGAAAAGGGAGAAATAGATAAATACAAATGAAGGGAGATACATAGATGAGATTAATAAAAATATAGAGCTTCATATATCGATATGTGGCACAATCTAAAATTTCAAAAGTACTCAACTTTATTATAAACTAGCCCATCATTTTAAATCAAATTCAAATCAAACGAGTATGTATGAATAACATATTGTTTTAACTTTCCCAAAACTGGATAAACAGTGAGTTCATAAGCAATGTATATTTGAGTACATATATTTTCCTTTAGATTTAGCTTTATCACTTTATTTTGACAGTTTTAAAAATCTAACTGTCGAGTTTTCTTTACCATTTACTTTGGAATGTTTTAAACTTCATGAGTTGGTTTTTACATTTCATCATGTTGATTGCAATTTTGTTTAAATTCAACAGTGTAAGGATTGTCCTTTGGGAGCTATAAATGTGCACGTACTTTGTGTATTTTTACAGTTGATTGTAAGTTTTATATTTTTGTATAAGTTTTGGGAAATGTGATGAAAAAAAGTACATTATGACTTTTTAATAAACTTTCTTTTTTGTTGCTCACCTAAGGGCATTCACAGTGGGAGAAGAAAACAAGAGATTTGATAACTTTACAAAATTTGACATTTACAATGGTGGGTGAAAAAGAACAAATTTTGTATAAGAATTTGTAAGCGTTCTCCAAGTTTAGAGAATGGTTACAAATTATGTAAGGGTTCTTATGAACTTCATTTGTTCGTAGCAATTAATACGAACAAATGAAGTTTGTAGCAACACTTTTAATGAATATTTGGGTTCCTACGAACTACATTAGGGCGTAAGAAGGTCCTACGAACTAATGTAGTTCGTAGGCATTATTAAGACAAAACAGGTTTTTATCTTTTACCTATCACCATTGTACGAACCATCTCGCATGAAAGGCAAATCCACTTTTTCATATTTCTAAAGTTAGCTTTTGGAGCATCTACCACTGTGGATGCTCTAAGAGCTGATTCAGGATTTTTTTATCGGGAAGTGCAAAAAGTTTGTTAAAGGTCGGGGTTTGGGGCCAGGGGCTTATGAGGATTTTTTTTAGATTTTTAATTTTCTAATTTTAAAATTCATGAGGTTAATATTAATTTAGGCTCCTACTTTGTTGGAGAATTTTTTTAAATAACTCAACATAATATTACCTTAAATTTGAAATAGCAATTAAATTACTTCAATGTAATTGCCCTGAGTTTAAAAATATATTTCGAATAATATTTTAATAATTATATGATACCAATTAAAAATAATAAACAATGAGCACCAAAAAAATCAACATTTTTAACAATGTAACAAACCAACAAATCAATATTATTAACCAACCAATAAATCGATATTTTCTAGGATAAACTACCGGGTGGTAGGGGCGGCCATGCGGGTGTCTGCAGAGAGAGCTAGAGATGGTAACTTGAGAGAGGTGGGACTTGGTAAAGAGAGGAAAGGATAGCTGCTTTGGTTAGTGAAAGAGGGAATTATTAAAAGAGTTAAAGTTTTTTTTTTGTAATCAGCATGCGTGTTTTAGTTTAGTTATTGAATATTACTTTTTCGCCCCTTAGCTTTTAAAACATCAAAAACTAAATGCCTTTCAATTAAGAAAATGACACTTAGCTGGATACTACAGGAGGTTCATTCGGGGATTCTCCAAAATAGCGGGTCCGTTGACAAATTTGACTCGCAAAGGGGTACCGTATGATTGGGATGATGCTTGTCAATTAGCTTTCGACGAGCTAAAAGACAAGCTTACTTCGGCACCAGTCCTTGCTTTACTGAGGCCGGGTGTAGAGTACCTGGTTTACACAGATGCGTCCTTACGAGGACTTGGGGGAGTACTTCAGCAGGAGGAGAAGGCTATAGCTTTTGCTTCCCGCAAGCTTAAGCCACATGAGAAGAATTACCCCACCCACGACCTGGAGTTAGCTGCGGTCGTCTTTGCATTGAGAATTTGGAGGCACTATTTATTGGGCGAGAAATTCCGTTTGTTCACAGACCATAAGTCACTGCAGTACCTGTTCACTCAGCGAGAGTTGAATATGCGTCAGCGCAGATGGTTAGACTTTGTGAAAGATTACCAGTTCGACATACAGTACCATCCGGGGAAGGCCAACGTAGTTGCTGATGCGTTGAGCCGTAGACCGGTAGACGATGTAGCCGACGGTTGGAAAGAGAAGTGGAAGGAGTTGGGTCACCAAGACGCAGTAGCCCGTTCGTTCATATCCGTCATGTCAGTCTCACCCGAGATTGTTACAAGGGTGATACAGGCACAGACCACAGACCCGTTTTGTCAGGAGCAGATTGTACGACTTCTAGCCGAGGGTGCTGAGTCCTATTATGTTAGTTCGGATGGAGGGTTGCGGTTTAATGGGAGATTAGTGGTCCCAGAAGGAGCGGAGCTACGTCATGAAGTGATGACTGATTCTCATGGGTCCCGATTTGCAGTACATCCGGGAGGCGATAAGATGTACCAGGACATGAGACGACAGTACTGGTGGAGTGGGATGAAGAGGGACATCGCTGAATTTGTGTCCAAGTGTTCTACTTGCCAGCTGGTGAAGGTGGACCATCAGAAACCGTCGGGATTACTTCAGCCGTTGGAAATACCCGCGTGGAAGTGGGAAAGTATTTCCATGGATTTCATTACCGGGTTGCCTACATCACAGCGGGGCCACGATTCTATCTGGGTGATTGTAGACCGTTTGACCAAGGTGGCTCATTTTCTGCCAGTGAGGACAGATTATACCACGGGTCAGTATGCCCAGTTGTTCATCGCTGAGATTGTCAGATTACACGGGGTGCCCCTGAATATTGTGTCAGATAGAGACAAGATTTTTGTGTCACGTTTCTGGGAAAGCTTTCAAGAGGCTATGGGTACAGAGTTGAGACTGAGTTCAGCCTACCACCCACAGATAGATGGACAGACAGACCGTTCCAATCAGATGCTGGAAGATATACTACGCATGTGTGTTCTCGATTTCGGAGGGGGTTGGGAACCACA